>OZ010594.1:74697604-74830104 GCA_963932145.1 Acanthosepion lycidas | reverse complement strand
TTTCAACTAGCATTTTTATAACTGACCGTATATTTAAAGGAATGAAACTAAAGCGTTTTCTTTCAATTAAGTTGCACAAGTGTGAACATTTGTGTCAACCTTTCTGGTAATTAGTGGATTGCTATTCTTACTGAGAATTCTGCCAGAAAGGTTTCTTCTTGGGTCAGAGCCAGTATATATGCTTTTGTTCCTTCTCGGAAATTATCCATGGTTCACATAGGCCTGTTCTTCCAGATAAGCTCACAGGAAATATTATTTCCAGCTATACGAGCATTGATTGATCCGATCACAACTGACGACTGTTTGTGGCTGCACGTAATGAAGGAAAATGCTGAAAGAGCTAAGCCTTTGTTTGCAGAAAGAATTATGCATCGCACTTCATCTAACAACTTTGATTCTCGTGACTACTGCTGGCTCTCTAATACTGTGTTAAATTAGAGTAAGTTTTATATTCTTCCTCTTTCAATCAGTGTTAAAATCTTCTGCTGATCAAACAATGTTTCATCCATAAATACTCTTTAATATCTATTCTAAACTCATGTAAGGAATGCTTGCCTGATTTTCCACTTAGAACTGAGTCTCTGTTGAGTGATATGTTTGTAACGACTTTCATGACTTCTGTCATCATCTTTAAACTGGATTCCCGCAAATCATGTGAACTTGATGGTATCATAGTAATCGTCCTTAAGAAATTTTTCCCGGAACAGCCCCCCCTGTTCTCTCTAAACTCTATAAGAAATGGTTCGCTGATTCATGCTTTTCTTTTTGTTGGAAATTCTTTTCTGTTGTTCCGGTTATTAAGACCTCAGCAGAACCATGCAATCATCAAAGTATTAGGTTTTTAGGTCATTTTGGTAATCTACTAGAGACCCTAACCAATGGTGAAGTGGTTAAGAATCTTACACCACAGGGCCTTTTTTTCTGACAAGCACTATGGCTCTCATTCTCCTAGTTCAACTGGTGACGTATTAAGTTATTGCTGAGAAAGTTTATCAAGCTTTAGTGACAAGTAAAGGTTAGTCTATTTGCATATCTCGAAAACGTTCGCCAGGATTTGGCATACCTGCCTTCACAATTTGAAAGGTTATCGTGATTCCTGGCGAGTCTTCTTACTTCTAATGAAAGTAATCTTGAACGGCAACTCTTCTAGATCATTTTGTACTAATACAGGTGTCTCCCAGAGTTCTATCATTGGTCGTCATTAATGACTTTCCTGAGCTCATCTATGCTGATGTGTGCAAACCTTCACTCCACTCTCGATATGAAGCCTGAACAGTTAGATGACGTCAAATTGGTAGCTGATCTCAAAGGTGACCTTCTGTCTTTTGTTTCCTGGGCCAAATAATGGCTTGTTAATTTAACACCTTCAAAACAAAACTACCCTCCATAATCTAATATTCTCGCCCTAACATTCCCGTCTGATATGAAGCGGAAAGACTATATCAAATATGTTGTGGTAAGCCCTCTTACAGTATAATGAACTATTTCTCCTCTCATTAATACAAACTGCGAGAGTCGGATGAGAGGAGGGTAAAGTGAGTGGAGTAGTAGACGCAATGCTAATCTACTTAATACTAACACTATTGTTTTATATATATTTTCAATATACTTTTTCAACCTACCTTCGTCTTCCGTGTCTTTCTTTCTCGCCCCTAAACAGACCACAACAAAATACATTTCAATATTTTCTGCTAAGAAATGTGGTTCACTGTACCGTAGTAGATTATTTTTCTCTCCAGAAGCTATCTTATATATCTATAAGTCTGCTATTCGTACATGCTTCTTAATATTGCTGCCGCATATGGGCCGGTGCTCCTGCTTAGAGATTCTTGATAAAATCCAATTAAGAATTGGCAGTTTTATTGGTGTCTCGGCATTCAGTCACTTTTCCACCACCATAAAGTTGTTTCCCTATGCATTTTCTATAAATATTCCATAGTAAACGTTTGGATGTGCTCTTTTTTATAATACAAAGACTATATGAATTTAAGCGCAGTACTACATTGCCAACAAAGTCTCGTCAATTTAGAGTTGAATCTGCTAGATATAACCGTAAGTTCTATGCTAGCAGTTTCTTGTCTCGCACTTCTCCCTTGTGAAAAACTCTTCCGGTTTCGTGCTTTCCAGCCAACATCGAGGTTCAACAATTTTAATACAATGCCAATCGCTATCTTCCGGATTATTCTTTTATTGTTTTCGCCCTTAGGAATATTTCTGTTTTTGTTGTTGTTGTTGTTGTTTTTTATTTGTTTCGCACTCAGTAAATCTGTGTCTGAGTGGCTTGACTTCCTTGCATGGGGTGAATTTGATTTTATAATAAAAATTAAAAGCAAAAATACTAATTCCAGCACATGAAAGATGTTCCGGCATGAAACTCTGATTTGTGCAATAAAATCAGCTACACGTTTTCCAGCACATTTATTCCTGATGCATATGTCTGCTCAGGAATGTGTTTTTTTTTTTTTTTTTTTTTTTTCAACCACCCAAGGTTATAAACTATGGTATATACTGCATCTAAGCTGAGCCGGTCTTAGTTACAGTTTCTGGAAATGTGTGCCTTTTCTGTTTGATTGCTGATTATATGTGAAATCTCTCATTCAGGTTGACTTTTGAAAATTCTGTCAACCCAATTCAATTCACAATCCGTGATATGATTCGCAGACACTTTCCAAAGGTGTGATCACATCCCAGAGTAACCTCACTGACAAAATGGAGCGTGATGATAGCCACTCGCATGCATATATATATATATATATATATATATATATATACACACACACTTGTGTCTGTATGCATGCACTGGAGACTTCCGTCTTATTCGACGTGTGAGGGTCAAGCAAAGACATCCAGACACCTACACATATGATTATTATAGTTGTGAAGAACTTTTGAAGAGCAGAATACAGAGACCTGGTTCACTATGAGCCACAAGGTCACCAAAGGTCCGTCCGCATTTGTTGTCCTATCTGTCCTGCTATTGACCCATAGCTGGAGGGAGAAGAGGAATATTATCTTTCTTAAGCGTATTAGTACGTAAGTGAATGTAATGGACTCGACTGGAATCCTAACCGCTATACATTACTCACCGTGCATCTCTCTCTATGTCTGTCTGTCTCTCCATATATATATATATATATATATACCTCCACAAGATCGCTAAAAAAAGCATACCATGATGAAAAAGACGTATACTTGACAAAAACAAAATGTTATCATCTGTTTGTTATTATTAAGAGGAAAGATTAAAGTATTTTTTTTACATTTTTTAATCGATCGTAGCACGTGCGAAATTTTCGTTAAAAATCTTTTTTTTTTTTTTTTTTCGAGTCAGCAAAATTGAAAGATAGCACTTTTTTTCCATTTTATAAAAAAATAAAAATCTTACCTTGAAATTATGTTAAATATCAATTATTTTTTCAAAACTTATTTTAAGAAAATCAAAAATTATAAGGTTTATTTAAAATATTTTGAACCAAGCTTTACTGAACTTCTGCGCCGAAAAGATGTAATTTGAAAATAAAACAAAGCAAGTCATAAACTTTCGCGTCACTTTACAGGTGATGAATGACATATCAACGGATTCAGTGAGGATAATTTGTTCTACGGAAGGAGAAAAGTGAAATAATTTAGATTTAAATGAACAAATTATTTACCTCGTTATTTATTTAAGGAAAACTTTCAGCGCTCTAATTTTGTTTTTTTTTGTACTTAGCTTTCGCCTTTACGTTTACGATGCTTTATGGAAAATATATTCCAAAGAAATTAAAATAAGTCTGTTAAGAGTGACATTAAATTTCATAAGAAAGGTATCTAATTAATTTATATGCACCTTTCTCATGAAATTTTGTCAGAAGTGTACATAAAATTTTATAATTTTATGTACATTTATTACATTTTACTATGTTATTTGTATTTCCAGTCGTTTTATTATTAATTTTGATATTTCATTTATGGAAAATGTCATAACTGAGATTAATATAAAAATAAGATCATATAAATTTCATAAGATGATACTGATACTTGTAGGTACCCTTCTCAGTTGAAATTGAAAAATGAAATTAACTTCTCCACACATTTCGCAAAAGTAAAAGCCTTAACAGCGGAGAACAATGCTTAACTCAAATAAGGCAACTTAATTGTATTCTGGTTGGTCTTTCGTAATTTATAATTACAGACTGATTATAAACACAGAATTACATTTCTTAATTACTGCGGAATCTTCTGATTAGCCAAAATGATACAATTTGCAACGCTCTAAAAAAAGATCTATCTCATAAGGACACTTAGGAAACCCGATGCGACTTTTAACTAATTTTTTATATTTTAACAACTTAAATGTAAAATTCTATCATAATTAAAGAAATAACAAATAATTGTATTAAAAATTCATTTTTCATCGAATTTTTTTTTTTTTTTTTTTTTGCTTTCAGAAAATATTGTCCATATTCTTAAAAACAAGTAAAATCAAATAAAAGCATTTGAAATTAAATAATATATTTGCTTTATTGATTTTTTATGTTACAATTCAGAGCTGATTTTAAAGTGTGGTGGGGGGTAATTAAAAACAAAAACACGATTTGCATTCCTCAAAGCCCTGTGCTATTAACTATTGTAATCACTAAACCTGACGCGATCGAATTTCTAGCATTTTCATAAAATTAGTTATTTGGGTAATAAATAAAAAAAGTACTTTGTCATGACTAATAAAAACAAACATATTCCTAATAATTTCGATCATCGATGAATAAGGTCTGAAAGTTTCATTAACATCCGACAATTATTTTTATTTTTGCAAGATTTTACAAATTAATGTGTGTTATACAAAAAAAAAGTGCTAAAAATTGTATATGTTATTTTAGTAGTTCCAGCGATACAAAGAGAATCGAGGTGTTTTTAATCAAATTTAGAATGTTCTAAAAAGAAGGAAAAAATTTAAAAAAATAATTAAAATAAACTTTGATCTTTCCTCTTTATAATAACAAGCATTTAGACGATAAAATTTTGTTTTCGTCAAGTTTGGCGTCTTTTTCATCATGCTATGCTATTCTTTTTAGCGATCTCATAAATTGCCATTTTATATATATATATATATATATATATATATATATAAAATGGCAATTTTTATTTAATTACTAATTTAAAAGAAAATGCATGCAAAACAATATTTACGCACGCATAATACGGACATGTATCGGTATTTACTAAATGAATCACTTTAGTTTCCAAATAAACGTCTGTTTTTTGTTTTTTTTTTTTTTGTTTTTTATTTCCTTTTCATTCTCAGTAACCAATTCATCTAAAGGACTATTTTTCACATAAAACATGAAGTACATTTCTATACATACAACCAATTCTGTAGTTTATATATCGTTCTAAATATTTGTCAATCTACTATAATAAACATTTTCCTTTAATGACAAGTCTCTTGAAATGGACCCAACATTGCAAAGCTCATTTGTAATGCCAATTTCCCCATTTGTTGGCAAAAGAACAGGATATCTTTTAAAGACTCAATTTTGTCGCTCACTCAACTATGAAGTAAGCATTGAAATTGATGTTTGGCTTTAGATAGCATTGCACAATTTCCTGCTAGAATTTATCTAATTTCGCTTTAATTGTTTCAGCAGAGTTTATTATGCCCTTAAGGACTGTTTTGTCATTTAATAGCTTTCCTTTTCTATTAGTCTTTATTCCTCATTTTCTCATTTATTTTCTAGATAGGAAGATACAAACATGCTTTCGTCTGTATGGGTTTGCTTCTACTGACAAAAATATTGCTCGCTTTATCGATAACTGTCCGTTTTTCTATTTCCTTCCCGCTATTTTCGACGATTCCAAATCAATAAATATAAGCATGCACATCACACATACATACATATATGTGTCTATATATATATTAGGTTGGTGCACAAATAATGACGTAATAATATCGTTTTAGACGTATTTTTAACGTCAAAAAACGACATTACGTCATTATTTTTGCACCAACCTTATATATATATATATATATATGAAAGAATGACAATAGTAAAAAAAAAAAAACCTTGTTGCCGACGCGTTTCGTCTTCCGACTTTGTGAAAGTGAAATGTTTTTCTTTTCATAGTTACATGTAAGATTATTTTTCTATTTTCATTCTTATACCAATTTGTCTTATCAACAGAATTGTTCTTGGAATATTTACGATATCGTCGACATGGAAAGAAAAAAAATCTTACTTTAAAATAAGTGTTAACTTTAGCCAGGATGATGCTTACGCAAAAGTGTCGCTCTTTTTAACTTTTGGATTTAATGTGACTATGAAAACAAAAAAAAAAAACAAAAAACATTTCACTTTCATTATTCGCTATATAAACGAAACCCGTCGGCAAAAAATAAGATTTTTCTTTCCTATTGTCATTTTTATACCAATTTGTCTTCTCCATAGAATTGCTCTGGGAATTATATATATATATATATATATATATATATATATATATATATATATTATGTGTGTGTGTATCATGAAAAATAAGGAAAACAGTAAATTCAAAACCTCTAAACTTTGTCTGAAGGATAATATAGATATATTCACCTACACAGGCCAACATAAATTACTAAATCAGAACTTATCTCAAAATGCAGATAAGAAAACAAAATTTACTGCGTTACTTAAAAATCGAACATTAATATGAATTTCATGTAAAGTATTACCAAGAGAAATCTAGATATATGCACTATATATAAATGCAAATGTTGCAATATATTTTCATGCCCCCTAAAAGGAAACATATATAAATAAAAAAAATAAACAAACTGTATGAATGCACGCATAAATACAGTTAAGTAATTGTAATCACAATAACCAACAGTGAAACAATTAATGAATATATAAAAATACCATTAGTATTCAATAAAAAAAGTTAATAAAGCCATATACAATCGCTATAGAGTAAGAGTTTGGTTAGCAGGTTTGGAACTCAGTAGCTAAATAGTATATCACGTCAGGTTATATGGCGGATTGTATGTAAGATTCTTGTCTGAGGACTCATATTTTCTTTGAGATTTCTCGGGCATTCAGGCCGGTAAATGTTGTTAATACTGTTTATTATAAACAGTATTTACTTAAGCATTTGTATCTATAAAAATAACGTAAAATAATTGTCGAACTTAGCCCATTTTCATATATATATATATATATATATATATATATATATGCCGATATGCCCTCTCCCACCTGATTAGGAACAGCGATTCTTGTCGGAGAGAGCATATTTTTCAATAAAAAGATTTCTCGAATTTTCAGACCGGTAAACGAAAATAATGTTTTTTAATAAATAAACAGAGCGCCTACTGAAATACGAGTATCTACTAAAAATCTGTTCAATTTTATATATATATATATATATATATATATATATATATATATATATATATATATATATAAACATTCTAGTTATGAATCATCCTCGAAAAACCTACATTGGAGAGAATAAACTACTATATTGAGCGTCTAAGAGATGGGATATTCCATTTCTGAAGTTCTTGTGATAATTTACATTGCTCGATCTATGTGCCATGCGCACTAAGAATAGCTGGGCTAATGCATTGTGATCGGCACACTTGACCAGAATAGTCAGACATGCTGTACTGGCTCAATTCAACCTACGCTTTTAATACAGGAGAAGCATACTGGGATTTCTCGACTGTCCGTGTGACTAAGTCAAACATGAAACAAATCAAACAATTATTTGACGGGCTGGAATGATTTATTCGCAAACATGATCCCACGCGTACAAATATAAGAAATTTATTGACAGTGATAGAAATGGCAAACCTTATCCTGAGGTCTTCGGACCACTAGCTGAATCAGTGTAGAACTGAGATATATCGCTACGCTTAGAGATCCCTTGTACAAATTAACTTCTCATTACTCTTGGCACGCCAGTGTATATGATAGCTTCTCGTATTTTGTGTCTTTTTTTATATAGAAACTACTCTATAGTGTTTTGATATTATCTGATAAATTTATGCTCATAAATTATGATCGATATGTGAACGAATTTCGCAAAGTTACGATGACAAGAGTGTTTAGTTGTGTGACTGATATAAAACTAAAATGTTGTGTTTTGATTATGGTGTCGGAGATGCAATATCCCAAAGGGAAAGAGAATTAAACAGATAACGTTGTTTTTTACCTATTGGGACATTTGTAGTTCCGAGTTATTGGTAATTATTAGGTTATATATATATATATATATATATATATATATATATTAGTTTTAAAATCATAAAGCAAACACTAGAACTCCTGCACAATGATATCTTCAGATGGGGATGGTTGATGTTGAGAGATACTGGTAATGATTAGGTTAGACGATTTGATTTGTTTTTGTTTTTTTATAGTTAATGATACATCTAAGATATTTTAATATATATGGGTATGTGGTTGGAGTGCATTTGGGGATAATAGTTTAAATTAATGATATTTCATTTAGATTTTTTTATGTCTATCAGCATTTTTCCGTTCCGTTGCTGGTAATTTTTTTCTTGTTTGTGGCTAATTTCTTTTGTTTTTTTTTATGTACCATGGCATGAAGCATTGATAGATATTAAATAATTTAATTTAGATTTGTATCTGCTAGGCATACTGTGTACATTGAGCAAATCGAGAAAGCATATGTGATGAAAGTTCAATCCTTTTCAGAGAATAATTTGGGATTTTGTATCCTTGCTTCAAAATTAAAATGAATGCAACAAACTAGATATTACGATATAAAAAAAATACAAATAGAAAATGCCTGACCGATTTAAAATTTCCGCGAAATGTTCATATTGATAAATAAAAATATAACTTTTATGAAATATGGTGATAAATTTGACCAATCAAAACCAAGGATATGCACACACTGTTCACTATATAAGAGATATATTCTTAGAGAGTTTTTTGTATTTTGATCTGCAATGGTTTCGACGACATTCTGGGAAGGCTTTTTTTAAATTTTGGAACACAGTCTTTTACAGCCAAGCAATCTAAAAGAATTGCTGGATGTCATATCATTGATTTAAATATTTTCCACCACATCACAAATGTACCCTATGGGGATTGATATCTTGGGACTACGTCGAACATATTAACACAAAAAGAAAAAATAAACTTGTTAGTATGTTCCAAGAGTCAATCCGCCATCATTTTAATCTAGACATGATGTGGTCTTAGGCTGGAAATGACCACCATTTTGATAAGGGTATCGTAGTCATAACTTGGTGTTTGATTTATGGATTCATTTCATTTTTATGGCTTCGCAACACTTTGCGGGTTATTTAAAGCCAGAAAAATTCAGATTGTAATAATATTTTTAGAGGTGAGGAAGTAATGCTGGTTTTAGTGAAATAATTCTTACTAATTAACCCATAGCTGAGAAGGGAAGGGGTTCATTCATAATTTGCGTGTAAGTGAACATAATGAACCCAACGGGAATTGTAACTCGACTCTCCAATTAATAATTCCGATCCATTATCCATTACACACACATCCAATTGTAGATCACCTGATATTCCAGAGCGGTCAGCCATCTACGTACTGACTAAGCGTGACATTGGAAAACTTTGGTGATCACACGGGATCCGTTGCTTCAAGGTGATTTGAACGTACGCCTGAAACACATAGTCAGCCACAATGACTAGCAGGCCGCGATATGTAAAATATATTTTATTGATAAATGGCCCATCTATCTGATTATTGAATGTAATGAAATCCCAAAGATCTACAACCGTATTTAAATTGCTTTGCCAATTATTGTTGCAACGACATATGCTGAGCCAACACCATTTGTTGACGTGTCTCGGTCAATGATTTTATATCAACTCTTAGAATAAGCGGAGAAGTATATAAAGGAGCTATAATATATTGGTAGGAGATTATGATTCTAAAGAAATTAGTAAATTCAAAAAAAAATTTAACTGGTTGGCCAGTTCTTGCGTTTTTGCAATATCCTGATATTCACATCGTAGACAGATGAATAGCAAAAAGCTAAACATTTCTGAGAGCTGCAAAAGGTAGGAAGTTGTAGGGGAATCATGTTCACACATTTCCTGAAAGGACACTGCACCTAAAATAGAGGACAGGCGAATGTAGATGGATAGTGACGCAGACTGACAAACATAAAAAGCACATTGTTAGCATACTAAAAAGCACGTTTTCAAAGAATTTAATGTATTACAAAAAGCGATAGAAAGACAGATATTGTAACATTTTATTATGCAAGTCTATGCTTTCTTAATAACATTGATATTAACCAACTTGTGTTCGAAATGTTTTCTGGATTCTCATAGATTATAAATAAAATTATGCATAAGGACTCGTGTGTTGGTTTATTAATAGATCGCAACATCTTTCAGAAAGATGAAATTTAAATTTTTATTTTTGCATTATTACAAAATTATAATTCAACAACTGAGCACAAATAGTTACAAATTAAAAAAAATAGTAATCAATGTATAATATTATCCATAACTACATACATTACATATATATATATATATATATAAAATACTGATATTAATACTCGGTTGGTTTAGAAGATTGAAGTACACAGAAATACACCTAATAATAGTAATATGAACATTAAATAGGAAGATGGTATTGACCCCATTTTAAAATGGGAATTACTAAAAAATATCATAATTATAAAGCAATAAGCCACCTCCGAGGAACCTCAGAATATATTAATTCAAAAATCTGTAATTCATAATTAGTGTTCGGCTTAGGAAATCCTGTTTATTGGAATAGAGGCTCTGTGAAGATTTTTTTTTCTTCTTTTTTTTTTCATCTTCTTCTGTCACGTGGTTTTATGCTAATTAATTTTTAGTCGTTTTATGCTAATTAATTTTTAGTCGTTTTGTTTTTGTCGTGTCATTTTCTCTTTAGCAAGTTTCACCTGAACGGAGCTTCTGGTTAAACCTAGATAGATTGTTCCTAGCTTTTTAGGAGATATATATATATAATCCTCCCTCTAACACTATCTATTAAATTAGTTATATCTAATAAGAGGCTTGGGTTTTCAAAGAAATCAGAAAATATATTTAAGAATGAAAATAAATCCAAAACCACTTCAGATAAGCCGTATTTATTATAGTGATTTTCCAAGCGTAGCTCAGATGTTGCACAAGGCCGAAAGTAGGGTCCACCGAGTCAGGATCGAACTCACTATTCAGACGTAAATGAAATACCACGTCAAGTTGTCCAACAAGTATTTATTATACATACAATACATTGCAACATTTTGAAGCCACTATTTGAATTAGTATGGAATGAACTTGACAAAAGAGTGAAAAAAAAAAGATCTCTGAGGTTCCTTAAAAAAAAAGTATGAAATAAATTATACTTTGAGAAATATTTTCCAATGAATGTCAAACAGTAATCACGTTTAAAGTAGGATATTTTGATGAGAGCAAAATTTAATGATAAAATGTTTTTTTTCTTTTGTCATAATAAAATTTCTAATAAAAACATCTCTCACTTTTTGAACTATGTATAATAATGTTCTCTTATTTTAAGTAAAAAAAAAATACATTTTAGGCCAATTTAAAAAAATAACGGGTTTCCTTCCAACTTTTAAACTATGTAATACGTATACACGCACACACACATGTAGCGATTTTCCAAGCTTAGCTTAGCTGTGGCGCAAGACCGAAAGTATGGGGTATCCAGTGAGGATCGAACACACTATTCAGTCGTAAATGTTTTAGCGAGAGAAGCTTGCTAACCATTACACCAGGTCGAAGTGCCCCCCAACACACATACATGTGTGCACGCCCCCACTTTATACGATATTTTTAGTGGATACTTACTAGTCGCTCCGTTTATTTATTAAACAGTATATGTAGTTATTTTTGTCTACCGGTTTGATTATTCGAATGTTGTCGGATTAAAATATAACATTTAATAGATTAGAGTGTATATGCTGATAAACCTCCGTCAATTTCAAGATTAGTTATTGCAAAATTCGCTTGAGGATGAAACAGATCTGGGTACTTTAATTCAATTTAATTTTTATAATTAAATTGAAGTTTTTGGCTTCTGTTTTTGAAACAGGAGTCGTGATAGAATCATATTTTAAAAAAATAATATAAGAGATTGATTATGGAAGGTATTTTTTAAATTGTTTAAATCATTTGCGATTGGGAACCATTTCATTAATCTTACATTTTGAAAGCTTTTTGACAAAGTGTGTACATTCAACTTTCAATGAATGTAAACTTCAACTTACCCCTTCTTCGTTGTGACAGTAACACTCAAAAAACGACTTCAAGTATTCAGACTAATTTTCTGCGTTTATCTTGATAGCATTGTCAGTTTTTATCAAACTTATTTCGCTGCCTACAATACTATCAAAGACATTTTTTCACCGTTGTCTCTTGTTCTGTCATCAGGCCTTCTTTACTATCGTTCTGATGTCTCATTACTATAAATTGCATTCGAAAAATCAGTTTTTATACATTGTTTACCCAACTTACACGATTCTTTTTGTGATGACTGCTTAAAAGGGAATCGTTTAGTTGCTTTCATGTCTGCAGATGACGGAATTATTACTGAACATCTCTATGTTTACAATCGCATCACCTGTTTCTACAAATATTTTTCTGGTTAATCTACTTTGATTGTTCTAAAATTAAAGGGGTAATAAGCAATAAATCAGATTTTTCTATTTTCTTATCTCGCTAATCTTTACAAGTGTTTTGTTCAATTATTTCGCAAATTTGTGTTTCCATCACTTAATAATTGTACGATATATTGTATCACGATGGAGTTTATATCTGGCCTACGACCCATAGGCGCATTTATATTTCTGAAATTAAAAATATACAACGATAACCATATATATATATAAATATAAAAGTGAACATAGAAGTCAACTCTTAGAGGCGACAGTCTGTTTCATGCTATATGCAATATATATAGCATGAAACAGACTGTCGCCTCTAAGTGTTGACTTCTATGTTCACTTTTATATTTACACACGCTCTATCTCTGATATTGAGCACTTTATTCCATAAATATAGCACACCTTAAGACTATATTTCTTATATATATATATATATATATATATATATATTACATGTAGTATTGAAATACTGTTACAAACTTTGACGGCATGTCACTCACACCAAAACAAAGAGAAAAATCCGTATAAACATGTCGTTTTTTGTGTTAAGTTTAACAGCGTCTAGCGTAAATTTTAATGTAGAATGTGTTTATGGGGCGACGGATCCTGTCTCAGCAACGTGATGATAAGCAGCAGTAGAGGTTGGATGACACGGCTGCCTTCGGTTAGGAAACGCAATCTGATAACCCCGTGCAGCATCGCACCCATTACCCTTCGCCTGGACGTGTGAAAAATCATATCTGTCTCCTCACGGAATGCATACCTGCAATTCTGAAACGGAAGACTTCTCAAGCGTTAAACGTTGAAGACAAACTAGCTACAAATGTACACGAATGACAAATGTAAACTAAATTAATAACAACGTAAACTACTGTAAACTTTTAAACTTAATTCAAAAATGAAAGTGTTGCGGACATATATGAACTTTTGTCTTTATTTTGGCCTGAAAAACACGTCCCTAATATTTGTAAATCTATTTTATAAATCCCATATATATATATATATATATATATATATATAATGTAACCGTCGAGGGAAGCATGAAAGAAACAGTCCCCTCTTGGCTTTGAACTCAGTGACCACTTTATTTGTTTATATATATATATATATATATACTTACGCTCTATCTGACAGAGAACATATTTACCCGTAAATATAGTATGCGTAAAACTATATACTGTAGGCAAGTTTTGTGGCGAAATTCAGGATTAAAAATAATCATCTACAATTAGAAGGTTGCGTGATTTTCAAAACTTATTTACTAGCTCAGCCGAGACAGAGTCACATCCCCTTCCCGAATTGTTATATAAAATAACAACAAAATTGCGTTATTACTGTATAAACACACATTAAAATATTATCTCTTTTTGCTTTTACGGCCCATCTTTTCACAAAATTCTTATACTTTTCTAATAATTTAGCACGGTCAAATCACCGTGCTGATAACAATTATGGCGCCAGTTTGTTTACATTGTGCAGATCAGTACGAAAAATTTACTGATTGCACAGCCCCGTGTTGCCAATATTGTGTGAAAAGTTTGTGTGAATTGATTGGACGGTTTTTGAAATATTAGAAAAAGTTATCCTGATAATAATTTGGCACGCAGTGTATACACATACACACACATATATATATATATATATATATATATATATATATAACGCTCACACACACCAAGTCAAATTCTAGGTTGGCATTGTGCGGCCACGTCTTCCAATTTTATACGCTTTAATGCGATCAATAGGTGATCAGTAGCTGTAGTTCAGAAAATAGGAACCCTTATACCACAAGGCGAGTCCAAGATGGTGGGTCAACCAAACTTGCCAGTGGGATTGTAACCTATCCGGCCAAGATCAAATAGACGCCCCCACCCGCTCTAAAAATAAAAAAAATCCATCTGAAAAAGCTTACCTGTGTGGCAAACACGTGCTCAATACCATAGCGAACAATAGTACCTCAGTAAAGAAGCTTAGTGTTTCAAGCCAAAATGTGCTCTAGAATATCGCGCCACTAAAGTCAGCCATGTCAGAGCATTTATGATTAGACATACGGATAAACATCTCTCAAATGAGCTTGCTAATTATATATATATATATATATGTATATATATATATATGCGTGATTGAGTATATGAATTCATATATGACTATAGACGTGCATTAATTCATATGTGCGTGCTTCTGTGTTATATATATATATATATGAAATTTAGTCATAACATAAAAGGATATATGAAGCCATTGAAACTCAGTGTAGGTCCACGATAATTAAAGGTTCATATTCTGATATCGAAGAATATAATTAATGATTGATTTGAAAAATATTAACATCCAGAAATAAAATGGTCAAACATTTATTGAAATACAATCTTAAAATTATATAACCACACAGTCATATATATATATATATATATATATATATATATATATATATAGTCAACGAGGAAATTATTAGTACACTCATCAATTTTGAATATTTTTATTCATTTCTAAAAATCTAATGCTCGTATGATGCCAGGTTTTTTTTTATATGTTAATAAGTACACGGAAAGGAATATAATCAATTTTCAGAACAATAAGTAAAATGCTACAAATTTGGCAGGTGAATTATGCAAAATAAAAAACAAGACAAAATTATACGTACAGTACAAAATATCGTTTTTCTTTGATTGATTTGATGTAAGTAGATGTACATAGTTATTTTATCGGTGAAGCCTTCCATACTATTTATTCACTAGAATATTTGTGATAATTCCAGCAAAGAATATTACATGGTGCATATGGTTTCACCGTTGTTATTGTTACAATAACAACGCGATAGGGAAAACAAAGAATCATAACGTGGACTTTAGACGGAGAATTATTAACTTTTACAAGACGGGAAATTGTTACAGTTGACAAATTGGAAAGTCAATTGACGGTGAGGAGAGACCACAACTTAAAGCATTCCTGGGCTAGCTACCCGGTATGCAGATCAAAACTTGGCTACAGACACAAATAAGAATAAATACCTCCAAGGGATCCCGAGAGGGGGGTGAATGAGATCCCTATTAGGACGGATCAACTGGAGACGAACCAAGCCTCACACCCACGGACAATGATTATGACTTGCCCTTGCGGGAAAAAACGCAAGAATATACGCGGCCTAAAAATCCATCAAGCCAAAATGAAATGTCAATTGGAAACTAGCCAGTTGCAGCGCATAGGAAATTCTCCTGATGAGACGCAGGAAATACAGGGCCGGGAAGCTCACCACAGAGCCAAGTTCTTCCAAACAGAGGCACAATATCCCCCGAATTACCATCTGAGACATTTCGGAAAAAGATCAAATGGCCTGCGGCTGTAGACAAAAAAGCTTGGCACGACTTCGATTTAGACGTCAGCGAAATACTAAAGACAATTTCAAAAGGCTCGGTGGATACCCGTTTAAGTACTATGTCGAAAATCATATTTAGCTACGCTTCAGAGCGTTTCGGATACGAGGAAAAGAAGACGAAAGAAACTTCTTCAGAAAATCGAAGGGAAAGTAAAATCAAACAATGCAGAGCGGAATTAAGAGCTATCCGAAATCAATATAAAAAAGCAAAACCGGAAGAAAAGGGAGCGCTGCAAGAACTCCGTGACATAATCCGTTCCAAAATGAAATCTTTACGGGGAGCAGAATGGCACAGAAATAGAAGGAAGGAAAGGGCGCGGAAACGATTAACTTTCGTCTCTAATCCATACGGCTTCACTAAGAAAGTATTAGGCGATAAACGAAGTGGAAGGTTAACATCTACCCCGGACGAAATAAACGAGTTCCTTAAAATGACTCTGAGTGACCCAAAAAAACATATACAGCTAGAAGTAAACTCCTCTCTAATCACACCTAATTTGCCTTCATACCCTTTTGACTTAAAAGATCCAACATTGATAGAAGTTCAAAGAATATTAAAAACAGCCAGATCGGGACCAGCCCCTGGACCTATCGGAGTCCCTTACTTAGTTTATAAACGTTGACCATCATTGCTCCGCATGTTATGGAGGTTGTTAAAAATTGTTTGGAGAAGAGGGAAGATAGCTGTACAATGGAGGTGCTCAGAAGGAATATGGATCCCTAAAGAAGGAGCAAGTACAGTAAACCAATTTAGGTACATCTCCCTAGTGAACGTTGAAGGGAAAATATTTTTTACCGTTATGAATCGAAGCTTGACAGATTTCCTCTTAAAGAACAAGTATATCGACACCTCTGTTCAAAAAGGAGGCGTTCCAGGCACACCGGGGTGCATAGAACATACAGGTGTCATCACGCAGCTGCTAACAGACGTGAGAGCACATAAAGGCGATATGGCTTTTCTGTGGCTGGATCTTAAGAATGCCTATGGCTCTATCCCACACAAATTGGTAGAAGAATCGTTAAACCACCACCACGTTCCTCCCCAAATTATAGAGACCATAGTAGATTATTATAATAATTTCAAAATGAGAACAGCAGCAGGAAATACAACATCTGCATGGCACACACTGGAAAAATGCATTATTACAGGCTGCACCATCTCTGCTACCCTCTTTTCCTTGGCCATGAATATGTTAATAAAAGCGGCGGAAATAGACTGCAGAGGTCCGTTAACAAGATCTGGCCTTCGGCTACCGCCAATAAGGTCATACATGGACGATATGACTATAACATCTTCGTCTGCGATTGGTGCGAGGTGGTTACTAAAAGGCTTGGAGAAACTAATTTTATGGGCAAGAATGAGTTTCAACGCCGCCAAATCGAGATCATTAGTGGTGAAAAAAGGGAAAACTTCAGAGAGGGATCGCTTTAAATTGTCTGGCGAGTATATCCCGACTATCAAGCAAAACCCAATCAAGAATTTGGTGAAGCGTTTTGATAATACCCTGAAGGACTCTGTCGCAATCCAAGAAACAAAGGATAACCTGAAAGCCTGGTTAGATAAAGTAGACAAGTCTGGCTTACCCGGTCGATACAAAGCGTGGATTTACCAACATGTTATCCTCCCCAAAATATTGTGGCCTTTGTCTATCTATGAGTTTACTACCTCTACCGTAGAACACATAGAAAAAAACATCAACTCCCGATTACGGAGATGGCTAGGTCTTCCAAAGTGTCTAAGTAGCGCAGCCCTTTACGGTAACTCCAACATTCTTCAACTACCCTTTAAAAGCCTCGTGGAAGAATATAAAGTCGCTAAGGTGCGAACAATAATTCAATACAAGTTTTCCAAGGACCCAAAAGTGACAGGAGCAAATGTTGAGGTTTACACTGGGAGGAAGTGGAAAGCTGTAAAGGAGTTGAAAGTGGCAGAAGAGCATCTTCGCGAAAAAGTGGTGCTGGGCAGTGTCGCCACGGGTCGGGCAGGGCTAGGTTTCTTTCCTACTGCTAGAATTGACAAAGCCGTAGGTAAGGAAAGGCACCAACTCTTACTGGACGAAATTCACGCAGGGGAAGAGGGTATGAGAGTGGCAAAGATGATCGGGTTTAAACAACAAGGATCATGGACAAAATGGGAGACTATGATACCTAGGAAAGTTGGATGGTCAGATCGATGGCGTAACGAATTGGGCTTGAACTTTTTGATCCAATCTGTTTATGACCTTCTACCAAGCCCCGTTAACCTTCAATTATGGACTAAATAAGAATCGCCCTCATGCCCCCTATGCGGTCAAATAGGTTCTTTAAAACACATACTTAGTAACTGCAAATCAGCCCTAGCAGACTGTAGGTAGAGATGGCGCCATGATCAAATACTAAAAGAAATTGCGGAAGTCGTTAGCACAGCCATCCATACAAACAAACCGAATTCAAACATGAATTTTATAAATTTTATTAAAGGTGGCGCGAAACCGAACCCTAAGAAAATGACCGCACCCAACTGTTTATCATGTGCAACAGACTGGGAACTCAGAGTGGATTTAGGTAAAAGGCTAAATTTCCCCGATCACATTTCCAAAACCCGATTTCATCCAGACCTAGTTCTTTTTTCTAATAAACTAAAGAAAGTCTTCATGTGGGAACTAACAGTCTGTTATGAGGATAACGCAGAAGAAGCCAGTGAAAGGAAAAAACTAAAATACGATGAATTAGTGGAAAGTTGTAGGAATAATGGATGGAAGGCAAACTGCAAACCAATCGAAGTAGGTACAAGGGGTTTTGTGGCAAGATCACTGGTCAGCGCCTTAACAGACATACGGATAGTGGGTACAAAAAAACGAAAAGCCATCCAAACCATTACGGAGACTGCAGAAAGAACAGCTAACATGTTTTAAATGTTTTAAGATATTTATTAGCATTCTTGGTTTAATTCGTTGTATTTATTCATTTTAATCGCCTAAATGAGATTATATTTTTTTTACTCGTTAACATGGTTTTAACTCGCTGTAACTTATTAATTGTTTATTTTTTTTATTATTCGTCAATATGTTTTATTATGTAATTTATAAGATCTCTCGGTTTTAACTCGCTGTAATTTATTTATTTTATTTTATGTTTATTTATTCGTAAACATTTTAAACGTTTTATTATATTTATAAGCACTCTCTGCTTAATTCGCTGCAATTCATTTATTAATTTTAATGGCCGTATTGTCTTATTTCTGTAAATAGTAATTATTAACTGGTGAAATGAAACGTGATGGGAAATGGGTAAAAACGGAAAACATAATTACCTTCTAAATATCCGATGAAGGGTTGTCCACGAGAAAAAAGAAAAAAAAATACCCGTAAACAGCTTAAATAGAATTCGCACCGTTGTGATTGGCTGTTGGTCAATCTCTAATCAAATGTGTGATAATTGGGTATATTTATAGAAGTCAGTGTCTACGAGCATTTTTTATAGGGCGTTTCAGAGTCTGATCAGCTCTGACGGGGTCGATTTGGTGAGGTCAGTATGATGTTTGAAAGACCCGAAACTGCCCAATGATCCATCTCCAGAACATCACTGACGACGCCCTCTAGCGCTAAAAGAGCGTATATTCAAAACAGCAATATGTCAAATCGGTTAGCTATCCCTAGATCTACGATATATTCCGTTATAAAGAAGTTTAAACAGTTTGGCACGACAAATAATTAGTCTGCACGTTGAAGAAAACGCAAATTGTCACCCAGAAATGCACGAAAACTGTGTCGCGATATTAACGCAAACCCAAGAGGTGTTTTGAAAGACATCACCCAAAGTTTAGATACGACGGATTTCAGCGTAAGTACTCGTACAATACAACGTTGTTTAAATAAAAATAGGTTCTATGGCAACTGACCAGAATGAACCCCTCTTCACAAACACTGTGACACTATTGCTCGGTTTAATTTGGTAAAATGTTCTTGGACAAAGAAACTTGCATTTGAAATGAACTTCGATGTAGTGACGAAACAAAAATTCAGCTCTGAGGACATGATGTACAGAACATTTGGTGCAAGAAAGGTGAAACTTTCCTCCCAAAGAACACAGTGGCAACATTAAAACATGGAGGCAGCTCGATGATGTTTTGGCGTTGTTTAAGCTCAAGGGGTACTGGTGAGTTAATTTTAATAAGAGGAATAATGAAATCTGCAGACTATATAAAAAAATGAAATCTGCAGATTATATGACAATTCTGGATGAAAATCTACAACTATCAGCGAAAGAATCTTTATCTCGGGTAACGATTTCATTTCCAACAAGATAATGATCCCAAACATACGTCTAAATCAGTGACTGCGTGGCTTAAGAAAAAACTCCAGTTCTGCCATGACCTTCAATGAGACCTGACTTGAATCATTTTTAAAATATATGGCCAGAATTGAAAATTCCCGAATTAACGTGTTCAAATTTCAGCAAGAACTTTAAAATAATGATTGAAGCAAGTTATAACGATAAGAGTTCATGCTACTATTAATATTGTGAAAACTTCATTTTTATTTTTCATCCTGTACAAATAATTATTTTGCATCATTCGCATCAAATTTGTCGTATAAAACCTGAACGTTGAGTTTTATATTGCTTTTTTGTACTTATTAACATATAAAAAAAACTTGCACCATACTGGCATTAGATTCTGAGAAATGGATAAAATTATTCAAAATTGATGAGTGTATCACAAATTTCGTCGTTGATCCTATATACCTTTGTATATTCATTACATATTTCTTTGTTCATGTATTATATATATATATATATATGTATGTGTGTGTGTGTGTGTAGGTATTTGTGCACGAATTCATATTGATATATATTTCTGTGCATATATTTATATACATATATTCATATGTATAAAATAAAATTTATATATATTTATATATATATATATATATATATTATTCATTCATACGTGTGTTTGTGTTCAGTAACTGAAAATTATATTTTGATAAGGTCATTGTAGCACTTGTTAAGCCATTACTTTCGCTTCTATAACGAAACCCGAATGAAGTATCCGGTTTCCAGCTGCCATTTATGTTCTTGACGACGCATCGGGTGGTATAATATGTATTCTCGAAAACAGAGATAAGGGCTCTTTCAGATATTATCAAAGGTAGGATCTTATAGAAACAGGTGACACATACAAGGAAATTTGAAAATAAATCTAATGAAGCGCAGAGAAACTGATAATTGATTAATATTATTATCACAAT
Source organism: Acanthosepion lycidas (assembly GCA_963932145.1). Lineage (NCBI taxonomy): Eukaryota > Metazoa > Mollusca > Cephalopoda > Sepiida > Sepiidae > Acanthosepion > Acanthosepion lycidas. The sequence continues at coordinate 74,808,852 of OZ010594.1, read as the reverse complement.
GAACATTTAATTATTCACAGAAAAATTAGGTACATTGCAACATATAGGGTCAATACTAGTTAAAACTATGCAATCTTGCATTTTTGACTTTAGTAATCAAATATAATTTTTCTTAATTTTTTAGAAAATCGATAACACTCCGATTTGTTTGTCTGTTTCTCACGACAACATTGCAAAAATAGCAGCTTATCTCATAGTTTTTATTAGGGTAATAACATCAAAATAACTGGAAGAATAAGCAATTTCCAGTAGAGACAGCAAATTAATAAAATTTGTATTATTGTAATTTTGTGGAGTCACTAAATTCATTAGAATGTTTTTTATCATATTATTACATGTGAATAAGTTTACAAATTGATCACATCATGACGTGATACAAAAAGGATTAATCTTTTTCAGTTATTATTAAATTGATCTCCTATTCAGAACATTTACACACATCTTTATATAAAATATTTACCCTTATTTGTAATCTTGTATTCTTAAAGATTATTTAATATTGCAATTGTGGGAAAGGTAATTTGCAATTTTAAATATGCTTTGAATTTAGCAAAATACGTCGTATTTCTTCTGATTTATTTTCAAATGATATTTTTTTTATATAAATTGTATAAACGTCCAGATTAAAGCCTGATTTTGGCGACGTTTAAGCAACTACGCATAAGGCTCTCTATTCCTATGTACAAACAATATATATATATATATAACCTTAAGTCAAATTATATATATATGAAATATACGGAAAAACAAACAAAAATCCTAATATGCAATTATGCTGTTTTAATGTTAATATAATGTCAACGTCGGACGTTTCGGTCTAGTAGACCATCTTCAGGACATATTCATAAAACATAATTAACATTGGACTATATTTAATTCAACAAGAAAAAACGATCGACACAAGAGTAAGACTAATCAAAACAGACAACTGAAATGTTTTCAAGATCAGCGTTCCGTTTCAATATGATCACGTCGGCGATGTCGTGAAAACGTATTTCTAAAATATAATATTTTGAATGAAAAATGAAAAGAATTTTATTTTAATCTAAAACTAATATGTACGTTTGTCGAGCATTAATCTTGCTAGAAAAGGGGAAATATTAAAGAAGCCAGGTCTAGTATTCACCGTGCGTGAGATAGTCGGATTTATGAGGCAGGCATAATATCTAAGATTCTTAATTTTAAAATCTTCACAGAATCAAAATCGAAATTATGATCAGATTTAATTGTGTATGTATATATATATATATATATATATATATATATATATAAAATATTGTTGGCATTGAAGATTGTGCTTGAAACTCCGAGTCTTGCTACCGGTAAGGAATATGTATATTCCTCGCTATATATATATATATATATATATATATATATATATATATATAATGCGTATAATATTTTATAACAATACTAATATAATTTTATCGTATTGCTGGTCAGGTTGGACCTTGAAACACGAGCATTTAAGTGGTAGATCCACGCTCCTCAAAATCTCCTCATGAGAGGCTTTTCTATCAGATATATTGTATCGTCTTACCCTAGACGCGTTCCTCAAGTTGATGACATGTGGGCCTAAACAGGCGCAAATATTGACGAATGATCTTTTTGTTTAGCACCTACAGTCACAGAAACTCTCATGCAACATAGAAAAAGCCTCTGCTGAAGGAATTTTATTCCGTTGCCTTAACCTTTAAACTCACTGTATCTTCGTTACGTGTACTTTGTTGGAATTAAAATAAAATACATTTAAAAGAAAGAACAAGAGATACGCTCCTTATGTTAAGGGTATAGTATACGGTATAATAGTAAATAGAAAAAATATTCATAGCTCAAGATTAAGTTTCCCATGTTTGGTTTGGTTTGTTTTACAGCATAACAACCTCAATTGGTTATTTAATAAAGACAGGACTTTTATTTCTGGTTATATGTATTGCTGGTAATAAAACCTATTTTTACACTTTCATAGTGTTTTGATCCCAGTTTTGGGGTTAACTATTTACCCATAATCGGGACCCTAATAGGTTCTACCACGCCGGGTCAGGGTGGACCTGGGAATACCAGCAATTAAGAGGTGGTTCCACGCTCCATAAAACCCCCTGACCAGAGGTCTTGATATTGGGGGCAATTTGTCGTCTTACTCAGGTAATACTTTCTTTTCTTTATAAACATCCATATATGATTTCCTTTTATCTTCAACCAAGTCTCCTGATATAAAGAATAGACTTTGAGTCAGTCTGTATGATCGCTGTGATTTCTTTTGTTCTTCTTCCACTTGTCTTTCTATTTTTACAATGTTCAGTAAGTGTCTTTTTTGAACTAATAAAGAGAACGTCTTTTTCCAAAATTAAGATATTTATTTTTATACAAATATTTTAAACATTACCTTTTCTCTTTATAACGGTAACTGCTCCGACGAGTTACTTTCGCTAGTTTCCAAAATCCTGAATTTAAATGTACTACTAGTTTGGCACCTCAGTCCCAAACATTCACTATCGAAACGATTAAATGTAGCCGTTTCTTCTACCCCAATAGCTTCATGTCTTGCACTTCCCATCTGTGGAACTCCCTTCCTCTTACTTGATACCCCGAGAGCTATAACCTCCAACTATTCAAATGCCATATCAATCGACATCTCCAGATGTCTTGATCTATTCCCCGTCCTTCTCTTCATCTTTTTTCTCTATCACGACTCTTTACTCTTGCTCCCACTCTCGGTAACCCCTTGCGTGCTAATGGCACTTCCGTCTTGCTTGAGGTGAAAAGCTTAAAAAAATATCGAACATATTAAAAGGAATCACAATTATGTTTGGTTTGTAATTGTAATAATTATTATACAGTTTGGTCATAAATAATAGCTAATATATTTTAGCATAACGTCTTTGATTGTATAATTTTTCCAATAGAAATTATTATAAAAATGCTCTCTTTAGTTTAGAAGAGAATTAACTTTTTTTTTTTTTTTTTTTTTATGAAAAATGTTAAAACTGTATTAGGGATGTGTAATGAAGGTAAATAGAAAATTTCAGTCTGTGATGCTTCTTGAGGCCGCACAGTATAAAACACGCCGGGTGGAAAAGTAGTTTCTCCTACAAAGCGAGAGGGAGATTCGAACATGTCGAAGAGTCCATTTTTATTATTAAGTTTTCACGAATGCGCCAGACGTAAGACAGTGTTCATTAAACAGAAGGTGTGTATATATATATATATATATATATATATATATATATATATATGTGTGTTATGAAGAACTTTGTAATCCGTATGGGTAATCCCAAGGAGGATGAAATCCTGAGAGCTCAATGTAAATCAAGAGCTAATATTTAAAAGGAAAACAGACCACTTTAAGGTACCATTATAATAATTTATTTCACCAGAGTCCTTTTAAAGGACGCCGGATCATGAGATAGCACTTCCAAAAATGAAATTAAAATTGATGGGGGTAGTGTAAGTTTTTGTAATTTAATTATTTATAAGTTATATAATGTGTTATGTTATGTGTGTGTGTGTGTGTGCATGTTAGGTGAATGGATTAACTAGATATTTGCAACTGTTTCGTGGTTACCCAACTTGTCGGGCACAAGATATATAAATACAGATGTTCATGGGAAGGATGCTGATTCATAGTTCAAAAATAAAATATACAAAAGCAATACTGGAAAATGGGGAGCAGGTATGAGTCATTAGAAAAAAAATAGAATTGAAGGTACGTTTTAAATTTAAAATTTGAACTGGTGCGCCTTTGGAATGTAACGTTTGAATTGTTAAATGAAGTTAATCGGTGTATGCATTAAATGAAGGCGAACAGAAAATGAAATTTAAATTATCCAAGATTACAATAGTTTAAGAGAAACATCTTTCTATGCAGAAAACTAGACATAACCTGATTCCGCTTATTAAATAAATTAAAATTGTTAATATTTTTTTAGGGCGAATTTCTTTTCTCATAAATATAGATTGCATCGGTCCCAACGGCATGAAAATAGATTGATTTTAGCGATGAATTCCCAATTTATTGTAGATGTGCAGCTATCTGCTTTGATACCCCAGTGAAACTTTGCCAGTGCTGTAAAATTTGCGTATTTCTTTTTTCTTTTTGAAAATATAAGTTGTGAACTCGAAGCACAGCAAAGGCCTTTAAGAACTTGCGACCTCGAGATCAACGTAATGGAAAGTGAGCTATAGCGAAACAACCACTTTTGACCACCGCTCAAATCTTTGAAAAGGCTGGAATTGAGGTAGTGAAGGACAAAAACTGTAGACTACTTTGTGAATTGGGATCTCCTACACAAAGTCGTTTCACTAAAGCAAATATTTTAAATTATCAACATTGGGCCAATAATTATATGAAAATTAACTTTTCTAATGTACTTTTCAAGGATGAATCTCGATAGACATGATGGATGTGCCAAAGGACGGAGTTTATCCAATTCAGACGTGCCCGTGGGTGAAAGAAGAAAACAAAGCGTTGTCAGTGTTATGATATGGGCTGGAATTGTCGACGAAACCAATATTAGACCATTCAAAGTCGAATGAGTTAAACTGAACAGTGCGAACTATTGTGGTTTTAGTAAGTAGATTTTCTTTTTATGGTATTAGGTTGGTGCAAAAATAATGACGTAATAATTTCATTTTTTGACGTTAAAAAATACGTCACAAAACGACATTATTACGTCATTATTTTTGCACCAGCCTAATACAAGTCCCAGTGTGTATTTATATGCAGGGCAATGCTCATTCTCATATATGTAAGCATATCCGTGAATTCGTTGAACATAAAAGATTTACAGAAGCGAAGATAATGGAATGGCTACAAAGTTCTAACCTGAATCCGATCGAAAATCTATGGTCAATTGTGAAGATGAAATTATATGATGGTCGCAAACAATAAAACAGCAAAACAGAGAGAATCAATTAAATCTACCATAAAATAAAAGTAACAAAATCAATGGATAATAGATTACTGTTATTGAGAAGAAGCGTCACTATATTAATATGTAAATGATTCAAAGATTTATTATATGTTTGTTATTTGTTCTATTACAGAGTTTGATCAATTTTTATCATTTTATTATCATTTTATTGAAGTAAACTGTGATTATTTGGTTTTGCCTAATAAATTCAGACGGTGGTTTTTTAGAATACATCAAATAACTTGAATAAAACATCGATACGACATCAAATTGTAACTCAGGCTTTGTTTTGACATCTAAATTGAATGTTGAGCCAAACAAATTTGAATTATTGACGTTTATGTGATTTGCTTAATATCTTCAGAAAGGGTTTAAAGAAGGAGTATTCTGCTTTGTTCAAGCGAGATATGGTTTTGTTTCAGCAAGACAATGCGAGACCACACTCTAAGTTTGACTAAAGAGAAGTTCAAACAGCCGGTCAGATTTGAGATTCCCAATTCAGTTCCGATTCTGCTGCTGCGAGTGACTATGGCCACTTCCGCTCAATGGCACACTTCCTCCGAGATTCAACACTTTTGATAAAGGAAGCCTGTTTACAGTGTTTTATTTTATTTATTTTTTTAAAATGAAATCTGGGACGAATTCGAATGCTGGCAAAAGATCGTTGAGAACGATAGACTTCATTTTAAGGATTAAATGCTGGCGTTGTTGTAGGAAATTGTTTTTTTTTTTCCGCTTCCGAAGCGAGTCAGGATTTTCTGACCAACCTAATATTTCCGTCAATTTTCGCCATGAACATAAAACGTAAATTTGATAAAATGTTTGTAAGTATTCAATTTCATTATCACAAAAAAATCTCTTCTATATTTTATCATATTATCGCGGGTATATTAATAAACAAATAAATATCACACGTATTTGGGCACACTCTACTTTATATTATCACTAAGGCTTACTCTCAACCTCAGTGAAATGTTTCCAAATAAAGGCCGTTTGCACTCTGATAATTTTTCAACCCATCTCAAATAATTCAATATTAGATGCTCCAACTTTCACAAATATCGATCGTTTTCTATAGACGTTTCTATTGTCATCAAGACATTTATATTTATTCACACATAATTATCTCACTTTCTGGCTGCTTTTTCATTAATATATATGAGTCTCCACTCATATCGACGGAGCGCAAACATTTCTGGTGACTTATACATTAATGTTAATTCTTGCTTTTTTTTTTTTTTTTTTAATCTATGCTTCTTTCTTTCAGCCTCAAAATTTTATTCTATATTGTATATTTTTCGATTTTTATCCTCATGATCTTTCGCGTTTTCTTTACCTTTTATCTCATTCCTTTTAATATATATATTTTTTTTTGGGGGGGGTTGTGGCTTTTACTTATTCTATTTCTTCATTTGTAATGCCTCGTAGGCAGAACAATATTCTTTTATTCATTCTGTCTCAAGTTTTCCTTCTTTTATTTTGATTTTGTCTTATTGCTAGAAACATATTTTGTTGGCACATACGTCTGCTCAAACATGTAATTACTAAATTATATAATGTGACTTCACCGACTCGGCCACGAAGAATATTTGCCGATCAAGAATGTCAGATCTAACTACGGTTCCCTCTGCGGATGACGACGTCGGTTCGAATCTTGTCGAAGAATGCATAATTTTCTTTAATAAGATTTCTCGAATATTCTACCTAGTAGAGAAAAATATATATATATATATATATATATATATATATATATATATTGTTTAATAAACAGGGCGTCTTCTCAAATATGAGTATCCACAAAAAATAAGGTTTAAAGTAATACATTCACTCGGAGTAATACATTAAAAAATGCCCAATACTTTAGAAACTGCTTTGTCTACGTTAGAATATGCAACTGAGCAGATATGACATTTCAAATATCTATAAGTCTTGCTCCTAATCGGTAATATTCAGCTTTCTGTGTATATATATATATATATATAAGATTTAGTGATCACATGTTTGTAGCAATAAGAAAAAACAAAAAAAAGAAACTTAGTGTACTGAGCACTTTACTTCGTTATTTTACTTAATCATATCGGATTTTTTTTTCTTCGGACTCTGCACTTGGATGCTAGACGATTGTCTTCGGCTGACGTACATGTTCTGTTCTTTCTTCTTTTCTACCTTTTGTTTCCCTTATATTTATAAGATTATTACTAATATATATATATATATATATATATATATATATATATATATATATATATATATATAATGTTGGTGCAAAAATAATGACGGTTTTTGACATTAAAAATACATCAAAAACCGTTATTATTTTTGCACCAACCTAATATATATATATATATATATACACACACTTATGAAAGATGATTCAAATGTAATGCCTCTTATTCTATTATGTAAACCCACAAACTTAGAAGGGGACGCCGGTATATCATGTAGGTAGTAGAGCTCTATTATTTGAAAGGATAACTCATAATAATGTTTTTTGCCTTGCTATATGATAACAAATAATTGCTAGTCAGGCAAATTGTCATCCGGCAGAAATGTACGAAATGGGCATACGAGATATATTCTGTCCGACAATAATAAATTGTATCCGTTGACATGCATTGATACTTGGTGACAGTTCAAGGAGACCAAACTTTGAACGGGAACACAGTAAGTAATGCTTTTCAGCAGCTGTGAAAGGTTTCTGGCGCCTTGAGCATGCGTCAAACAAAGAACGATATATATATATATATATATATATAATTTATCCTGTCTCGAGGTTTCCTCCTTCATTTCTATCTCAGATATTTCTCAGTTTAGTTCAGTTATTTTAAAAGTATGTTTCTCACTCGGTATTTTAATGTCCAAATGTCTTTTCTCGAAATCAATCATTTGTCATTTTCCTCATTCTTTTATGTTTTTCTTTTCTCTAATGTTACTTTTTTATCTTCTCCATTATTCACCACTGTTTAAACCTTAGTGCAATGTAGATTAAACTTATAGTGCAAGCCACTGATTCTCACGAGCAGCCTTAATACTGAGGCTTTACATCGTTGGTGAATACCTAATCTTGTAAATACTAATATAAGCTTACTAATTATATTTTTCACGATTCTTTCATTGTTCTCTCGTTTACTTTTCGTCTCTAAACTATGTCAGTTTTTTGTTTTTTTTTTGTCATTCACTTTCTCCCATTTCACTATTCTATTTCTTCCTAAACGATCTCGTCTTTCATTATAGAAAAACTTCGACTTCATTTCTTTCTCCGTATTATTTTACTAATGCAATATAAAGATTCTGTCATAGCTTTTGCATGCCATTGGTTTGTTTAGCTCAAAAGAAGTTACGGATAACAACCGACGTTTTGCTCCATGTTGTAATCTAAATGGAGCCTTTTGGACGTTGTCTTTTAATTATTTATTTGACACCGGGTTTCTTCGAAATTTGTTAAGATTTAGTAGATAATGGTACGCCAACATAGATCAGACCAAAGGAAGTAGATAACTATCACTAGTAGAACTTAATTTTGATTGCCTCTTTGTACCATTTCTTTGGTCAGTATTGATGTTTTCTTCTACATAGCAGCTCTCCGTAAAACAAACATCTAGAAATTACATGTTGCTCCATGCAGACTTTGTAGCCATTCCAATGGACTTGTGCCTTATTGAGTATTGATCCAAATTCAAGGTTGCACGGTCCGAAATTTTAAGGTAGGCGATGCGATCCTTTAACATGGCTACTGGTATGGAATGAAATCTTGCATGTGAACCTCTTCTAATTTCTTTATATGCCTGTGATGCAATGTCCACATTTCGTATACGTAAACGAGAAGAGGGAAGACAACACTATATATATATATATATATATATATATATATATATATATATAGTACTTTTGAATATTACTACATTCGTTTTCAAGGATTGTTCTGCGTATAATTAAGCAATCGTTTTATTTTTTCATTTAATTCACGCGTTCTCATATTTAATGCAACCAATTACAAATTACTGAAGACGACGCCATTTATATGACTAAACTGATTTTATTAAAACACACTTCAATATAGAGAAATATTAATTATTTAATGTTGTTGCTTCTTTTTTTTTTTTGAGAAGTTTGAGTTCGCTAAGAAAAATATGAAATAAAATAAATATATACTTTGTCAAATTTAACAATGATATGAAACTACTACTTCTGAAATTTATAAAATTTGATATATGTATAATTAATCCTTCTACAGAATACGAAAATTATATGCTGTAGAATAAATTTTCTATGTTTAACAACATTTTATTTGATTATATTGGTAAAGGCTTTGTGCAGAACAACCACATTTTTGAAGGGCCGAATGCAGATGCCTGGTGCCACAAGGTCCCCAAACGACCCACCGCAGATTTTGAATTCAAAGTTGTCCTTCTCCGAGACCAGTTGCCATTAAAGGCTATAGAGCCCAGTGTGTCTTTCTGGGCGGAGGAGAAGAAGAGAATTAATTTCCAAAGTGTATTAGCATTAGGAATGCCTCTGGCTGCCTCCCTCTCTCTCTCTCTCTCTCTCTCTCTTTATATATATATAATTATATATCTATATATATATATATATATATATATATATATATATCTATATATATAAAGTGTGCGCGCGCGCGTTTCTTCAACCAAGAATTTTGATGCTTGGCCATATTTTGGTAAGAGGATCGGGTCTACAACTTCTCGTATATCTATGCAAATGTGCATAGAAGAATACATAGACATGCACGCCTATAGCATAGAAGTTAACGTTAGTCTTGTATAGTATAGGTCACGCATATACACACATCAATATGAAATAACGTTTATGAGTGAATAAGGTAAACACTAGCAAAAATACATTTCACTTTTAGTAAGAAATACATTTTTATTTACATTATTCGCACTGTTATCCTCATTGCTATATCCATAATATTTCCGCCGTTGTAAGCTCCGGCCTTCTTCAGGTGATTGGAATTTCGAAACAAAACTTTTATTTCGTCCACCGGGGGTTCCACGGGCCATGCCTCTTTCGGATACCTCAATGACACATGAACCCAATGGATAAAGACTTTGGTTAGATGCAGTCACTAGACTCAAAGAGTTGCGAGTTCAATACCAGGCCACAGCAGTGGCGAACCAAAAACTTGGAGAGTTGAGTTAAAGAGAAATAGAGCAACCTACCCCAGTGGACGAAATAAAGGGTTCGGTATAAAATTTCAATCACATGAAGAAGGCCGGAGTTTACGCCGGCTGAAACTTTGTTATACTCATGTTCATTGTTATATTCAGTCCGAATAATGTAAATAATCATAATACTTCATCTCAGAGATATGGACAGACAGTTTAGGTGTTTCGAATCAAATCAACATATTTAGACTTTTTGAAAGTTTTCGAACATGCGTACCTGTACGTACCGATTTTTGCTTCTTCAACATCCACAGAACCAAAGTGTAGTTTATACTTCAAATATTTTGAGCGGATTTTTGCTACAGTTCAATGATGAGCCCTACCAGAGCCACATACAGTTTTGAAGTCAGAGCTATCCTTTAGTTGGCTGCCAATCTCGGCTATAAATTTCAGTTTACGTTACTATTTAACTCATGCCAGGTGGAACAGTAACTTTCCGAAGGGTAACTGTACTAAAGTGAATATAATGATCACGATCGAAATTCGAAATCGATTCTCTTATTTCTCACTCCGAGCATCTAAACTTTAAACTCCTTGTACCTTACCTACGTGTACTTTGTTGGAATTAAAATAAATTACATTTAAAAGAAAGAAAACCCGGATAGAACAAGAGATACGCTCCTTAATTTGAGGATGTAGTATACAGTATAATAGGAAATAGAAGAAGCATTTTCATACCTCAAAATTAAGTTCCGCATGTTTGGTTTAGTTTGGTCTGTTTTACGACATATCAGTCTCAATGTGTTATTTAACGCCAACAAGACTTATTTCTGCAAATATTTTTTGGGGGACAAAAAAGTATTTCTGCAAATATTTTTTTTTGGGACAAAAATGTATTTCTGGAAATATATTTTTTTTTTTTTTTTTTTTTTTTTTTTTTTTTGGGACAAAAAGTATTTTTGCTAATATTTTTTTTTTGGGGGGGGGGGACAAAAAGTATTTCTGCAAATTTTTTTTTTTTTTTTGGACAAAAGAGTATTTCTGCAAATATTTTTTTTGGACAAAAATTTATTCCTTGTACTAAAATCTATTTTACACTTTCATAGAGTTTTGACCCCTGTTTTGGGGTTAACTATTTGCCCACAGCTGTGACCCTAACAGCACTATGGGTCAGGTTGGACCTGGGAACACCAGTATTTAAGAGGTGGATCCACGCTCCTCAAAATCTCATCAGAGGCCTTTCTGTCAGATGTAGTTTATCGACTTACTCCGGACGCGTTCCTCATGTTGATGTCACGTGGGCCTAAACAGGCGCAAAACACAAACGAATGATCTTTTTGTTGAGCACCTACAGCGACATGGACAGAAAGGCTTACATAACCTAGAGGAAACCGCTACTACAGGAGTTTTTATTCCGTTGCTTTTAATAAATTCTTATAAAGATGGATTTTTTTTTTTTTTGGCTTTCTCATCGGCTGTCAACCGTTTTTGTAGTAGACAAACTTTGTTTTCCAAATACCTCATTAAATCTCCATAGTTCCCAAAATTCGGAACATTCATTTAGATGGCTGTGAATTTATATTTTTTAATAGAACAACAAATTCACAATTTTTTTATGAAAAAAAATCCTTTCCTTCAGCGTAAGTTAAAAAAAAAAGCAACGAAAACATCATTTTCATTAATTACTCTAAAAGCTACTGTTTCCACATCAATAGAACTAAACAAATTTTTGCACTTTAAAAATCAGATATTTTCAAATATCTCACGAACATTAAACCGTTTCTCGTTCCAGTGAATTTAAATCTAGCCATCTGAGAATAATCTCTACGAAAATTAATTATGCGGGAATAACCAATTTTTCTTTCTTTCTTTTTAGAGAGGAGAAAGACGGCCATTTTATTCGGACAAGATTTTCTTTTTGTAAGAAATTACACCAAATACTATTTTCTTTTTCTTTTTTTACTGATAGTTCAAAGTCTACTCAAGATAGTGTTACTTCTTTCTCTCTCAATCTTCTTCAGTAAGAGAGTATAATGTGTTACGAATAGGATAGTGATCAGTTAACCTTGGACGTAAATAGGCCAATAGTATCCAGAGAAGCATTCTCTCGGGAGTTTCTTGCACAAGCTGTGGAGCTTGTTTTTCATCAAAGGAACACAAATAGAATAGGGATGGCTTGTCATCATGAACACAACGTAGACCTTTGCAGCTAGGATCCCACTCTTATTTGATGGCACTAAGGATTGTAACTCGTCGGAACGTTTCACAGTAATAGCGACGTTTCGCTGTAGGATAACTGCTGCAGGATGGACACATGCCTTTTAACCAATTGCTAACCGAACGATTCTCTGTAGCCGAATCGGTTAAAAGGCACGTCAGGCTATATGACAGCTCCGTATAGGATACAGGTTCGATTTCTGTCGGAGGACGAATAATTTCTATTAAAATTTCTCGGACATTCAATCCGGTAAATGTTGTTTAATACTGTTTATTATAAACAGAGCATTTACTTAAATATTCGTATCTATAAAAAGAATGTATAAACATAAAATATCATATGTTAGGGTCACAGCTGTGGGCAAATAGTTAAACCCAAAACTCTCTCTCTCTCTCTATATATATATATATATATACAAGGTTAGTGCAAAAGTAATGGCGTAATGATGTCGTTTGTTGACGTTAAAAATACGTCAAAAAAGACATTATTACGTCATTATTTTTGCACCAACCTTATATATATATATATATATATATATATATGTGTGTGTGTGAATATAAATAAATATATAATTATTTATATATTATATGCGCGGTACTTAAACCCAGGGTCACAAAATCACATCAATCCAACCAAATATATATATATTAGTTATTATCATTGCATTCTTTGGCTTACGGTCACATCACATTGAAACACCGGTCCCCTTACGATCACCGAAGTTAAGCAACGTCGAGCCTGATCAGTACCTAGATGGCTGACCGCTTGGATATGCAGTTAAATGGAGAGCCGTGTTCCTTACGCGCAAATACACGTGAGAAAGTCCTGAATCCACACTTTCTCTTCCTGCTGCCTTCCTCTAGCACTCTCGCCCTCAATATACCCTGTGAGGATTCGATTTTCTAATCCGTTTTTCGTTATTACGTATTTCTTTCTGATTTTGATTTCATTTTTACTGTTTTTTTTTGTTTTGTTTTTTTTAGGCATAACACTTTTTCTAAAAAAAACAAAAACAACAGAAGTATAGACCAAGAATGTTCTTAAAAAAAAAAATAAAAAATAAAAATCATGTACCAAAGAAATAAAAAAGGAGCTGTAATACTTAAGGATTTAGGTAAAGAAAAATAATGCATACAAATCCGAAAATTGGTTCCAAATTAAAATACAAGATCTACGCACTCCTTTCGGATGAACCACTCCCTGATTTACCATGTTTTCAGAGGAATTGCGTTACTCTCACCCCTTTTTAAATTGAGGGCTAGTGGGATTATTTAACCTATTTTTAAGTGTTTTGAATTCGAACTAGTCCTACTAGACGAGTCGCCACCCAAGGCTATAAGACCCAGTCTCTCTTGGTTTTCACCCATAGCTAGGAAGGGAAGAGATGTTCGATACATACATTGCCCAAGAGTATTTACACGTAAGTGAATGTAACACATTCGACTGGAATTCAAACACGACACCCCAATTCCTTAATCTGAGTTGCTATCTATTACTCCCCCGTAAATACAAATTGTTTGCAGTTAGGCAAAAAATGGTACGTCTACACGTCATTTTAACAACGTGCCATTTCATGTTTAGTCTGGAGGTTGATAATAAAACAATTGCAGAAAAATAAACGAGACATAGACGTCATTCCTTGCAGGTGTAAACAAATGTTACAATATCTGTTTCCACAGAAACACTTATGATATTATTGTATCAGAAAACACATTCCGAGGATAAGGAATAAGAATATAATCTCGTGTTTACGCACATGTATATTTTATCCGTGCATGTCTGTATAACTGCAGGTGAAATAATATTTGAACACAGAATAGTCGCTCGTTTCATATAAGTAAAACATAGATTGTCTAGCTGGATGTAATAAATGTACATCGGATGAAAGATGTAGGAGTTTAACAAATGTCTGATATATCGAATGGGTTGATGTACCTGTGGTGCAAGTTCTGTCGGTATGCTAAATGGAATTAGCGTTCCGAGTTCAAATTCTATCTGTGTTAGGTTTGTTCACTTTGAAAAGACCTGCATTCATATTCACACAAACATGGTTGAAATATTAGAGCTGACTGGGATCTTCTGCCTAGAATGAAAATTTTGTATTCAAAACAATACTAAGGAGAAGGTACTTCAAAGTATTTTCCTCTAAATACGTTACTTCTGTTACTACGATAATCCTACGACTTAACTGGGATCACGATTATGTAGGATAGTTTATTTTTCATCATTTAGACAAATATGATTCAAATACAGCATCAAACTGTACACCATTTTTCAGACAAATCGAGTTGTCACATCCTAAGATTATACGATATTCAGAATATAGGCAGACATATTTCACTTTTTTTATAATCAATAGCTACAGAAATAATTATTACAACAGTTCATTCTTGTACTGTTACAAGAGTTGACTGGTAATTTTAATTTAGACTAGAATAAATGGTATTAGCATTAGGAAAGATATATCTTAATGTATTCAAGAATTAGTGCAATATTAAAGAATTTTTTTAATCCTTACACCTGAGCTTTGAATTTAGATTCCGATACTTGCAACACGGCGCTTTTTAATAACAAATTATATTCAGAAAAGCTGCCTGGAATAATAATATATTTAAAAGTTGTGATGTTTCCCGTTTCTACTGTAATGAAATAGGACCATGGAATAGCACCTTATCTGTACCTTAGAAGAGGACATGATGTCTCGTCTGCCCGGTCAGAAATCGCCATTTGCAATTTTGGTAAAGCGCGTGCGTGGTTCTAGTGCTTTTTACAAATATCGATAATGTGCATGCGTGGTCAAAACCCTGATCCGTACATAGAACAATGTAGAGAATCTGACCTGTGCTAGATGCGGCTATCAATAACCAAATATTTCGACCATCTTTTAATTTTTGTGTTCAAAATATTTCCACAAACGTAAAAATGTGTTCCAAGCATATTTCTGTAATAAGATTTCATCATTTTAAATGAATTCTAACCTTGCTAATAATTAAGAAATTAATTTAATATATGTTCTTCGTGGTGTGTATATTATATGAAATATACTTTTCTATGATACATTTAGATTACATTATATAAAGAGTGCTGGTGAAATACCTCCGACATACACCTTCCAAAAATACCCCATACAGTCTAGCCGTTATGTCGCACCATATATATGAGAGAGTGAGTGAGTGAGTATTGGGATAGCAGATCATTATCTAAATATAACAGGCAATGAATCTATTTTTGTCTTAAATTAGCAGCCGTTCTGAATTTCATATTTTTACTTTAATTTCGGGTGAAAGACAAAATTTATATATTTGCACATATTTTTATTAAGTTGGTCCTTGACCTAAGCTTTCGGCTGACATGAGCCATCTTCAGAGTGGTTGTACAGACACTGATATATATATATATATATATACACTGCGTGCCAAATTATTATCAAGATAATTTCTTTTCTAATATTTCAAAAACCGTCAAATCAATTCACACAATGTTGGAAACACTGATCTGCGCAATGTAAACAAACTGGCGCCTTATTTGTTATCAGCACGGTGATTTGAGAGTGCCAAATTATTAGAAAGGTTTAGTAAAATTCCCAGAATTGAGCAAACAAAACATTTATTAATGTTGCACGTGAATGTTTATGATCAAAATAACCTAATAAATAAGATAATCAAACAAATAATAACAGATACAAACAAAGGCACAGTTTTAAACAAATTAATAGGGAATGTGCTTTCCCTGTTTTGAAATTACTTGAAGAAGTCGACGATGCATAGAATTTGTTAATTGTAGGATGTCATCTGCTCTAATGCCGCGAGATATGCCAAGAATTGCTTCCCACAACTCAGCGTTGCTCCTGAATTGTCATCCGTTGGCGTACAGTCTTCGCTTCATGATGCTCCAAAGGTTTTCTGGCCCCTTCATTTTTTGCGGTCCATCGAAGCCTAACTGTTTCAAATATTCAGTAATCTTGTGAGCAACATGTGAGGGAGCATTATCTTGCATAAAAACAATTGCCCTTCTGAAGACAATTCTTTGCCTTTTCATCCACGGTTCAAGATGCTCCTTCATAAATGCTATATATGCATCGGCGGTGAACTTTTTTTTGATGACACCTCCATATCATTTTAGAAATTTCTACGGTAGATTTACCTTTTGAGAGTTCTGAGGTGATAGCTTTCTTTTCAGCATCATTAAACTGCTTTTACGAGCCATCTTTTGACTAAATTCTTACACTTTTGTAATAATTTGGCACTCTCAAATCACCGTGCTGATAACAAATACGGTGCCAGTTTGTTTACATTGTGCAAATCAGTACGAAAATTTTAGTGATTGCGCAGGTCAGTGTTGCTAACATTGTGAGAAAATTTTGTGTGAATTGATTGGACGGTTTTTCGAATATTAGAAAAATAGTTATGTAGCTAATAATTTGGCACTATATATATATATATATATATATATATACATATACAATTTTCACTATAAACGTTATTTCTAAGTTGAAACCCATTTTTAAGTAGACGCTCCGTTTATATTAAACATTCTATTTCGTCTGCAGGCCAATATATCCGACAAATCTAAATAAATATAAATGTGTCTTTCAGCAGTATTCAAACTTGCTTAGTCCTTTGCTGGAGAAAACGTTCTTAGATCCGACGTGCTTTCGCCGCCTCAAGTACAAAGATTTTCCCGATTAAGTAGGATACAGCATTCTGCCTTTAACCTCTCTCTCTCTGGTTCACGAAAG
This sequence comes from Acanthosepion lycidas, assembly GCA_963932145.1. Classification (NCBI taxonomy): domain Eukaryota; kingdom Metazoa; phylum Mollusca; class Cephalopoda; order Sepiida; family Sepiidae; genus Acanthosepion; species Acanthosepion lycidas. Next base: position 74,791,854 of record OZ010594.1, on the reverse strand, counting down.
CTTATATCTACTCAGATTCATATCCGAAAACTAAACACAATTTCTAAGAAATAATGTAGTTTTATGTCTTAATCCGACATAGTTGTACCGCTTTCAAACGTTATATTTAGTGGATAACCATATTTGTGCAAACTCTGTTTTTCTATGAACAATATTTTATTTTGTCAACCGGCCTGAATATTCAAGAAGTCATAAGAAAAATGTGCCTTCCGACAGGATTCGAACCTACGGCGTTTCCTCCTTTTTTGTAATAAGACAAGAAATATTTCAACCAGTTCTTTGAGATTGATTTTAAGGTAAGACCTAAAACTGTTGGACAAGTCCAATGCTAATTATTAATCCGTTCCCACATACCATTACGACTGAAGCAATAAATCTACTTTTAGAGTAGAGAGAAAAAAAAATTCGTTTCTTTATACTTTTAAGTGAATAATGTAGATACTTGCTCATTTTTTTTCTTTTCCCACAGGTAAATTATAATTATAAGGTAGTGATAAGACGGAATTCAGTGCTTGCTCGCATTTAAGCATTAAATTTATCCATTTAAAAACATGCACAAAATTTTAAACCAATAAATAAAATAACGTGTTGACATTCGTGGCAAATGTGTGAAAAACAGTTAACAAAAGCTGGGAACAATAGAATTTCAACGATTTCATAAGAAGCTGTTGCCTCCAAAATTTCTGGGGGTGGCTCCTAGCAGAGTGAAAGATCAAGACGAGGCGTAAACAGGGTTGCTGCTTCTTCATAACGACATGAGTCAGTTGACTTCCGCTGTCACTATGGTAACAACTGTTCGACCTATTCGCGAACAGTTGGCTGCTGTAACCGCCACCGCCATCTGACTTACGAAAAAATATGACGATCTCTTCGGAGTGTTTCAACATCGGTAGGTTTCTACGTCTTCCAATTTTTTTTTTTTTAGCTTTCTTCCTCTTTTCCAACCATACATCGAAAGATTTCAGATTTCTCAGTACAGTAATAGATACAAAAATTAATCCGCATTTTTGCTTAGAGAGTTTCAAGACGCGAATAAATGTTTATGAAAACTTGAATTATTAAATATTTACTCATTCAACGGAAGTCTAAGAATCCCCTCAGATTAAAAATACAACTCTATAAAACCTGTGCGGCCAATGAGGATGGAAAAGAAACCAGAAATATATATATATATATATATATATATATATATATATATATGTGAGAGAGAGAGGTTTCGCCCTAAACAAGGTAGTAAAGACAGTAAGATACAAAGGCTTACATGGATGTGGTAAAATTAGAAATATGCATTTAAATTCTTGCGGATTAAAGTTTGTCGGAAAGCATGAAGTCGGAAGGAAGCTCAACAAGTGAGAAGTACGAGAAAAAAACTTAGCATAGAATGTACGCCTACATTCTAGTACTGCGCTTAAATTCATAATGTCTAGGTACCATAGCAAATTTCTCATCCAAACAATTAGAATGATTTTTTATAACAAAGATACAACCTTATGCCAGTGAGTAATTGAAGCCGATTTTCCAGATCAGCACCGACAATATTGCTGATTGACCTTTGGATTTTTATCAAGGAGCTCGTGGTAAATAGCAGGGGAGCTGAACCAAATATGGCAGCAATATCCAAACCATAGACAAATAGTAGGCTTCGAGATATATAGAAAGTTAACTTGTCGCGCAGATTATATATATATATTATATATATATATATATAGTGAGTGTGTGTGTAAATATATTGTTAAATATAAAATATAACGAATGTCTATTATGTTTGATTTCGAGCCGTTCCAAACCCCGTATATTTCCTTTAATTTCGGGCGAAAATAAACACAAAAATAATCCAACATTTAGATATATATTTTTTTTAATATGATGTTTCTTGTGCTAAGTTTCGACTCACATGAGCCATCTTCAGAATGGATATATGGACATTTAAACAAAGATATTCACTATCAAAGATGATATTCTGTTATGTTGAGATAACTCACGGAATAGCAAACGCAGTTTGTAAATTCATGTTGCGGTTCTATGACGTCGTACCACGTGACAGAACCATATGTCAAGATGCAATGTAATATGTTGTAACTAATTTGAAATGTAATTTTGTTAAGTATTGATTGCTTTGTTCTAATGTAGATGTTTTGCAATAGATGAAGGTTCTATTTACCGTGCGTATGTGAGAGTATTGTTGTGTTATCAACTAATATATGTCTAGTATTTTGTAAATGGATGTGTTTTTCTAAGAAATGTTGTTTCATAGAAGTAAGATCAGAAAGGTGACAGGTAAGTCTACGGGAGAGCGTGGCTGTAGTAAAGCAATATAAAATATATGTAGTGGGTTTCTTATCAGAGATACAATCTCTGAATAGGCATGGGAATTTGTTTTTGTGTGGAGTATTTAGTTGTGTGGTTGTAGGGTTATTAAAGACTATGCGATCATTTTATTTTTTATAATGTGTGATGAGCAAAACTTGTTTATTATTATTATTATTATTATTAATGGTTTTAAAATTTCTACCTATGATTTTGAGCATTGTTTCATCATGCATTTGATTACAGTACTATACTTTAATAAGTACTATGTTTATTTTGACGTAAACAATTATAAATATTATCAATTTTGTTACAGGTATTATAAGGTTATTGAGATGCATTTTAATTTGTTGATCAATGACGGAATTACGGAATACATTATTAACAAGTGTTTGTTTAATGTTATTTAATTCTTTATAGAATATAGTTTTGGAAGAAGGTATGTCTGAACGTTGTATGAAGATTTTTTTTTTTTTTTTTGTAACGGTTAACTTATATCATTGGGGATATTCAATATTAGAATTAAGAAGACACGAGCTAATGCTAGTGGGTTTTCTATATAGAGATGACTTAAATTCATGGGGGATGGAATCAATAAATACATCAAGGAATGGAATTTTATTAATAATATTAAGTAGTAGTGTAGATTTGAGGGCAGAGTAACTTTCACATCTGTTTTGATGTTGTGTAATTTGATCAATGTTTTTAGCCAAAACTAAAATGTCATCAGTGTATCTTCTATATAAAGGGTGGGTTTTTAGTGGCATTAAGTTTTTTATTTTCTAAATGTGACATAATAATTAGAAAAAAAAGAAGTATTATTATATTTAAAAGCATTACTTAAAGGGTAATCTATTAAACACTGTTATCATAAAAATTTGTTGAAAACGTTTTCTTTTCGTTTTGTTGCTATTAATTATTCACTACTTAATCATATGTAAATAGAAATAATCCAAATAAAAATACAATTTTTTATCTGTAATTTTCTCTTCTCAAAATGAAACTGGATAATTTTATCCGATAGAAATTAAATGCGTGTGTAAACGCTAACTTCTGAAGATTCAATTCAATGACTAAATTTCTTCAGATCAACTGTCATTCACAATTTCTTCAGAAACCTTTAACGTGTACGCATTTGATTTATGAGAAACCCAAATTAGCTCTACAAATAAATAAACAAAATAAAGACCAATTATTTCAATACTAATTTGTACTAATTGATGGGAATTATATTCATATATTTGTCAATAAGTTACCACTTTGTAAAAATGGGTCGATTTTAAAAGAGCTGACTACGTTTGTTTTTTAGTGACAGATATAGTTACATCTATTCTGTGGCGATGTTTAATGTTAGCATTTTGAACGAAATAATGTATTCAAAATGTTCTTTTTCAAAATCATTCTTTGCAGTCGGAAGCCAGCACTCAAATTGACAACGCGCTCGTATAGTTCCAAAAATATCAATTCTATTTGTGAAAATAAGTTTTGGCAATCTCTTCTCCAAGCTTATTCTTGTGTAATAAATAAAAATGGCTGCGCAGTAACCAAAGTCAACACACACCTGGGATAGTTTAGCCTCATAAAAAATAACGCCCAGGTATGAATGCAACTAACTTCATTCTTCGAAGTATAACATAGCCTAGTTTAACCTATATCACATAAGACAGTTTATACGATCTTTACTATCGGCATCAACAAATGTTTTCTTTTTGATAAAATGTTATGTAGGGTTTGTAGACTACAATTTGTTAATACTAGTTGATATTATTACACAGAAATCAGAGAATAACTAACCAAAAAGTAATAGTTATTCAGATGTTAGGCCTAATAATATACAAAGCAAGACATCAGAATTTAAATGATGATCGTAAAATTCACAGAAAAAAAAGGCTGCAGACGTGCAACACTGCATGATCTATAGAATGATTGACGATCACTATTGAATATGATAATAAATATCTTAGTAGCCTATTTACAGTATATTTTAATCTATTTATACCCATAAATATAAAGTACCTAGATAAACACCTTTGTATGCCGTAAACAGCAGGGATGCTATAAATCACTTGCCCCCAAACGGAGGGTGTGCGATGAAAGGAGGTGAGGCGGAATGAATCTATCGAATGATACCTTTAAACCCTTCCATAAAGTTGGTCAAACACCCCTATACATCAACGTCCACTCTAACCACCCTAAACATGTGATAGACCACATCCCCAAAACTGTGAATACGAGAATAAATAAGCTATCTTCTAGCCAAAAAATCTGTAATGATAATAAATTTATATACAATCAGGCCCTCAAAAATAGTGGTTTTAGACAAGAATTAAACTTTAACGGAGAACTTGTAAATCAGAATAATAACAGAATTAAAAATAGAAAGAGGAAGGTAATATGGTTCAACCCACCATATTGCAAGCTCTCTAACATTGATATAGGAAGTTTTTTTCTGAAATTAATTGATAAACATTTTCACAGTAAACATCCATTACGTAAAATTTTCAATAGGAAGACTCTGAAAATTAGTTACTCATGCGTTAGAAATATGGAGAAAATCATATATTCCCATAATTGCAGAATACTTAGAAACTACCATAGTAATGTAACTCAATCGAGTATCCCTATCTGCAATTGTAGGAATAAAGATCATTGTCCAATCGGGGGTAAATATAACTATGAAAATGTAATATACGAGGCAACAATCTTTCCCGAGGAAAATATAAACGAGAAAAAAAAGATATATAGGTATATCCGCCGGTGATTGGAAGCAGCGTCTACACAACCATAGACGCTCTTTTAGATATAGATGCCTCAGAAGTCAAACTTCCTTATCCAAACACTACTGGGATCTGGTGGATAAGGGATTAACCCCACTTTTGAAATGGAGATACCTATCAAGAGCCAGAACACCTAATAACTTCCGCGATCGGTGTGATCTGTGCATGGAGGAAAAAAAAATATTATCAAAGATAAGAATCAAGATGAACTGCTGAATCTTCGTAATGAGATATTTTCTAAATGTAGACATAAGAAACGATTCAAAACATAAACACCGTTTTGTAACATTTTGTCACTTATGTCAGTTCCATCTTGGTTCAAAACATCGGGCATGATACTTTAACGGAATGTCTATTATGTTTATTTTGTTTATCTCTATATAGATCATTGTGTATGTTTATGTGATGCGCTATGTATTTAATTTTTTTTTACCCCCAAATTGTTGAAATCTTACTTATTTAGATTTTAAATTCTAATTTATATGTATGTATGTATATGTATGTATGTATGTATGCATATAGGTATGTGTGTATATGCGTGTGTATGCATGTATATATGTATGTACTTAGCTGCGTGTGTATGTGGGTATATATTTAGGTGTGTGTGTATAGGTATATGGATATATATATGTATATGCATGCGTATGTGTATATATGTATATTCATGTATACGTATATGGATGTTGGTATATGTAGAGATATGTGTGTGTATATATATATATATATATATATATATATATATATATATATATATATGCGTGTATGTTTTGGTACGTATGTACCCATATATATATGTATATGGGTGCATATGTATGTATATATGTATAGCTAGACAAATAGATACAGGGATACATTGTTTATTTGTTTAAATGGGTGTGTGCATTTTTGTGTGTGTGTGTGTATGTATATATATATGGGTATGTATGTGTGTATGTATATGTGTGTGTTTATGTGTACATGGGTATATGTATGTGTGTATGTAGGTGCACGCTTATGTATATACGTGTATAAGTTATTGTGTATGTGTGTATTTGCATGTGTTTTGAACATAAAAATATAGGTCCTTGCTAGATTAGATAATCGTCATATTTATTCTTTATATGTTTATATTTGATTTGTAACCTGTAGTCGATATTATTTTTGTCAAATTTTCTCAATTACACAGCATCCCTTTCAATTTTAATTTCACCCGCCCTAACTTGCTCCCCTACCACTTTTTTCCTTACCTCTCCCTCCATATTCTGATCTTTAACATTAGATCGTCCATTGTATGTGTATGTCACCACGAAATGTATCTTTAATGTATTTGACATCCGACAACATTCATTTTCCTCCTTCCACTCACACCTAGTTTTAAAAAAACCCTCTCTGTTAAGTTTTAATCTCCCAAATTCTCTCGTATGTTTTTCTCACTTTAGAACTAAAATTCGTCCCACATTCTCATACTTACACTCTCTCTAAATTCTATTTTTAATTCCGGAGTTGTTCTTTTCCGTTTTCTTTTTGAATTTGTAGGCCTGATGAATTGGATCGTATTTACGATTCCAATGGAATAAATTATGACCATGGAATATTAGTGTTTAAGCCTTTTTTATTATATCCTTACTCTGTCCTGGACATTGAGTTCTATCTGGATTCTATCCCCTGGGAATGTTTTATTCAAAAATATACATGTGTGTATATGCACCTGTGGATTTTGCATATATATGTATATTTACCACTAATATTATCTATCTCATATATATATATATATATAATTACAAATCAATATAGTCCTCAATTTCCATTGGATAGAGGTTTAATGTTTTAGATCAGTTATCCATATGCCTGTCTTTAATTAAAAAGAAAGAAAAAAACTGTGCCTATACAATATAATGTTTAAAATTTGATATATTTATTGAGAAGTGTTTAATATCGAAGATAGAGCGTGTATACTTATCGATATATTTGTAAATATAGACAGTTTGGACAAACGAATCAGTAACATCAGACTAATGTATAGTGGCATTGAAGAGTGAAATTGACAACACTACATTACATTTTGAATTAAGAAAAACTGCTGAAAGAAAACAAACTTCACTGCAAAAGACTAAAGAGGCAAGCGTTGTTGGTGGTGGGGGGGTTAAAAGTAAAATAAATAAATAAACAAACAAACACAAACAAACTGGCACTGTTCGGCGAGTCTATGGTTCTGGGCAACTTAAAATTATATATATATATATATATATATACAAAATGTGTAATTGTATTTTCGATAAACAGTTATTAAATTCAACCAAAAAATTGCATTCTACATAAATTTTTATATTATTTTTTTTCCAATTTTCTAAAGAATTGATGCACAACAGGGTCGAAATTGTGTTTTGTTCGAATGTTTCTTGAGTACTTCCAATCGTCTAGGGTCATTACTAGGAAGCAAATCGTGCCAATATCGGTTGGCAAAGGATTTATTGGATACCTCCTGGAAGTTTGCATTTCAAACTTAAACATCCCAGTAGATTAGAAGTAACATCCCGTGTGAATTGGAAACAACGAGAATGTGCATATTAAATAATTCATAAGTAAATATTTTATGCACATGCATAAGATCTCCATTTAAAATGCTGTTTATTCTGATGAAAAATGTTTTACTTAATGCGGGTTATTTTATTTTTCGGGTAATAATTGTTCATATTGTGTTGAGTTTTATATTGCAATGAATATAGATAACTATTATTCGTCTCGTATTAATAGTTCTAAGGAGCTGGATAGCAGCTTATGAGACCTTGAGAAAGCCATGAATCCATCTCTTCCCTGATTGTTGGGTTAAATAGTATGATTTTAGGAAATATTGTTCATTCCAAATAAATTTCATAAAATATTCACTAAATATTCAACCCCACCCCGCAAAAAAACATGATTATTAAAATCCAAAAATATATTTCAGCGTTAAATAAACCAGAAAAGGAGCTGATAAAATCTAACAATTTTTTTAAAGCTACAAGTTAACCTACGAAAATGTGATTCTGTGTTGTTATTGTTAATGAAATCACCAAAAGGACAATAGAATTCATAAATAATCTTATTTTATCGAAGGGTTATTATTGAATTTCCGCATCACAAGTCACAATTAGGCTACATGTTTCAACCTTTTAATGCTAATGTGTTTTATAACAAACAAGTGATAAGCCTCTTCCCGTGAACCCCTACCCTGTGGAACTGACCCCCAAAAGATATTTCCTCGATTAATACAATCTTAGCCTGTTCAAGGCTAGGTTCAACCGTTATCCTAAAGTAACCCTCTACCTCGAATATCCACTGGCCTTGTAAAGAAAAAAAGTGATATGTACTTTGGAATGGTATTTTTATTACATTTTTTTTTTATCTTGTTTATGATTAGGGTGCATCTGGTTACGGTGGAATAAATTAACCACGATTTAATTTTATTTATACCAGAGTGCGAATTTGTGTCATATTTTTCTAAATGTATCTTCATTTCGACGGTTTATTTTGTTTCAAATATCGCATACGGCTCCGTGTTTTCACATTAATTTCTACTTTATTTGAATAATGCATAACGATATGCAAATGTTATTAAACATTAAACAATTTATATCTGCCTATGAATCCAAAAATTGAAAAAATAAATTAACAATATTCTTTAGTTAGTTTTTAAATCAAAATTCCATAAAAGAAACATTGCTAATTTTTTTTTCTTTCTCTCGGTGTCAATTCTAACAAGCATACGATCTGTTCCAAAAATGTTTAAATCAAAGCTAACTATTATATATATATATATATATATAATATATATATATATATATATAAATAAAGTTAGAATGTAATATCGTATAATAAAGATATATGTGAAACCGCTATAAAAATCCATTCATGTTTCGGTGCATACATCAGGTGGTAGTAAATGAAAGTTATTACAATTTTTAATATTTACTTACAAATAAACAATATTTGTGAGGAAAAAGAAAAAGTTATAGTCTCCTATAAAAAGCAGCGGAAGATACAAGAGAAAAGTCGAAACAAAGAAACGAGAAAGAAAGACAACATATAATTTCATCTATAAAATAGATAAAGAAAATAAGAATAAGACAATAAAGACATATGATGAAGTCTATTACAATTTTTAATATTTACTTACAAACAAACGATCTTTCGACTGGAACTCGGTGATTGTGACCTGATGTATTTCATTTAATGAATTTTTATTGGTATGAAAGGCGAGTTATATTCCTTTGAACGTGACATATCTGTTGAGGCCAGACGTACGGATCTGCATATTTTAGAAGCTGTTGATGCACTAGAATTTTCAGGCTGAACAATCTCGTGTATTTAGAGAGAATAGTCAATGAAAGAAAAAAAAATCAGTAAAAAAAAACAAACAAAAAACAACTCAGTAGTCGGATATCCTTTTTAATGAAAGGAGGCCGGAGCAGAATGATCAAACTGGTTAAAGTTGAGAAGGATCAGACATATTAGAGGCGACAAGTGGTTTACATTACAATTGTGCTGGGTGTATATTAATTACTTTCTGTTAGAGGACGAATAATGTCGCGTCATCCCTACTTCGAATAAAGCCAATACGTGCAAATTTCCAGCCAATATGACATGTGATTTCGTTCTAGCAGAACTATTAACGGCGTTCGAACAATTACAACAATTCCCTTACCCAATTTCACTCATAAAGACGGGAGTAAACCAGTAGTATAGATTTCAGACACTTTCTGACTGTTCCACACGCGGGGGTCCTCTGTCTGCCCAGATCATTTAAATCTGAGTTTAACTACCACAAAACTAACGTTCTACCCACTCGGTTATTAGTGACACATATTTAACCAATAATATATATATATAACTGCCTAAAGATTTTCGCGGTAGAAAATGATTAGGGTCAAATGTTTATAAACCTTTTCATATCAGATCTCATATTTATACAACTTTTGAACACATGAAAGCGAACCTACTAAATTTAAATTCTTAACACGCTAGAAATTTGATACTATTTAAATTTATAACCAGATAATTTTCAATATCATATATAAAATTTCGTTATTATTGCAAATTTGGGAATATCATAATCCGATAGATTAAACCTTATCGATTATATATTTGTTTATTTTTAAACTAAATTATATTAGATACTTTATTTTTATATTTTCAATCTTTAGCAATATTTTGAAAAATTAAATGTATTTTTACCACTTATGAAAAAAAAATTATTTATTATTTATTAATATATAATTAAATAATTTATTCTCAAATTTAAAGCCAGCAATTTAGAATTGATCAAAAACCAAGGATGAATGATTATATTGTTTATAAAAAATCAGGAAAATAAGCGGCGTCTATTTTTTAAAGTAGTATTAGCAGGACAGTGGCTATCTTTGTACATAACTTTATATTTCAGATTAGTGTATGTCTATTCTCTTACTATTTATGATTTCAAACAAGCATGTTGTGTATACATATACGAACTTACACATGTGACTGATTAAGGAACAACTTCGAAATATTTATAAATTTGACATTTTTTCCATTTATTTAGTTTAATCAGAATTTTCACCGAGGAACAATTTGGAGTTAGAATTACAAACAAAATGAAATATATGTTTTACTTCTATTGGTTGCATAGACATCATGTATACATTGGCGTTCGTGTTATATTTGAATCATTTCTCTTAATTCTGGGTTGCTTTCATTTATATTGGTTGTGTGGAATGTCACGTCTATTTCACGTCGTCTGTATGATTAATTTGCGAAAACTCAGCGTATGATTAGAGTGTATAACAAATACAGAGAGTTAAATATATAATGCTAGCTGATTCACAAATATACTGAGGTTTATATATTATATATAAGTATGTCATATATACATAGTAAGTCTCCGTTTATATAAAGGTAGCTCTCTGGTTGGTCAAAATTTAGTCCTTTGATGGTGAGACTCAAGTGTGACCACTCCAAGTTCCAGGCCTAGAATATTGTATATGGAGGGCGCATGCTGCCCAAATTCACTCGTAATGACAAAATCCAAAAGGAACATGGACATTACATTTGGGGACAGTGTAATATCTGCCTTCGGGCATACTCCGGCTTGGAACTGGACTTAGTTGTCAAATGCTATTTGATACATGTGGCATGGAATATTTTTATAGACAGTAAGATATTGTCCCCATTAACACCCCTTCGGCTATGACCACCTCTAGAACATATATAAGGTACGTATATAAAAATCATATGCATTCCCAGGATATGACGATAAATTAGATACAACAAGGCTTCTGATCGGGAGACTGCAGTTTTTGAGGGACACGGAACCACTTTTAACTGTTGTTTCCAGATCCGTTGAGGTGGCACTCGTTAGCTGTGAACTGAACTCCCAAACAAAAAAAAAATCAGCTGTACATTTTTATAATAAAATAAACTACAATACATTTCATGATATACAAACTATATATCCTAAAACATACCTTTACTGTGTCGTAAAAGTTGAAAGTACTTGGATTGCTACAAGTAATTTTGCATGTTAATTCTGACATAAAATAATTTTTAACTTCAGAATAAATTAAATAAAAAGTTGAACAGACCTACTTTATGGCTATTGTTTAATAAAACTTATTTGAAAGCGTTCTTGCTGGTTGTCGAAATTGTGTATTTTATATATATATATATATATACATATCTATATATACACACACACACACACACACATTTTACGTATGTAACGTGAGTGTGTATATATATATATATATATATATTATTTATGCACGGTACTTAATGGAAAGCGCTCAATATCAGTGACAGAGCTAACATATTTAGTTGGATTGAGTTTGTGACATTAGGTTTTGCGCTCTCTGCGATCGTCAGAAACTGACGATCGCAAAGAGCATTGAACCCAGTGTCACAATCTCACATCAATATATATATATATGATTGAAATCCTAATAAATTGATCTAATCAGTTATTTACTAACGCCTGGTATGTTGATATAGAAATATGAATGCATTTATGTAGCGTTTTTCTTCATATTTGAATATAAGAAATAATATTGCTCCGCTATTGGATTTTAATGAGCCCTCATTTAAATTAATGTTACAGATGTTGGCATTTATATTCGATTCGTTCTCATTTCACACAAGAGTATGAGATATATATATGACTTTCACGAAATTGAGCATACAAATTTGAAGATATGAGAGATAAGGAGTCATAGTACATTACTCCTTTAATGTCATTTTCTCTGTATTTAAGTGTTTGCAAATGTATTGTAGTGTTTCTATGTGTATGAATTTGATTCCTACACTGAGTGAAGATTTTGAATTCATGCAAAGTACAAAACAAAAGCGATTAACATAAATTCTAGCTAATATATTTTCATTTATTTTCTTCTTATAGAATCATATCGTTATTTACATTCCAGTGTTTTTTTGTTTTTTTCATTGATCTTCGCCACAGAAATATGCTTCGGTAACCCACAGATAAGGAGTGGATTTACATAAATAAATAAAAAAGAAAGAAAAATCAGAAATGAAAAATGAAAATTGAAAGTTTTGAATTCAAGTTATCGATGCATAAGTCATGAAGCAGAGGAAAAAAAGAGAGACTAATGATTAGAGTCGATATGAACAATGCTGCACATTTGAATAGAAGAAAAGATTTCAATTTTTCTCGTTTTATTTTTCCAGAAGTGCTTACGTTGTTTGTAGTACGCCAAGGAAAAAAGAAAGATAACTTAAAATGTTGTTCCACTTTGATTATCAGTAACGCATTCCAGCTGATATATCGACTCTTTTCAATTCTTCAAAATTGCATATGATTTCCACAGATGATTATACATTAGTTATGATATATAAAAATTACAAATATGAAAAAAATAATGAAATATAGATTAAATAAAGAATATTTTCTAAGTTTGAATAATGTGAGTAAAGTTTGTTGACAATACAACGGAACATAATAAGTATATAGGAGAATTTGGATAACAAATCATTTCGACTCAAGTAAGCCAATACAAACACAAATGTACAGAAATATGAGAAAAAGAAAAAAAATGAAGATAGAGAGAAAAAAAATGAAGAGCACAGAAATTAAAACAAAAGAGAGCGATTTACAATACATTCATTTTTTGAAGATCGACATTGACTGGAGATTAAGAGGCTCACATGTGAGAAGATCAATAGAAATAAACATTACCATAAAAATAACGGTTCCATCGAGTAATTTCAACTGGAAAAAGATGAAACCTAGTTAACCAACCTTCTTGTCAGCATACCTAGTAATTGATTAATCTCTCTTGGTTATGTAGATAAACTATATCTTACAGCCAAGCCTGAAGCCACATCTTAATTGCTGGTGTTCTCACGTCCACCCTAACCCGGAGTGGTAGCGCCTGTTAGGGTCCCAGCTATGGACAAACAGTTGACTCCAAAAATAGGGTTAAAACTATGAAAGTGTAAAAATGTTTTAATACAGCAATGCATTTTTGTTAAAAATATATTACCAGCAATATTTTTTGTTGATGAAAAAATTAGCAGCAATACATTTTTTGAAAAAATGTTACCAGCAATAAAAATCTTGTCGGCATTAAATAACCCATTGAGGTTGATATGCCGTAAACCAAACCAAATGATTAAATTTAATCTTTCCACTTCAGGCCGATGAAAAACGAGAAGGATATGGCTCTAAAGAATGATTGTAATATAGTTTCTTTGGGGGTAGGTACTTGATATTTTGAAGCCATTACTTGCCCCATTTAAAAACTGATTGGAGGTCATTTTACAGGTAGTCTTCCTGCTCTACTTAGTAGTAATTCGATTAGGTTCGACTAAGACAAACCTAAATATATGTTTCCTCAGCATAAATACCGAGATGAGAATTAATTACATCGGGAAAGTCTATTGTAGGTTCAGAAATAGAGCCATAGGGGACACTCTGATTAATGTGAATGCATCTAAAAGCGTGGCCATTCAATACACGATTAGTTAAGAACGATTAGATTAAATCAAATATTCAGGCAGAGCCACGATATCTCTTGCGCTTGTCAAGACGACCAGCATAGAAAATCATCTTAAACTCTTTCGAGATATCTAAAGCCATAGCCTGAGCATTGCTTAGTTAAATTTAGTAATATCCGCATACAGATCGGCGCTTGAAAAAGAGAAAAGAAAAGAATATAGTTTATCTGAAAGAAGTTCTTGTAAATTGAGATGCTTAATGAATTGATAGTTGATTATAACCTCTCGTACTTAAAACGTATTTAGGCGGAGTTTATTCCTCTGGTTTCCAAAAATTACTTTTAACCGATTTTCTTTTACAGAGCATTTGTCTACACACAAGTGTGTTTATACATACCTGACTACTGTAGGGAAAATCCCTATCCATCAGTACCAATGCCAATATATGTAAACGTAAATAAGTTACATCTTATGGAACAGAAATATTTTATAAATATATGTATATTTTTTCATTTGATACGCTAATATTCATAACATATATGTTCGCATAAACACGTGTGCACAAATACAATAAATAAGTCTGATAACTTTGTATTAGTGCTCTCATGACAATATTACTAAATAAATTATGCACTTTCGTGAAGAACATAAGAAAAAGAAAATACGTGTTTTCAAGAAAATCACGCATACATATATATACACGCGCCTACGTTCGTAATTATGTAACAAAGTTTCATGGATTTACCAATTCATCAAGAACGCTAAATTAAACGCTGATTCAAAATTCACAGTTAATATAAACTTAATATATTATTTGGATATAAATACAAAATGTAGAGTGTTCTTCTCTACTGTAAAAGGAAAGACAAAAAATTAAAGTCTACATTTTGTGTTTATACCCCAATAATATATTAAGTTTATATTACCTTTGAATCTACGTTTAGTGTTACCCCCATGAGAGTCATTATTTTAAAAAAATCCGTAATAATTCGTGTCCGATGAGTTAGTAAAACCAGGAAACTTTAAGTTGCATTATGAATGTATATATATATTATACATACACACACAGCGCTGTCTAACCACATTGAGCAATGTTTTATTTACACCTAAAATTAAGTAAAAATTTATTCGCTTACCTGTGTATGCAAGTTAACACACGTATATACAGTTGCTAATATCTAATTGTTTGTGTGCGTCTGTGTGTGTATATATATATATATATATATATATATATATATATTTATATATAAAAGTGGACATAGAGACGACAGTCTGTTTCATGCTAGACGTAATCGTCAGGGCACCATATATATATATATATAGTGTCTGTGTGCGCGCCAGACACATATAGATGGAAAAGTAAAAGCGAACATTTATGGATGTATTTTCATTGAGGCTATTTGTTTCTGTTTTCTCACTACTCCACACACACAATAAAAATATTGACGTAAATTCACTAATCCTTGCGTGGGTCTCAACGTAAACGGATTATACAGGATGAGAATTTATCCTGAGGCGTTAAACATTGTAATGGTGCAGCCGTTTTTTTTTTTATGTCCACAATATATGTAGATTCATAAGCAGTGTGTCCGATTTTGACCCCCACTGATTCGATAAATCGTGGCGAACGCACATCAATACAGACGCAAATGTCTCCAATCTCTCTATTAGAGGCATTCCTGTTGAATCTAGTTCCTCGTCATACGCAGGCTAAGCCTTATATATCACTAAGCCTTGGCCTCTTGGTCACGTAGGACACCCTGATCAAATGAAGCAAGAATTGTGTTTTTGAAGACATCTTTCTAGATTCTCGAAATATTCATATCTGCTGTTTCGTGTAACGTAAACAATGACATTTTTTTCGGAAATCTCTTAAATCCAACATATCTTTAATTTATTTGTTTAAATGTTAATTTTAATGGATACTCATATTTTAAGAGATGCTCTTTTTATTATTAAACAGTATATTTATTTAGTTATATCTACCGGATTGACTATTCGAGAAGTCTTGTTTGAAAAATATGACCACTTCGTTAAAATTGTCTTTCTTTACGTTACAATACGAAACAGTAGTTACGTACATTTCGAGACTCTGAAAAGATATGTTCAAAAGCATGCATTTAATTTAAAGTTTAAATTTATGTTATATAAAACTTGGAAGGGGAAGAGATAGGAGGAAAGAAAAAAAAAACACTACCTCAGAAATCACGGCCCAAGAACTTTTAGGAACAAAATGCCCACTGGTTCTACTTCACAAGACACCGATATATGCCACCTGCTCTCTGCTGGTATTCCCGTTGGGGCAGCTTACAGAGACTCGAATTTTGAAAAATTACAGGAAGGCCATTAACATGCCAAGCTGTTACGCCCGAGAAAACCCGGATGTAATGAGTGTTGACAAACATGCTTGTATGCGATTTGTATTAGAGTATTTAGGTAACTCACTCTCAAGATGAAATGTCTAATTCCATCAAAGATAATGCACCAGATATTAACAGATTTCTCTGCTATTCATACATCTAAATAAACGTTTCATTTTTTGTAAGACATGTCATGAAGAATCACTTTCCTAAATACTGAGTTAATGCAATCAAAGTTGTAGTTTATAGACAAAAACATATATGAATTGACTAGTCTATGCCGAGGTATTGCTCACCTTTTTAATACGTGTAAATTATTTGCTGGGATTCACTTTAAACTGTTGAAATCGATGAATATATTCCTGAACAAATTGTGCAAAACTCAATGCCGTTACCTTGACAACAGAATCGCATTTATTGCGGTTTTTAGGATCAATCAAATGCAAAAGTCATCCGGATAAATGCTTTTCTGGAAAAAAAACAAAACTGTAGTCAGTTTTTTTTTCGTGCTTGGAATAATTTTCGCTAAAACATTTCGTTCACCAAACAGCCTAACTTAAGTCGCCCAATCCAACAAACGTGCTTTCTCTTCGCTACTACGATCGCACTGCTCCGTCGCCTTGTCAAGCATTTTCTTTTTCTTTTTTTTTTTTTTTTTTGCAGCTTGAGTGACAGGTCAAATTTGCATAGGTGCAAAAAGCATCAAGCGAGACAGACCAGACTTCGAGATTTATCGTTTTCTTAAATATTCAATCCATAAAGCCGCCATTTTCTATTTGGGTTAATTTACACGCAAGACACGTTCGAAACCACTTTCTACCAGGAGCTAAGCCATTTTCTCTTGAGTTACACAAACATTTGATGCAATGCACAGCGAAATTCTTTAAGAGACTTTAGCTGTCCTTGTAAATTTGTAAACATGTTTGTTGTGTTGCATAATAACATGAATTAGGTTAGATATAGATCGTGGTATTTCTAAATGCTTTACTGCGAAAAAAATACCTCAAATACTGCACCGGTCTTAGTGACTATCGCTTTGTTTGGGATATATATATCATAAATATTCGGTGGTGCAGATGAATTTATATTACAATGAATGATTCATACAAAAAGTACGTTAGTAAAGTTAATGATATAAAAATGGCGAAATCTCTTCCCTAACAAAATTTTAAAGATGCATTAACCTACCAATCACTCTTGTTATGATCCTTGTTTTTAAAAATCATAAGCTCTGTAAGCTCTTTCTTTAATACGCAAGTACTTTCGACTGTACATTCAGTCATTTTCAGTCATGGTAATTATTGTTTTTTGTAAAATCCAGGTAGTATCACAGACGAAAAACAATGCGAATCGAAATGTTTTTTTTTTTTTAAATGTGTTATTGATAACTGATATAAAATCTTGGACCGTGCAGTCGCAACGCTAAGATTGACTTATTTTGAAAATTTAAGAGTGCGTATTTTACAATTATGGCAATTCGAGAATTTTATTTTTTGTAGGTGTTTATTCTACTTATTGAACTATTTAGTTCATGCCACACTGCCTGATAATGTCTGTTTTTAGCCGAAAATTTGCACGTCGGATCAGTTATTTTAAATCAAATATGTGGTGCAGTTCACTTTATATTACAATGAATCAGTCATAAAAAAAGTAAATTTGTAAAGATAATAATATAAAATGTCGAAATCGCTTCGCTAACAAAGTTTAACATTTATTAATTGATTGGTAGGTTAACAATCTTTAAACTCTTAGTGAAGAGATTTCGCCATTTTATATCATTACCTTTACTAATGTAATTTTCTTTTTGTATGAATGAGTCACTGTAATATAACGGTAAAAACAAAACTTACACGTCAGCATGAGAATAATCTATATCTCTCTGATCTGACTTAAGTGCTAAAGACGTCTATGTAAAGATCAGCCAGAAATAGACTATTCTCATGCTGAGGTAATTTTGGTCTTATATATATATAGGAAACTATATGACAAACTAGAATTTATTTTATGAGGAGTATTTCTTCCTTTAGGACTTTAGCGGACTAGAGCGATGTTTACGTGAATGTGATTGCACATGCGCGTGAAAAATTTAAATTTCCTTATTTTTACTGTCTGTTTGGGTATATAGTCTAGCAGATTTCATTTAGTTTGTTTTTATCACTTTTGCTATTACGTACCACGCATTGTGAGCATAGTTGAAATATAAGAAACTGGACGTAAATTTTCTATGATTTACCTACCAATGAAAGTACTTTCTATAGATTTCCGTCTTACTAAATTGGATTCTCTCTTAATTAAAGTAGACATTTTTAAATCAAAATTATGGCCAGACTCATTACATTGAGTAACTAATATAAAGATTTAGTTTAGAATAAAATTAATTGGTTATATATAATTTTATGACTATACACATGTATCAGCAATATTTCACCTGCATCCAGCGTCCTGGGTATGACGGTAAACTACATCCGGGTCCTGAGTATGACGATAAACTGCATCCAACAACAAGGTCTCAGATAATGTTTTCAGAAAAATAATGTTGCCAGCTCTAAGTTTTTGAAACAATAATGTTGCTAAGCTCTAAGTTTTTTTGTAAAAAAGTAATGTTGCCAGCTATACGTTTTTTTGTAAAGGAATATTGTTGCCAGCTATACGTTTTTTATTCCATAGAAAATAGGCATTTAAAATTCATATAAACTGGATTTGGCATTAAATAACCCACAGTTGTTGATATGCCATAAAACCCAAACAAACAAATTCACCTGCATCCAGGAAGGAATTTCTTTTAAATTCCCTAATATTCAGTTATAGTGCTATGGTATTTGATGTTTGCCATTAAATACACTTTTGAGATAAAAAAAAATCATTTCACGAACACCACTATGGGTGTATAAAGAAAAATATCAATCTAATTGTTGGAAAACATCTAACTAAAAATTTCTAGAGCACATGAGGAAAGAAGATTTGGGAAATTTGTTACTCAGATGACGGTGTGAGGGAAACATGGACAGAAGAAACAACGCATAACCTACTGAGCAATCTTTAGTAAATCGATGTAGAAACAAGATGGAACGAGCGCATGAGCAACGATGAGGTCCTGGAGAGGATGCAAACAAAGAGGAAGCTTATGCTTAACATAAGACGCAGCTGAAATTTCTGGGAGTAGTGATGAGAATGTAGGGACTGGAGAATTTGATACTCATGAGACGAATAGAGGGATAAAGAGACAGGGGAAAATAGCGCATGACATACGTGATAATGGAGCGTGATCTGGGGGATTTGGCAGAAACAAAGCCTGTTGAGAAGCTGTCAGGGATAGGGGAAGTGGAGAGCCATGATCGCCCACGTCCTGAAAGAACACGGCACATAAAAAGACAAGATATGTGTGTATGATGTTTATGATAAATTCTCTGTGACATATTCATAATGTTAGACAAAACGAGAATCAATTCTAAAATACCGAAGAGAAATCAAAATATTTTAAACCATTTACGGATCTGCAACTATATTTCTCAAAAATGATTTCTTTTCATGATTAAATAATAAAATAGTTGCCTATTGACTTTTCTTTTAATAGTGAAGGAACAGCCTAGAAATTGTTATCATATATTATCCATATAGATAGTTATTTAGCATTATAAATATATTAAGCCTTTTGGCAATGTACTCTGGTTGGTTTTCGAAGAGTAATCTCCCGTGGGATTATACTACCGCCACGTTGAAATCATTTGAGTATATATGTTAAATTTGTCGTATGATACGATCAACAGAAACATATGCCAGTTTGGGGTGGTGTTTTGTTGGATGAAGCAGACCGAGACATAATTCCTGATTTATGAAACCATCATGAGAATCGAAATCTTTAGTTATTATTTGCGTAATAATCTCGCTAAATGTCGCTTGGTATCAGGTGTTCTGGACATTTTCAGCTTTTGAAAGTTACCTTCGGAAGGAAATATGTTGTTTTCGGCTTTATGTGAAGCCGCAAAAAGCCAAGGAATATATTCAACTTTCTTGGACGAAAAAAGTGTCTCTTATTATAAGGTTTTGACTTGCAGAGCTATATTTTAATGTTTATATAGCAACTCATTAGATTATTAATCTAGGTTCTACGAATCGAATAAACAGACCTGATAGAAATAATAAGCACCTTTTTAGATATTAAATCCCGTTCCCACAACCTTGAGATCCCTTCTTTCTGAAGTAGTAACTTTTCGAATAGTGTGCGATGTCAAATGACGGGGAACATCATTAAATAACATTATAGGTGTGTATTTTAATTTTGCGAAAAGAATATTACGGTGCCTTGGGTGATTCAACTTCTGCACTATTAAAATTAGTTATAATAAAATTCGATTACATATTGATTTTCATTACTTATTGTTACCTAGTATTTCTTTTATCTTATTTCTTTTGCAGGTTTTTCGCAACTCTGATATTTAAGCAATGGTTTGACTAGAAATTATACAACCATCTTAACGCTTTAGTTTATTGCTTAGAGACGGTTCCTGTGTAAAAATCAGTCATTTATAAATAACAATATGACGACTAAGTACAATTAAGGAATCTGAAATTATAAAAACTGACACTTTAAGAATATTGATATACCACTTTTATTGAAGTACTCGTTAGGATAAAAAAAAAAGTTACAGATATGTAGCCTCTGTTTACAAGATATTAAACAATTGCACTGCGTAGATTTTCTCATCTATCATTTATCAATGAAAAGAAAATAGAAACACTGTACATAATAAGTAGCACTTAACATCAGGACTTTAGCCATGTTTATTAACTTGTCAAACCCTACATCACAGCAAAGAATTGTATTGAACATAAAGAATCAGAAGTTGCAGATCATGATGTGAACAACAAAAATAATATTAAGTTGGTGCAAAAATAATGACGTAATAATGTCGTTTTTTGACGTTATAAAAAAAGTCAAAAACGACATTATTACGTCATTATTTTTGCACCAACCTAATAATAATAAGCTGTCTATATTTTTGAGATAGGGTATTGTAACTATTTACATCGTTCGGACTGTTGCCCCCATATTTGTCATATTGACGACGTTTCAGCCATTGTACGGTCAGGCCTTTTTCAGGGGATATGCTAGGCAATTTCGAACTGAAACATTTATTTCGCACATCTGAGTAGATTCTTCCAGTTTCACGCGTCATGCCTTTTCTAGATATCTCATTTCTTGGTTGGCAA
The DNA here is from genome assembly GCA_963932145.1 of Acanthosepion lycidas. Lineage (NCBI taxonomy): Eukaryota > Metazoa > Mollusca > Cephalopoda > Sepiida > Sepiidae > Acanthosepion > Acanthosepion lycidas. The sequence continues at coordinate 74,770,253 of OZ010594.1, read as the reverse complement.
ATAAATATAGTAATCCTAACTTCTGGGTGGTTATTGACCTTGGTCAAATGATTGAAGAGTGGTCATTTTCATAGTTGTATTGACTAAACAACATTAATTCCTAATTAGAAAATTGATACCCAATTATTGCTGAAAGAGTTCATGTCAGCCATTTTTGCTAGTGTGTAAACTGTATTTAAGAAGTTTGTTGATACCAATAGAGAAAGTGGTTTTCAACTAGCCTAGAAAAGAATAGTTTCGACTAAGCTATTTTATACTGCGATGTATAAAGTCATCTGGCATATAATTCAAGCCAGGTGTTATTTTGGATTAGGCTAAAGTACATCCGCCTATATACTAGTAGAGTCATATTCTATCTTGCTACTTCGGTTTTCTTTCGAATAGGTTATACTTTAAGGGTAGAGACTTCTCTTGTTAGACGGTATTAGAACGGTTAAAGGTGATTTTATCGTATTATAAACAACACATCTGATAAAATGGAAATATTTGGGTGTCAGTCAACATGAAAAGATTACTTCCGTCCACTTACAACATTTCCAGTTTTCTTGTGATTATGAACATTTTAGTCACCATTTTTATTTGAAAATCTTTTATAATATTGTCCTATCTTAAAGCTGCGAAAGTAATAGCACGTTCTCAGATTGGAATGGTTCTTTGTTAATTTGAAGAATTACAGAACTAAACATCTTTATATCGAAAACGATGATATATACATATTTGTAAAACAACAATCTTTGTGTGTCCAACAGAACTTCCCAAACGATCTAAAACGCTAAATAAATAAAGATCCCGAACAAGGAAAGAAAATATATCAACACATTAAAGTGCTCAATGCCCAGGCAGAGCAAAAGCTGCTTCAAAACGGTAGCATTTAATAAAGGACAACTCGAGTCGTTACTCAAGTTTCACCCAATAACGATCTCTAGAAAAATATGTTTTCTTCTGTCTGTATATGTATATTCAACGTTGAACACACTATATTAGAAGACCAATATCTTTATGTATGTGTTAAGTAAAATAAAACTATTTTCTCTTTATTTTAATAATTTTTAATACATTAAATTTGTGTATGTCTTTATTTCTGAGAAGAGGTCTTATGTACATTATTGGGACTATTGTCTTCATTTTTGTCACCATATTTGTTACAACGTTTCGGCCGTTGTACGCTCCGGCCTTCTTCAGGTAGTTGGAATGTCGAACTGAACCCTTTATTTCGCTCACTGAGGTAGACTGTTCTTCTACCATGTTTAATGGATGTCAGTTATCAGTTATTTCCTGTTAATTTCCCTCTGAAAGTTCTCCCCTGCCTTAAACATTCCAACCACTTGAAGAAGGCCGGAGCGTATAACGGCCGAAACGCTGTAATGAATAAAGCGACAAAGATGAGAACAATAGTTCGAATAAAGAAATTTGTGATATTAAAATTCACTCAATACAACGCCCGTGTGCCCCACAATATACATATTGACTTTTTAAAATGTTAATTATGATTGAGGTGAGTGATATGAAATGAGGTTTTAATAGGAAGGGTGCAAATCGACTAAAAGTAACTTATGGAGCATTATAAAGTACAGGCTCTCGAGAAAGCAGTTGAGCAACCTGCTCCATAAGTTTTCTATGGGGTTGAGATCAGGAAATTGGGGCGCCCATGTCATAACACACACCTGCTTCTCATCAAAGTATTCCTGCTTCTCATCAAAGTATTCCTTCATCAATTTTCATTTGTAACAAGGAGCATTATCCTGCATAAATATGAGCTTGGTGGGGTCGATTTGCACCCTTTCAGCAAAAAGGAGCAGACAAGACTCTAAAATTCTCTTGTACTGCTCGCTCCTGGGGATCTTTTCAATAGGTTTTAAGAAAACAGATCCATGAAAAGGAAAGCATCCCCCAGAACGGATGCTTGACACTACTTACTGCTAAATTCAAAGACCTTTCAAATCATCTTTGGATTTTAGATCGCTTATTCTTTGAATTTAGCTCAACTTTCATTTCATCCGAGAAGAGAACATTTAGTAAAAAAAAAATCAGGTGAGTGACTTTTTATTGAACAGCACTCTATTTAATTTTCAATAACAGAAAAATGTTAATGGTTTTCAATTCCATGATTTCAAGAATAAAGCAGGCTTGAAATCTGAGAGGACTCTGAAAGAGCATTCAAATAGGAACACAAAGATGCTAAGTTATTGTAAGATTTAGCAAATAATGATTTCAATTATTCTGTACACAAAAGTATCAATACTGATTTATTTCCTTATTTAAATGAGAAATACACGCATCTACGTAAATGTAGATTTAAGTTAGAATTATGGAAGATGTCAGATAAGTTATGTTGATTGTATTTTGGGATCAATTTTCCTTGTTGGCGGATTAATTTCCGTATCTTCTTGATGTAGAATGTGGATAATATCTAAACATAGATTATATTACATCTCGTTATCGTTCCGAGCTTTCCACTGGCTTCAGTCATTAAGTTCACCGTGTTCTGCTAGACAATTCTTCTCGTCAGAATCCATCTTGCACATTTATATATCTACTCTTCGCTCGTGCATACTGCTTGCACATATGGTCTAAAGCTGCTACTATATATCACAAGCTTCTTCGCAAAATTCAAAGAGTTTGTAATCTGATCGCTCCTGACATGGCATTTCGACTTCATTCACTTTCTCAACGACGTAACGTAGGTTCACTCTGTTTTTTTGTTGTTTTTTTTTTTTGTTTTGTTTTTTCCTCTCCTTACAAATATTTTCATGGAAATTATTCTGATGAGATTTCATCTTCGTTGCTTCATCTGTATGAATTTAAGCGTGTTTCCGTTTTACTGTTGAACTAGCTAGATGGAACCATATGTTCTCTCCTAAGAGTTTCTTTTCTCGTTTTTAGTGGAATTCTCTTCTGATTTCTGGATTCTTACAACTTTAAAAGTTTAAATGAAATGCTATTATCAATTTTCTTTCTTCCAGAAAACTGTTTTTTTTTGTCCTTTATTCTTGTATAGTCTTATTCTTTTTCACTCACAGTAACCCTTTTCGCTCTGGTGGCATTATTACATTGTTTGGGGTCGAATAATTAAAAAAAATGGATAAAAGGAATTAAACAGAATTCAAATTCCGTTTGGTGATAAATCTAAATCACTAAAACGTGTGTGTATATATCTAAACAAAATATCTTATTCATTACGTGATAATGACATTTATTTTACATTCAAATATATCTTTACGCACATGGACACACAGTAACGCAATCATAGTACCCTCTCTTCGCCTATAGCAGAATATATTTCTATTATTTCCATGTCTTTACACGTGTCTTCCTCTTCTGTGCCGGCTACGGTCATTTTGGAAGTGATGGAAAGTACTTGTACTTATAACAATGATTTTTTCCAGCTACAAGTCCTACTATCGAACTTGTAGCTGACTGAAGGTGCATCCTTACCTTTCAATAGTGTATGTGCATGTAACCCGACTAAAATTCAAACTCATTCCAAGTCGCTATTCATTACCCCATTCGGACGAAACGTAAAAAAAAAAATGGACAAGATTATTAAATCAGAAGAGTTACAGAAATTCTTAACAGTCTTAAAATGTGCTTAATATGATTAAAAGTAGAGTTAAAACATGCTTAAAAGGAACAATGAAAAGAATAGTGATACAAAAATCAACCATGTAAAACAATTTAAATGTCATGGATGTGCAATAAACGAAATCCAAAGGCGCATTGGAATAGCCAAAGATAATTTCAAAAAGATGAGCAAAATATTAAGAAACAAAAACAAAAAAAAAAGAAAAAAACTTTCGTTTGAAACGAAGAAAAGAGTACTGCACTATTATGTAATATATGTGCTGCTGTATGAGCCTGCGTGAATGTTTGGCAAAACAAAGTTTACCTGAGATAACAATCAGACAAAATTTGCTAAGATAAAAAGGATAGGAAATTGTGGAGAGTCTTAATCACCAACGTACTGAAGAGGAATGACACACATAGAAGAACGTTACACGTGAAGCCTTCAATCAACATTATGAAAAGGAATATTCTCAGCTATGTTTTAGGAGAAACGTTCACACTGAGATATTGTTTTGTCAATCTCGAAGTTAGAATGAGATGAATGTGTGATGTCTCAACTCTAGAACAACCAATTTAACGCTGACAATGGGAAGAGCATGGAAAGTTCAGATTGAGTCCAATGAATTTGCAAAATGTACTTGAGCCTAGCTTATGAACGTCTCTAGGCAGAGAAATTATATGAATTGAAAAACAAATCTCGTAGCAATTAAAGGATCCTTGTGACAAAGTCGGCAGCTTTTTCTGTCCAAGTTTGAATATTTGCTTCAATAACTTGGTCGAGCATGTATTTAATAAGGAGAATTCCGCTGCAAATTCTGAGGTCATGTTATCTGAGAATCATTATTGCGCATACAGTGATTTAGATTTAAGTGTCTCGGGAAATTTTCGGAATTCAAGTGAAGTTTGAATAAACTATGGATTCCTCTTGTCTTTATATGGCATGAATAGTTGAACCTCTTTAAGATTGATTCTTTCGACAAATCTGTATTACTTCAACAACATTCATTTAGAAAAGAATGATTTGCTGAGAGTTATTGTGTGATTCTATACTTTGTGATTATTTTATAGCTTGAAATCCAATTTAATCCTGATCATTTTAGAATCTTTTCCTGAAAACGCTTTTCAGGTTTTACGGACAAAACCGAAATAAATCAAGTTTTTATCTTGTTAAGTCTTCCATTCAGCTGAAAAAAATCCAAAATGTGCCTCTGGTAACCTCGCTTGATTTTGCAGTTCAGCACGATGATTCCTATCTTTTTCTTTCTCTCCAAGTTAAGCCGGCGTACAATTTGCCTCAAAGAATGTAATTGTTTGGCGAGAATACAGATCACAATGGCAACAAACTAATTTTTCCTCCAATGACCTACTAAGGACTTGGAAGAAATTTTAAGGTACAAAAAGGTTTTACTTTCTAACAATCTCATTAACTGGTTCCATCTTTCTAGAATTTGCTTCATTTAGATCGAAATGGCTATGCTGTCTTCTGTGCGGACTAGTGGTGATTTTAAATGACCTCCGAGTTCAACATCACATTGCCTATATTATTACTTCAGATCTTCCGGTTGTCCATAAAGAAATAATTCTCTGCAATTTTCCCTTTTCCAGTAATATAGGAGCATACGCGCACAGAGACACATGTCAAAAATATAAACCAAATGATCAGCGAAGACGAAGTGCCAAAACCTAAAACTTACAGTAAAATGTCTGCCAATGACGAAAACGTGAAAAAAAAAAAGAAATTAAAAGAAATGTATATAAAAACCTAAACAAGGATTTGTAGTTGTCTAGGAATCAAAATAAGAGAAATCTGTAACGACGACAAAACACGAAGAAGCACTCAGAAATTTGAATCTGAAATTCTGACTAGTTTCACCCCAAGGAGACCTTCAGGCTTTTAAAGATTGCCTTAGAATGTAAATTGAATTAAAGATTTCAGATCGGAGTGCCTTTTAGTATTTGACTGTGCGTGTATTTATTTATTATGCAGTCTTACATTAGAACATGCACATACCCACTACAAAACTGTACATCTTGTTTCAACGTTAATTTTTTTCTATCAATCCTTTGAAAGCTGCAGTCAAATTATTTTTTAATTCTAAGAATATTTATTTTATATAGTAATGATTAATGATACAAGTCTTACAAATTAAGTAGCTAATGAAGATTATAAGAATGAGGCGAATAGATAACGATTGATGCATTCCCTGAACAGATTGATTTTGTTTACCAGCATATCAATCCGTATGGCTTATTTATTGGCGAAATCTACACAGTTTGTACGTAATTTTATGCTTTCAACTAGATATCTTTAAATAATTTTACTCTGAAAGTATAAAATTATCCTTGAGATATATATATATATATATATATATATATATATATATACACACACAAAGTCTGTAGATCATAAAATGTATTGATGGTAATTTTACTATAAAAATTTATTTTATTATTAGGTTGGTGCAAAAATAATGACGTAATAATGTAGTTTTCTGACGTATTTTTTAACGTCAAAAAACGACATTATTACGTCATTATGTTTGCACCAACCTAATTTTTTTTTTTAATTTTTTTTTTTTAAGTATTACATTATCATTTTGCAATAAAAATCTATTGTTGCTCATTTTATTATAGAAATTTACTGTTTATTTTTTGTGGGGGTGACTATTTGCCCATAGCTGAGATCCTAATAGGTTCTACCACCCAGCGTCATGGTGGATCTGGGAACAACAGGAATTATGATGCGGTTCCACGACCCTCAAAACCTAACGATCAGAGGCCATGCTGCCTGATGTAATTGTATCACCATACCGAGGACGTGAGTTTTCAAGGTACCATCTACTCGAGAGAATATTCGATAAAACATGACTTGTGAAAATATTTTCTGACAGGAATTCCCTCTCTACTAATGGAATACGGGGGAAATAAGGAGGATGCGATTCTGTGGAGGTATCGTTTTCTTTCGAGAAAGTAAAAATAAGGTATCATTTTTGGAGTCTAAGCCTGAAATGTTTGACAAATAAACAAGAATTATAAAATTTGCACGAACTGACTACATAAAACGATTTTAAACGTGAAAGAAATTGTTATTCCGTCCCCTCAATATAGAAAAAAATTGGAGTAAGCAAAAGAGAGATTTACAAATTGAGGTATACACCGATTGATATGATAAGGGATCACATAAATAGGAACTTGATGTGAAAGTATTATTTGTAAGTGAGGTAGTCAGGAAAAGTTGACACTGTTTTCCGATTAAAAAAAAAAAATGACTAGACACATTTAATAAGTAAATGAACAGGAAAAGACACTGAGATGAACAGCTATAAAGATCTGTACGCTTAGTCTGTAAAAGAGGGCAGCAACAGAATAAATGAGAAAGATGCCGGCATACATATAGACGTACGAATCTAAATATATAAATGTATTCTCTTCACGCAAATAAAAACAAAAAAAGTTGCTGTCCACCGAGCACTTAAAAATGTGCTTCACTCTCTTTTATTTTTTGTCCTTTTTAGAGTAATCAACCGTTCTTGCCATAGAAACATTGCTGATGCTTTTGTACGTGATTCTGGGCATAAAATCTTACGGCTGGTTTGATCGTTACAAGATGTCTGTTCAAGTGAACATGACAAATGCTTTCTATTTTATGTTACAAAGATCCGAAAAAGCTAGCCTAATCTCTATTTTATACATATTTAGCCAGAATTTGATAGTCGACTCGAAAGAGACAGATGACAAGAAACAAAACAAGCTTTTAATTTGCGGTTTTGATAATAAAAAAGATGCTTGCAAAGAGTTTTCTAGACACATAAGTAAACAATGTAGCAAAAATGGTTTAAATTTGGCAAATCCTTTAAGCAGATAGAAGTTTGCTTTTGCGACATCGATATATTCGTATGACTGTCTAGAGGAAGTTTATCTACATTATTTTCATGCTGGCTACCCTACCCCTACTCTTTAACAGATTTCTCTCTTTGTCCTCTGATCGGGTGGGGGTGGCTTATCAATCCTTCAGGGAATTTCAAACTGAATCCTTTACATGAAAATCTCTAGGGATATCTCTACTAATTATTTGGCTTAGGGCCCTATCACACCGAAAAAACGGTTTTATCATCGGAGTTAAGCAATGGTAAGCCTGGTCAGTACCTAGATGTGAAACCGCTTGTGAATACCAGGTGCTATAAGCTTGGATGTGGGGTGGTCAATGGATCGAAATTTTTAATCGACGTTAAGGCGAGTTGCAATTTGCCTTGCGTTCACTATAATACTTTACGAGCAAATACCATTGGGGAAAGAATATTAATCCATCTCTTATCCTCTTAGCTATGAGATAAATAAGATTTGTGTAATTAAATCATTATCTTTCGCAAAATTCCAGTTTATTTCTTTATATTCATTAACCTAGTCAAAGTAATTGAAAAATGATTAATTAACAATGTTAATGTGATTAATAGCGAAATCACTTTACTAACAATGAGACATTACTATCAGTTTCTTGCCGAAAGTACTGGCCACGATCATTTATTCCATCTGTTCAACAATTCAGATATAAGAATAGAGTTATTCAAGAAATAGACAGTAAGTCAAAGTCTCATTAAGTATTGTTAGCGAAGAGATTTCGCCATTAATCGCATTAACATTGCTAATTCTTTTTATAATTTGTGCAGTATATATATATATATATATATATATATATATATATATGGATTGATGTTTTTTTGTGACACTGGTTTTCACGCTTTTGCGATGGTCAGACATATATATATATATATATATCAAATTAGCAGGCATACAAAGCTGGTCGATCAGAAAAAGCGTTCAATTAGAATGGAGCAAAACAGCATCACGTTTACAAGTGACCATGTTTATATTCTGCTATTACTTTAAAGTAATTTCATTAACAAAATCATTTTGAATTAACGCAGTTACTGATATAACAGAAGTAGTCTGTATTTATTTAATCGAAGTTAGCGAAGGACATGAAGGGGTAAAACAAGCAACATGACTGCCTATTTCAGACCACAGTTATTTGGGAGTTTTAGAAATTCAATTTTTCAGTGTGCCACCAGGGATGTAAAAAAATACATTTATGAAACAACTGTTAAATTTAATGAAAATTGGTTGAATGATCAACGAAAAATATGAAAGAAACCAGTAAAAATCGCTATTTTTCGCGAGTTTTTACTATAATGGGTAGAGTCAACTAACAAGTTAAATAACTGTCCAACAATCAACTTATTGTTGGCTACAATTGAGTAAAGTTTATATTAGATTGATTGAAAATTGAAGGAGTTTTTCGTTTAAAATGTGTGTTGAAATCGATCTTTCGTTCTTCGCTAAACGCAGTGTCATAGAAATAAAATTGTGATATCGTTCAGCACGTCATGATGTAAGTAACCTACATACAAATTTTGAATGAAATCGGAGGAAAAATGTTGAATTTATCGATTATTGATTTTTTTTTTTTTAATTGTCGATTTCTTAGGCTAAGAAAATATCTTTTACATTGTACAATGTATGTGCCAAGTTAGGTCAAAATCGGTTGTATGGATTTCGAGTGAAAAGTTATTACACATACATCCACTGTCTTATATATATATATATATACTGTCGCTATAAAAACATGTTGGCACTGGTTATTTCACTCACGTTTCCGCCTTGGTTTTGACTATTTCGTTTAAATGAAAAGTACTTCGGAACTAAAAGTTGTCAAAATACCAATTCTTGTTCTATCATTACAATTGTGGTCAATTATTTAAATATGAGACTTTAGATGTATGATATTAGGTTGGTGCAAAAATAATGTCGTTTTTGACGATTTTTTTTATTATCGTTCACCCATTTATCCAACTTTTTTGACTTCCCTATTTGCTTTAAATGGCGAACGACTGTTGAGTGGTCGTCCTCGAGTTCAACAGCAACTTCTGTGGTTTTACGAGGATCGCCTTCAATTAAGGCTTTCAAATGTTCGTTATCAACCGCAGTCGGCCGGCCGCGATCGTCTTCATCTTCGAGGCTCTCGTCACCATTGCGAAATTTCTTGAACCACCGTTGTGCCACACATTCGTTAGTGGTTGCTGGGCCAAACGCATCATTGATATCACGAGCTGTCTCGGCAGCTTTTCGGCCTAGTTTGAGCTGGAACAAGAAAATCGTGCGGATTTGAATTTTGTCAATGATGTAGAAAAGCCTGCAAAAAAATGAACGAAGAGATTGAGAACGGTAACGAATAACACGATTCGATAGAACGAAAAACGCGCTTCAAAATGATATATAACATGGCTATATATATATATCTCAATGAATTCATATATAAAAGTAACATATGTGAGAAAAGGACATTATTTTTGCACCAACCTAATATAAATGGCTATTGAAGATTTTATGTTTGTTCGACGTTCGAGTACAAAAAATGTAGAACACTTTTCTTTAATTCAACGGAATAATTTGCTGGTTGTAGTTTGAGTTTTTAATAAGCAAATTAAGATTTAGCGCAGTAATCTGGCTGCTTAATTTTTGTACAGGATTTAATAGTAAATCTTTTTGAAAAGTTGGTTAAAATGTTGATGCTTCTTTTATAAATCATTTCAATCGAATTAAACTTGAAGAATTGGTAAAATTCGTGAGTACAGTGTGAAATAAAGTACTTGTGGACACTTTTTGTTTAATATTTCCGTTTTATTTTTTATTTTCGACTTGTAAGCCACGCTGGCATTAGATGCAGTATCGTTTAAGATTTAGTCAAATGCTAGTACAAAACCAAAATATGGGGCAAGTGAGGATCGAACTCATGATACAGTCGTAATTATTCTAGAGAGATAAACTTTCGAACCACTACATTACGTCGAAGTTTCTCACCGGCAATAGATTGTTTTAATGTATTTTCATTTTTTGAAATTCTTTTTCTTTATAGGCGCCAAAAATTTGCGCTACATATCATTTGATATGTATACTAGCAGCTCCAAGTAGTCTGGTTGCTTTGAGACACTCTAATCTGCCAATTTCACTCTCCAAAAAAATATTTTATTCATTATTAATATTATTACGACGGAAATTAATTTAATTAATTATTATTTTCTTGTGTCTGATTATCTTTGAATTAAGATTTGTTTTGACAAATAAAATAAACAAAATTAAAGATTGTGTAAGGACTGCAAAGTCGTCATTTCAACGATCCAAAAAGTCCTAATACTTTCTATCTCTGAACTCACTCGGTAGTCCAATACTCTTTATTTCTTCAATTTTTTTTTCAGTCTTATTACACTCCTCAACTGCTACCTTACATCCATTATTTGCCTTTCATTTTCGACAAAGCTTCTTTTATCAGGTTTCAAAACTTTCCGATAACTTCACCAGATTAAAATTTAACGTTCACCTCTTCGGCTATCTTTTTTCCTGTTTATATCTCTTCACATCTCTCTGTCAATCGCAGTCTCTTCGTATCTATTCCAGATTCTTTACGTCTACTCAGTGCCGTCGTTATTTGTTTCAGTGTCTTCATATCTATTTTCTATCCTTAGAAAACTTTCTTACGTTTTCTCAGAAAGAGACAGTTGAAATTTCTTGGGCACGTAATGATGGAAAAGTGCGTGGAACATTTAACACTCATTGAAGGTAAGTACAGAGGAATGTAGCGCGTAAAATACCTAACGAACGTGTGCAAATGGTTGGCAGAACAGGAATTAGAAAAGATACCAAAAGAACAAACTTTACTAAAGACGCGGGGTTGTGGAGAGCCATGGTCACCTAGTTACCGAATGAATATGGCAGAAAGAATTATCTTCTGCTCGCCGTACATAGGCTCTACAATCACTTGAATCAAGAAAGTATTTTAAAAGTTCTTTTACAATGCTGATAAGGAAAATAAGATGTTTGTTTGTCCCATGTTTTCATGATTTATATTATACGGATTCCATACCTATTGTTACCACACTAGTTTTTATATTGCCTATGATACGTATTCCTTCTGCTGCCCCCACAAGAATTCTAATGTGAATCTTATGCTATAATGTGAATCTTATGCTAGTTAGTGATACGCTATTACGGCTACCTTCTTCCCAAACCCGTTATGCCACGTCTGAGCCAATACAACCAATCCAAGCATGTTTTGTTTTCGCTGATACACTATTCAATAATCAGCTTGTTACATTACTGACCGTAATACATAAGCAAGTTTTTCTTTATATCAAAGAGTTCCTAATATAAAAGAAACATTTATTTTATAACGGTCTTTTTTCTTTATTCTCAAATCATTTCTTCCATTAGTAATTATCACATAGGTCAAATATAGTGTAAATTATAGATCAAAATGAAACTGTTATCGTGATATTATGTCGTCTAATATCGTCATAAATGCACAGGTCAAATATAGCGTAAAAGTCCAGATCAAAATCAAATATCGCTGCCATTGTACGGACAGGTAATTTTCATGTACAGTCATAAGCATATAATAATTATTCAAAGAATACCTTAATTTAATGTTAGTGTTTTTACCGTTTGGTATTGGAGCTTTCGCATCTCCCGCACAAATCTTGATTTGTCAATGTAGTGGCTCTAAGCTAAAATAATTGAATCAAAAATATTACGGTTCAACTTTCCGTTCGTTTAGTCCATTTATATCTAGATTAATACGATATGATTACCGAGAAAGTCATGCTAAAATATTAACTTGCGTTAGGAGATTCCCACTACAGAGTGACCATAAATACTGGACACATAGGAAATCTCATTAACGTTTTTTTTTTTACCTTCATATATTAAACAAGGTTTTGTCGAAAGTAGAAAGAACGGACTTCTTTTTCTGAAGTATGTGAAAAGATAAGGTGTACTCAATGAAAATCTCAGATGCAACACACTTGACTGAACGCATAAAGGAGAGAAAGTGGTAAATTTGACGGCGCATTGAAATTGTTGCATCGAATTCACATTAATCTTACAAAGTGTACCAAATGTTACATCACAAATGATGGAAATCATATTGAATATGATATCTGTTAATATTCCAGTTCAATAAATTGTTACTGAAAAGTTCATTTCTTAAAAGATATGCAATTTTGCCTGTGTTCGGAATTTACAGACACTCAGTAGTTTGCAAAAACCCAAATTTTAACTCCGCACTATAAATAACGTGTCATGGTAACCATATATTTTCCATTTTTTTTTTTTAATATGTACATCTTTTTGGGATGCACTACTGATAAATGTATCGGTGAAGAAGGTTTAATAATCGGCTAAATTCAGGCCTCGTTTGTGTTCATTTCACACAAATACACTTGGGGAAACGCCAGAATCTGATCCCCCCCCCCCAACTACCGCAGTTGATTAAATAGCAGTGTAGTCTGGACGGGCTACTGGAAACAGCCTGTTTAAAACAAAGAAATACTCTTAATTGATAGCCCTAGATATCTTTACCAAGAAATCATGATAATTTGCAGACATTAAAAAAAGAAATAGAATCTGTATGAAGCTTAATTGTCTATGGTATGGAAGTACATTATATTTAAAAATGAATTCTATTTTATATATATATATATATATATATATATATATGAACTAACAATATTTCAAATTTATGCTTACGTGGAAAAATGAAATGATATATAGTGTAAAATATATAAATATTATTTTAAGTATGTTTTTTGTTTTTTTCTCTTTCCTAGGTATTTGCATATGTTAAGTGTGCCACCAGCACAGAACTTTACATACAAAACTTAACTGACTACGTCCACTGGTGTTAAATCACTGACATTCCTTATATCTTCCATGTTTTACTCAGACAGCATCATTCCTAGAACAGGTACTTTGTGGAATGGACGCCGTTATTGATTCCCCCACCCCGAACATTACAATTTTAACCTCTTAAAATCTAGGGTCAACCGTTGTCTATCCTAAAATTTCCGAATAATTTTTACTTCCTACTTCCTCTTACGTTCATATCACACATACCCACCCTGGTTATAACGATAAACTACATCCGGCAGCAAGGCTTCTGATGGGAAAGTTTTGAGGAGTGTAGAATCTCCTCTTAATTTATGTTGTTCCAAGTTCCACATTTAGACAGCATGACAACACCTGTTAGGACCCAAACATTGGCAAATACTGAGGAAAAAAATGAAAAAAGAATGCATAAGAAAAAAAAAATATATATATACACATTATATATTATATATAATTATTTATTCGAAAATTATAACATAAATATGTTATAAAATTACTACAAAAATAGCCTTCTGGTGTCTTATTAAGTGATGATGTTGAAACTAGAATAATAGGGGGAAACACCGTTACATAAGCTGAAATGAATAACCAAAATACAAGTATACGAGAATTCAACAACGAATTAAGGTTATAATAATTATTTAATGCTTTAATGTTGGGGTTAGAATAAATTCTATTTTAGTCTAACTAATAAATATTCAATTCAGATTGTCTATATTTCTGAGATGAGGTATTATGTACAGTATTTACATTATGCGGACTATTGACCTCATCTTTGTCGCCATATTTGTCACAACGTTTCGGCCGTTGTACGCTCCGGCCTTCTTCATTTCGAACTGAACCCTTTATTTCGATCCCGTGCCATGTTTGATGGATGTCAGTTATCAGTTATCTCTTGCTAATTTTCCATCTGAAAGTTTTCCACTGCCTTAACCGGGTATTGAACTCACACTCTTTGTGTCTGTCACTGGATCTAACCAACGCCTTTATCCACTGTGCCTTGAGGACATCTGGGTATGAATTTCTGGGTATTATAAACCTAATGTTTTCAGCAACCATTTTACCAGTGCTGTTATCATTACATGTTTTTACCAGAGCTCATATTGCAACATTGTTATCATTGCTTTTCTCTGGCACTCCTTATTACTGGTCCCCATACTGTATTTATTTCTATCAGGAGATTTTTGTGGCCTAGCATATGTCCGAAACTCTGCCCACTTCGTGGAAATAATCAAAGATGCTCCCATCCTATCCAACCAGATGGTGAGCTTCGACGTGGTGAGTTTGTCAATTTGGGTACCTTGGTGAACAAGGTAGACAAATTGACCTCTGACTCTTCCCTAGAAAAACGGACCAGTATTCCAATAGATAATCTGATGGAGATGTTGACTTTCTGTACACAAACAACAGACTTCGGAATGGGATCACACATATATCGACAGGATGAGGGCTTAGCAATGGGCTCGCCATTATCACCAGCAATGGCGAATATATACATGAAATACTTTGAAGAAATGGCATTTGAATATATATCGCTAAAGCCTACTATATGGTTAAGGTACGTAGATGACACCTTCATACTCTGGCCACACCAGGAGCTTGTCCAGGTTCTACTGGACCATGTAAACTCAATAAGACCTTCGATAGAGTTCACAATGGAGAAAGAGAGTAACAACACACTCCCATTCCTGGATGTACTAATATCTCGAACAGAGCATGGGTTCAAGACATCCGTATACCGTAAACCAACATTCACCGGACAGTACCTCAATTTCAACTCCCACCATCCATACAGCGTAAAGAAAGGGATCGTCCGTTCCTTACAACACCGAGCAAAAGTCATAAGGGGCGACCCAGAAATGTTAGATAAAGAATTGATCAGTATAAGTAGTACCCTACAACATAACTACCCTGGGTACATGGCAGCAGCCCCCCAAAACTGGGATAGGCGGGTACAAGTAGAGGAGGAGGACAACAACACTCAGAAAACAGTCTGCCTGTCTTATGTGAAGGGGTTATCAGAGAAAATACAAAGGATCTGCGGTCCATATAGCATCAGGACAACCTTCAAGAGCTTGACAACACTACGCAGATATCTCTCTCGAGTGAGACCCTCCCCTCATACAGGAGAACATGACTAAAGACTGTGTGTACGCTATCCCGTGCAACTGCGGAAAGGAATATAAAGGAGAGACAGGCCGCCCCCTCAAGGTAAGGCTTCAAGAACACCAGAAACCTGTAACGCGAGGGGAAGTAGAAAAATCAGGCATGGCTGAACACATGGAGAGAGAAGGGATATCACCGTCCCCTGTGGGATCATGTTGAGATCATAGACAGGGAACACCATTGGAAAATTCGTAAACTTAAGGAATCAGCACATATTCTAGGCCACAAAAATCCCCTGAGCCGACCACGCATAGAAAAAAATACAATATGGGAACCAGTAATAAGGAGTGCCAGAGAAAAGCAATGATAACAAAGTTGCAATATGAGCTTTGGTAAAAACATGATATGATAGCAGCAAAATTGCAATATGAGCACTGTTAAAAATGGTTGCTGAAAACATTAGGTTTATAATACCCAGATGTCCTCAAGGACACATGGCACAGTGGATAAAGGCGTTGGTTAGATCCAGTGACAGACCCAAAGAGTGTGAGTTCAATACCCGGTTAAGGCAGTGGAGAACTTTCAGAGGGAAAATTAGCAGGAGATAACAGATAACTGACACCCATCAAACATGGCACGTGGAACTAGAACAATCTACCCCAGGGATCGAAATAAAGGGTTCAGTTCGAAATTCCAACCACCTGAAGAAGGCCGGAGCGTACAACGGCCGAAACGTTGTGACAAATATGGCGACAAAGATGAGGACAATAGTCCGCATAATGTAAATATTAAATTATATGATAAAATTAACCATTTTAAAATTTTAATTTAATTTATATTAAGGAAAATTAAGGAAAAATAAAAAAATACATCTGTTATTCTATTTTGTTTTTATTGAAATTAATTTGGAATAAACGTTAAGATCAAATGCATTAGGTTGGTGCAAAAATAATGACGTACGAATGTCGTTTTCGACGTATTTTTAACGTCAAAAAACGACATTATTACGTTATTATTTTTGCACCAACCTAATAGCTCTGAACTTCATGACAACATAGATACATATACAGAACAGAAAAACAACCCTAAGGGAAAGAAAGGGCAGTAAAACAGTCATGGATAGAAAAATAGATACATACGCATAGAAATAATAGCATCTAATATATAAAAAAAAGAAAACTCCAAATACAACGTACAAACAAGCACACAACTATAATTACAGATATATTCGTATATACATTTAAACTCATATACTTTCAACCATATATATATCTCCCTCCACTCTTTTCTTATTTTTTTTTTTCCTTTTTATAACAAAAACCTACATATATATATATATATATATCAGTAAACCACACAAACGAACAACACATACACCAACAGGAGGACAATCAGGTAATAAATGTAATAACCTATTAAACTTACAGTGACATATCATCGTTGAAAGTATTACAACACCTATAGTAAGCTAAATTTATAGTGGTGTTCGCAATTAACGGTTAGTTCATATCTGATTTAAGAGATGGGTCTTATTTTTAAGTCTAATAATTTCAAATGTTTCGTTATGATATAGATAGCGACTGACACACACACACACACATATATATATTTTCCTTCCTGGATATTTGCATATTATAAGAGTGTTACAAGCCCATACATTTTCAAAGTAACAAAAACTTAAAAATCTCATCAATCTATTATTGGAGAAAAGAAATTTACCAGCAATACATTTTTGGGAAAATCTCCCAAGAAAATTAAATTTTGGTATTAAATAAGGAGTTGATATACCGTTAAGCAAATGAACCAAATCTCAGTAAGACTCTTTTAAATGACTTTTGGTCATTGCGTTGAATGAATGAAACTAATAAGAAAAAAAACGAAAACACTTACGAGACTTTGTATGACTGCTCGCCTTCCGTAGGAATGGCGATGTTGAACGAAGCTAGAATAATTAGCACCGAGCGTATCGAGAAAGTTATTCTAGTCTCTGTTTTTAGATTATCGGAGATGGCTGCTACACCGTGGCGTGATGTTCAGATTAATGCAATTAATCTGAATCAGTTTCATAATTATCTTCGTCATTGTGATCATTATTTTCACTGCAATTATTGTTGGAGTTATTATTGTAATAATCATTAAGTAGGAATTTCGTATTTGGCTATTGTTATAAATTCGCTTCACGTGAAATCTCGCGAGAAATATAAATAAATAAAATAGACTTTGATTACTCAATTGGTGTCTTTTTTTTTTTTTTTTTTTTTTTTTTGCGAATTGAAAGCCCATAAAAGAGATAAAGTAAAAGATACAAAAAAAAGGAAAGAACAAAACTCATGAGCAAAGAGAAATTAGAAAAATAGAAAATGAAAAGTGGGAGGAGATGAACCGTTTTCAAGAAAAGAGTATGAAGAAAGATACAATATTGGGAGGAACCGTGGAAATTTCAGAGTGCTTATTCGTAATATCAGGATCGCGCAAAAGATAATGCCAATAGTGTATCCATTTATAAATAGTGGGTTCTTCATTAACGGATTCATAAAACCAATAATTATTAACGTTCATCATTTTTATAATGATCCAGATCGTTTGTAAAAATATTACCAGCAATATATGGAAAAAAAAAAAAAAAAACATTATCAGCAGTACATTTGAATATCGAGAAAAAAAAAAAAAAAAAAAAAACTTACAAAATTACATCAATGAATCCTGATTTCCAAAATTTCTTACAAAGAATACACATTCTATTCATACGGACCTATCCTAAGCTCTTATCGGCATTAAATAAGCCATTGAGGTTGATATGCCGTTGAACCAAATCGTTTGTGAAATACAATATTTGAAAAACCATAGTTGATCGACTAATGGTAGATAGTAAGAAAATATTTTTAACTGCTGCGACTAGCTATTTTCGCTGGTTCCGAAACTGCATGAATTTAAGCGTGTTACTAGGTTGGCACCTAAATCCTATACTTTCACTTTCGAAACGGTTGAATGTAGTCGTCTCTTCTACTACCATAGCTACATGTCTCACACTTCCCGCCTGTGGAACTCACTTCCTCTTAATTGCTTCCCTGACAGTTATAGTTTTCAAATGTAATGTCAATCGTCATCTTCTGATGCCTTGATCTAATTCTCCGTCTTTCTCTTTATCCTTTCAAGCACCTCTATTTACTCTTGCTCCCACTCTCTGTAACCCCTTTCTTACTCGTGGTACACCTACCTTGCTTCGAATGAAATGCTAAAATGTAAAACTTGGTCAAGACACTAATTATCACAAAAAAAAAAAAAATAAAATAAATAAAAAAAATTGGCTAGCGTAAATGATCGTTCCGTTTTACTTTAAGTGCATCGTGTTTTAATACAAGCAATTCTGCAAATGTGTGTGTGTGTGTGTATGTATATATATATATATATATATATATATATATATTCCTTCATTGATTCTAATATTAAACAACAGTCTCTGCAGTATTTTATTTTACGTTAAGAAAGGTAGAATTTCAGCTCGAATCAAATGTGATTTTATAGTTTACAGACAATGCAATTCAAATAATCGAACACGTCATGTGATTTTTGAGACTATGTTCAGGTGATGTCTTGCTACAAAATGTTACCTTGTCGATTTGATGAAACTGATAGCAATCAAATCACCTTATTGCTTTCGAGTAATCAATGTAATGAAAAAAAAAGAAACAATATTCACAGAATACAAGCTCTCACTCACAATTCCACCACTATTATGTAGCTTCACCGATAACTTTTTTTTTTTTTTTTAACAAATATTCACATGCTAATTGGTTTGATGAGCTTACCTCTTTGACAATTTAAGCGCAGTACTATGACAGGTTTCATTCTTTTACTGTTGAAATTCTTAGTTGTAACTAAGTTTTCTTCCAAGTTTCTTTATACTTTTCCGATCTCTTGGATTTCAGTCAACTTTGATCTTCATTAATGTAAATACACTGTCAATCTTTATATTTTGTCTTCTTAATACACGTTCTTTTATAGTGCTCTCTCAATGTTTTTTTTTTTTTTTCTCTTTTCGTATTCTTTCACACGTATTAACCTGTTTGCGTCATAATGGCATTGCTCTGGGTAACACGATAAAAAAAACATCATTCAAATTAAAATTTGAATGATCACCTTCTCCCAATTTTATTTTTTTTAGTTCATACTGGGATACGACATATTCAAAACATTCCGATTTCCAACAAATTCTGAAAAATGAGTGAAAGTGGATATTTTACATCAATACAGAACGAAAGACATGATGAGATAAGCGAAATATTACTCCACGAAGTCAAACAAAAGTCCAGATTTCATTCAATTTCCGGATATCATACGTATGCTGGAGCTGTATCTATGTTCTCCAATATGAGAGGTCTTGAATAAGAAATGTTCCCACGGGAAGTTTATTGACAATCTCTACAACTTATAAACAATGTTTAATCCAACTTTCGTATTCACCAGGTAACAAATATTAATATTATGGTCTGTTATAATATAAATATCATTTGTTACAGCAGCCCATACAAAAACCCTTAATGAACAAAAAAAAAAAGAAAAAAAATCAAATAACTGAAAGACTACAAAAATTACAAACGGATCTTGTTTGTTGAAAGATAAATATTTGCGTGGAACTGAAAATAAAAAAGGTATGAAAACAAGAAATAAAGAGGTTGTTTAATAAAGGTAATGCCTCAAATTTTAATAAAATTACATTTTAATTTAAAACCTACTAACAACATGGCCCAGCGTTGCCCGTGCTTGATTCAAAAATCGTACGACTCATACAGCAATCGCTATCACTTGACTTAAAATATTTTTGCCCTTCCTTGCATTTAAAGGAGTGCCCTTCTCCGTGCTGATGTTGCTACATGCCTTACTTCTTGCCTATCTGACACTGCGATTTTTTCTAAGCTCTATACTAAACATTAAATCTGTTACGAAAAAGAACTAAACAAAATGAACTCAAAACGATCAGCTTTAAACAAAAAGAACTCGTAACTGGAAAAAAACGAATGAAAAAAGAATGTTAACAACAAATACTTTTTCACACTCAACGTTGATTCTGATTCCGCAGAACTAGGTTAAGTTTAAGCAAGCGAATGACCCAATTGGAGTAAGGTGCCATGCAGTTTTAAATTTATCCCCACTTGTGACGAATGCAGCTATTGATTTTTTTTGCATGCTAGCATGCTTAACATTCGTGTCAGTCAGCTGTTGGCTCTCACGCTGGCCAGTAGAATCTTCCAGCCTATTCGTGGCAGCTAGCTATAGGCTCTCACTCTGGCCAGTAAAAAATGGCCGCAAACTACATGAAAACTGCCGTAGAAGCATGAAAAAATCGATTATTTCCACTATCGATGGGAGTTGGGTAATGCAAATCCGGTCTTGGCCTTGCCGCTAACTTGGAGCATGTGCATGTAAATTTTGGTGCAAATCCGTCTAAAATTGTGGCCGTGCATCCGTTACACACATATCCTGCCTTTTATAGATAGAGATAAGTTAGTTTTACGGAATTAATTGAAATCCTAAATCCTACAGTTTTTAATACAATTTCCATTCAATCTATAAGCGATTATACCTATTCGTTCACTCCTTTTTTCATCATTATGAATCACCATAGATTCTAGGGAAGGATATTATATTGTTTTCTCCGTTCCCTTTTCCATAGTTTAGGGATTCAGAGTTTACCTTCTCTTAGGTTGGTAAGCATCCATGTTTTGAAATCCCAATCTACCCTGCGATTTAACTTTTGGGGTGGGCGACCAATTCGTCATGCTCCATGTATAGGTTTCCAGAGCAGTAGATCACTCACGAGTTCTTGTTTTGCTCGCCAGTATTATCCTTCAAAGAGCATTCTGCGTTCGCGTAACATTGTAGGAATATCAAGGATGGATCCAGAGAGCTGTGATTTAGTTAGTTGTTTTCGGCAGGAAATGGTACGTATAGATCTCAGCATCGAAAAGAAAAATCTCCGCTTGATGTTGTCTGGAAGATTAGAGTTCCAAATTACATTTTTATTATTTAGAGCGGCCTAGGCTTTAAGCTATGCGAATTTTTACATTGTTTTCAATAGAATTTATATCGTTTCCTAGGTATTTATATACCTAGGAAACGATATAAGATACGACAGATTTTATGAATTCACCTGCGACAGTTTGTATTGACCCTGGTTAGGTGAATTCAGTTTTAGAGGCATTGGCATATTCCAACTTCATTGGCAGCATTTTCTTGATTTAGAATTACTGTGGCTTAGTTATATCAAGTGTTACTTGTTTCACATTCATCGTATCTTGATTCTTTTTCGCACGCAATTTTTATTTTGAAAGTTTATTTATAACTATTCAAACTGTCATTCTCGTCATTATTGCCACATTCACGACATTTCGGCCGTTGTGCGCTCTGGCCTTCTTCAGGTGATATTTGTTTGTATTTCGAACCGAACCCGTAATTTAATCCACAGGAGTAAATTATTCTAATTCCCATTAAAAATAATAGACATCAATGGAAAAAAATTAAAGAATCAACGCATATACTACGCTACAAAAATCTAAGCCTGCCAAGTATAAAAGTGAATACAATATTGGAACATATAAACCAAAGACGAGGGGAAAAGCAACAATAACAGAAAAATGTAATATGAGATCTGGTAAAAATGGTAGACATTAAGTTTACAATTCCTAAAATTTCACTCACTAATGTCCCCAAACACACCTGGTTCAGTGAATAAAAGCCTTGGGTAATTGGTCCAATAAGTGACTTGACCTCAATCCCAGGCTTCAGTAGAAAGAACAAAAACATGTAGAGTTATCAAGGGGGATTAATTAAAACTAAAATATCCAAAAGATATGGCACGTGGAATTAGAATACTATACTCCTATGGACTAATAAAAACAAAAGTATCACCTGAAGAAGGCTGAAGCGTACAACGGCAGAAACATACTGAATATGACAAAGATGCGAACAACAGTCCGAACAATGTAAATAGTTATAATACTTCATCTCAGAAAAGGCTTACGGCCAAATCAAGTTGAAACACCGATTCTCGTTTGGTCAATGAATTTAAGCAACGTCGAGCCTGGTCATTACCTAGATGGGTGACCGTTTGAGGATACCAGGTGTTGTAAATTTGGATGTGCGGGATTTCTCGAAAGTATCAATTGCAGAGTTTCGGATTTCTCGAAAGTATCAATCGCAGAGTTTCTTTTCCAGTTGGGTTCGTTTAATTCACTTACGAGCAATATAAATATTTCTATTTATAGAATAATTAGTAAGACTTGTATTATTAAAACCATTATTATATCCAAAAGGAAACAACAGCAAGAATTGTATAACAATATTTAGATTTTGGCATTAAATAATCCATATAGGTGTTGATATACCGTTAAACTAAAACACCCGACCAATCATGATATTTATTATTGTAAGATTACAATAATTGCGGCACAAGAACAAAAGGGAATGTGGGATGTGGTTGATCATCATTCACTATCTGATACATAGCTAATCCGATTCACGACCCATTCACCCATTAAATGTAACACATATACAATGCAACCTCAGTTCATGATCATGTCCTGTCGAACAAATCGGTTTCCGGACAGAAAATTCGAGATTAAATTGCCTCAGTTATCAAACAAAATTTCGCTTCGAGAACAACGTTGCTGAACCGAGTTAACCCGAACGGAATAATTTCTAAGTCGTGTTGTATACATTCGTGTGGTGTTGTGTTGTGTTTTCCTTTTCCAATTTTATTGTACTGTGTTTTTTTCTCTCTGCATTGATTTCTATTTGAAAAATAGTTTCGATTTATGAACGGCTTTCAGGTACAAATTAAATTCGTAAACCGAAGTTCTACAGTACCACAAAAAGTCATCCTTCACTATTTACTCCGGCATATACCACATACGCAAAAGGAAACAGAGAAACAGCGTGATATAAATTAAAAAAATTCTTATGTAAAAATATTCAGAGAATATATACAAGATAGAATGAAATGAGGGGGAGAGTATGAATTTGCAATTATAAACTAAGATATAACAAAAAATATTGAACAGAAAATAACAGGTGTTAGCAGGACCCGTGCACCCAACAAAAATAAGAGTGGCCACTGTATTCTATCTTTAAGAGAATCAAGAAGTTAGCTCTCTAACCCAGTGCGAAGAATAAAGTAAATATGGGCATGGGAAGATTGAACCAGTCGAGATGAAAAAGGAGGAGGTGGGAATCTTGACTTAGATCATATCAAAAAGGAGCAACCGTGAACAATCCCTGAACGACGCTCACTCATGTTAATGAAGTACACAAAAGAGTCTAAGTTAATCAGGGGAGGTTTTCCACAAGAAAATGCCCCGTTGTGACGAAGAGGATTTAAAAAAATGAACTCACGTATAGCTCCTCTCACACAAACCAAGCAAAAAAGTATCAACCAGTCATATTAGAAGTATAGACAGAAGCTTATTTATATTTTCAAATAAAGTTGTTAAAGTATACCGACTCTTCATCTCAGGCAATAATGGCGAAGATACAAAGACAAATCTTATTAACCAATCAAATCCAAGCAAACTTACCAGAGCGCAAAAGAACAATGATAATTTATGCAGCTGTGAATTGTTGAAGTATATATCCGTACGTTATTTATTCCGATCAAGTTATGTGCTATAGCACTTACAGCCGAGTCTTTCTACTTCATATAGATATTTTTTTTAATATTTTAAAATCTCTTGAAATATAAATGAAAGAACCCCTTACATACTAATATCTCACTACGTTATGTAAGTCACATGAAGTAGAATTTTGAATTTATATCAGCTTTCTGCTAAAAACTTTATTTTTAATATTTCATTTTATTTACGTCAAAGAATTACGATATCGATTCTATGTTATTGAGAACTTGGCAATCGTTTGTGGAACGAATCCACTGATAGATTTCTGGATGGTGGCTCTTCAGCAACATCAAAAGCACAAACTCAAAAAAGATAAACGTCACGAACTCTTTCCAGCGGCTCCGAAAGGAACAAATGAGATTTCTTTCTACTTCATCCGTTCCCCCATCTCTTTAGAGACATGAAATATACCTATGTCGCAATTTCTCACGGCCCTTACAGCTTAAGCTCTGCATTGGTTTCCTAGGAGTTACTGTCGTGATTCCTATCAATAGCAGTCTTATGTAAGTTATCTTACAAAATCAGACAGTTTTTTTTTTTTTGTTTTTTTTTTTTTTTAAACTCTCCAGCAATCATGTCTCACAATAAATATATTCGTAGATTCTGTATTGGCTTCCGAATTCTTTGCTTTAACATCGAAAATATGGAACTGCGTCTCCCAAATTCATAACTGAATATGAACGAACATCGAAAAATCTCAGAGGGTCGTTTTTATCATCTGAACATAACTTTTCGTAATATTCAATGGTCTTTCATATTAAACGCCATTTTTTTTATCCGTATGAAGAATACACTTAGGGCATCCATAATACAGAGTGTTAGAGGAAAACAATAATAACAAAAAATTTTAATATAAGCTCAGGTAAAATTATGCGACATTATGTTTGTAAGACCAAAAACATTCACTCACTAATGTCCTTAAAGACACACGGCCTCGTGGATAAAAAAACGTTAGTTGATTAATCCAATCTGGCCTCAGCAGAGAGAACAAGAACTTGGATAGGTCAGTTATCAAGGGAAATTAACTAAAATAGAGATATACAAAACAGTAAGGCACGTCGAATTAAAAATCAACCAGCGTTGACTAAATAAAATTTAAAATAAGTTCGTCCTAATCTCGATTAATTTTGTGAAATACGCTATTTAATTCTTATTTTCCCATTATTAAGGACATTTCAAAAAAGACTCAATTTACCCAGAATCTTTGGAAAAGAATATAATAAAAAAATAAGACACTTTACCATCGATTATAAACACCAATAAAATATTTGTAGCATACGGCATCATCACGTTGACACACCAGTTCTCGTGTGACCCTCAAAGTTAAGCATCGTCGAGCCAGGTTAGTACCTAGAGTGTTGACCGCTTGATAATACCAAGTGCAGTAAGCTCTGATGTGCGTGTGGAGTAGTGGATAATGGCTCGGAATTTTTTAATTTAAGTTGGGTTCGTTATAAACAAATACTCTTGGGAAAGGCATGAATCCATCTCTCCTCCAACAAGCTATTGGATAAAATTGGTGTCATTAAAAATTCTTACAATATAAAAATATTTTCTTGCATTAAATAAACTGCAAAGAGTTGGTAAGCCGGAGAATACGAATGAAGCAATAATAATAATTAAAAAAAAAACAAAAAAAAAACAATACAGTGTAACCCGGATATAAGAGAGTTGTCGGGACAGGGGACGAAGTCTCTTATATCCGGGTTTGGTCTATTATATATACATTAACATAGGCTCTAATTTGGGACCAGAGAAAATCCCTCTTATATCCGGGTTACACTGTATTTGTTTTCATGTCTGATATCATCTCATTCCAGAATATAATCGCGTCTCATTGTTTTAAACTTTGACAATTGAATAAAATTTTACTTTTAATGTTTAGTAAGGAAGACTTTTATATTTTAGGCGGTATTTTATGAAATATTAATGAAAGAGAATTTTAGATTATATTTTAAATATCAGCTACCCCTTTTTATAAGTAACTGTAATATTATGACGAAATAATCTTTCCACTCAATTTTATAATATTAAAGATGCCAAGTGCAAGAGCGGGTTGTCCTAGGGTTACACTCAGCAGTAGTTTATCTCATACCTGCATTCAGTTTTGCAAGCTTGGTTGATATTATTTAGCGGGATATAAACTCTATGGGTTATTTAATACTGAAATGTAAATATTTTGTAAGTTTTATGGCTATATTTTTTAACGTAATTTATGCGTCAATTACAGATAAAATGCATCGTTCCTCATTTTACTATATAAATATGTATTGTTTGTAATTTTTCAATATATAAATGTATTGCTATGTTTAACATAGAATAATTTTTAGTCTTTCTTAGTGTTTTGATTTTTTGTTTGGTTGTCCACTATTTGGCCATTGCTGGGACCCTGACAGTTGCTACCACCCCGGTTCAGGTTGGACCTTGGAAAAACAGCAATTCCACGCTCCACAAAAACTTCAAGTTCTAAATCATGAGCCTTGCTGCCAGATATACTATATCTTCATACCGAGTACTATGCAAGCATGGGAAAGATTTGTAATTTTTATGGTGAGGATAGTCGTTTCCTCATAAGTAAATATGCAACATTAATTAGCTAAATAGCTGACATCGCTATCGGTTGACATTTATATATTATTTTTTTTAAACCATTTTTCAGTAAAACGGATTTATCAAGTTCATTGTTATCGCTTTCTATCATTGATAGTTGTTTCTTTACTTAGCTTTTGTTTAATGTATTGTGGAAAGTCATTATCTTCTATTCTAGTACAAATGATATCCGTTTTAGCTGTTACTGATCTTCAAATGACACCACTTATTATTTACCAAATCTCTTCGGTATTTTGTAGTGCCAGTCTATAGGGTCTGATGAATGATTATTTTATTTAAGGGTTTATATGTTTGATGATATGTTTAATCATTGGAAAGATAAAACAGTTGTATATAGATGATAGTTTAAATATTTTTGAACAAGTTGAAAACTATGCATGACACCCATATGATAAATAGCCTCGACAGATCTAGACTAAGTATATAATTTGAGATTTCGGCTTAATATTTTTGTATCATAATGTCTTACAGTATTCGAAAGAAGTGGAAATTACATTCTTACAATGATGTGTTAAAGTTAAGTCCACGTATCGCACAAGGTACTCCGGAGGTCACTCATTAATGGATATGTAGAGAGTAACTGGCGAATTACTGGATTGTAATATAGAGTAATGAAAAAAGTATTATGGAGATTAAAGTCTCGCGTTATGCATTTGTCCGCTCGTGTTATTATGACGAGATAGCACTCAATTCTTCCAATACAAGGCGCGAGTATAACTCAATGTAGAGGATTACTGAATGCGTGTATAATATGAATGTAATATGTGGTGTTAGGGAGTGAATATTATCAAAAATCTGAATATATTAGGTGATTTTTGCTTCCGTTTTTGTTTTGTTGCTTTTTTTTTTTTTTTTTTTTTTTTTTTTTTTTTGGTGGGGGTCAAAGATTCGACTGATGCGTGATGCCATTTTATCCTGTGGATATTAAATTCGGTGAATTCCAGAGGGTATTACCGAAGAAATTCTTTTAATTTACTTCCATATACATAAGTAATAATTTTATAAATATAAGAAATTACACTCGTCCGGAAAATCTTGGTTACTTTGATATGTAAATAAACAGACCAATACCCAAGTTCAGAGACCAAAGAAAAAAAAATCCGATACGAGTAAGTAAAATAACTAAGTAAAGTTTTTAATACGCTAAGTAGAGCAAACGTAATTAAACCTAAAGAACTAGATAAATCTACCAAGGATTCACGTACATGGATCGTCAGGAAATACTGCCAGTATTCCCTGACGATAAGTGTAGGTGAAACCTTGGTAGGTTTATCTGGCTTTTTAGGTTTAATTATATATATGTGTGTGTATATATATATATATATATATATATATATATATTTGATTGATACAGTAGGTGCTCTTCCATAGGATTGAACGGTAAATGCTGATGGTTTGTATGTATTTGTGATCACTATGTCCCTATACAGTCAAGAGAAATTCCACAATGCTCTTTCATCAATTTATTCATTCTTTAATACACCCTTGTTCTTCTGCATCACCTAACCGAAGTAGGTGCCATTGTCTGGTAACTAGACTTCTTTCAGATTTTTCTCAGCCTTCTACTTTTTCTACCTCACGCCTTCTTTTCGTCTTCCTCCTCTTTTTATTTATTTATTTATTTTTGTTAATCTATCATTGTCATTAATCTAAACCTCTTACTTCTTATCTTTCTTCATCATATTCTCATCATTCTTCCTTTACTTTATCGGTCCTTTTTGGCTCCTTATCATTTTCATGGTCGTCAGACGATAACGTCGCCAATAATGAGTTCGATTAGAATGGAACCATTTCAAGTCAAAATAGATTAAGCAGATTAGCTTTCAGCAATTCTTTGTTCAAGCAGCGATTCCTTGTTTAAGTTTCCTTCTACTTCAAGATATTTAAAACTTGCTTCCAAATCCCAGCAATCCATTCTCTTTCTCTTGGAAAACGGTACGAACATCATAATCTTGTACATCAATGTATTTTTTTTTTCTTTCATAGAGCGATTCCCCCCCCCAAAAAAAAGGGCGGAAACGATTCTAAGAAACATTTATCTTAATGGATATACGCTTTCGGCATATGAACTACGGCATCTCATACAAACAGTTATTTCCTTATGTAATATAGAAACCAACAGAGTTTTCAGGCAAAATATAATATTTAATTTTTTATGCATTCTTATATTTTATAATAGTCAGACTCCTCATTTATAATAAATTTTACGCATTTAGCATTTATATATGAATATTTTTTGTTTCCATTTTTAACTCCAACCAAGCAAAGCTGCATTAAAGGAAACTGTTATATTCCGCTGTTTTTACTAGATTGTTATTTGATCTTTAAGATATTCTTAGTGTTTGTTGGAAAAATGTCTTAATGGACAGATTTGCTGAAGAATTCTTTCGCACGCGCAAAATTCTTGAATAGATTTTGTTGCCCATTTCTGAACAACTATAGATACATATCTAGTAGCCATTATTTTTTTTATTATTATTATTTCATTTCTACTAACTTTAATCTTTTGAATCTAAAGCTTTTTTCGTTATTTATTTAATTTTTTTTTTTTAACGGATTCCTGTTAAAACTTCCTGAAGCTTGTTTTCAGTAATATTTTCACTTACGCAAATAATGTTTTACAAGAGGAGTTCAAAACAAACCCTGGTTAGCATTTTGGTTATAAACACACAAAAAAAAAAAAAACCCCGAAAAAAACAACCCTGAGATAATTAGAATTTCTACTAAAATTATTTATTATCGGTGACAATCTTAACGTTGGATATAAAGATGGCAAAGTTTTGATAGCAGACACAGAAGAGAAACCACGGGAAATCTTACAGAAATTATTGAAGGAAAATGAGACGAAAAGACTCAATACCAACTGTAAGACGACAACGTTTGGTTGGAAACTGAAGAGACAGTCCAAAATACGAATTACTTCTTGAAAATAACGAACTTAATGTGAAAGAAAATTAAATATCTGAAGAGAGTTAACCGCGAACAGAGTGTGACACAGAAATCTGAAGGGAGATTGGAATAGGGGAAGATGTTTTCTGAAAGCTAAGAAAAGTATTACGAAACAGGTAGGCTTTGTTAGAAACGGAGAAACAAGTACTAAAATTATGTGTAACATCGGTTCTGCTTTGACAGTGAATGCTGAACAATCACACCGCAGGTGAGGGAAGAGACTTGTGATGCTGAGAATGCCATAGACAGGACATGTGAGCAACTCCGAATTTTAGAGAAAAGGAAAAAAATGTCAGTTATATGTAGCATTAGAAAGAGGCAGCTGAGATTTCTGGATCATATAATGAGGAAAGAGGGCTTGGGAAATCTGACACCCATAGGATATTAAAGACAAGAACAGAGAAAAGCAGCGCATAACTTACCTAGCCACCTTGGCAGATGGTTAGCAGAACAGTCCAGGAGAGATAGTAAAAAAAAATACCAAGAACCGCAGAGAAGGTTATGTATAGCCATGATCGTCCACGTCCTGACAAACGTGTCAGAGAAGTTACTCGCTGTTTCCTTCTTGCCTTTAATATGCCTATGAATGTCAAATTCTTCAAGCTTTTTCTTTATTATATCTTATATCAGTCGCTTTCCGATTATAATTTTAATCGCCATTTTGTTTTGCTTTTCCTTAAGACTTCCTCGTTCCTGTTGCAGATTAATCTCTAACATCTTTCTCATTAGCTCAGCCGAGACAGGTAAGCCACTAATCTAGAGAGTCTAAGCCATTCATGAAATTTTAATTAAGCTCATTTAAGGACCATAACCAAAATTCAATGTTGAGTATTTTGTTTCTTCCGGGCTGAGTGTTAGTGATATTCTATTTATTCGATTTCTTTCAGTCGTACAATGTTGTAAGTTGTCAAAGCAGCATCCATGATGTGGCAGTAATAGTCTTAGTTTACGACTTTTTACAGTTTGTTTTGTTTTGTTTTACGGTTTATCAACCTCAATAGGTTATGTAATGCAGACTAGAATTTTATTGCTGGTAATATTTTTCCAAAAATGTATTGCTGGTATTAAAACCTATTTTTATACTTTCATAATATATTGACCCGTTTTACGGGGAGTTAATTATTAGCCTGTAACTGGTGCCGTAACAGGGGCCATCTCTCCGGGTCAGTGTAGACCTGGGAACATCAGCAATTAAGTAGTGATTTCAAGCTCCTCAGAACTTGCTGATCAAAAGGTCACGCTGTCGGACGTAGTTTATCGTCATACCCAGGATGGCGTTACGGCTCATTTATGATCTATAAAGATTTAAAATTTTGTTTTAATTAATATTACAAATGCCATCTTATTCTTCCAAAATTAAATCTCGTGTAAATAATATATGAGCATGTCTGATTGGTTGTGGAGTTAGCGTAATGTTTAAGATTGTGGAAAGTGGAATTAGCTAGGCGAGTTCGAGTTCTGGCCTAGTGCATTGCCTTCACTTCGCACACAAGTTCAATAGAAAGGCATGAATTCATCTCTTCTCACCTCCAATCCTAAGGCATGTGGCTCAAATCAAATGACTAAATAATTTCAGTCATTTTGCGCCTTTTTTGACCCGGCCAAGGAGTGGCCAGTCTGCTCGGGAATGGCTGATTTTAATAACATTTCAAGATAAAATGCTAGCCAAAGCTAAAGACCATCTGTGTACGTTTTTCAATCAAAACCTGGCTTTGTATTCATAACTGGCATGTAAAGAAACTGGCTCGTGCCTTTTTTTAAGCGCATTTATGTGAAAGTAAACTCGTCAGGGATTTGATATCACCTTATCGATTTCTATTTCCCATCCGTTAACCGTTACATTAATGGTACACAAGACCCCCTCTATGGATTAATTAAGTGTCGATCTCTAAACATGCAAGTTAGTAGTTATTATCCAAGCCTAGTTGAGTTATATACTGGAGAGAAAGCAATTCACAGATAACGAAGAAAAAAAAAACTATGCAGGGTGTCATAATTGCTTAAGTTTTGAATTAACAGGATATTAGAAAGTGATAGTTTAATTTTCTGAAAATAAAATCTCTCAGAATTTACAATGGAGAGCTTTGACAATAGGATAATAATTAGCCTCAATGGATTCTGTATAGCCAATGTGGTTCCTCGATTACGTTATTTCTGTTTTTGATCAGGAATTCATTATTTGATGTTGAAGTATTCTGTTATGAAAGCACACATTTATGAACTTGACACAATATCTCTTTCCGCGTATAATCAATGTCCGAGATAATGTTCTACAGATTTCTCACATAATATTAACAACGGCATTTGAGAAGATTGCTTAACAAGAAAATGATCTGGAATAAAAAAAAAATTAAATTAAAAAAAATAATTCAAATTTCTTAAACTTGCAGGAAGTATGTCGAGCGCAGGTTAATATTTTCGTATTTTAACGCAAAATTCTATCACAGACTTAGTTTAATCGAATATTGCTTTATATCAGCGTTTTCAATCGGTGCGCCCTGAAAACTAGCCAGGTACGCCCAGATTAGCAGAAGAGTAATTTATGAACTATTTTTATATGTAAAAAATCGTTATTTTTCAAAAGCTACAGACACCAAGCTGTGTAATGTCTAAAATAAATGCTTATTTCAGGAGATTTCTTTATTATTATCATCCTATTTTTAAATTTCATGATTAATTTTACCTTATTGAAAGTGTATCCCAGTGGTTTAATTCTTTTACAAGTGTACTTGATGCAAAAAGAAATGTTGAGAAACACTAAGTTATATAATTCAATTTAATTTATTTTTATATTTTAACAGAGGCATTGCAAAATTCTATCACAGACTTTGTTTAATCGAACATTGCTTTATATCAGCGTTTCTCAACCGATGCGCCCTCGGTTAGCTGAAGATTTATTTATGAATTATTTTTATATTTAAAAAAACATCTTTATTTTTAAAAAGCTAGAGACAACAAGCAATGGAATGACTAAAATAAATACTTATTTCAGAAGACTTCTTTATTATATTTCTATTATCAAATTTCATGACTAATTTTTCTTTATAAAATATTAATGTCCACCACAGAGTTTTAGTTAGTCGATAAGTGCGCCCTGAAGTAAAAAATCAAATGTTGAGAAACACTGCATTACAGTCTAGTTGACTTGTTGATAGTAAAGGACATTTATAGTTCCACGAATATTTTCAATGGAAGATTGGATAGTTATCGGCCGAACCTACTTCCCAAAATCACTATTCTGGTGTTTGGTCATTTGACTATTGATCAGGGAGAAATAGGTCAAGCCAATTATATTTCAGCGTTTCTTTCTATATATGGGAATGAGTAACAAGAAAAAAAGTAATATGAAACACGTACATAATTGTAAATATATACACACGTACCTACATAAATATTCATAGTGGATCCTGAATTGGTTTCGTCACCAACTCTTATTGTCTAAGAAATCTAACTTAGAAAATGAACATCAGTTCACAATATAAAATGTGATAATTTAAAAAATAATTGAAATTTACAATAAAGATTTACTTACAGTATTCAGAAGAAAGTTAAAAGGTTCAATAAAAATGTGTAGTTAAACCGTGATCGAGTTGTGTGTATATATATATATATATATATATATATAAATAGTAGTTAACTTATATATATATATATATATATATATAAATAGTAGTTAACTTATATATATATATATATATATATATATATAAATAGTAGTTAACTTATATATATATATATATATATATATATATAAATAGTAGTTAACTTATATATATATATATATATATATATATATATAAATAGTAGTTAACTTATATATATATATATATAGAGTAGTTAACTTATATTAAGTCCCTAAACTATTTACTTAAAAAATTAAATATTTAAATTGATAACAATCATCATTTTTTAAACATCTAAATTTCTATCAAGCATTGAAATCTGTCTTTTACATAAATTTGTTATATCACAAATACAGCCTCTTTCGATTCACTTCTCTCTCTCCCCCTCTCTCCTTGTCGTAACACTCAATTGTATATATCTGTATTACTGTCTTCTGTCTTCTCTCTCTTTTCCATTTTTCCTTTCCTTTTCACACCACTACCCTCCTATTTCTATATATCATTTCCGTTAAGTTAACCATCTAAATAGGTCAATGTCCCGTCACTCCTCCTACCACAATATAACGCACGCTTAAGAGAGATATGAAATTAACCACTCCCTATACTCTACCTTGTCTCTTTAACTACAACCCTCAACCCCCGCCCCTGTTAAATTACAAATATTACACTACCCACCAAATTTAATCTCTTTTCCTTTCATTTCGATGTTGGAAGCGTTACCTGATGATCCGGGGTCCTTTAAAAGGATTTTGGTGAAATAAATTATTGTAATGGTACTTTAAAGTGGACTGTTTTTCATTATATATATATATATATATATATATAAAATGTATGTGTGTGTGTGTGTGTGCTGTTGTCTATATTTATTTATTTTGGTATAAATCCTGATAATATCAGGATATATACCAAAATAAATAAATAATAAATGAAATAAAATACAAACAATCACTTTTTAGTCAAAGATACCACCACAATAATTACATTTATTGCTTTTATCATTATCCCACCACCATTACTAATCACTTCTACCAATTTACAATAACTATTAGTTACTTATATTATCATTGACATCAATCCCTCTGCAAGATTACTATCACATAAACCCGCTATAATTATTAACGTAATCTACCCCCTCCTCGCAGCATATTTAATACCACCATAAAAATAACCAATAAGGATTACAAACTGCAATTTCTACCAGTTACATATCCAGTCATGAAAAACAAGCAAATAGCCAGTTTTAAAATAATAACAAATAAAATTTTAAAAAATTAAAATAGCAATTTTTACCTATCATAATTTTACACAGTCCCCACCAAACGTATATACATGCATGCGAGGAAGTATTATTCAGCGAAAAAACAGGAAAATGCTCTGATTGCTGACATGTATATATTCACGAGAAATTTTCGCTACAATTCCGATCTTTGAATTTCAACATACAAATGCGTATGTATTTAGACAACAGCACACACACATATATATATATATATATATATATATATATATATATATATATATACACACACACATATATCAAATCTCATACTGTCCACATGTTTAGGACTATATGAGCCCCGGGGGACGAGCGAGTGTGTATGTGTGTCTGCGTACGTCAACGGGTGTACGGACATGAATCTATGTTTGCGTTAGCATCAGTAACATCACGACGACGACTCTCCCCACTTCCAGAATAACACCAATACACGCAATCTATATAAATAAAAAAAATTTAAAAAATGAATCAATTTGTCTGACGATCGCAAAAGCGTGAAACGCAGGGTCAGAAACTCACATCAATCCAACCAAATATGTTGGATCTATCTCCGATATTGAGCGCTTTCTAATAAGTACCGCTCATATAATAATTATTATTATTTATATATATATATAGAAAATGAATTGGACAAAGTCCGACAATTATTTTAGAAATTTTTATGTTTATACATTATTTTTATAGATAAAATATTTAAGTAAACGCACTGTTTATAATAAACAGTATTAATAATATTTACCGGCCTGAATATCCGAGAAATTTTCATAGAAAATATTCGTCCTCCGACAGGAATCGAACCTGTATCCTATACGGATGTGTCATATAGCCTGACGTCCCTTAACCGATTGAGCCACAGAGGATAGTTCGATTAGCAAGGTCGATTTCACTGCTTTTATGGAAGATTGTTGCTTAAAAGCAGTAAAATCAACCTTGCTAATCGAACTATCCTCTGTGGCTCAATCGGTTAAGGCACGTCAGGCTATATGACGCATCCGTATAGGATACAGGTTCGATTCCTGTCGGAGGACGAATATTTTCTATGAAAATTTATAGGATATTCAGGCCGGTAAATGTTATTAATACTGTTAATTATAAACATAGCATTTACTTAAATATTTGTATCTATAAAAACAATGTATAAACATAAAAATAAGGTCTGAAACTATATATATATATATATATATACACACACACACTTTACATCAGTGTTTTTCAATCACTATACTCGGGTGCACAAATACGCCCTGAAAACTAATTTGGAACGTCCTAGGTTAACAAAAGAGTACTTTATGAATTATTTTTATGTTTAAAAAAAAAAAAAAAAAAAAAAAAAAAAAAAAAAAAAAAACAATTTTCAAAAAGCTAGAGACACGAAGCAATGAAATGTTTTAAGCATAAACGCTTATTCCAGGAGACTTCTTTATTATAATTATTATCCTATTTTCAAATTTTATTACTAATTTTTCTTTCTTAAATTTTAAACACCATCCCAAATTTGTTATTTCTCAAAAGTTTGCGTAACACTGCTTTATAATGTCATTGAAATTAATACTGCCGTTATGAATTTTACCTATAGAAATTTATCAGGCAAGGGCATTTCGGTTGTTTTAAAATAGTAATATTCATTAGAAAACTTTGTTAAGGAATGTACGGGATATTTAATGTATACATTGATTGTATTTCTCCTTTGCTGCTAGCACGAAAATTGCATTTATAAAACAGATCTTTAGGCGCGTAAGTCACAGAGATTTTCTTTTATCTTGTTATCATTCATTGTTTAGCAGATCCGTATTTCACTGAATGCAACTCCCGCTTTCATCAAACAAGTTATGAATTACCATGACAATAGCCAGATTTCTTAATGTAGCTTCAGGGTCCCGGAGAACGTATAAATAATATCGACGTATAGACGTGATCTTTTGTATTGAAGCTGGTTAATATGAAGGGAGAAAGTTTTATGCATTATGAATCTTGCCCCAACTGATTACGAGATACTAAATAAACCAGAAGCACCTGATGAACCTGTTCTTTTACATTCAACTTTTCTCTATTTTTCGCTCTTTTTAAATACAATTATTTTCACTTTCTGTCTGTGTCTGAAGACATCTCGCTTTCATCCTTCCTTGTTAGTCACTTTATTTACTTTATCTCATTCTCTCTTTCCAAAATTCTTAGTTTCCTCTCACTTTAGCCTTTCTTTCTTTAATGTCAGTTTCTTTTATATAGCATTCGTTTTTCTTTTACAGTGTAACCCGGATATAAGAGAGTCGTCGGGACCGGAGAAGAAGTATCTTATATCCGGGTCTCTCTATTTTGTTTATGTAAGTATGGAAATAATTTGGGACCAGAGAAAATCTCTCTTATATCCGGGTTATGCACCATGGCTGCATAAATGCATGGTACAACGAGAGAAGGTTTGGCGCTATATTCCATGTGCAGTGGACCCAAAGTGGATCAACGTCATTCCCTGCTAGGATAGCTTCCTAGTTATCACATAATATATAGGGCAGATCAAAATGCTTGTGTCAGTCAGTCGGGATCGAACTCACAACGTCGGCCATTGTCTAGCAAGATATGCTTGCCAAGGACTACTCTTCGTAAAACGCCTTTGTTTCTTTCGATTTTTCTCGTCAGTTATTCCTATTTCTTCAGGTTTTGTAAATGTTTTCCATATTAAGATTAATAATATTTACCTTTTATATCTCATTTTCATTTCTTTGTTTTCAAAGCACACATCTATCTGCCTCTCTCTTTTCATTAATATATATATATATATATATATATATATATATATATATATATATACACACGATTGTGTTCGTGTGTATCTCAGTCCTATTCGTACTCTACAAAGAACTCTCCCCCACCCTTCCTTTCCACGTTGTAAGCCACAATGGTTACACGTCTCTTGAAATTGTTAAGGGTATGCAAGGTGAAGAATCGCGCAGGGTCAATAATAAATTGAAGCAACGAGAGAAGGTGCGTGAATAATTCAGTGGGGAATCGAAATGGGGTGGGGGAAGAAGGGAAGATCAAAAATAGGTTATGCATATTGAAAAACGAATATAATTTGCGATTCCTTGTATGATTTCTACACCAACACCAAGTGTCATCCGAGGTGGGAAAATTGTTGTAAACATGACAAGACTTCTAGGCCCATTTCCGACAGAAGTTTCTTAATTTGAATTTCTGTATTACTAAGATGTCTCGAAAATAAAGTAGTACCCCTCCTGCTAAAACGGCCGTAGAACAATGAGTGAAATCGAGATAATATATTGTTCTGTTTTCACGGGGTTACTTGATGGTTGTGTGATATTACTGAACATATGTATTCCTTTATGTACCATGATTGATATTATTAGACAATCATCCTGAAGGCAAACATCGACTTCCAAAATGGTTTTCTTATTATGCAATCGTCTTGAAGATAAACATCGAATTCTAAAATTGTTTCGCTGTGGAATTACTGATTTATAGTTTTTGAGACAAAGACCATAAAAGGAATGAATGAATGGTACGTTATTGTATATTGATTAGGAAATAATTCACCCGAACACAATTCCATCAGTAGCGATATTTATTCTGTAATCATACAGAAATGTGGCACAAGGCCGAAAATAGGGGAATGGGGAGAGGACGGTCTTCTGTCTTAATTATATCTTAGCTAGCCGCAAACACTGACCCAATCGTACGAATAATATTCCTTACACGAAAACAACACATTCATACGTACCTTTCAAACTACAAACATCATAATACCTCATCGTCTCTATGAAAAAAACAAAAAAAAACAAAAACAAAAACTAATCCCCATATATACAAATCAATGTCTGTGGGGGGAGTGGAATAAAACAATAATTCTAAAAATTAACCCCAATGAGTATTTACAATATGATCACAAATCTATTTACAAGAAACTAAAGAAAATATTATTAGTAATAAACACCCCCCTCCGCAATCAATAAATGTGGCAGAAATACCAGTTCGCTGGCCGAAATCAATGCGGGAATATAATAGTATAAATCAATCAATCATTCCACGCACACACACTTGGGATTCAGTGATAGGTCCAGACTAAGCAAAACCCGTCGCCCGGTGGGTACGCGGTCAAGACAACATTCTATGTACGAGAACAATTCGACAGGACGATGCAAGTTGTTTTCATTAAGAAGCCTCTCAAGTCCAGGTTTATCGAAACTGGTGGTTTCAGCTGAAGTGACCCATGGTACCACTTCAAACCATTCGCAGCCAGGTCTTTCATATTCAAAGATATTCCATCTCAAATTTCCCGAATGCCAGACATCCGCCTAACAAAAATTCTCTTCTCAGAACTCGTATCTAGCCCCAAGTGCTCGTTTCAAGGATCATAATAAAAAAATAAAAATAAAATAAAAAAATAAAAATAAAATAAAAAAAACTTACTCAGTTGAATTTGGAGACGAAAGCTACAGAAACAACCAATTGGTGGCGAGCTGTCAAGGAAGAGGCGAAATGTCGTTTGAAAACACCAGAAGACAAATAGAAGAGACGAAGAAAGTCCAATCAAAAGCCAGAGCTCACCATCCTCGGTATTTGAAGTACATTACCATGCAGTGGGTGCGAAAATCTTTTCAGACCCAGCAAAAAAAAAAAAAAAAAAAAAAATCAATTCACACATACCGAAATGTCAACGAACACCTCAAAACCCGGGAATGATTTCCGGCAACTAAAACCAAGAAATGGAATTCTCTCCTTGTCTCAGAAGCATTATTCGTAATTTGGAAAGTTACGTCTGTTGTGTTTAATAATATTTCCCTTCAAGTTCATTCACTGCCTAAATGCACTGAAACTTATATATATATATATATATATATAGAGAGAGAGAGAGTGTGTGTGTGTGTAAGTGATGGATATGTATATATTTAAAATACAATATGAAATATCCGCGTTTAAGAAGGAGCAATCAAAAAGCGCCCAATACAAAATCCCAAGAATTTGACTTGTAGAGCGAAATATAATCATGAACACCAAAATTCAAGCTACCATCTTTATCAAGTTTTTTTTTTCTTTTTTGCCTTTTCCCTACTCCGTCTCCAACAACTTGCGGTGTTTCATTCTTCAACCTAACGGCCGAAACCTGTGTAGCGCGATAGCTTGAATTTTGTTTTTCCTGAGATATATATAATCTCCAATGCGCAATGGCTATTGCTTCGAATAAATAATTTTGCGCAATTCAAATCTTTTTACGATACAATTGGATAAATATTTGACGTACATTTCATGCTACTCGTGTCACAATTATATAAACGATCTGATTTTCGACTTATTAAATTTTTTTTTTTAACTCTATAAAAAAGGTGTATATATTATGCGATAAGTAAAATAGTTTCTCCACAAATTCAAATAATTATCAACGGCTTAAGACTAACTACATTTTTAAATAGTTTATATTTTGCAATTCAAAATAAAAAGAATCACATTAAAATGAACACTTCTTAGGATGGTAAAATAAAATCAAGTATTATACGGGCCCTATTTTGTTGAATATAACATTTACACTTTCACATCGAGAAATTCACTAATGTGTAGAATCATGGCAAATGCCGCGAGGAAAGAAATATAGTATTTAGTGATATACAACTTTAGAATTCCAGAATCTAAGCGAAGATGTAATTTTTATATTCAGACTATTCCTGAATGAACATTGAGGAAACAAACAAAAAAAAAGCATTCAATTTGTTTAATGAAATATTGTTTTATTGATAAATCGGTTCATTTGAATAAATCTTATATTAATATTCAGACTTTTATGACTTTTACAAAACAGAGAATGGAAAGTACATTTTCCATTATTAAAATCATGATATTTATTTGTTAACACTGTCGGAAGTAATTTAAACCAGACACAAAGTAATCATAAAGTTCAGTCTTATTTTTATCTATTTTTATGTACTAAGTTTTCAATGATTATTTTATACATTATCCCTATTGAAAATATAAAATCCATTGTATCATTATAAAGTATGAGCAGTGAATTACAATTAATTTTTAAGTTATATATATATATATATATATATATATAAAATTTAGATTCACATACTGCGATTATAAGCATGTATATATGAGGTCTTATTTTACGAATTATTGATAACCAAATTACAGCTACAGTTTAAATTCTATACTTCATTTTGAATAAAATGGATCAGTTGGCATAATAAGCATTACAAATATTTAACAAACCGGTATAAATCATTTGAAACATTTAGTCTCATTTCTAAATAGTTTCGCGTGCAGTCAAAGTTGATTGGTTTGGTTTATTTTGTTTAACGGCATATCAACTTCAATGGGTTTTTAAATATCAGGTTGGTGCAAAAATAATTTCGTTTTCTAACATATGTTACTATGTGAGAATACGAAATTGTTTTTGCACCAACCTAATATATATATATAAGTGAACAAAGAAGTCAACTGAAGAGACAGTCCGTTTGTGGCCTGACGGTTGCATCAAAAATAATGACGTAATAATGTCGTTTTTTTGGCGTATTTTTTAACGTCAAAAACGACATCATTACGTCATTATTTTTGCACCAACCTAATTGCATGAAACAGACTGTCGCCTCTATCTGATATTGAGCACTTTATCCCATAAATATAGCACATCTTAAGACTATATTTCTTCATACATACATACACACACATATATATGTGTGTGTGTGTGTGTGTGTGTGTGTGTGTGTGTGTGTGTGTGTGTGTGTGTGTGTGTGTGTGTGTGTGTGTGTATTTGTTTCTAGTTTTTTTTGTTAATATATTACTGGCATTTTTAATATAAAAATCTATTTTTGTAATTTAATAGTGTTTTGACCCCAGTATGGGGATAACTGTTTGCCTACAGTTCGGACACTAATAGGTGCTACCATCCCGTGTTTTACTGGACTTGGGAAAAAGAAAAATAAAGAGGTGGCTCAATGCTCATCAAAACCTGATTAGAGGCCGAGCAGCCGGATGTAGTTTATCGTCATACCCAAGATGCGTGAAAGTTGAATATCTAATGAAGTAGCTTTTGTAAAAAATCTAATACTGAACTAATCGCTTATTTTGCAGAAGTTTTCCCCAGTGTAACAGTCAGCAGGTTTGTATAACTATTATAGAAGTTCGGATTAAAAAGAAATACTAAAAGACAATCTGTAGATATCAAGTTAATCTTAGTAAGACAGTGAACTTTTCAGTCAATGTCAGCAATTCTATTCACTTTTGTCTGTTGCTAGTGAAAAACACTGGATAGATATTGAAAACGAGAAAGCAAACTTCTGAAGTTCAAATGGCTTTGCTTCTACTTCAAAGACATTTATACAAAACACAAGCCTTTAAGTATTTACGTTTGAGGTGCGATTATCTTTGTAACTTTTCTTCGAAAAACAGTGCCAAAATTCATTTGGTATATCTTCTCACGACGAAGATATATACTTCACCAAAATATTTTATCTTCATGCTATAAAAAAACAAATTCGAATGCACCGGAAAATCGATACTGCTTTCGAAGAATGAAAAAGAAAAAAATATAAAAATGGAGAGCATATTTAGCATCATTTCTTCGCATTCCATGAAACGATTGAAAGGCATAGAGAAATAAAATCATTAAGGATTCTTGTAGTGCCAAAACAGTTTTCAAGGAATGTGTAGTTTATTTATTGTATACTGCATATTTTATCTAGAAACAAGAGACCAAGCTGTAACAATCCGGATTTATTATATAAACCATGAGCTAAAAATATATCCACACAAATGCATTTTCTATGTAGATTTAATGATAAACAGTAGCGGCGGTATTACAGTCACTTGACAAGATGATAAGCATCATCTAATACTATTATATATATTAAACGAGTTCACTCCAAACGCTAAAGCCACTGAGCAACATGCGGTTATTGGGTGTGGGAGAGTTAAAAAACAGGAACAGTGCTAAGTAATGGGTACAAAACAAGTATAATCAGGACATTAGATGGCGAATGATATTGCCTTTAATTTTTTGCAAATTAAAGTTGGTTTGAAAGCATGAAGCGAGAAAGAAGTTCAACAAGAGACAAGTGCGTGGAAAAAAATCTTACCATAGAATTTACTGTTACATCTAGCCAGCACAGCAAATTGTCGAGACCAGTCTAGTACAGCGCTTAAATCCAAAGTGTGTAAGCACCATCACACAATTACCATAGAATTATATGTAGAATAAGCAAAAAGAGGCAACCTTGCGGGGGTGGGAAAATAACTGAAGCTGAGACGCCAGATCAATGCCGATAATATTGCTGATACTTCTGTGAACTGTATCAAGGATCTCTAGAAAAATAGTCGGATCACCGGATAATATAAGGCAATATTTTAAGCATGGCCGAATGGTAGATATACAGGGTTTCCCAAAATAATGTATACACTCTTTGAATCGTGATAACTTATTCAATATATGTACTCTGACTTGTAAATAAGATTAATACGAGAGAAAGAATACACATTTAAAAGAATTTGAGAGTAAAATATACAAAAGATATAGAAAATTAACTTTAATAAGATAAAAGCTACTTGGGGTAATGGCAGAATATTCATATATTGATGAATTCTCATCAAGTGCTCAAACTGGTTGCCGTTCTGTTCAATACACCTCATATCTTGAAGACATACAAACGTCCAGTATCATTTCCTCTGGTATCTGAGAACTCATTCCTCTTCAATTGCTCTTCTCAATTCAGAAATTGTTTCAGGTTTCCTGCTGTAAACTGTCTTTTAGACCCCCCCCCACTCCCACTAAAAGAAATCCAAGAGTTTCAAATCTGGTTATCTAGGTTAATATTCGACCGTCCCTCTTCTTCCAATTCATCTGTTTTGCATATTTTCATCCATATAAAAATCTATTATTAATTATTAATATTTAAAGAGTGTATACATTATTTTGGGACACCCTGTATAGATAGAATCTGGAAAGTGAAACTGCCTAACACAAAAAAGTGAACCAACATTCCTAGAAGCTGAAGTAGCAATTGAGACAATATAGTATTTCCACTTCATGTCAGGCGAAATAGTCCAAGCAGGCGCAAAATGTCACCATCCTGGAAAGAATCATCAGTTCACTATGGCAGTAGCTAGGTATGGAGATGAACCATATTATTATGACTTAAATACCTGGCGATGGCGGTGATGAACAAGAATTTGGACAGTTCGAGAAGAAAACGGAGACATCCGAAAGAGGCATGTCACGTAGCTATAGAGAAAACTACCCAGATAGACGAAATAAAGTGTTAGGTTCGAAATTCCAAAGTATATCACCTGAAGAAGTCTGGTAGCGTAGAAAACCTGAAACGTCGTAAAATATAGCAAAAAAGATAAGCAAAGACCCAACAGAACTGTTTGATACATACAGTCTCTCTCTCTCTCTCTCTATATATATATATATATATATATATATATATATAGAGAGAGAGAGAGAGAACGTTATATATTGGGGTGTGTGTAGTATTCATAGATATAATCGAGGAAATGTCATTATGAAGCTACACCATATATTTGTTTAAGAAAGTGCTTTTAAGAGATGAAAAAATATATATAGGTCAATATTATTTTTTTTTAATTATATATACACACTTAAGAACAATCTTAAAGGGGCTTCTATTTTGAGGAGATCATTTTTATATAATTTTGAACTTATTTTATTCAATGAGTCTTAATACAAGGCAATATTTAAAATTACAAAAAATCTAGGAACTAAATCAATATTACATGAACCATTATATATAATAAATTAATGGATATATAATTGTAATACATAGATCTTTTATGAAAACTGTCTATATTTTGAGGTAAACATTTTACAACGTCTACATATTACAGTCAGCTCATTACTTTGATCTTTATTTTTAGTAACCTTAATAATATGTAGCTTTTCATGTAGACAGAGGGGACATGGGTCATTTAAGGACTTACA
Source organism: Acanthosepion lycidas (assembly GCA_963932145.1). Lineage (NCBI taxonomy): Eukaryota > Metazoa > Mollusca > Cephalopoda > Sepiida > Sepiidae > Acanthosepion > Acanthosepion lycidas. The sequence goes on along the minus strand of OZ010594.1, from coordinate 74,725,793 downwards.
AAATTCTCGTTCTTTTAATGTTTTCCATTTTTTTATTGATTTCTTTAAAATACCAAACATTTAAATACGGATGTTCAGTACGGTATATATTGTTGTTAAAGGAAGAAATATGTTGGTATCATCTTCGTTTAAAAGAGTTACTTGTGCTTACAATATAAAATTTCGTAACATCAGGGTTCTCCGTAGATGAAATCATGCATTGTAATGATAAGGATCAGTTAGACAATCATTTTCCAATGGAAAACTTATGGGATTTCTACAGTTACATAAACAATTATCAAAATTTCCGGTTTCCGCTTTGGAATTACGATTATTTTTAATCATTTTATAACTTTCTCTAGATTATCAGTACAACTATAACTTTATATTATCCTACAATTTTCTATGATTTCCCTCGAACAATCACATCTGCTTAAATAACGTATAACAATAACATATCTTAAAATAATTGTTGGATTTTCTTTATTTCTTAATGTGTGTCGTCATTACATTATGTTTAGTTACGATTCGAGCAGATATGATCGTTTGAGGGAAGTCATGGATAATTGTAATTTAAAAGCAGTAATATCGACCTTTGTAGCCAGACGCTCCTCTGTAGCTAAACTGATATAGCACGTTAGGCTATATAACGGTTCAGTGTAGGATACGGTTTCGTTTGCTGTCGAAGGACACACTTTCTAAGAAAATATCTCGGTCGTTCAGGCCGGTAAATGTGAATACCGTTTATTAGAAAAAAGGCATTTACTTAAAAATCTGTGTGCATATAAATAACGTATAATAATAAAATACATATACAAACACACAAGTTATATATATATATATATATATATATATATATATATATATACACACACACACATAACCGGAAATGCATGCTACATTGAAATTCTTAAATTTTATAATATTTAAAATATATTAAAATTTAATTTGAAAATATAGGACAATGAATAGAATACTAGTATAAATCTTTTAAATAATTAAACGTATTACTAAACTATATATCTTGTCATATAAATATAGGTATGAAACTATTTTTATCTAATATTATTAATAGTATACATGTACAAATCAATTTGGAACCACAGTTTCAAATCTTTGGTTTAAAAATTGACTATTATTCAAAAGCTTAATAATTCACATTTTTTCTTGTAGAAAGAAAAAGCAATCTTCATTCAAAGAACTACATTTCAAGAACTTGCAAATCTTTGAATGATCGAAGTAAAAATGTATGTTTGATGAGTACTTCTTTGTGCGTATGTAACACGTTTATAATAACTACTGCTCTGTATCGAGCCCTTTTTAATTAATATTATGAACGTTTGAATTTATATATATATATATATATATATATATATATATATATATATATATATAGGGAGAGAGAGACGTGTGTGTATGTATGTAAGTATATATATATATGTGTGTGTGCGTTTATATGTATAATATAAAGACTATCTCCGAAATCAAAACTTGTAGAGTGTCGTATGTGGACCTTGTGGTACATGATGCACCATGTGTCTATTCGACTCTTCAAAAAGTGTGGTTGGATCTGCACAAATCATTCTCCACTATAATCAAATCATCTGCCCAGGTACCTGGCTGTCGGGTTCCTAGAGTTACTTGACCCTCATACATCGAATACGACGAGAGAGTCCAGCACATATATATAAATTAATATTTACACGTATTCCTGGTCTGGCCAATTGAATCCTTGACTATTAATTTAATATGCAGAATTGCCAGATGTTTTGGAGTTAGTTGAGTGTTAGATTATATTGACCTGCTCATGACTTGCACAATTGTCCTCTTTTCTTATTGGCTTGACGTGGTCGTTTATCAGCTAGCATGCCCAGTAATCGCTTATGTAGAAAATAATTCTAGATTTTTTTCTTCAGTTATCAAACTATTTTCGTACTCCTCGAGTTCATATCAAGTTTGCTAAATGCTCACGCATTGTTATCTCCACAGACAAGTGATCACCTTGTTACCCTCTTCCAAACAGGAAAGAATAAGCCACTGCTACTTTCTATATTAACCTCAGCATTAAATACATAATGTCTTATGTTTTCCATTCGAACAATATAACCGGATTTACAAGTGTTAAGTGTTTCTTTTCCACATAATACCTTTCTCTCAGTTTTATCCTTTTATTTTCTCTTTCGCCGAGATTTGCCTATATCTATTATCATTCTCTTTCTTTCACTCATTCTTTCACTCATCCTTCCTCTCACACAGCCTATCTTTCGCGTCGCTATATTTGGCATTTTGCCGTAGAAACCATTTATTAATTGCCACCAGGTTTTATCTCTCTTTTTCGAATTCTTTCAAATTTGCTATGTCAGTATATTACGTTCTTTCCTTATTTGCTTTTTTTTAAGTTCTCTCTTGCATAATAAAAGTGAGTTGAAAAATGTTCTTCCTTATCTCTTTCCTTTAATAAATAAAATTTATAAATACATCTATGCCATTAATATTTCTGCTTCCTTATATTCCTTTTTCAGTTACTTTTTTTTTTTCATTCTCTCAGTTATTATTTTTCGCTTTCCTTTCTTTTTATCCTTGTCTGTAACATTCTCCAGTTTTGTTAACGTTTTATGCCTCTGTGTTTACGAAATAACCATCTTTAAATTCTTTCTTTCTTTATCCATAACATTGGAAGGATTTGTGGGACATTACCCCCCCGAACCAAAATACATTATTTGTTTATTTATCTATTGTGACAACCGGAAGCTGATTGCTAATGGAAGGTTTCAGCTAGCAGAAATAACTGTAAACAAGACAAACCAAGAATTTACACGGAAAATCTTATATTTTCGAAATGGAACCAGCTTCTATACTTGTTTCAAACGCCGAAGCCTACAAATAAAACGAAAAGTAAATGTGACGCCATGTTAAGCAAGTTTAAAAAATATCTAAAATGACATTCTTCTGATTTGAAATCAAACCAAGTTAGAAATATTCAGGCTTGAACATTTTGTGGAACATAAATTTACAAGTACATACGGCAAACATGTAATCGATTTGGTTGTCATTCACGTGGCTGCAACAACGCCAGTGTGTTTCAACATAAAATGTCCATAGTCACTGTTTAAATAATTTATTATCTCAGGTCATCAATTATATTAAATTACATTTTCTCTTATTAAGTTCGGACAACTACAACTTGTACAGATTTTGTTTTCTAGATAACATTTAAAATTAAACTTAGCGGGCAATTCTATTAAGAATTACATCTTTAATAAAATGTTACCTGCGAATATTAAGAGCAGGTTTTTTTTTCCTATCATCTGCGTTTCATTTATTTTCTTTTTCGTTTTCAATACGGAAGAAATATTAATTATTTCCTCTACTTTTATAATTTTTTTTTTCATACATCATTCAATATTTAATCGCATAATTCACCCCAAGTAAGGCGATAATGCCACTAAGACGCAAAGGGCTACTGTGAGTGAAAGAATGTAAAAAACTTTAGAACGAACCGGAAGCCTAATCCTGAACAAGGGATAAACCACTCTATTCAGAAGGACTGGGGAAGCGTTTCAACCGGACGTTAGTCTAACTCATCTAGTCTTTACAATGTAAATCATGGAAGATATGATGCAAAATGTCTGTTGAATTGTATGCCGATCACATTCACACGAGATAAGCCATCAGCATTCTCATAGAAACTATTCTCAAGATCGTGCACCTACAGTTATCTGGGAGCTGTGAATATCCATCGATATGAGATGACTGTTTAAAGGCCTTTTGTAAATTGCACAGTCGACGCTACGTCTATGTATGCTGGATATATTTCGCCAAGTGAGAGAAGATCCTTCATAATATCCACGACCTATCACTATTATTTTGACATATCCGTTTATTATTATTTTAAATTTATATAATATATTATATGTATATATGTGTGTGTGTGTGTGTGTGTGTGTATAAATATAAAAGTGAACAATGAATTCAACACTTGGAGGCAACAGTCTGTTTCATGCTCGATGCAATCGTCAGATCACGAGTGCTGTTATTTTTCACGGCTATTTATATATACGGGTCAGTGGTGCATTGTGGGTAGTCTATTTTGGTGGTTATTTTACCGGAAGTCGTTTATTTGTTTATGACCGAAATATTAGTTAGATTATAAAGATTAAACCAAAAATCGGAGTTAAAACATAGCTATAAATTTTATATAACGATAAAAAAAAATACCTTATTTAAAAATCGAAAAGAGTTAATAAAAATATACAGTATAATAAAAAAAAAAGTAAAATAAATTAATCTAAATTCATGCAAATAAATAAACTAATAAATTATCTAATTAACCGTCAGAAAAGAAAAAAGAAAAAACAAATGAAGACCATCAATCCAAATAAATACACGAAGCAATAAACAAATTAAAAACTGTTCCCGCCCAAATAATTAGAATAAACTACAACGATCAACCCCAAAATTGAATAAATAGCTTTATTTTCCCAAATCAAAATAAAACCACTAAATAAGCGATATAAACAAATTTCTACTACGTTAATAAATACACCGATTAAAATAAAAATGATAATAATAATACATAAATAAATATATAAGAAATAAAAATGAAAATAAATAATGACAGGCAACATAATTTAACCCAATAAATAAACGACTTCCGGTAAATTTACCACCAAAATAGACTACCCACAATGCACCAATGACCCGTATATATAAATAGCCGAGAAAAATAACAGCACTCGTGGTCTGACGATTGCATCTAGCATGAAACTGTCTGTCGCCTCTAAGTGTTGACTTCAATGTTCACTTTTATATTTACACTCGCTCTATCTCTGATATTGAGCACTTTATACCATAAATATAGCACACCTGAAGACATATATATATATATATATATATATATAGATAATATCCTGTGATTATGTAAACGTACATGCTAAATAATTACTGACTAAAGAAAGAATAAACAGAAAGTGTTTTATATATATATATATATATATATATATATATATTATATGCCAGTTCACCCTGATGATCCCATGTGGTGAAACAGTTAGGTATTACCTGGATCCTTAGCATTTATTTATTTTGCTCTAATTAGCGTATTGAGCACACTTCGTTTTAAACTTGTTACTCACTGGGTGTTTTTCATTGTAACAGAAATTTAAGGGACTGTTTGATTTATTTTACCTATTTGGAAGACTGGTCTTTTTTTTCTTTTCAAAATTTATTTCACGGATGACAATTTGTTTGACACTTTTGCTATCCATGTTCTTCCCCCACTGAGTTATATATATATATATATATATATATATATATATATATATATATATCATCGTTTGTGTTTAAATCTGATGATAATGCTGAGGAATCGGAAAGAGTTGGATGAGACTAATCGGGATTACGAAGGTCTTTTGTGTGATTACTAGTGATGGTTGCGTTATATCGCCATTTATTTTCCCACAGAGTGAGACAGACTCAACACGGAGGTCTACATCAATAATCTTAGGAGATACTGATGCCCTGGGTAAAAAGAAAAGATTGCTGCAAGATCCTATGTCTGGCAACTGGACTCTGCAGCTTGTCGCACAACAAAGAGATCCTAGTTATAGCACTAAAACAATTTCGGCGACATCACCCTCTTACCGCTAGCTGCATACTACTAAGACCACAACCCTGCAGTTGAGCGAGAGACCTTGTAACTGAATGCTAGCATTATAGCAGCATCCACTTAAACCTGGAGACATTCCAGAATTATTGCAGTAGATTGTAAATCATGTTGGTTCTTTGTAGTTTTTATTTTGCAGGTATGTTATTATTTTTGTTAAGGTTGGCTCTCTTGATTTTTTTTTAATACACATTTAATTTTCTTGTTAGGGTAAATTGTGTTGTGTACTTCTTTAATATTTTAGAGTAAATTCACCTTGTTTATAGTTGCTATATATTTGTTTTTTGTAGAATATATTAATGTTTTTATCTGTATGTTCAGTAGCGTTATTACTTTACAAAGAAATTGCCCAATCTTGTGGTCGATTAGATAGTTAGGAAAAACATTAACAAGTGTCTGTTTTCCATTTAGTGAGTTCTTTAAAGGAAAGTGGACGAGAGTAAGAATTATCGTGTGATCTCTTTAGGAATATTTTAGAAATGTTATTTTACATCTAAGTGGGCATTCATTCTTAAGGTTTTCGTGGAAAGAATTTCCGCTAGTGTTATATAAAATGAACTGTTGAATGTGTTATTACTGAATTCTACGAAAACGTCTACGAAATGAAGTTTTTTTTTTTTTTTTTTGAGACTCAAAACGGATGATTACATCAAGAGCTTTGAGGAGGAAAAGATGACCTGGATGAAGAGGATGGATAAGACTGCTATGTCCGGAGACGAACACAAGCGTGGATACGTTTTACAAATTACCCGTTCTTTGGAAGGGGGTTTCTGATAACCTTCCAAAAATACATAAAAGAGCAGAAGACAGAGAACTGGTGAAAAACACTTAATACAAGTTTCCAAAACTAGCCTAAAGTTCTAAATTCCAAGTTGTCCGCCTAGACTATTTGCCAACTATATATATATATATATATATATACACACACACACACACACACACACACACACACACAACTCGTGAATTCAAGTTTGTCACTAATCTGATTCCTGTCACAGTCAGCATCCAGAGTCCAGATTTTCGTAGACAGACCCGTTTGACTACTGGTCAGAGGGCATCTGCAATTGACTGCTTATAGTTGAATATATGCAAGAGTTCGCTCCATAGTTGTCGGTTAAATAGTAAGACAGACAGGAATATACAAGTTTAATTAAAAAACAGCCAACTTTAAGGGTTCATTGATTATACTTTACTTCCCCAGGAAAGGGGTTTTTCACGGTTATTCAGATCAAATTTTGGTTTAAAAATGTGCATATTTTTATAAAGTTTTTTCAGGGGTAGTTTTAAGTTGATGATAGAGAGAGGCGAAGGAGGAGGACGACAAATATGATCCAAATTAGAGCGGGAAAGAAGAGCTAGGAAAAATTACACGCACACATATCCTATTATTTAACCCATAACTAGGGAGTGAAACTCGGTGAATACAAAGACCTGTTATACAATGATCCTTCGCAGGATTTGATTTCAGAGTTGTCCTTCTAGACCAGTTGCCATCCAGGGTCTGTCCTGCTATTTACCCATAACTGGAGGGAGAAGAGGGTTCATACTTTTCCTAAGGGTATTAGCACGTAAGGGAACGTTATGACGTAAGTGAATGTAATGGATTCGACTGGAATTCCAACATTGCTCTCCGATTCCTCAATCAGAGCCGCTATCCACTATGCCATATATATATATATATATATATATATATATATATATATATATTTTATAAGGTTGGTGCAAAAATAATGACGTAATAATGTCGTTTTTTGACGTATTTTTAACGTCAAAAAAACATTATTACGTCATTTTTGCACCAACCTAATATATAAATATGCCATCTTACGTCAACTATGTAACCGAGCAGGAAAGGTTAAATAAAAAAGATTATATGTGGTGGCCTTTAAATATAGAAAGTACGAAGAAAGAAAAATATCTCTAGAAATGCACATTATTTAAAGAGAGCGATATATATATATATATATATATATATATATATATATATGTGTGTGTGTGTGTGTGTGTGTGTGTTGGGGTATATTGTACAAGAAAACTTGATAAGGAGAGATCAATAGAAAGACTGTGTCAGTATCTAATTAGACGTAGATTTGATGCCTGTAAGGGTAAAACTGCTTCTGTATGCCAACAGAAATTACAACCATCACGTAATACGGCGAAAATAACAAAGCCGATATCAAGAGGCCGCCTGTTTCTCCCGGTATATTCTTCATATCGTAGTTGATTCATTACGCACATTCACAGTTTTGCCAGAAAGCTCTTGGCTGTACTTGATCAGCATAGGTGATCTGCATCAAAACTTCCTTACCTCAAAATGAAAGGGATCAGTGAAGTTGTTTATGTAGGAGCTGAGCCTTGAACAATGCCCTAATCTGCATACCAGGTGAGGCCAATGCGAATTCACGAAGACATTTCTAATGAACGATTCAAGTCTTACCATAGGACAAAAAATAAAACTGAAATCTCTCTCTCTCCCCAATTTTTATATCTTTTTCGTCATATTTCTATCGATTTGCATATATACCTATCCATCTACAAAATCCATTCTCGTACGTATCCATCCATTTTCTTTCAAAATTCCTTCTTTCTTACACATTCTGTCCAAAAAAGTTAATAAAACAAATTGGCAACTCCTACAAATCTAAGAGATTTCCCAGCATTCACTACAATATAGATTTGGTTCGATTTTGTTCAATGCCGTGCCAAGCCCAATGTCGTATATGATTTGAGATATTTAGTAGTATTTCAGCTCAGTTTTGTTTCTAAGTAAATCTTCGGATATCTTAGCACTTTAGTTTCTGTAAGACATTACTGTGTATATGCAACTTTGTATGAAGACAAGTTGAGCATAAATATATCCTTTTTATGGTGTTATATAGTCAAACTGCTTATTATAACTTATAAATATCCACCTGTTTAATTTTGGAACTATGTATATTAAATGGTGAAAGATATAAATTAATTAATAACATAATATGCGTAAGAAAAACCAGATCTTTATTTTTTAAAAAAAGGATGTTACAGCGGCTTTCAAGTTATACATGTTTATATTGCTATGTTCACTATGGCTTAAATGAATAAGTTATATGTCTACTGTATTATTTAAAAAAAAAAAAAAAAAAAAAAACGTGCCTCTTTAAAAATATAATTTGGAGATACAGTGTCCAAAGGAAACACCGGTGACTGATGACCCCGAATGAAGGCTGGACAGGTAATCTAGTTTACGTACTGAACATCAGTATTAGGATTAAAACATTTTTAAGCGATCATTTAAGATTCAGAATGTTGTAAAATCTGCTTTTGGAAGGCGTTCAATGTGTTGCTACATTTCCATGTTCATTTATGATTGAGACGAAGGCGCTACAGCCATCTTTTCTTTTTTGTTCAATATAGACGATTTTAAATATGTAAACCCTGTTCCTTTTTCGATCTAAAATAAATGATGAGCTTCATTTCATTCGCCATTCAACTATCTTACAATACATCCTTCGTGTGAATTAATAAAACTATCATCCTATCATTTTGTATTTTCTACATAAAAAAAAAAAAAAAATGCAAATTCATACAGATATGGTACGGTTACTGATTATTTCATAATATTACACTATTCATAAACCTGTTCCTCATTGTTCCGAGATGAAAATTAATCTCATTCAGCTAATGATAAATTTAAGAATATTCTATGATACTTAACATAAGATTATGGCTCTCCAAAGATTCCTTTTATTATCATTGTATAGACATTACTTGGACGCGGTATGAACCCGGTATGAACCCGGTACGCCAATTCCACTTTGCGTGCTGCCGACTGTTACGATAACTACAAATCCTTACATAACGCAAGCTATCGAAAAGAACCAATGTTTCGATAAACAGATAATATCCATAGTTCAACAATAAGAAATACGAGGAATTTTAACGTTACAGTAAAGTGGACCAATTTCATAAAAGTATCGCAAAGAGAAAGTATTATAGAAATGTATTTCCGAGAGGAAAACCAATGAAATTGCTATAACCGAATGAAAATCCATGAACAAATCCAGGTTCGAATAAAAATGAGCCACGGTGGAGTAATGGATAGCGGCTCGGATTTTGAAATCGTAGAACCGAGTTCGAATTTCAGTCGAATCCATTACATTCACTTTCGTGCTAATACTCTTGGGAAAGATATGAATCCTCTTCTCCCCACCAGCTAGGGGTAAATAGCAAGACATACCGGGTTCTATAGCCTTGGAAGTTAACTGGTCTACCGCAGAAGGAAATGGCAACCACTGCGGGAAAAAATCTGCCTCGTCAGTCATGTATCGAAATATTTATGTGCCTTACGTGATACACGCGTGTATGACGCATGGCACATAACTGATAGTGCGAAAGTTTGATAAATACAATGTCGATAAATACAATGTCGATGATTTATTATTAAAGTTGTAAAAAAATTACATTTTATCTCATGCATAGATATATGCACTCATCTAAATATATCTACGGAAACAATCTCTTGGGAAAGATATGAATCCTCTTCTCCCCACCAGCTAGGGGTAAATAGCAAGACAGACCGGGTTCTATAGCCTTGGAAGTTAACTGGTCTACCGCAGAAGGAAATGGCAACCACTGCGGGAAAAAATCTGCCTCGTCAGTCATGTATCGAAATATTTATGTGCCTTACGTGATACACGCCTACGCGTGTATGACGCATGGCACATAACTGATAGTGCGAAAGTTTGATAAATACAATGTCGATGATTTATTATTAAAGTTGTAAAAAAATTACATTTTATCTCATGCATAGATATATGCACTCATCTAAATATATCTACGGAAACAATCTTTTTTCTGTTGGATATTAATCAAATTTAAATATCTATATACGTAACACACCTATTGTATTGATGTTTTTCTCCTGTAGAAATATCTCCCTTACACTAACGACAAGAGGTTGTCTTGCCCTTGTTTACGACAACGGAGGCTTGTTCTAATATTTTCACGAAGCCGGGAAGTGAAAAAGAGTAATTTCGTGAGAGAGCAACGATAATAACATAAAATTATATTTCAAAAGGCATCTTGAGAATCACATGTGAAAACCTAATAACAAAAATAATAGTATCAAATATGCTTCTTAATCTTAATGAATCTTATCGGCAAAACTGTGTCGGAAATTTATTTTGGTGCCTTTATAATCAAATAATTATATTAATAAAAAAATAAAAATACGCATCTAATCACCCATTTATTATCTGGATTGGCATATCTGTTTATAGACAAAAGTAAAGGGGCAAAGAATTATTTCAACTGACAAAGACCCCGGGGATATTTTTTCTATTTTCTACCGGATTGGAGATAAGAAGTCGGTTCTCAGGATGATGATTCATTTTGCAATTGACCAAATAGCCATTTCATTGGTTTTCCAAGAGAAAACAATACCACTATGTCCAAATAAAAATCGATGAAAAAAATCCAAGTATCAGTTTGAATAAAAGTCGATGAAGAAATTTTTATAAGCCTCATAACAATTACCGTATTCGACAATGTTGACAAGTATTCCACTAGAGGACAAAGTTATCGAAAGCTACATGTCGAACATTATTTTCCCCTGAGGACGCATATATCTGAAATTGAATGTGCAGGTAGTGTGATTGATATAGGCGTGGAATCTGGAATCGACAAGCAGAGTTTAAATTCCCACCCAGATTGTTTAGTTCACTTAAACACAATTGCTATTGGGAAAAGTATGAACCAGTTTCTTCTCACCTTTAACTATGAGTTAAATAAGAGTTTCTTTTTACTGTTGGATGACAACCAGTCATAAAGAAGCCTTCAAAACTAATCCGTAGAGAGGAGAGTCGTATACGATTCCATAATATTTTCCAAGAACACTGGGCAATAAACAGATAATACAGAAAAATATGTTCAAAATCGTGGACGCTTATGTCCTCGCCGGATATGGTATTAAAAAGCCTAAAAGTTATTCTGTGAAACACACCAGATCCAAGTTTTAATGTTTTTAAATAGTAAGTCTATAAATTTATAAATATAAATTAATAGATATAAATTTATATTATTTTATATGTAAAAATCCCTATTAATTGAAATAACATTTAATGCGCTCGACCTTATTTTATTAATCATGATTTAAACAAAAAATATTTAAAGATATATATTTCTCCCAAATCATATGTAGTAATGCCCGTCCTTGGACACGAGTTGGAAACCATTACACACACACACACACATCCAAATATATGATTGGTGTATACGGAATGAATTCCAATAACCAAAAATTACTATTCTTAAAAGTGCTCAATACAAAGTAGAGCCGATATAATTATTTATTTTTAAAAAATTTATAACATAAATACGTTATAAAATCACTACAAATATAGCCATTTTGTTTCAACACCCCCGAAACAAAATGGCTATTTTCCTATTTATGTGTATAAAAATTCTTATAATTATGTTATTTTTTTTTCAAATAAATAATTATATATATATATATGTGTGTGTGTGTGGATAAATAGTAAACCGTTTTTTTTTAAACATGTCTAAACTCCTTTCTTTTTCATTGAGCACATTTCTTTTTATTACTATTTACATTCACTATGCACATTTCCAACCTAAATAGACCTCCCCCACACACGTGTTTTCTCTTCGCATTAATTAACAGCAATAATTCTTTATATATCAACTGTCTTAATTATCACCATTATAATTCTGTTGCATTATCTTGGAGATTACATAATTCTATCTTCCGAGAACATTTTATATTTCGTAATAAAATACTTGCCTATTTGTTTTTTGCTGGAAATTCAATTTTGAGCAAGAGAATTCAAGACCGGAATAACTAATTACCTGAAGATGATTCCAGGACCGAAAATGGCGGGTGAATCAATTCTTGTCAATCAAATTAAAGCAAACCATTTTCACTTGATCTGTAAAAATATTATCCCGATAAAAAGGCTATCTTAAATAATTCCCAGCACTTTTCGATAATTATTCAGTTAAAATTGAAACCCAGTTCTTGAATGACCGTGTTTTCCAACCTCTTTACGCGCTGCACTACTCCCTACACTCTCCATTCTCATATTTTCTACTTTTGTACTGTTGTTTTCTTTCTCTTTCTCATATGTGGATTCTTGGAACTGTTCTTTATAAGGTGGATTTTCTAAAAGCCGATGAACGGAAGCTGCTACCGTAACATCAGGGATTCATATTTTTCTTTTTTTTTTCTTTTTTTTGACATCTTTTAGATCATCAGATAATTCTTTTGACCTCTTCGATTTTAGTGGTTCACTGTATGGGATGTCATAACTTTTCTATAACATGTCATCTCTGTTATAATTCGTATTTTGACTTAAGCTTTCCGCGTTTCACAAGCGTACAAGAGAACTGACATCTCAATGAGAGAGATTCTTGTCTCTGCAGACCATTTTTAATATCAGAATTTGTTCTTTGTCGTTTCCTTATCATAATCTCATATTTTGAACCTTTCTGAGAATGATGAAACGAAAGTATTTGAAAGTATTCACTATTACCAGTCTTGGCCCGTTGACATTGATCTGAGTCTCTCACTAGTTAATTTTTAATTTGAAACTAATTATTAATCCATTTCTTTTCCTCTCACCTACGAGTAGGAATTGTATTTAGAAAATCATCTTCAAATATTTCGTACAGCATATCTACTAATATATTCTAATATATTCCAGATTAAAAACAACGTTTAAAGGGTTGATAAGCCGGAAAAAAAATAAAATAAAATCAGCAATAAACCAACCATTCCGGAATGGAAAATATATTAGGTTGGTGCAAAAATAATGTCGTTATCTCACATTGTAACATATGTGAGAAAACGACATTATCTTTGCACCAACCTAATAGTAACCACAGTAGCAATATCTAGTGTGGGGTGGATGTGGTCTTATTCTTCATACAGAAGGTGGAATATATATATATATATATATATATATATATTATACACCAACGGTTAGAAACAAATGTACAGTGTGGTTGAAAATAACTTCCTCTTTTATATATGATGGCCTCTCCCCTCTAACTATAAATTTTAAAGTCGAGTGAGTCTATCATACATAAAATAGGGAGTCACTATTCAATCACCCTGTATATTTATCATTAGTATAAATTTTATCTCTTTACATCTAAAATTTTCTATTACCACGAGCTCTCATATGTGTGTGTGTGGGGGGGGGGTCACTCGTATTCGAGGATACCCGTCTAAGGCGGCTAGCGAATCCCTATTGAAGTCGCTTGCACAGGTGCATTTTTTTTTTGTTTTGTTCAACACCCAGAAGAGCCCATTTATGGTTTATACTACAACTAAATCGTGTTATCTTGCGGGATCAACAACTTGAACAAGACCAGCACGCTCACACCCTCGTCCACGATAGCTGGTGACTTCGTACTAGGGTGGCATCTACAGAGTTTCAATAACAAGGCTTGCGTCAACCCGTTGTATGGTTTTCAAGCACTTTGCAAAGGTGCCGCACTCTGGCAACGCCTTCCTCCAGTCCGATAATATCAGGGAGTCTCCATCAAATAAATCGACCATGATGCGATTCGAACCTGCGTTTCATGGTAAGAAAACTAACATACATACCATGCAATCAGTGTTATGCATAAGTTAGCCCCCAATATATATATATATATATATATATATATATATATATTACAGAAAATCACCATTTCTAAATTAAACTATATGTTCATTAAAAAAATCTTTATGAAATCAATTACAACCGTATGAAAATATTAATTAAAACTTAAGTTCAAAATCAAGTGAATCCTTATATTTACTGTGTTTTTGTTTTACATGGTTGCCAGTGGAAATATTTTTTGTGCACATAAAAAAAAATAAAAAATGACAAGTTAATTCTGCTAGAAAATTGCTGAGTCGGGAGTTAGAAAAATCCGAATAAATAGTTGGGCAAACGGTCAAACTTACTCGGTATTGTTGAATAAAAGTTGCGCACAGATATGTGCTCATGATTGACATCTGATAGAAATTGCAATCACACATAGACAATATGTTTGTTCTAATACAGCCGAAGAAAATTGTGCTTATTTAAAATAGCTGGACAATAAATCTTATCAGTTATCAACAGATTCCCCACAAAGACGTTTTAGCGCCTACGGTGGAAAATCGCCCAATCGATGGAAACAAACGTAAAACTGCGGTTATAAAATGTTTGACAATGTAAATGGTGGATAATGAGTAAGAAAACTTTTTTTTTTTTGAAAAATTGAAGCATTTTTATTGTTTCTGCGAATTATAACCAGTTATGTTGAACACAACCTAAGAAATATTCTAGTAACGTTAGAATTCACGTTGAATCTTGTCGAAACATTTTCGCTGGGTGACTAACAAATATGAATTTTTTTCCAAGATTTTGTTTTAAACAATTCAGTTTATATATAAAAAAAAAATGCGTTTTACATTCCCCATACGATTAAAAACTCGAACTTCTTTCAATCTTGAATTAGTTTAAAATTTATTTTCTTTTGGGCGATTCTTAGTTCTCTTTGGAATTGAGGTTAAAAAGAATATCGATCCTTTCACATTATTATTAGCATCATTTTTTTTTTTTTAAATGAGTACTTCTATTACGGGCAGCTTGAATCTTCCTGCATCCCACAAGAACTGAAACTATTGTCAAAAGAACAAAAGAAAATATCACTGAGATTTAATTTGATTTTAACTCATCTGTTGAATGAAAATATGCAAAATTCTAAAATAGGAAACTTTTGAGAAAAATGATGTGTTTTGGGGATTTAGCAAATATAGATGTGTATATTGTTTTTTATTCCCAATAAAGGGATATATTTCCCAAGAGATCTCTTGTACGTTAAAATACTTTAGGCATATTTGAAACTAACTTAAAAGCCACCTTATCAGTCGGCATTTAAGA
This sequence comes from Acanthosepion lycidas, assembly GCA_963932145.1. Taxonomy (NCBI): domain Eukaryota; kingdom Metazoa; phylum Mollusca; class Cephalopoda; order Sepiida; family Sepiidae; genus Acanthosepion; species Acanthosepion lycidas. Next base: position 74,710,232 of record OZ010594.1, on the reverse strand, counting down.
TAGCTTCGGCGGAGGGCTCTTGATTGTGCCATCATCAAAATAGGTAGGAAGGAGTAGATGCGATAAGCAACAATAAACTACAAAAGCACAAAACTGATCACCGGATTTAAGTATTGCATGAAATGTATAAGCTTACCTTTTAAACATTCTTCTGTCACTACTTAATTTAAATAAATTTGATGTACGTAGGTCTGCAATTTACGCATAAAAAATATTTTATTTCATGGGTGAATTTCCCAATTAATTTCGATTATTTCTAAATCATAAATATTGTTATAGTACAAAAAAATTCGTTGCAAAATACTTACGTAAGAAACTCTCTGAAAACATTCACAATAAAGAAAACTTGGGAATCTAAAATTTTAGGGTTGTGGGTGCGGAACATGCTCGTAATCATTTTAATTTGGTTAAATAGTCGGCCCGATTCCCAAATGGTATAACATGTTGGTCTACGGCAACTAGGAGTAGAGTTGAAAAGGTGCGACAACCTGACATTCGCATTTATTATATAGATTAATACCTGCGTGAATTGTATATTAACTCGCTTAAAAACCCGAAAAGTCTCCATTGATTGCGACCAGTTTTAATTAATGCAAGCTTGATTTTTTTTTTTTTTTTTTTTTTTTTTTAGGAGCTTAAGCTGCATTCAGTTGAATGCTATGGTCTATCATATAGTGATGCAAAATTATGTTTGCATCGGATTCTCTCAAACAGTGGTAAGTTCAAACTGAATCATTTGGTCACCGAGAAAACGGAGTTTATAAACTATTTTGGGCTGATGGGCCAAGGAGTATAAATTATACGTTTCATTTTCTATTTACTTCTCGGATGAAAAAAATTGTTGGGGTTAAGCCGCAAAGGATTTTTTTCTATACTAAGAACAAATTGTTTTTTTTCTTTTACAATACAACAACTAACTATATGTAAATTGTTGAGTGAGAATAGGATTGCTTTAAGGTTTCTTCGTTTTGTTTTCAAAGTGCAGGTACATTTTCAGTCACCCTTAATATATATATATATATATACACACACACACATAAGAGACTATATATATATACACACACACACATAAGAGACTATATATATATATATATACACACACACATAAGAGACTATATATATATATATATATACACACACACACACACACGTACACATAAGAGTGTGTATATATATATATATATATATATATATATATATATATATATATATATATACACACACACACATAAGACTATATATATATATATATATATATATATATATATATATATATACATACATACACGTATGTTTGTAAATATTACATACATGTGTGTGTTTGTTTAATACAATGTATATACAAATCACTCACGTGATAACACTGGAGATATGATTGAGCCGGGAATGTGAGTGATCAGGTGTCGTTCATAGTGCTGTTAAGAGGCACACTATTCCCAGTAGTTCTTGTTGACATTGCTGACACATGCAATTTGTTCTCATCTTTCATATGAGTACCATGCGATTTGCCTCTGTCGCCATTTAAACGAATCGATCTTGGTGAGCACCTCTAGTACATAGTCGACCATAACCTGGTGTGAGGGGAAGAATATTTGTTTCTCTGTGTCAGCGTCGAGGACCCTTTGTTGACATCCAGACGCAAACGACCATCACTTGCTTGGAAGTAGACAAGAATCCCTCGATTAATGCATTTTCGGTTAGTGCGCTGAAATTTTTCATACCAAAATTGATTAGTGCTTGCATAATAGTAAATTATGCATTAGTGCGGTTAAACATTCTTCACTTTAAACAGTGATTGAAAATTGATTTATTTTTTTTTTATAGATACTAATTAAATATTTCAGTACCTGTCTACATTTTCGAGATGAGGTATTATAACTGGTAACTGACATCCATTAAACATGTCACGTGGAACTAGAACAGTCTACCCCAGTGAACGAAATAAAGGGTTCAGTTCGACATTCCAACCACCTGAAGAACGCCGGAACGTACAACAGCCGAAAGGTTGTAATAAATATGGTGACAAAAATAAGGACAATAGTCCGAATAATGTAAATAGTGTAATTAGATATTTTGTAAAATTTGAAAAGGGATGACTATTTTGCTTGTCATATTCGATTAATACGTATCTTTTAATGCACACGCTGTTCGCACTAATCGAGGAATTCCTGTACTTTGATAATTAATGCTACGGAACTAAAGGCATACACGGCAATGGTACTGATTAGAAAAAGAAATATCCGTGTTTTCAACGCCATTTTAGTGCTTTGAACTTTGTGAACAATTGAATTGTGCTTCCGTATAGAAATTCTTGTAAGCCTGCAAGAATATTAATTTGACCACAGTTGCTTATACTGAAGCGCCACTGACGCGTCAAGACTGAAAATGCACTAATTGAACAAGAGTCCATGTGTGCGTCTTCCGAGCATAACACCTGCGTACAATGGATTTTCACTAAATTAAACCTTACCACAGCTTGCACCAACGTCTCATTCTCAGACGGTGTCAATGAACTGTTACAATGTCATAAGTTTCAATTATAAATTCTATCAGAACGATTCCGATACGCTCGCATGGGAATATAGTACCTGATGCCTTAGAATCAATATGGTGTTTCAGGTTGTGGAATTTTTTATTTTCCATATCTCTCCCTCTTATATATGTTCATTATGTACGATCTTATCACGTTTTCAAGTTATTCTATCTCTCTCTCTCTCTCTCTATATATATATATATATATATATATATATATATATATATATACGAGATTCTCGGCAAAATCCAAAGAAGGATCTGCAATGTCATCGATCTTATCTTCAGGTCCCTTCCCCATCGCTGTGATGTGTCTTCCGTCTGTCTTTTCTATAAGTATTCCCTGGCTATTGTTCTAAGGAGTTCGCCTTCTTAGTAACTCGACCGCGTGCATTTAAATATACTGCTACATTGGTGTTGGTCTAATAGTTTTAAGAGATATATGGAATCTTAAGTTTCTTTTCTCGCAGCTTGGATTCTTTCGCTATCTTGATTTCATGCGACCCATGACCTTCAAAAGTGTAAATGCAACGTCAATCGCCATCTTCTCTATGCTTGAAGAATTATTTTGATTCTTTCAGATGACTTTTATTCTCGTCTAGTTTCGGTAACCATTGTTGTCTTAACTCTGAGCCCGGCGTTCCTGAACAATTTTAACCCTTCGGCCTTTACTCCTGAGCCCAAATTCACAAAGTATTATGTAATCTTTCACGGTAGATATAAATATAGTAACAAGTGTTTACCCACTGTTCAACCGGTGGCTAGACATTACGTCATTTTTCTCTACCACCGCTAAACCGGTGGTCTAGTCAGGGCTCAAAGGGTTAATGGCATTACAGCCTTTCTTAGGATGCAACGAATAAATGAAAAAAAAAAAAAAAAAAAAAAAAAGTCAATTTTTCACAAGGTATAGGTGATTAACGAACCGATGTTGAGAAAAAGTTCCCAGTATCCTTATATTTATCGGAGAAATACTATTATTTCATAGGAATTTGATGTTATATGTCCTATGTGTAAAGATTGATAATTTGTTTGCAGGCGTAAGATTTTTTTTGTTTTTGTTTTTTTGTTTTTTATAATCATAAAATTCAATACTGTAAAAAGAAATATCAGGAAATGTAGGATCAAATATGTAAAATATTTTCTGATTTTAAATATTAGGTTGGTGCAAAAATAATGACGTAATTATGTCGTGTTTTTTTTACGTATTGTTTAACGTCAAAAACGACATTATTACGTCATTATTTTTGCACCAACCTAATATTAAGTTACCTTGTGCCATGAACTCAGTGTTTTAATCCTTATTTTAACCCTTCTCTTTTTAAGTTTTAACATTACCGGACATCTATACGTTAAGATTTCCCCATTCTTGTATATATTTCTTTACAAGATTGACCACTAGATTTCTCGCGGTGAGGTTGTTAGATTCCATTAATTTCTTTAAAAGTTTTGTTTGCAGAATTTCGAAGAAAATTACTTTCCTATAATATATTTTGCTTACAACATCTGGATCATGATATGTACCACTAAAAATGTCTTCCAATTCAAATTTTATGCGTATATTCTGACAGCATCGACAACATGAAAAAAAAAAAACAAAAAAAAAAAAAACAAAGATTCTGTAGACTACAATAGTAATTCAAAATATTTTTCCACCTCTCCCTGTTGTCTTCTAAGTTGGATTTGGTCGACTATTTCCACGAAGGCAGTTACAAATTCCTCAAATAAAAAAAATGATTTTGAGAACGAATTTTCATATATTTTTAGACAAACTTAAGCTATATTTTTCATATTTACTTAAAAGTGATAGTAGTTTTGCTTTCTTATATTTTATCAATGTTCTTAATAATATTCACCTTTTCAGTTTAAAATTACATTGAAAATACTGTGTAAAATGTGTAATAAGACAAAGATATAAAGTTTAAAATATTTTCTAAAATACAGAACTGTCATGATGCCTCCAGACGTAGCATAAGCCATGTTTAGACCCCAGCCCCTAACAAAGAACAAAGCTCAAGCACTATGCATGTCTGTTTTTTTTTTGTTTTTTTTTTCAATGAAGATGTACAATTCTGCCAATTTTTACCATCAAAATGGACTGTTGCATGCTTTAAGTCACTTAAATAACAGCAAATTAAGTCAAGAATATTTTAAATATGTTCTATCGAAAAAAAAAAAAAAAAATGAGAATTGATGGCGTTCAAAGCGAATAATTTGTACATGTTCTTCAGAAAAACCCGGGAATATCCAGGATTTCTTCGAATAACAAGTATATATGTTCTAAAGAAAAATCCGCGAATGTGTGAAGCTGCGAATGCTGAAACGCGAATAGGCGGGGGTTCACTGTATTTCTAACAAAAAACATTATCAAATGAAATTCACAAAGTATGTTCTAACATATCTGTACAGTTGTATAATGCCAGTTTGACAAACATAAGTTTTTTTTTTTTTTTTTTTTGTGGAAAGTGACTTTTGTGATCACATCTGTGTAAAATGTTATATTTCGTCTTTCAAACGAAATAATAATAAATGCACCTATACATTGCTGCCTTATTTTCATATAAAGTCATTGATGCAAATAATCTCCAACTAATTGTTACGGTGCTATTAAACTCTTGCCTAACAGACACATACTCAATTGTCTTAAATTAATGTATTTTTTTTTTTAAGAAATCAAAAGGTGATTCAATTTCATTTTCCCTTCTTTTTCTGCTTTTTTTCCACCCTTCCTGTTCTTTTATTCACTCTTACCTATCCTCTGCTATTCATTAATATTATTATTTCCTTACTATTTTATTATTAGTATTATTAATATTATTCCCCCCTTACATTTTCTCACTATTGTTATTTTCCTATCTCTTCTATTATTATCACCCCCTACCTTTCTTAACAATTATTATTGTACCCCCTACCTGTTCTCTCATTGTTATTATTCTCCCTTACATTTTATCTCCCTCTTTATTCCGCCCCCTACTTTTTCTCAATCTTTATTCCCCGCTTACCTTTTTTCCCTTCATTGTTATTATTCCCCGCTTACCTTTCCTCTCCTTCTCATTATTATTATTTATTACCTGTTCTCTTCTCCTCCTCATTATCATCACCATTATTGTTATTTCCCTTAACCTGGTCTCTCTTATCTCCTTTACCTATTCTCTCTTCAATATTTTTATTATTCCCCATTACAAGTTGTCATTATTTTCATAATTATTTCACACTTGACTGTTTCTCTTCATTATTGTTATTATTCCGTATTACCTTTGCTCTCCTCCACTTCATTATTATCATCATCATCTCCATGATGGTGAAGATTATTATTATGTCCTCAACGGGTTATCATAATAATGTCCACAACGGACTCGCCTTTATTTTCATCTCTTCCCCCCGCCATCACTAGTCATTTTCTCTTTTTTCTGTTCACTCGCTGCTCTTCGCCCATCTTGGGCTATTACACATTAAACTAGTTACTCCAATTAGATTAAATTTTGTGAAATAAACCAAATAGCATTTTCAACCGTTGAAACTAAACTGAAATCATTTGTTGACTTTTTTTCTTTTTTTTTTTTTTTTTTTAAAGTTACCACGCCAGGATGAGAATGTATTGAACAAGTGAAATCATGAAAATCTTCAACGCGGTAATATATTCATTAAAATAATGAGCGGTGTCTGAAAACGGGAAGATTTGCTCAGAATGCAACTTTGAGGAAAATAAGTCGTTATAATATTTTGGAGTTTCTATAATTTATTTTTGTTGTTTATGGCCTTTGGCTTCAGGTCGACTTTTCACCGCAGGGGAACATGAAACGTAAAGATACGCGTATGATTCAATAGGTTCATTAGCGTTAATACATACAGGCTCTTTGTAAATAGACAATAGGCACCAGATAGAAATCTACAAAAACGATCATTAGCGAAATGGTCTATTAGTGTTACTGTACTGAACTGACAACTCTGTTAGTTGTTCATCATAATAATTTTTAGGGGATTTTTTTTTTTTTTTTTGCACAATTTTGAAGTTAGCTAACTTAACTATTCATGCACATGTTCAAATGTTCTGGATTCATTTTTGGAAAATTCATATCGTAACACCTGTAAACTAATGAAACGTCATTCAATACTATGCTGAATTTTTTCCAAGCATTTTGGTTAATTATTATTATTTTTTAAACAGCTATTTGTTGAATCGTACTTTGTTCGTCATGAAAATTGCCGATAGAGTTTGAATGGGAAATTAAAAAAAAAAAAAATCAGTTCTCCAGCATAATGTTTATTCTTCACTTCATTTAAGCTGCGAAACTACTGTAGCATTTATGTTAACCTTTTCGCTGCCACAGACAACTATTTAAAAATCATTCAGTTTTTCTATGTTTATTTTCTATCGGTATCACCCCATGCAAGGCAGTAAAGCCACAAGGGGTTACAGTGTGTGGAAGAATTAGGAACAGAAATATTAATAATGAGCGGGAAAATGAAAAAAACAACTAACCGAGAGGACAGTAGATAGCGATTGACATTGCATTTCAATTTAATGTCCCGAAGAAGATTTTTAGAAGACAGCATCTTCGCACACCAAGTTATTGTGGTTACTTCGTCTCGTTTTGTATATGAATTTAGTCAGCCTATTTAGTTTGATGATAGAGAAACGAGACTATAAAAATAATGACTCATGAGTAGATCAATATCTTGACATGATTTTGATGTGCATATTTGAACTATTTGGGTGATATGTAAATGATTTGAAATTTGTTTTTCAGAAAATTTACTTTACATAATTGCTTATGCTTATTTCATCCTAATGTTTTGTATTGTTGCAAAAGATGATGGAATTAAGAGGAAAGGATGACAACGAGACACATCTGCAACAAGATAGCGACGAGATGCATGATTGTGATGAAACCTAAACTCAAAATGGAAAATGCTATTGAAAAGGTTGTTAGTTTTATGGAAAGAAAGACAGCATTCAGCTATGACGATTACAATAACGCACGCAGAGTTAAAAATTATCTTTCGTTTAAAAAATTCAAGAACAAAAGCAAAACGAAATCCGGAAAAAGTTGAGAATGCCATTAGAAGAGAAAGAATTATCGTCCAATAGCGATTAAAAAATTTACGTTGCATTATTTGTTTTGCATACGTGGCATATTTAATTTAATGAATTTTCATTAACATTACATAATTTATTTCTTTTTCCTTAAAATAATTTCTGTTATATTTAACTCACCATTAGCTTATTTTTTTTTACTATAAATCATTGCAAATAAATGTTAAACTTGATTTCAGTTTTATTTTAATCTAAATATAATTCCTCATATTCCGACTTTGTAATCAATTCATATCCGAAAGCCCTTCTTATTCCGATTGTCAGAGATTCTACTGTATTTCATATTTGTTCAAATTATTAGACATTTCATTTCCATTCATACGTGATCGTATAAAATTTATTAGACATTTCTTTAGGCTTCGTTGCCGTATTTACATACAAGAATGGCACATCGAAATTACAATAGTAAACACATTTATGTATTAAGGGATAGTTTAAGCTCCCCTAAATTGTGTGTATCACTTCTATTATATCTGTCATCTCCCCGCCTCTCATATATATATATATATATATATATATATATATATATATATATATATATATATGTGTGTGTGTGTGCGTGTGTGTCTGTGGTATACGTCAATATTGAGATTATGGATCTGCGTCCAAAATGCTGGCTCTACAGGCCCACACATGTATGACGGTCTCGAGTGTAACCAATGAATGTGATGATACCCTACAACGATGTAGCTGTCGTTTTCTTTCCTTCAGGTACGCTTCAACACGTCGGCAAGTCTGCGCATCGATTCTCCTCGTCCCAGGAGATACACATTTCTACCTTTTGTCCATCGCCCCTTTTTTATTTTATGGGACATAATGACAATAGTAAATACCTATATATATTAAGGAATAGTTAATTTCCCCTAACTGGAGTGTATCAACTTTATATATATATATATATATATATATAAATAAATAAAATGGATTAACCTTGACAATTTTAATATATTTCCCGTTGATGAATTATATCCGAAGTAAATTCTCCTGTCTGAGAAGCACATATTTTCTACAACATTTCTCCGACATTCAGGCCGGTAAATGCAATTAATACTGCTTAATTAAAAGAAAAAAGAAAGACCATTTACGTAAATAAATTATCTGTATAAAAATAACGTATAAACACACACACACATATATATATATATATATATATATTTGACGGAGATGTAATCGTGATGAATACAAACAAGTCGCTACATTAGGTCCACTTCTTGACCCAATTAATTCCTCTAATATCAAACTCTGGTGATCGCTTAAATATATTAATAAAAAAAAACAAACAAACAAATGAACAAATGAACGTTTAACTATAACGTCTTTATATAGCAATTTTCCCATAAAAAATGGCTAAATTTGCTTTAAAAACAAAAACAAAAAAAAACAAACACTTAACGGAAACAATTACCTCTCCGAAATATTAGATCATAAAAATGGGCAATTTTAACAATTTATGATTTGTCTTCATTTTTTTTTTTTTTTTTTTTTTACTTTCGATAACAATGTTTATAGAAAAAAGTTTATCGATAGGGGCCTCTCTTACTGGCGTTTTGGATTGTCTATAGTTGGAACTTCTGGAAAGTTGTGTTTTTCAAAAAATATTTTACCATAAAATTCTTATTCCAGAAAGCTGATACACTTCATATATCTACAAAAAAAAATTAACTCATTAAATTGTCAAGAAACTTAACATCGAATCCACAAGAGATTTTACCTTTGAATCTAACAACATTTTACCTTTCCTACAAACTTCCAATAACCTAATTATTTCCCCCACTCATATATATATATATATATATGTGTGTGTGTGTGTGTGTGTAAATAAATAATCAAATGAATAAATACAAATAAATATACGTGTAAATGTTCACATACAAATACATACATATATCTTTGGCGTAAGGAAAACAGTGCTCAATGCTAAGAAAGCAGAGCTATTAAGTATCAGGTTGGTGCAAAAATAATGTCGTTTTCTCACAGTAACATGTGAGAAAACGACATTATTTTTGCACCAATCTAATAAAAATACATACCCCATACTGACAATATGACTCGTAAACTGTAAACAGCCAATGGGTGGAGAATGTAATAATACTGGCGCCGTGGGTTATATATTATTATTAACATGCTAACAAGCACAAAAACAAAGTTCCTGATTTTACAAAAATGCAGAGGGGTCAAATACTCGAACAAAAACATAAGCATTGTACACTTTACCCACAATTCTTAACTGGCTGCAGTAGAACTTATTCTAAATCTGGAAAATCAGATACAAATGAAACAGGTTACACGAATAAAGTATATACACAAGTATCATGAATATAATGAGACCAATGTATATTTATATAAACACGCCTTCTGTTTACCCAAGGAAGATTATCTTGATTTAGACAAATTTTCAAAAGCTTTTAAAAGTCCCTAATGTAAGCAGAAAGGTCTGTTGGAACAGAATATAATTTGTTTATAAAAAATTATGCAAGCAGGCATTTTCGGTTGAAATTAATAAAGAAAAAAAATCTAAAATCTAAATTCTAATCATCGGAAGAAGGCCGTAGCATACAACGGCCAAAACGTCGTTTGAATTTTGAAAAATTCTTTAAAATTTTATTTCAATTTACAAGGGGAAAAAAAGAGTATTAGCCTAATGTTAATTGGAATTGTATAATATATGTATATATATAATTTCATCCAAGCAGGGCAATAAATACCCTAACACCCATGGAGTTACAGAGTATGAAAGAGTATAATAAATTAGAAACATTAAGGATCGAAGATAAATACTGGAATCAAGATAATGACTGACATGGAATTTGGATTTTTGAAGATCAAAGTTGGCTGGAAATCTTAACGCTGGAAAATTATTCCACGAGCTATAATTGCGAAAAGAAGTTGTTAGCATAGAACATAGCAATTGTCATAAATGTACAATGGTCGTTCCAGTGGTTGTAAGCTTCACCTAGAAAGAAAGCTGTAGAAGAATATCGTTGTAGCAACATAGTGCTACCTCTCATTCACTAGAAAAACTAATTCAGATTTCTGTCTTAATTTATGTGAAGGTGAAGCCCAGACAAATGCGCGCGACAATTCTAGAAATGGACACAAGTGGCTCGTGCAATTAAAGTTATGATACCCAAGAAAATCCATGAGTACGTCGTTCAAACACTTGCTGAGGACTGCCCTTCCATTGTAACTGAAGTGGGCTGCGGAATTCAACGAGGCCAGGGACAACGCAAAAACCTCAACCATTGATTTGCAAGATGATACCATTCACCTTAGAGTTTTGCAAAACTGACGTCTTACTGTCCAGCAAAGAGTCAAGTCGATAGGCATTAGCTGTCTGGACCATATAGTTTTAATCGAAATCTTGTGGATGAGCAAGCTGTCGGCAAGATGTGTCCTAAAATTGAGACCAGAGCAAAAGCTGTAATGACTTACACTGAGAATTCTGGATTCACCACTTCCAGCCTGAATCAAAGATTCAAAGGAAGCAATTGGAAATACTCTGGTTCTCCAACCCTGAAGAAGTTTAAGCAGGCATCGTCTGTTGCCAAGTTAATAACTTTATTATTATCATCATTATTACGTAAGTATTAGACTACCTGAGAAATGGAAAAAAAAAACAACTTTTAATGGACAGTATTTTGCATCAGATTCAGTTAACTTGAGGAAGTCGAAACTCAGAAGGAAGCTGTGAGCAAGTGTGCTCCTGCTCCATGATAACGTTCCCGTTCACATTGCTTAAGTTGCAGTAGATAAATCAGCCAACTGTCCTTTTTTTTTTTATTGCTTCCCGTTTCCTAAATTCAAATCCAACCTGAGTAGTCAATATTTGGAAGGAATGATGAGATGTTTTTTGGAGGACCAGGGTGGCGCCTTCTTCCGTGATAGGACAGGACTGCAATATTTAAGCATCTTTGGAACAAGTGCATTCATTTCAAAGAGGATTATATTGAAACATATCTTGTTTCTCTAATCCTTCTGGGTGAGGCTTAGACACTTTTGAACGACCCAAGTATGCAGTTAAAAAAAAAAAAAAAAAAAAAAAAAAATATGCGAAGCTACATTACGGCGATGAGAAGTGACAAACCGAGATGCCAGGATAGATATAATAACATTGCAGATTCTTCTTTGGATTTGTTTCCAAGATCTCTAATTATATAGCAAGAGCATATTACTGTATGTGGCAAAAATATTCAAGGTATGGGCGAATGGTAGAAACAACTTTCGTAGCAGGAAACTTAGTATAATTTTCCCACTTCATTACATCTAAAACGTTAGCACGAGAAGTGGCAACGTGCCAATGTTCTGGAAGTTAATACACACATACACACACACATATATATATGTATATTAAATGTATATTTATTTGCTTAATATACAGAGTACTCCATTTGATAAAATATATCCTTACTAAAAATATTGATATGAAGTTTTACGAGTGTAAGATTTGATTAGGCAACCAAACTAAACTCAAAATATTTTTCTTTATGAATAAATACAGTAGATACAGGTCAGCGAAATATTTATTTTTGACGGCACAATTTGAAATATATTTGAATAAAATATTTTATAAGTTCCTGTTATTTTATAACCATCAGTCTTTTACTCAAAGGTTTTGTTAATTTTTAGATTTCGACTTAAAAATTCCTCGTAACAAATTTTAAAATTCCTAATTCCCTTGGCTTAGATCGACTGAAAAATTTTCCATTCTCTCATATATTAATTTTAGTTAAGAAAAAGATTCCAATTGAGTTAATATTTACAGTGTCCTATGTATTAGGTTGGTGCAAAAATAACGTCGTTTTCTCATGTTTCTATGTGAGAAAACGACATTATTTTTGCGACAACCTAATATTAATATGGTGCGATTGAGTTCTTTTTGGCAATGTTTGCTTTCCAGAATTAGAAATAATTGCGACAGATGCCTTCCAAAAATAAGCAAAGTATTAAGAAACAGAAAAGAATTAGAAACAAAGAAAAGTCTACTAAATTTTTATGTAA
>OZ010594.1:74675104-74690104 GCA_963932145.1 Acanthosepion lycidas | reverse complement strand
AAACGGTGAGAAATTGCTAATCTAATAGCAGGCTTAAATTCATGTCGTCAAGAAAAAGAAATGGTCCAAGTAGTTACCATGAGGGAAGCCACATCACGTCGGTGAGAAAGTGATTGGAAACGAGGCACCTAATCTGAACCAAATTGTATTGCACACCCTTCTCTGGATTTTGGTAAGAATCCAGAGATGCAGTGTGTTGATAATATCAGTGGTCAGTATATATATGTTTGTTTTCCTAGAGGATAAAATCTATGTAGAGTTCTATGTACAGCACAGAACAAGAATATAATATAAAAAGTCTCAAACACAATATTCTATGGTTATAATTTATTACATTTTAATCGTAATCACGATCCAATTTCACCAGAACTAGAAGTTCACATTCTGAATTTGTAGTTCTGATGAATTGGACCGGAATTACGATTAAAATGTAATGAATTATAACCACAGAATATTAGTGTTTCAAAGTGGAAAAGAATGCATCAGGTATATATATATATATATATATATATATATATTGTGCGCATACGAAAAATTTCATAGTCTCCATGATATCCAGATCTTATAGATAAACTAAAAAAAGTCGAACATACAATACGAAATAGAAAAAAATACAATACTTTAAATTTCTTAAACACCATCTTTCACAGAGTTAACATCCTAAAACTCCGTGTTCCCCGAAAATCAACTAATAAAAATTGGCCTAATAAAATTCTATTCCCATCATAATTACAAAATAAAATCCTCAATGATCATTGTATTCTGTTTAAGAGCACTCAGAATGTGCAGCCCTCAATATTTCCACGATCAGCAGAAATATATTAAAAAATACTTTCAAGACCCTTCAGTAATCTATTTCATACTCAATGCGAAGCAAAAGGCGGATAGAAAATTCCAATATAGGAAAAACTGTCCTTTCTGGCAAAACAAAAAAAAAAAGAAAAAAAAAAAAAAGAAAAAAAAAAAAGAAAAAAAAAAATCAACACAATTTGTCATCTAAATCTAAACCCATCAAAGACTTTTTCAATAATAAAAAAAAAATACTAAATAAGCTAAATCTTGGATCTACTCTATGATATGCAGGAATTGCCAGAATGAATACATTGGCGAAAATTCAAGGAGTTTAAACAAATACTATGTGAACACAAAAGGGACATTTAAAAAAAAAAAAAAAAAAAAAAATCAAAAAAACAAAGCGTATTGGTTGTTCACTGTAACTAAATGGACCACAATTTTGGCATAGGGAAAACTACTTTGATTAAAAAAAGAAAATAATCTACTAAGACGAAAGATCGCTAGTTCAGCCCAGATAAATTTACTTCCAGGCTCTTACAATATATCATCCATCTTGGTATATTCTCTGTCACAATGTAGAATAGTCAGGAATATAAGTGTTGAAAATAAAAATACAAACGACTTCCACACCACAAATAATAATACTGTTTGCCGTTTCTTTATAACGAAACATCGGAAATTAATCGACTGAATAGTCAATACTAGTTGTGGTTTAAATTTATAAAATATTTCTCTTAAAACATTTTAAACGCATCCAGGTGCAATTCGTGCCAATAGATATATGTGCATCAGGATGCTATTTCTAATTTATGGTTGAATAGAAAGTTTGATATTCGTATCACTTTAAAATAAAAATCTTTCTCTCCCTAATAACTTTTATTTATTTCACACTTTTCGATTTCATGTTTATATTTGAGGCTTAATATATATTTTTTTAAATTAACATATTGTTATTAACTAGAATTTGGTCTGAAAATGCCTCAAGATTCTATTTATATTAACAGCTGAATAATAAGCATTATCAGTAATTGAAATAATGAAGTCAGGAATGCTCACGTCTCTAATAGACCTAGTACATAGCAAAGAAAAAGACAAGGGAGATTTTATTGAAAAATAATTTTATGCAAAATATTTTTAAATCATCAGGCCACATAATTTCTGCTGTGTATGTGGGTGCATATATATATATATATATATATATATATATATATATATATAATTGTTTGGGTTTTATGGCATATCAACCACTGTAGGTTATTTAATGCCAAATCCAGTTTATATGAATTTTAAATGCCTATTTTGTATGGAATAAAAAATATATAGCTGGCAACATTACTTTAAAAAAAAAAAAAGTATAGCTGGCAACATTATTGTTTCAAAAAAAAAAAAAAAAAAAAAAAAAAACGTATAGCTGGCAACATTATTCTTTACAAAAAATCGTATATCTGGCAACATCATTGTTACGAAAACATTATCTGAGACCTTGCTGTTGGATGTAGTTTATCGCCGTACCCAGGACGTGAATAAGACTTGGATAATCTAGGAGTTCACTACTTGCCCATAGCTGGGACCCTAACAGGTGCTACCACCCAGGGTCAAGGTGGACCTGGGAACGACAGCAATTAAGAGGTGGTTCCACTCTCCTCAAAACCTCCTGGTCCGAGGCCTTGCTGTTGGATGCAATTTAACGTCATACCCAGGACGCCTCATGGGGCGGGGTCTTACCCTTCTACAGAGGTGCAGTCAGCGTATTCTAAAGCTCCAGCCGACAGGGCATTATATATATATATATATATATATATATATATATATAGATAACATTACATACGTGTGTGTATTATCCTTGTCATTTAAAGAATTGAGTTTTTCTAGTAAAATTTGAAAATTGTTATTCACTTGTGGATTAACTTTAATTGGATGACTCAAATTACCGAGTTGAAAGAATATTTTATAAATTACAGGGTGTTCCTCCCAAAGTCGCATTACATATGAAACATAGTAACTTTTATATTTCTTTATCAAATGGAATCATTTTTCTGTATGTGGCAATATATTAAGAAATTTTCTTACTCAAATTATGAAAGATTTCATGCAAATTTGCACTATTTGCTATTTCACAAGTGCAGGTTTTCTGTCAATTGTCGAGTAACTTTTGGAACAACCTGTACATTGCATTCGAAAATGAATCAATAACAGACTTTTCAAATACATTTTTTGTATTCTTTTTCTTAGGGATTTCTTTCTCCGGTAATAGTGGCTGGTTACACATTTCTGACAATATTTGTCAGCTAACCAATTCTTATTGCAGACGCCCACTCAAGCTCAGTTCTGTCTGTTCAACTTGCACAAAACCCACCACTGGATTATACTGTATACGATGCGCGCCCCTTGATTATGTTATAATCTGGCGTTATCTTTTTTAACAAGGCCAATACACTGAAACTCTCGGTCACGGTGACTTGTGACTTCGTGCTAGCACATTAATCGACGGCTTCTATATACTTTCGACTACTTTATTTTACACATTAAATTATGCTACTCGTGACATATGCTTTAAGACACCTTCCAACAATGACGCATGTTGTGACCGCTTTCACAGGCCGATAACATTTACCTGACGAATCGCCCATGGTTAGATTCAAACAAGAGTCTGATGATAGGGAAACGAACGTTATAATCACGACACATGCATATACGTCCAAACCTCAAGTAAAACTCTGAGATGCAATCTATCGCTTAAGATGCGTGAAAAATGGTAGTTTCCCTATACTGCTCCCGTAAGAAGTTGACATCTATAATCTATCTAGCCAGATCGAATCGGAGATTGGCCAGGTGTAACAAAATTGTCCAAATCATGAAACAGTATAATTAGCCATCCCACAAAATGTTTAATATCTAAAATCCACTAAACTTAGTTTCTTTTTTTTCCAGGTTTTCAGAAAAGACGTTTAGCCATCTTGACACAGTTAGTCGTAAAAATCACTGAAAACCCTATTATTTATTTAGCTAGAAAGTGAAGAAATTAAAATTGTTTCTTGACAGATCCACTGTCTTCCCAACTGAAAATGGTGAGATGAAAAATATCATGCAGGCCTTCAGTAATGGTACTAAAATTCAGATTCTGGCTTCCATCTTCAAAGTACAGTTAAGAACCATCAAGAGAACGAGGAATTAGTTTAAAAAAAGAGCGAACGCTAGAGAGGAAAATTGGATCAAGAGGTCACAACAAGAAGCGGTATCGACATATCAACTTAGAGCTAAAGAGATCTATACGAAAAGATACAAAACAATTCATAAGTCGTTTGACAAGTGAGAGGTTTCAGCTGTAACAGCCCAAAGAGCAGTGAAAAGATTTGAAAATGAAATCGTACGTTAAACTTGGGAGGCACCCTGTTACACCAGGACAAAGTTAGAAGATATATATATATATATATATATATAAGGCATGACAAGTTGAACAAGAAAAATCAACCTCGGTGGATGAAAGAAGTTTTCGGTTCGAAATTCCAGTGTATATCGCTTGGAAAATGCCGTGAATATGGAAATACAGATGCGGACAAAGTCCGAACAAAGTAAATAGTTACAATAACTCATCTCAGAAATATAAACACACACATCATATATATATATATATATATATATATATATTATATGCGCGGTACTTATTAGAAAGCGCTCAATATCAGAGATAAATCTAACATATTTGGTTGGATTGGTGTGTGTTTGTGACCCTAGGTTTCACGCTTTTGCGATCGTCAGACTAAACCTAGGGTCACAAACTCACATCAATTCAAGCAAATAGATATATATATATATATATAGTTTGCTTGCTCAAAATTATCTTTTGTCCTCCTCTTTTATTATAAAATTTATCAATTCTCTTTTTTGGACATTTCTGGAATTTAAACATGGCCCCTTAATCTAAAGGTATATATTTACATTGTATAGCATTGAAAAATTCAGTATTTAAAACATTTTTTAATTTGTTTTTCGTTAGCATTTCGTATGTGAAGAGCTTTACAGTCCACAATATCAGCCTTTATATTCCTGGACGTCTACCACAAGCCAAAGAAACAGCCTCTGCCACCAAACACCTATCATAAATGTAGGCGAGCGCATTACCAAAGCAATAAACACATCTGCGCTAAAAGAATTAAATATCATTTCTATAGTAATGTTTTTTTAGTTCACTCTTTGCCTGAACCTTGCACTCGTAAAACAATAGAAGCTCCATAGAACTAAATATATTCAGCTGTTTGATTGAAACACGTACGGAACTAACAGTCAGACATTTTCTGATGCACCCTGGGAAAGCGAAGTACATCGAACATTCGCGAAATTCGCTAAAAAAGAAAATAAAACCATGGCTTCTCTTTGATAAAGTAGTTCCATTAGAGGCGGAAAAGTGGAAAAGCATAACAAACAAATACCAAAAAACAAAAAAAAAAAAAAAAAAAAAAAAACCGCTGACAGCTACAAATCTCACCTACTCTCTCCCACTTACCCCACACACTGACGTTTCCTTTTTTCTCTTTCTTTTTCTCCCCCCCCCTCTTTCTCTCGTCTCACAATACGGTCGAACGAATTTAATCAAATCTGACGTTCTGAAAACATGTCTCCAGGACATTAATATCGTAATTTACAGCTAATATGAACGTAACGTGGACGTCTGGCTGTAAGTAAGACAAGGAAACGCCACACCATCTATCAGTAGAAAAGAAAAATTAACTTTTTTTTTTTCTCTCAAGTTTCTGTTGTGTCTAACATCTTCAGGAATCATAACGTATGAGATTACCAGCTTCCTGAAATGCATAACCAATAGAAATCCTGAAAGGTTAGTGGTGTGCACAAAAAGGGATTTAAAATACCTACTGTTGAGGGATTTGGATGGTACCACCTTGTAAATACCGCTGTGCGCTTGTACTAAATATTAAATTTGTGGATGCATCTTGCTCAAATGTTAGAAATCCTACCTGGATTCAGCATTGGCGGCCACAATCTTACCAACATAAGATACGCAGATGACACAGTACTGATAGGAGACCCGGAAAAGAAATTACAAAACCTTCTACAGAAGGTAGAGGAGAGCGAGAAGGGGGGGGACAAAGCATAAACTACAAGAAGACAGAATACATAATCATCAGTAAAAGGATGAGCCCGAAATGTCATTTACAGGTCGGGGACACTAAAACCAATCAAGTGCGGAAGTTTAAATATCTGTGAAATGTTTTGTCGGGGGACGGTAAGTACCAAGCTGAAATCCGAAGACGTATTGGGATGGCCAAGGACGCATTCTAAAAGTTAGCCAGAATATTGCGAGGCATGAGGATTTCGTTGGGAACAAATAAAAGAGTACTGTGTTGCTACGTGATATCTGTCCTCCTTTACGACAGTGAATGTTGCCCGGTCTCCTTAAAGATAAAGACTTGAGGCAACGGTGATGTGGTTCTACAGAAGGATGCTGAGAGTATTATAGACCGGGCGTGTTAGCAACGGTGAGGTCTTGGAGAGAATGCAAACAAGGAGGCGGCTTATACTTAATATCAGGAAGAGGCGGCCGAAGTTTCGTAATGAGAAAAGAGGTCCTGGAGAATCTGATACTCACAGGTCGAATAGAGGGAAAGAGAGACAAGGGAAAATAACGCACGACATACTTGATGGGTTTTAAACAAGTGGATGACATAACGTGGTCTGGGAGATGCGGCAGAGGGACGAAAAACCGATAGGGGGAAGTGTAAAGCCATGATCGCCCATGTGCTGAAGGGACAGATCACATGAGCCCATTTCTTGCTACAGGCGATGGAATAATCATCTGCCATCGAGGTGCCCCGCAAAAGATAAATACCGAGTGTGTTTGAGCAGTTTTCATCCTAGTCCAATGTCAGACGCACACCAAAAAAAAAAAGTATTTTACTACTTTCCATACGCGCAGGGATACGCATAAATACCGACACAGTTTTAAATAAATTAATCAAAATTGAGAAAAAAGAAACTGTGTTAAAACAGGTATTTTTTTGGAAATACTGTAATTAATATTTTTTTTTTTTAATGATTTCATATATTATCCTTACATTTCCAAAATCAGCCATTAATACATCAAATCGGGCGATACATTTTTCATCCTTTGTCTAATTTAACTACTCGTTATGAATATTAAATAAAATATAGTCATTTTCAAATTCTAGAGGTGAAAAGGCGAAATGTACGAAAAACTGAACACATGAATTTAAAAAAAAAAAAAAAAAAAAAATGAAAAGGATATAATTTACAGAATATAGCAGAAGAATCTAACGGCACTCAGAAACAAATTCAAACAATATGTCTGATATGTGTAAAACTATTGAATTTAACTATTTAGCTCAAGTCACTGGATTACTTCAACCGGCGCTTTTATCCACTACGCCATATTTCCAGACGCAGTGTCTTCTCCATACACATTTTTTTTCCACACAAAGATTTGTCTCTTTCCACTCTGACGATGCCTACTATAATAGATCTTTGTTTTTGTCTATTAGCTCTTATGTTTTGAGATATAAAATAATTTGCACTTATTGGTGTATTGTATTTTCGTTTTTACTACACCTCCCATTTCTGCTATCCATTCACACAAGATATTATGGAGGTTATTTAACTGTTCTTGATTTCAATATGTTACGTGATTGACGAACTCTCCAAACCATCTATCCTCATTATATCTCCCAAATCAGGAATATTAATGTCTGTATTCGGGACTAAACATTTATATGATATAAATGAATATTTATGTGATATCAACAAACTTGCTGTTTAAAAGTAAGCCGTGATTTATGTATTGACAACTATACTATGGAAAAAAAAAACTAAACAAAAACATTGTAAGCTAACGACATATAGAAAAAGCTAAAGAATAAAATTGTAGTTCGATTATAGAACATATACATTAGTTCAAATTCGCATATTTTTTATATAATTGAATTATTACCAACTCTGTACAAACGGTTCTGGTCCATGCTCTCATATAGACTAGAAAACTGGCAAAACATGCATGCCTAAAGGCTATAGATTAATAAATAAATATTTGCAGACTATATATATATATATATATATATATATATATATATATATATATATATACGCACACAGGTATATATGTGAAATTACACGTATATTTAATTTGAATTTACAAAACCATTTGTATTTCGATTTTAGGAAAAAAAAAAAAAATAATAGTATGCCGACCAAATTTAATTTGTCAATATTTTTGCATATTTTTATTTTATATATTTTCTTCTGTTTTCTGCAGAACTTTTCAAATAACTTTTTATTTCGTCTACAAGAACTGCACGAGATGTAGAATGAAAAGCTTTCATCATGTATATGCGATGTTCGACTGTAAAGTCTACGGCGATTGCTTATGAATCTCGTACTTAATTTTAATTGCTTTTCTTTTGTTTAATTATTTCGCAATTAAATCTCATTGACTTACTGCATCACGACCTTGGCTTATTTCGTTCAAAGACAGTACAAAGTGTGTAAAACCTGAAAGCTAATTAATTGAACCATTAGGTGAAGTTTACTATACAATTAGATGTGTTTAATATAATGGTTATCAGTTCTGATCGAGAAATCAGAGAGTCGAGTTCGAATTACGGTTGAGTAGAAATAGCCCTGGAATAGGTATGAATCCATCTTTTCTCTCAGCTATGGGTTAAATAGTAGAGTGGATGGTTCTTTATGTTTGCAAAAAACAATCTGAGATGAGGGGGGGGGAGAGATAAGAGGGGGGGAGAGAGAGAGATAAGAGGGGGGGAGACAGAGAGAGAGATAAGAGGGGGGGAGACAGAGAGAGAGATAAGAGGGGGGGAGACAGAGAGAAGAGGGGGGGAGACAGAGAGAAGAGGGGGGGAGACAGAGAGAAGAGGGGGGGAGACAGAGAGAAGAGGGGGGGAGACAGAGATAAGAGGGGGGGAGACAGAGATAAGAGGGGGAGACAGAGATAAGAGGGGGGGAGACAGAGATAAGAGGGGGGGAGACAGAGATAAGAGGGGGGGAGACAGAGATAAGAGGGGGGGAGACAGAGATAAGAGGGGGGGAGACAGAGATAAGAGGGGGGGAGACAGAGATAAGAGGGGGGGAGAGAGAGATAAGAGGGGGGGAGAGAGAGATAAGAGGGGGGGAGAGAGAGATAAGAGGGGGGGAGAGAGAGATAAGAGGGGGGGAGAGAGAGATAAGGGGGGAGAGAGAGATAAGGGGGGGAGAGAGAGAGAGAGAGATAAGAGGGGGGGAGAGAGAGAGATAAGAGGGGGGGAGAGAGAGAGATAAGAGGGGGAGAGAGAGAGAGAGAGAGATAAGAGGGGGGGAGAGAGAGAGATAAGGGGGGAGAGAGAGAGATAAGAGGGGGGGAGAGAGAGATAAGAGGGGGGGAGAGAGAGATAAGAGGGGGGGGGAGAGAGATAAGAGGGGGGGAGAGAGATAAGAGGGGGGGAGAGAGATAAGAGGGGGGGAGAGAGATAAGAGGGGGGGAGAGAGAGAGATAAGAGGGGGGGAGAGAGAGAGATAAGAGGGGGGGAGAGAGAGAGAGATAAGAGGGGGGGAGAGAGAGAGATATAAGAGGGGGGGAGAGAGAGATATATAAGAGGGGGGGAGAGAGAGAGATATAAGAGGGGGAGAGAGATAAGAGGAGAGGAGGGATAACACACACAGAGAGAAACAACACGGAATAAAAATCCTGATAATTGCTTGTTTCTGAACAAGCCATCGCTGCAATAATCAAATAAGATAGTCAGGTGGTTAAGTTCTAAGAACGGAATTGTTAGGCCCTCATACAGCGTAACTGACGAGTGATTCCTGACATATTCAGAATATATCACAATAAGTATCTATATGTATTATACATGCCTAGTTTTGTGTTCACACAAAATCACGTGATTTTACATATTTTCTTTTTTTCAACATCCCTGTCAGTATATTCTTTGAATCTTCCACGGCAGGCAAGAAAAATAGTTAACACTTCTATTGACGTTTTTTTTTTTTTTTGTTTTTTTTTTCTAATAATAGCCATCTCAGAGAGATAATGTTTTGAATAACCCTAGATTAGTTCGATAGAGTATAGACAGAGAAATCGATTCTGTCCCATTCCTTTGACTTAATAATCCAGTGGTCACTTTTGAAAATTTTAAAATATATGCATTACACGTGTTATAAATGAAATTATATTTCTAAATTATAAATTACGTTACATCATTGGAAGCATTTATTATTGATTCTAACCGTTTATTTATATCTATAAAAAGGTTTGTTATATATATGTGTGTGTGTGCGTGTGTGTGTGAATGAATCGACAAGAGGAAAACTATAATTAGTCATTAGCCAATGTATTTCGTTATATGACTGGTTTTATCACGGCAAATATGCTGTCTATATCTCCGAGATGAGGTATTAGGTTGGTGCAAAAAAAAAAAAAAAAAATGACGCAATAATGTCGTTTTTTGACGTATTTTTAACGTCAAAAAACGACATTATTACGTCATTATTTTTGCACCAACCTAATATTATAAATACTTACATTATTCGGAGTTTTTCCTCATCTTCATTGCCATATTCACAACGTTTCAGCCGTTGTAAGCTCAGGCCTTCTTCAGGTGGTTGAAATTTCGAATCGAACTCTTTATTTCGTCCAGCGAGGTAGGTTGTTCTAGTTCCACGTATGTTCTTGAGGTTTCAGTTATCTCCCATTAACTCAACACTCCCCGTTTGGTTCATCACTGCTTTGGACCGTTATTGAACTCACAACTCTTTGGGTCTAATCACTAGATGCAACCAACGTCTTTATCCACTGGGACATGTTTCCTTGAGGACAATCAAACCCAGTGGAAGAAATAAAGTGTTTGGTTCAAAATGCAATCACCTAAAGAAGGCCGGTGCGTACAACTGCCGAAACGTTGTCAATGAAGAGGAGATTAAGTGTCCGAATAATGTAAATAACATAAGCAAATATGCTGGTTTTATTTTTCAATAACTATATATTTGACAGTTACTCAAAATATTTAAATTTAAGAATCCTCATAAATATTCAAATTAACTGAAAAGTTTAGGTTTGAGAGCCTAGCTTACGTCATATAGCATCTTCAAAAGGAAATTACTACGTTCCACTGTCAACATATACAACAAATTTGTTGACAAATCAACGGAAAACCGCTGAATCCATTATTTCAACTTTCCTATAATATAAAAAAAATATTCAAGTATAATAAATGACATAATCTAAGGTCTAAATGTTTGACATGCCAGTTAACCTGTTGAATATTTATGAGAGTCTTTAAATTAAAAAAAATCCTTTCGAAGAAGTTATTTTGAGTAACTGTCATATATACTAGTTGCAAAAGAAAACCACCGCATTTGCATTGATAAAGTCCGTCATGACAAAACGCGTTGGCTAATAACTAAGCATATTTTTCCTCTTGTCTTTCATTCATTTTATCTTCTCTACAAATATACTACACATGAGATATATATATATATATATATGCCTTTTAATCCCATTCAAAGCCCTAATTATTCCATGCGAATCAAAACGTCTTAAAATATCTAAAAATAGAAGAGTGGCAATTAGGGCAAACCAATGTGGGATACTTAATAACAAAATTGTTAAAAGGAAAAAAAGAAAGAAATTAAATGTAATTGGATAGAGAAACTATACTTCTAAACTTACAAAATCAATTATATATATATATATAGATAGATATAAACAATGTAAAAATACCACACAGCCCATAAAATGTAACCTGGTTTGAGGAAGGAATCTAATTTCATATTTTTCCATGATGAAATAATCGAACACCAAAAGCGAACAAGCCGTGTACACGTCTGCAGAAGCATAGGAACGGTAGCCATTAAGTGGCCAATATATGAAATTAGTAACGCTCGATGACTGCGCAATGATGCGTAATTCATGTCGGCGCATAACGCAATCCAGGGTCGAGAAACGCAACTTATCCCAACTGACTCAACCATGTGAAGGAGAAAATCATGTATAAAAATATGGTCGCGTCTGAGCGCCGACAATCCGACTTGTGGAGACGGAAAGTTCCGGTTGGAGAAATCGACTGGAAAAATGAAAAATACAATAAATGAAAAATATAGACATATGCTGGGAAAAAAAAAAAAAAAAAAAAAAAAAAAAAATGAAGCGGAGAAACCGGACGAGAAATTCCAAATATCTATCAGACATTTGTCAAAAGAAACATCATTTTTCCTCCATTAAATTGTCTACAATCTCCAACTCCAAACTTCACTATTCTTTAATACTCCGAGTGAATTGAATGTAGTACAATCACTTGACTCTAGCCCTTACGAGCAGTAACATACGTATGCTAATGTCCTGATTCAATATGTAGATAGAAGCCGTGGTAATGTGCTAAAATTAATATTTATCATATATATATATATATATATATATATATATATATAATTTTATATTAAATATGAGAAACCATGTAATATTCCAAGCCACTGTAAAATCATTAAAGAACGATGTATGTGTGTGTGGCTGTGACACTGTAAAATATTTTGTGACGTGTCAGAAAAACTTTTCCAGTTCGTCATATTTTTCTAAATACTGTTAGGTTATATATATATATATATATACACATACATACACACAAGAGAGAGATAAACCTAGCGAGCCAGACAAACCTACCTAGGTTTCACCTAGGCGGATCGTCAGTGAAAGCTGGATAAAGAGGCAAAGAGTAACAGCATATTTATAGGCAAATCAAAAATTCGAAGGTTTTTCGAAACGAATATAGTTATATATATATATATATATATATGCCTTTTTAAGCCCATTCAGAGCCCTAATTATTTCATGCGAATCAAAACGTCTTAAACTATCAGTCCGTTGAGAGAGTTTTGGAATCAAGGTGGTGGTCACATTATATATGTTGATTTCCCCATTATCACAGATGACTACTGTCTTGACCATCAACAATCTAAGTCATTGTTTCATCTCGAATGACTTTGAAGGTGGATCTTCAAACTAGTAGCCGATTTGCAAGGTCTGTAACGTAGATGACAGATGTGCTCCAGAGACTTCACAGGGTGAAGGGGATGATGCTGTGGTGGGTCATCCTTGTGCACACCATATGCCTCTTCAGTCCAGATGTCGATTCATATCCTTCCCTGAAGATCACACATGTAGTATCACAATGACTTGGAGTTAACAGATTTGGGTAGTCTCATGTGATTTCAGATGATTAACATACCCAGGTTGTAACAGTAGGATACGGCCACATGTCTCGCAGTTCCAGTTTGCAGTGCCGTCATCCAAGCTCCTGGTAATAACTTTCCTTAAATCCCTTTTCAATGCTGCATGTTGTAAATTCTTTTCCTCTGCTACATCCTTCTAGAACAGTCCTGTGCCACTCATTCGGATCACCAGCAAATTTTGCCCAATCATCCATCCCCACCCAAAGGTCTTTCAAGTTATTCCTCACACAATCCTTAAATATCTTTTTGGCTTATGCTAAGGGAGCTTACCATTTGCAAACTCATGATAAAATAGCGGCTTCGGGAACCTACTGTCATCCATGCGTACTACATTTCCGGCCCATCTCAACTGGTTTTTAATTTGTAAGTTTTCTATGCTTGGACAGCAGGCCCCGAGAAGAAGAGAGGTGTCTGGCATTATAGACTGCCATTTTTTTAAGGTTTCTCCTTGGACAATTTAGATGAAAGCGCTCAAGCCATTTCAGATGATGACGGTAAATCCTCCAAACTTCTGAAGAGTACAACATCGTGGTCAGTACACAAGTTTAGTAAAGTGTCACTTTAGTACTGTTGGTGATGAATCTATCCACAAACGTTTCTCTAACTTTCCAAACGCAACCAAAACCTTTTGGATTCGAGTACGTACTTCAGCATCAAGGGATCAGTCTGGAGACAATGTACTGCCAAGGTACAAGAATGTATCCACAACACCTAAATTAGTGCCACTAACATATGTTTGGTTCAATGTAATGCAAAACAGAAAGAGGAGTGAAGCTTACTTTGGTTTTCTCCAGGCTTATGTTAAGTCCAAACGCAGTAGCAGAAAAACAGTCCTCCAGTATCTGTATATCCCTCACAGAATGTACAATTTCAGCGTCATCAGCATACAGTATCTGACGCACAAAAGTATTGAAGGTCTTGGACAGCTGCTTGAGACAAAGTATTCATTGGTCAAGTCCCTTCTTGAACATAAACTGAATAAGAGCCTACAATTTGAAAAATCACTAATGACACACAGCAAAATTGCAACGTGTCCTGAAAGTAATGAAAACCAAGTGCTGGTCTAACATTTTATAAACGAAGCTTCTATAGAAAGTATTTGTCAGATTAATGCGGGTAAAGCGACTGGGATGGATGGCATACCTGTAGAACTACTGCATTATTGAGGGGAAAATGTAAATTCAACAGGGCATTCGTGAGTGTTGGGGAGGAACATCAATTGCCACTAACTGGATTAATGGTATCCTTGTTTAAATCTATAAGGAAAATGGATCCAACTCAGAATGTTGGAATTATCGTGGCATAACACTATTCAATCTGTTGGAAAGGTTTTGGTCAGACATCTTAACAGGTTGTTATCACATATACGCCCTCGTATATTCGGTGAACCACAATGTGACTTTCGACTTGGAAGGGAAACTATTATACATGATATTCTCCGCGCGACTGCTGCAATAAAAAAATCTACAACAGAACATGTCTCTGTACGAAGTATTTGTAGATTTTACTAAGGCTTTTGATACCGTCAACCGCGATGCTCTCTGGAAAGTTATTGCTAAACTTTGATGCCCACGCAACTGCATTAATGTTTAGAGGGCGGCACAGCAATATGAAAGCTTGTGTCACTGTTAACGGGTAATTGTCAGACGAAATAGCTATTGAAAATGATGTTAAGGGAGACATTCCCGCGCCTACCTTGTTCTTTATCTACTTTGCCGTGTCTCATGTACGCATTTCATGATTGCAACATTGGAATTGGTCTTCGATTTCGAACAACCGGAATATATATATATATATATATATATATATATATAAGAGAAACCGCAAATGTTTTTTTTATTATAATGTGGATTTTTTTTTTTTAAAAAAATATTATAATTCATTTTACATCATTCTGCCACACGTTTTTTCCGGTCTCGAGATCGTCATCGAGCAAATGGTGAAGATTTTACTACATAA
>OZ010594.1:74605104-74672604 GCA_963932145.1 Acanthosepion lycidas | reverse complement strand
ACAAGTATAGTGTACTTATAGAAGTTCATTTTTACTTAAAAAGTAATAAAAAAAATCTCATTTTAATATGTTTTTTTATAGAAATGCAAGGTTACCCAAACATTTTAGCTTGTAGTATATATATTTAATATTAAATATGAGAGAGATGCCATGTAATGAGATATATATATCAGTGATGCTTTGTGGTTAGTCTAACAGTTATATTAGAGGGAAAGGTTTGTTAATTTGTTTCTTATTTATTTTATTTAATTGGATTAATTGTTTTGGGTTACTTATTCTTTTTATTCTTCGATTTTTAAGTAAGGAAGTAAAAAATTGTTTTCGTGTCTGCATTTTGAGAGGAGATCTGATCGTTTATTTAGTAGGTTTTTTTAGTCTGCGAAGTTGATTATAGCATTTTTCCCCCTCCAAGTTGATCATGCAGCTTTTGAATTGACTGTTGTAGGCTGGTGTTTTTTTCCTTATTTTCCATAATATTTTTGGTGAGATTTGCTTTGTTTCGAAGTTCCTTCAGTTACTTCTCTCTCTATATATATATATATATATATATATATATAATTTTTTTTTTTTTTTACTTCGTTCTTTGATGATTTTACAGTGGTTTGGTATATTACCTGGTTTTTCTCTCATATTTAATATAAAATAAAATATTAAATAATTTTATATATATATATATATTAGATATGTGTGTGTGTGTGTGTGTGAAAAATATATAGAAAAAAGGAAAACTCATTAGGTAAATAATCCAAAGTTCTTTAGTATTTTTGTTATTTAAAAAAAAAAAAAAATAATGCTCGATACAAAAGTAAAGCATAAATATAATTATTTAAAAATACGCTATACAAGAGCCGAAACCTCAATTATTTGGATTAAATTGCATTAAAATACTAAGCTCTGTTCCATATTCAAGCGAAATTTTTTTTTAATAACTTATTTCTGAGGTTTACGCGTTTTATAAGCATATTAATTATTGAAATCAAAGTTTCTATGGTAAGGCTAGAGCCATTGTTTAAAGAAAAGGGGCATAAGGTGTTAATAATATCTCAGTTACATTCAACAGATGTCAAGTCAGGGTAAGGTTGGGGTGTTTAAATCTAAAGCGGAAGATGACGCCCTTTTTCTTTAAACAATCGCTCTAGACATTACCATGGAAATTTTGATTTCAATAATGAATATACTTATAAAACGGGTAAACCTCAGAAATAAGTTATTCCCAAAAGATTTCGCTTGAAGATGGAACAGAGCTTAGTACTTTAATTCAATTTTATCCAAATAATTATATTGTGGTTTTCGGCTCTTGTTTTGAAACATGAGAACTCTTATGTAGCGTGTTGGAGTCATTTTTAAATAATGATATATATATATATATATATATATATATATATATAAGTTTGTGTTAAACTTAACGAAAAACCAAAATTCCGTGGATGGAACTAACGAACAACTTGACAAAATCTAAAACTTATGCAGATAAAGACTCAAAAAAGATAAAAAAAAAAAACAATACTGTAAAAAAGCCTAAAGGAAATCCTCAGTAAAGTAATCTAAGATTAGATAGTGCAGAATACGCTTAACAACCTTAAATTCTTTGAAAAGACTGCCTTAGACGTAACTAGTTTCACGCTCACCTGATCTTCAGACGACTTGAACACACACACACACACATATATACATATATACAGGGTGTTTCAAAAAGAATACGCCAAAATCATCACAATGTGTCAATAACGAAAAAAATCACAAACCTTTAGTAGGAACACATGTGTTGTATATACATTCAAGTTTCATTTCATGTTTTATAAGTGCTCAATGTGGCCACCACAGGCAGCGCGGACAACATAAAGCCGATATGAGAATTCCTCCCAAACGCGCCTCAGCATGTCACGGCCCACCGTGTTGATTGCAGCTGTTAATCAATCTTTCAAGTCATAGATACTTGCTGGAACATAAACTTGGTCTTCAACAAGTCACACACAGTGAGGTCCGGGGATCTGGCAGGCCAAGCACAGAGAGGAAGTTCTTTAGCACCTCTCCCAATCCATCGCTGAGGCACGTTTTCATTCAGATAAGCTCTAACCCCGAGATGCCAATGGGGTGGTGCTCCATCTTGCTGAAAAATGAAGTCATTCGAATATGCCTGCACTGTGAAAATGGAGTTTGTTTTCGCGAACTCAAGCACGCAAAACGCCTCTGCTGAGGAGTCGCCATTTTGATTGATCTTCCCACAATTCAGCTGCACCGGAAGTTATACTAACGACAGCGGTGAAACTGAGACCCAATCAAACTTTGATAAGTACTCTATCAAATAACCACTGATTCAGTCCACTACAATGCTATAGACCTGAAAAAACAGCGTAATGATTTTGGCGTATTCTTTTTGAAACACCCTGTATATTTATGATAATTTTGGAAACATTTTGGCATTGTGTTTGACAAAAACGTTTTCAAAGTGTCTTGGATAGTTACCATTCCTTCGAATTATCGAAATTTAAGTTTTATATGTACATTTAAAACATGCATATAGGTGTACGTTATTTTTTTTGTTTTTTTTTAATCTGATGAAGAATAGTTTTCATAACATGCAGATGCCGCGATTAATGAAATATTTTTAATAAAATGTGATGCATGATATTAATCTATTTTTCATATTATTGATTTTTTGGGAGTATATATTTGAAACTCTGCATTAAATTCAATCCGATAATCTTTGAAAAAAAAATATACATCAAAAAGCTTCCTCCGCTGCATACTTCAGACATTGAACCATATTCCATCCAATCTGTTTGAGATTAAAGTATTCGACAGAATCCGGAATCTTGTTATAAGAAGTGAAACACGTGCAGAACATTCGATTAACTTCAATCCTTATTTTGACAACGTTTAATTCGATTTTCCTTTGAAGATGATGCTTTTGCAAAATTTTTGTCAGCCAAACACTATAATTCACTTCACTTTATTTTATTGTAACTTTTAAGGAAAGAAGCAAGAAAGGATTCAATAACTAAAGCTTGCAAGATCAATACCCCAAATCTGATGAGAAATTAATATTTCGTTTTGAATCAGGTGTTAAATTTTTTACTAAACAGTTCTTTGCCATTAGATCGAAACACATTTGATGCCCGAAATTTCAAATGTTGTCCCTGTGGATTTAATAGTCTGTTTAACGCGTGATTGCATGTTTATATCACATTTTACAGTAACTGTACGACTGTACATAACGATAAAAAAAAAAGATAGATAAAGAGAATGGGTAAGTGGCGAGGCCAGGGCCAGAGCGTGAAAAAAGAGTGGCGAGGCCGGGGCCAGTAAACGCGAGACGAGGGTGAGTAAAATAAAGAACCAAGAAAGAATGAAATGAATTAAGGAGAAAAAAAAGAAAGAAATGAACATTTGAACAATGAAAATAAGTCATAAGTGCCATAGAACAATCGAAATTCAGAATAAAATGTGAAAAATATCACAAAAATTATTAAAATTAAGTGAAAAATAAATTTCGAAAGCAGTGGATAAGAATGAATGAATGAATGAATGATTAGAAAATCGTATAAAATAAAATAAATTTATAAAATGGAACAAATAAAAAAAAATTGAAAAATTAAAATGACAAAAGAAAATTATTGAAAAGATATCAACAAGTTAGAGAAAGAAATGTAAATCGTATTAATCATGATGGGGGAAAAAATCACAACTTTTAAAAGAATTGTAAGCGAATAAAAAATGAGAAATAAATGGAACTGAAGAAATGCAGAAAAATGTAACAAAAATGTAAACTTGTGATGATAGAAAGTCATGTAGAAAGACGAAGCACTATAATCACTGAAATTAAAGAGAGAAAAAAAAAATAGTGGTAAGCGGAGTTTCTTTTCTGTCCTCATATTTCTTCAATCCGATTTCTTTCCTTCTGGATACGTGAAACGTCAACCAGTAATAAAATTTAAATGCTATTTTTTCGTTCGAATAACATTATTCACTTTCACCACGCCTCTCACTGTAATTTATAGACCCGTATTAAAATGACAGCTTTGGAGTAATCTATGGCAACTTATCAATATTGTCTGGTAGAACTCAACATGAAATTGTACTTAATTAAAGTAAATGCCTCGTTAAATGGACAGTGTGAATGAAAAATGTCCGCAAATTCTTCACTCAATTATAAATAACTGCGACAACAAGCGAATTTTTTTTACCACCCTAGTTTTATTTATTTTCAATGTTTTTTTTGTTTTTTTTTTTGTTTTTTTGTTTTTTTTTGGGGGGTGTGTGCTAATAATCACATTTTCTTGTAACAAACTGGTTTGAAACAACTGCACAGTGATTTTTTTCGTTTCTACAAGTATAAACAGTTTTCTTTGCTAAAAGACAACTGTTTTACAAAACATTCTCAATAAATAAAATCTCATCACTTAGATTTTTTTCTGAATAGACATATACAAGCTTTAATAGAAATGCATAAGATTAATTTCATTTTCGACAAATAAATGAAAAAAATTCCCATATATATATATATATATATATATATATATATATATTATTCAGTAATAAACTATAAAATCGAAAATTACCTGATACGAGGTATAGATCTATTTCGACGGGCGAAAACTTCGTCAGTCTTATACAATCCCGAGTTCGTATCGGAATTAAAAATTTAACGGTGACAGCTGTCGAAAAATTAATACAGAATTTTATTCATTTAAATAACAAAATGCACGAGTGGGTGGTCAGAATAGGATGGAAGGCCGTAATAGGAAGACGTTTTCTAAAATTAAATCCGGATATTAACCTTATGACATTAAATTTGGGTTATACGAAGAAAGTTAATTTGAAACTCAGAAGAATTAAATGAGATTATACTTATGAAAAATGTATAATTAATAAAAATTGTTATATTAATGAATAAACAAAATAAATATTTTAAAATAAACTTATATATATATATATATATATATATATATAAAAAACCATCTTTGAGAAGCACAACTTTATTATTGCTTTAAATACGAACATGTTAAAAAATTGTAAAACAATATACAATAGCAAATGTAAAAAATGTAAACAACCAACAAACAAGGGGATAAGTTTTGTTGTTTTTTACATTTTTGTTATATTTTTTTTTTAAATACATTTTAAGTACATGAATCTACATGTACAATTTTACAGCAATAATACAAGTTCAATATTCAAATTTGGGAAATTCCCTCAGGTGTAATATAAAAGTGATAGTTTTAAAGGTAAGATAAATTATTTATTACATATAATTTAATGAAATTTCTTTTAGTTATTAAACCAATATTGTTTAGCTTGCATTCTGTTGATCACATGGTAGAAATACCATTTAAATATATTTGAATTCTCGTTGGTAACATTACAAAATGTTGAAAAGTTCTTACATATGCAAGGCACTGCATATCCTAGTTTTTCATTATATTTTAAGAAACCTTTAACTTTCAAAGGTTAAAAAACAGAAAAAAAAAAAAAAATAGAACCTTTACATGAACTATAAAAAAAAATAAATTCTGAGTGATGTTTGTTAGTAGGTTAAGCTCGGTCACTGCGCGATAACCAATGGCGTACATGAAAAGATTCACATTATCATAAGAAAAGTAATAAAACTATTTATACCTAATATACATATTGACATGGCTTCATAATAAATTACCTATTCGAAAAATTCCATATCAATGAAATTAACTTCCATCCAGGCAAGCTTGGCTGAGAAAATATTATTGCGTTCACAGCAAACTTTGTCTTTCGCTAAACTTTCAATAAACGTTAAATATACTATTATCATACATTTATTAGAGGTATTATGTGATTGTCGCTGAAGTATAAGTAAATGGCAATTAGTGCACCAGGATGTTTGTAACTGCTTAGATAAATGAAAGGAAGATGAAAAAGGATCAGTCTTCGCAAGAGATCGTCTAATAAAACAAACAAAACAAATTTTCCCTGTTAGGAGACATGTTTAAGAACAGGATATAGAATCGTTTATTTTGAATTTCTAAGGATACAGTAAGCAAAAAAAACAAAAAAAAAAACTCTTCCTGCTAACATTATATAATTAACAAGCAGTTGTCTTATACTACAGGTATAAGATAAATTCATAAAAATTTGCTATATTTTTTACCTTGTCTTATCTGAAGGTCGGGTTATACGCGGAAATATACGGTAATTTAAACCTACTCCTCATGAGCTTAGAAGCCAATAGAAACAATAAAAAGAAGTTATAAAAATGATGACAATTCAGCTGTATCAGCTTATATTCACATATAAGGAAAATTTAAAAAAAAGATTACAAAGAAAACAAAAAGGTCGATGAAAGAAGTCATCAAAGCGTTAGTATAAGAATCTACCTTAAGCTTTAAATATACCTTGAACATTAAAAAGAAAAGTAGACAAAAAAATAGACCCCCCCCCCCAAAGAAAAAATAGAAATTAGCAAAATGAAATGGAATTTACGTGAAGAAAAGCTAAACGAGAACCAGAACACCTGCGTACAAAGAAGCAATCGCGGAATGTTTACAAACATGAACCGGGTGCCTGGCGGTCGTATATCACCGACTTACCTCACTTCACCCCACGCATCGTTCTGGCTGACAGAAAGAGGAGATGAAGTGTTTACGTTATTTGAAGCTGCAACGCGCTATGTTACTAAAAGGAAAATAAAGACAGAATCATCAGTGAAGTAAAAGCAGGAAGTCTTTCCCAATTATGATTCGATTTACGAAGGGTCCAAATGTACGAAGGCGATATCTGACCACTTATCAATTCCCTCAGTCTAGCGGACCGACATGGGAACATAGTAACGATATTTCTCGACAACAATTAGCCGTTATATAAGCAAATACTCTAGACGGCTCTTAATGCTGATGGGAACCGGACGATATGCTCTGCCTCTGAGAAAATCCAGTAGATTATATAATAAATATCTAAAGGGTTTTCTGAACGAGCTCATTGGCTCCAAAACCCTTCTTTGAATACTAAAAGATGCTATCATCCTCTACCCACCAGTATAATTAAATCTATTTGCTGACCGTCCCGGACAAATAAACATATCTATCTTTCCTGGCCAAGATATATGGATTGCGTTTTAACGGATACTTATCTCGGACAGAAAAATACGTGACATCTAATTCTCTTGATAAGCGAACATTTTTTTTACGTAATGGAATTTTTTTTTTTTTTTTTTTTTTTTTTTTTTTTCAAACTTCTGAAGCAAAAGTATTTCCGTTGAACATTTAAGTATTTTCGATGAAACTCATTTTAATTATGTACGACAAATATTTTATTCAGTACGCTTTTCGCTGGTTTCTGGGATTTTAATGTTCCTGGAATTCAGCCTGCACGTTCGAAAATGTTATTTTAATCTATGTTCCTTAATTTTCTTCGCAAAACTTTTTTAAAAGCGCACAATCATGGTTTCATATGATGAAGATTGGTTGAATGTGATATTCACTGATTAATCACTGTCCTACACGTAAGTCTCTGGTGGCAGCCACGGGCAGGCCACCAGCGGTCTGCCAGTGATAACATTGCCGTGGCGCACACTCTAAAGTGCCGCCAGCGGTAAACGCTAGTAGCATGCCACTCAGTGAGAGATTGGTGGCTTGTGTGTAGGGTGGTCGACTTTGACAGAGTCGATGAAGCTAGGATATTAATCTGCTCTCGTTATAATATGACTAAGTTTGCGTCGGTTGAAATAGATCTATACACCATATGAGGTAATTTTGGATTTTATGGTTTACTAATATATATATATATATATATATATATACACACACACACATATACATACATACATATACACACACACACGTCCTCTAAACAGTATGCCTGGCTTCCGTGTGTGCATATTTTTTTTCATTTATTTGTTGAAAGTGAAATTAATATTTTATGCATTTGTATTGAAGCTTGCAGAGGTCTATACAGAAATACCGTCACTTTTATGAAATGAGTTTGTATATCGATTAAATCATCTGAAAATTAAGTCAAGAGTTAATATACATATATACATTGACAATATCAGTTTGTTTTGTTTTTTTTTCATTCCGTTGACAGTGATTACGTTTGGTCAATCGTTACGATTCTAATTCCTTTTGCCACATAAAGCTAATGACTATGGCAATTGAGAACGGGATATTTGCTATAAGTATACATGTTAACGCCGGAAGATCCTGCAAAAACACAATATTAATCCGAAAACTCTTAAATAATCCTCGTCAGATGCAGACTCGTATCGCTGTCTGACATGGCATCCAACGAGTTCAGAAATATCAAAACAACGATCTTTATGAAACGTTTTCTGAGAGATCAAAAATTGAAATTGGCTTTAAACGATAAAATCCTATATACATTAATAAGTCCACCCTACATAAGATGATACATACATATCCAAATGAAGATCAACTTAAGAGTTATAGCAACATCAACAGCTAAAATATATAGCACATGTATCTCGAAGAGAAAATAATGTTCACACTTCCAAAGTAAAAAAACACTGGAAGGAAAGTCATCGGAATAAGAAAAGGCAATAACAGTATTCTTTTAAAAATCTAATAACCTGGTAAACTGTTTTTAAGAAACTATAAATTAAACCCAACATTATCGCTAACCGTTCGTTTAATGAATTCAGGATGTTTACTTTATGGCAACAGCTAACTTCACCACAGACATTATTATTCAAAAGTGTCATATCAACTCAATATTCATTGCCATCAAAAAGTCCAGAACTCTGACTGGTTGGAAATTCATTGTTGAAATCTATGAAAATGCTACTTAACACAGCTGCATCTAGTAAAAATGACTTCGCTAGCATCATAAGTAAAAATTGGAACTAGCTTGTGGCAAGATATTCAAATTATCATAAAAGCCTGTGGAGAATCAACTAACTATGAATTGTAATTTTCATGATTCTATTTGCTTTTTAGCGACACCATAATTTTCACCGACTTAGCCTTAGAAAAATAAGCTATTAGGTTGGTGCAAAAATAATTTCGTTTTCTAACATGTGTTACTATGTGAGAAAACACCATTTTTGCACCAACCTAATATTAATCATATAAGTCTGCTTGCCCGTCCTTTAGCACTCACGCTGTTCTACGCCCTCATAAATAATGGACTAATCCGTTTTGATCGCGAGGAAAGATGGAAAAGACGCTACTTGGTTTCAATAAAAAAAGGAAAGGTAAAACGGGAGTATAGAAGAGAGGATAACGCTTTTGTTTAAAGTATGTTTCAGTGAAATGGAACAAGTTGACAATTTTAAATATGTTAATTTGAATTGTACTTCTTAAAATAACGCCCAGAATTTGTATGTATGGTTTTTATTAGCTTAAATATTTACCGAAGTGATTGGAGAATTTCTATCAATATTGTTGTAAAGCTCACTATGAGCTTAATCGATCATTAACTTAAGAATTAAGATTTATTAGAAAATACAAATAGGAAAACCATTAACTTTTACCGTTATTTCTAGTTTAAATAATCGCGCCTATATTGGGTGATGTATATTTCTTTCAACCAAATGTCCAAAGCTTAGAGAGAGATAGCCCTGTTATCATATCTTTGATTAATTTATTTAAAAAAAAAAAAAAAAAAAAAAAAAGAATAAGCAGATGATTCAATAAGTTTCGCCAAGGTTGAAAGTAACTTATAACGTACAGGAATTGCTCGTTTCTTAATCTTACTTTTTTCCCTTTTGTTGTCATTTTCTTCACTCACTAATTATTTCAAAGAGTTCCTAATTCTCTTATACTGAGTGTTTTCGAAGAATCCGTTCTCAGAATTTATTTCTGTAGCTTCCATTAATGTTGCGCAACCTTTCTTTTTAAACGACGTTCATTAAATTTAAACGACCTCTGTTGCTACAGAATCGAGAGCACTTAAAATTTGCCATCGTCTAAATGTAAAACGAAGAATATATAAAAAACAAACAATGAAATAAATATTAATGGTTAATTCAATAAACAGAAACTACCTTCAAATCTCCTATGCGGCATCTCCCCTCAGGATGTGGGCGATGACAACTGTCTATATCTTTCTTTCTTTTTTTATTTTTAGACCTAAGCAACGTTTGGCCCCTTACTATCCATTCCAATCCCTGCTCTGACATCCATTTACAATAAATAGTTATGCATGTTAACACGTGTTTCCTTTGAGACTTTAAAAAAAAATCGGTATAAGGTTGGTAGATAAGGTTTTCTCTGCAGATGGATTTGATCTTGCTCTCCATAAAAATACATATATTCAGTATTTAATGGACTGAGTGTCAACATCTTATAATAAATTGAGGTGTTGCCATAGGTATAAATGTTAACGCCGGATGATACTGCAAAAACACAATATTAACCGGAAAACTTAAATAATCCTCGTCAGATGTAGACTCGTATCGCTGTCCGACATGACATCCTACGACTTCAGAAATATCAAAACAACGATTATTATAAAACGTTTTCTCAGAGATCAAAAATTAAAAGTGACTTTAAACAATAAAATCCTGTATACTTTAATAAGTCGATCCTTCATAATACATACTGTCGCTACACAATCTCAGGGCTTTATCCAAA
The DNA here is from genome assembly GCA_963932145.1 of Acanthosepion lycidas. Lineage (NCBI taxonomy): Eukaryota > Metazoa > Mollusca > Cephalopoda > Sepiida > Sepiidae > Acanthosepion > Acanthosepion lycidas. The sequence goes on along the minus strand of OZ010594.1, from coordinate 74,662,042 downwards.
TGAAAGTAAAGAGTTCTAGCAGCATCACCTGATAAAATATATAGCACATGTATCTCTAAGAGAAAATAATTTTCACACTTCCAAATTCAAAACGATTGGAAGGAAAGTCTTAATCCGTATCACCCCATAGAAGGAAGTAAAAGCACTAAGATACAATGAGTTAGAGGATGTAAAAGAATTAAAAACAGAATCATTAATAAAAGGTGGAAAGAGTAATCAGGGGTGTAGTAGATAGCGATTGACACTGTATTTACATTTTTTGCACATTAATGCTGACTGGAAAGCATGAAGCCGAAAGGGTGTTCCAGAAGCGAGAAGAACGAGAAAATATGTTGGCTAGATATAACTGTAAATTCTTTGGTATCTCAGGTGTAAACTAATCAGATCTCGACATCAGTCTACTACTACTACTCCTAAATTTAAGAAAATTTCTATCAGATCGAAGAGCTCATCCGAAAAATTATCATGAATATATATATATATATATATATATATATATATATATATATATAGAGAGAGAGAGAGAGAGAAGACACAGAGAGGCAACTTTAATGCGATGGGAATGTGACTGAAGCTGAGCTGTCAGATCAGGACCAATAATATTGCTGAATCTTTATATTTTATCAAGGAGCTCAAGGTAACTAGCAAGGACACCAGACCATATGAGGTAGTAATATTCTAAGCATGGACGAATGCTTGATTTATAGATATGTATTCTTAACCCATTACCTGCCATGAACCCTATTTGGGGATCTGTTAAAATTAAACTCACTACATGTTATTCCTTGTATTTACATTGAATTGCTTACACACATTGCATATGCAGAGGCATATTTTACAACACTTAGCCTTTAAAGTTTTTATTATTAGCTGTAAGACACTTTCTGTCGTAATTTTACATTTCACGAGTAGAAAAATAATGACTCTTTTTAAAAGTATTTTTTTATTATTTCTAATCAATATTATTTTTTGATGTTTTATACACATATATAGTTGATGTTCTTGTTTCTATAAAAACGACAATGGTAACTACTGAAATTAAATGCACTCCTAAGACACTTGTCTGGGTCAAAAATGCGCATTAAAAATGTGTCAGTTAATGGGTTAAAATTGTCAGTTATTTGTACAGCTCCAAAATGTTCCCCCTTGCTGTCCCTCTTTATATTTACAATCGTTATGTTTTAGACTAGGACTCATCGTACATTCTGACCATCCCTACTACTGCGAAAATGGACTGCCCCTTCTTATAAATATGAAAAGTAGCCGCATTTGTGAAATAGTTGATTTACTGAAGACTTTTTCCGTTCTCTTAATGTGTATTTAATAAACCTCTTTTTTCCTGTCTAGTCTTCTGTTCCTTCGATAATCTAAGTATCGCTTTCCTAATTCCCGCCTATTTTGAACAAAGACAACATTACAACAGGTTATATCAGACCAAAAATGTAAGACTGCTGGGTTAGATTTGCCAGATCCTGACTTTTCCACTCTTGACAGCGTTGACTTTTCCACTCTTGACAGCGTTGACTTTTCCACTCTTGACAGCGTTGACTTTTCCACTCTTGACAGCGTTGACTTTTCCACTCTTGACAGCGTTGACTTTTCCACTCTTGACAGCGTTGACTTTTCCACTCTTGACAGCGTTGACTTTTCCACTCTTGACAGCGTTGACTTTTCCACTCTTGACAGCGTTGACTTTTCCACTCTTGACAGCGTTGACTTTTCCACTCTTGACAGCGTTGACTTTTCCACTCTTGACAGCGTTGACTTTTCCACTCTTGACAGCGTTGACTTTTCCACTCTTGACAGCGTTGACTTTTCCACTCTTGACAGCGTTGACTTTTCCACTCTTGACAGCGTTGACTTTTCCACTCTTGACAGCGTTGACTTTTCCACTCTTGACAGCGTTGACTTTTCCACTCTTGACAGCGTTGACTTTTCCACTCTTGACAGCGTTGACTTTTCCACTCTTGACAGCGTTGACGTGGCCTTCTGAGTGTTAACTTATTTTTCAACCTCCAATACCTTTTTCAAAGACGCGACGTTGCAACTATCCCTACTCCGACTTTACTTTCCTTTTATTATGAAAATGTACTGCTGATTTTTGTTGGTTGTTGGGGGTCACTATTTAGCTGGGAACCTAATACTTGCTACCAATACGGTTTAGAGTTGACCAGGAAGTAACCGCAGTTAACAGTGATTCCACGCTCGGACGCCTTTCTGCCAAACGTAGTTTTTCATCATACTCACATTTTTCTTAAAGAATCCCTCTTGTTACCATTTTCAAATTATGTTATTCTCAACATCTTTCAGTGGAACCGTACACTGAACCTCTTGCTTACTATTCTGGCTTCTAATCAGTTTCATTTACTATCATTTCGGGGCAATTCTGCAGTTTTCTTCAACAATATCATCTCTCTATTTTATGTTTTAAGCTTGTGCCCACAAATAAATCATTGTAAAACAATTAGATCACTTGAGGTCATCTCGATAAAATGTCAAAGTCCGCTGAGAAAAACTTACAGACTATTTTTACGTACTCACTAAATTCTATATTTGTGTGAATGAAGTTTGCAACCAATAAAAATTTGGATTTTTCTATTATCCTTCCATAATAAATCAAGATTCCATAGCAGTTGGAATAGATCTTTGTGTGACCGGTTATCAAAATATTTTCCATAGCTTTTGAAACTTAAATGCAGTTTTATTTGTAGTAGTCAAATTAGACTTTATTTCTTGATCGTCGGCTTTGTCTGTTATCGAAGAATTTATTTTCTGATCACTTCCTTTATGATGGCGTTGATGACTAAATAGAAACAGTTCTTGCAAGGAAGATCCGTTGGAATTGACTGCATTTTGACAATATCGAGACAAAATATTGTCGAACATTTCTCTTGTTGTTTGACTTCTTTCTTTACTTTTCTGGTGGCGTCGAATTTCTTGGTTCCTCATGGTAATGAATTATTGCCATTTTGTATGGTCCTGTTCTAGCTTCAAACGATTTAGGCACAAGTCCAATGCCTTTCAGTGTTATTTTGCGTTTTTCCTTGTAGCTTGGAAGAGGGCAACTTCGTAGTCGTTTTCCTTAATTGAGATAACTGAATAAGACTTGACACGGAAACGATAACTTTTCCATTTGTGTTACGTATCCTGACCATCAAAGACGATGTTTAATGATCAGCGATGCTATACTTTGTGTTGTCTCTTTCCAGGAGATTCATGTTCAAGATCTAACTAAATAAAAGTAAAATTTATTTTTAAATTCGGTTAATAAAAAAAATTCCAATAGCCATTTCTTATTACTAAGGCACAATGTCAGCGTTTTAATCTATAACTTATAACTATATTAAATATTTTAACATTTTTGTAAGCATTTCACCCGAAGCAAGGTGAGAGTACCACTAACAAGCAAGGGGTTACAGAGAGTGAGAGTAAGAGTAAAGATAGTTGTTTGAAGAAAGGATATAGTTCTCTATATCCTTTCGTCAAATAAATATCTTGGATCAGGATCAAGGCATCAAGAAATGTTAATTAACATTCCATTATACTATTTGAAGGTTATAGCTATCATGGAAGCAAGGAAGAGGAAGGAAGTTCCACTGTCGGGAAGTGCGAGAGAAGAAGCTGTTGGAGTAGAAATTGTGGTTTGATTTAACTGTTTCGACAGTGAAAGTGTTGAGCCAACATACACGCTTACATTTATCCAGTTTTCTTCAACAATATCGGCACATTTGTTTTAAGTTTGTGCCTACCAATAAGGATTTCTTGTAGGACATCTAAATCTCTTCAGATCCTCTCAAATAAAATGTCAAAGTCCGCTGAAAAAACTTACAGAACTATCTATCTTTCCATTTCATCCAATAAAATTACCTAGTCAGAACAGTTGCCATGGAAATATTTGTAGAAAAGACAGAGAGAAGCCACACCACGTCTGTGAGAAAGCTGCTTTAGACGAGATGCCAGATCAGGACCTTTCACTACATACCTTCAGAACATCAGAGAAAACAGTATACGTACTGGCCGTAATGTTTTCAGGAATCTTAGTTTTTCGAAATAAAAAAAATCTAATCACATCGTTTACGAAATTGTATTTTTGTAAGCTTAATTTATAATTCATGTACCGTGTATATGCGAGGTATTCACAAATTTTGGAAGCTATGAACATTAACTGGAAGGGTCAGGTCTCCAGTTTCGCAGTTGTTGAGAAAGCCCAACAAGCACGGAAGGCGGCTTCGTCTATGGACGCTTTTGATGTATAGGCCATATACACAGCAGCATTAGCAACAAATCCTTCACCTAGAAACCTGTGTTTAGTTTATACTGCACTATAAGGATCGACTAAAACAGGCCATGAAAGAGTAGTGATATCAGCTGAGAGGATCTAGAAAGAATTCGTTCACAATGGCATAGAAGTGATTGCTTAAAACGTTTTCGCACAAGAATAAGAGAGATACAAAGAGGACAAACAACAAAGACAGAAAGCTTGCCAAATGTATCTAGGATTGGTTTCAACGAGTTGCATTTCGATCGTTTTATGCAATTTCCAACGGCGCTTAACGGTTAAACAGATTGATCGTTTGTTCAGATGATCTAATCCTTTGGAAGGCAATTCCTATTACCAACAGCTTATGTTTCACTGTCGAAAGCTCAGTGAATAAAATATCGATAGAGGGATTTTTTTTTTTTCAAAAATAACATCTTTTCTGTAATTTAAGATTGCGGCAATATTTTGACACCACATTATACGAACATGTGTTTCTAAAAACTTTAACTGATAATTTTAATACAGTTTTTTTTTTTTTAACACGCTATTATGATATTTTTGAATTAACCATATTTCAGAGCACATAAAATTAAAATTTTACTATAAATATACAAAAAGATCTTTTTTTTGTATTTTTACGCGAAAAAAGAAAAGACAAAAACTAACCATCAACAGCAGGAAGACCATGTACGGTTATCAGCAAGCGGAAGAGTCCAAGATGCGAACCACAAATTGAAGATGTCAATACCAAGCAAATACAGAAGTTTAAAATTCTGTGATAACAGGTCATGAAAAATGCGACACCACATCTGAAGTACGCATTCGACTAGCAAATGGAGCACTCGAAAACATAAGCAACGTGCTGAGGAACTGGAAAAATGTTCATTAGAAACAAAGAAAAATATGCTGGGTAGTTATGTGACGTTCGTCCTCTTATATGACAGTAAATGTTGGCTAATTACCCCCATTGAGGAAGAGAAAAACTGGCCGCAGAAATATGGTTCTACAGAAGGATAAGAATTCCCTGGAGGAAGCGAAAAGAAGTTTAAAAAAAAAAAAAAAAAAAAAGGCAACAAAAATAACATATGCTTAGAATTATGGAGAGAGAGCGGAAACTCCTGATCGTACATCGTGGAAGGAATGCCTGAAAAACTGAACCCAAACCAGGCCAGAGATATATGGAAAGGCAGTTAGCCACCCAGATAGAGTGTGTGAATGGATGGCTGAACTGAGGCAGGAGCCTTAGCAAAAAGGAGAAAAATTGCTAAGGGCTACAAAAAGGAGAGTAAGTTTTGGAGAGCCATAATCGCCCACGTCCTGCAGGGAGGCGGAAAATTTAGTTTCTAGGAAGAAACTAGTCGATTATATTCGCGGCTTTTTTTTTTTCAAGAGCTAACAAAAATAGCCATTCGATCAATTATCCCTTTTGATTGATTTAACATTGAAGAAGTCTACTTGTCTAACACAACATTTGGAAGAAAGTCAGTTATATAAATACGAAAGGGAAATGTCGTATCTTAGATATAGATGTAATAAAGTATTTTCATGTCTGCGCAAAATGTTTAGCTTATTTCATAGCCTCCTGTTGATTTCAGTATTTTATTTTAGTTAACTGTAAAAAGAATGACAATTTTTCATTGGTATATAAAAATAAATATAGACGATGCCTGCAAAATTATGAGTAGTTGGAAAGGATTTTGACTGGATGAGATTTTTGAATAGGACAAAAAAGCTTCAGCATCAACCTAGGGGAAAAACAAGGAAAAGAATATGTGTAGGAGAAATTATTCAAAACATGCGTACTCTCTAATTTCTATATCTGTGTAAAGGAGGTTTGCAACCAATAAAGTTGTGGATTTTTCTACTATCCTTTCATAATAAATCGATTTCATAGCAGCTGAAATAGGTCTTTGTGTAGCCCTTTATGAAAAAACTTTTCCATAGCTTTTGAAACTTCGGCGTAAGTACTTCTGCAGTTTTATTGCTAGCAGTCAACTTAGATTTTATTTCTTCGTCGTCGTCGTCTTTATCTATTATCGAAGAATTTAATTCCTTTTCTTATCGCTTCCTTTATGATGATGGCGTTGATGACTAAATAGAAACAATTCTTGCATGGAAGAGACCTATCTTAGACATAGATGTAACGAAATATCTTGAGGTCTTAAAAATATTACCTTATTTCATAGTTTGTTTATTTCAATATTTTATTTTAGTTACAGGTTTCATTGTTATATGAAAATAATATTGAAGATGCTTGTAAAATTATGAGTAGTAGGAAAGGATTCGCATTGGATGCGATACACATTTGAATAGGACAAAAAATAATTTCAACATCAACCTCGGGGAAAAAACAATAATGAGAATATTTATAGGGACAATTATTAAAAACATGATAAAGAATCATTTTAAAAATGTTATACTTTTTCATTCTTCTGTAGCTGTTTTATCATTTCTAGAATTTACTACTTCATTCCTTTTTTGTGCTCTTTTAGATCTCAACATTATTAATAACATGTAGATATCGATGGAGATCAAATGACAACGTTTCGAATATTCTAGCGCTCCCTTCAGTAATATATTTCTTTAATATAAGCTCTGGTAAAGAAACCACCACCGCCGCCGCCACCACCAATTGCAACATGAGCATTGCTAAAATAAGTCCCAGGAAATTCATGCGCACATGTCCTCAAGAAAACCTGGGCCGGTGGATAAAGACGTTAGTTTGATCCAGTGACTACACCCAAAAATTTGCGAGTTCAATAGAAGTTGAAAATAAAAGATTCGGTTCGAAATTCCAATCACCTGAAGAAGGCTGAAATTCTTTTAATATGGCGATGAGGATAACAATCCGGATAGTGTAAATAATACAAATAATATTTCTTGTTGTTAGATATCATTTGATCAATAATGGATGGACCATTCAGTTTTAAGAAATATATCAGTGACTAGAAAAGTGAGAAAAAAAAGAAAGGAAAGACAAAGGAAGGGAAAAAAAACGAAAGAAAGAGGGTTACGATAATGCTCTCCTATAATTAACGTTTGCTTCAGTGAAACGGAAATCATTGTTAGTTTATCTTTTCCTTTGTACACTTTAAAATAATGACCTGCATTTAACTTACGATTTTTCTTGCAATATTTTGTTAAAGCTCTTGAAATAAAATATTTAATGACACTAAAGAGGAATTCCCATGGTTATTTTATGGTCTTGTAACTCGCAAAGAATTTATCCAAATATTAAGAATTATCATACCTCTCATAATTAAAACGAAAACCGTAAAAATATACACAGAGAATGGCATTTAATATTATTAGTTTTACCCGTTCAGTTTTCACACGAGTACTGATTGGCAGCTTACATTGGATATGCAATAATTGTTATCGGCCTTAGTAAGCCAGCAATATTCAGTATTTTGTTTACAGTAATATCTCCTGTACAATGTTTTTTTTTTTTTTTTCATCTGCTGTCGATTAATTTTTGCGAAGTTCTTTGGGACCGCCATTGTCAAAACTGTCATCTTGAGATTGCCCATTTTTTTTTGTTTCACTTCTCTTTCTAGATAAAATAGGATTTTCATTTTGTTACTTTTTCAATTTTACTCGAGTTTTAGATATTTGCGAAATGTTCTTGCATGTGATAAATAAACTCCTGTCTGAATATTAAAACCCCCCTAGAATTTTCTAATTTTACTCCCTAATCACTCTAGTTTCCATACTTACCGCTGATTGATATAATGATGTTTAAATCTTTTAGACCATTTAGAGTGTCTAATTCCCTACTTCAATTATTCGTATTTTATATTCTGAGATAAAAATACGCTCATATTTTTAAAGGATTGTCCTTGTTTCTAATTACAGATCTGAATTTGCTATTTTCTAACCTCTCGTCTACCTTGGACATTCCAGAAATATTTTCACTGATTTTTCTTGACAGCAGTTATTAAGGTCGTAATTTCTCTCTTCATATGTCCTCTTCGCAACTATGGCAATATCGTTGCATTCAGTTCATTTATTTGTCATGCGTGATACACGCTTAGGCGATCATGTATCAGGCAGATTTTTTCACGCAGTAGCTTGTCATTTTTTTCTGCGGTTGACCAGTTGCCATCCAAGGATATAGAACCCGGTCTGTCCTGCTATTTGCCCTAAGCTGAGGGGGGTGAGAAGAGGATTCATACATTTCCCAAACGTATTAGCACGTATGTTAATGTAATGGATTCGACTTGATTTCGAACTCGGTACTCTGATTCCTCAATCCGATCCGCTATCCATTAATCCACCGTATTTTTTTTCATTAGGCTTTGGAATTTATGAGTTTTTTGTTAATCCTGGCGATGATAAATTTTCTTTTCTGTTGCTTATTTGAGTCTTCTTAATCTGAAAATTGTCTTTTTCAGAGCGCTGGCCAATACACACTTTTACAAAATACTCATCTCGTAAAGAGATTCAAGACAATTTATATTAAAGAAAAATGATCTAAGATTAGCAAATGATGAAATCATTCCATAGTAGGATTTTAACCGGCTTCTCTTACAAACAATTCGATCATGTAGTGAGATCACCTCTTACTAGCCAGCTTTGGATCATACTAAACCGTTAATTAATTTAACTTATGTTTCTGATACAAATAGTGAAAAGTATCAATTTTTTTCTCCCCTCTCCTTTCATATATTTGTTTCCCCTTCCGCCTACTTTATTTTTGAAGCTTCACTCTCTTTGACAACTGTCAGCCATTTTCCAATTATATTATTTTCATCTACCAGTTCATTAAGGCATCCACGAACAAATTTATTTTTATGAATGAAAACAAAACATTTCTAAAGTATACAATGGATAAGCCAAATAGAATTTCAAAAAAATTCCTAGTACCAGGAAGCTAAATTGTTTACGCTAAGTATGAATTTGCCGCGTAAATAATCTCCAAGAAAAACTAATTCTATCTCTAGAATCTACCATAGGAAAAAAATCCAGGAAGCTTTAATTATTTCCCGGATAAAGAACGTAAACGTCTTCAATTATAAATCAGAAACACTGATTTTTTCTTTCAGAAACTAACAGATTACATGGCTAGTTTGAAAACAATATTTTTCTGATCGTTCGTTCAAATTGTCGTTACTGTTTGCTCTTATTTTTAATCAAGCGGGTTTACAACCTTTTTTTAAAAAATATTGTACAAAACTCATCTTGATAGATTACCTTCTTTTTATACATTTCGAGATTGTGTCTTAAACTTCCTACTTTGTCTTCTATAAGATTGGATATCCAAGTTTTCCGCTTGTATCTGCCACAGAAAATTGCCAGTAAAAGAAGTAGTTTATCCAGCTACAATCATTTCGACACACCCAAAACAAATCAAGACCTGCATATTAAAAATGTTCATTAAACACAGGTAAATCTTCAAATTAAAAATTCATGATTAGTCTTTTGATAAGATCTGGTAAAGATACAGGTTATTTCTACGATGTAATATGTAGGCCGATGGGAAAATTATACCCAGTGAACAATTCCGGTCGACAGACACATATTTCCATATGCGGTCAGTCAGTTATCTATCATACATGCGATGAGTAAATTGTCGTCCATTTATTGTTGAATTTCACGCATGCGCATTTTTTTTTTATTATTTTGTCAACTGCATAGTATAATAGTTGTGAAAAAAAGAGCACTTTGACGCAATGCACTATGAAAGAAAATTGGGGACGTCATACTGTACTGCTTGGCATTCGCGCCGGAATCTCCAGTACGAACCTTTCAGTGTGATTGGCTATCAATCTGAGGACAGATTCGGAAAGAGTTTGGTGTCTGGCAACAGGACTTTGCACCATGCCACACAAGCAGGATTACATGATAAATGGCCATCAGAAAATTTCTGCAACCACATCACCATCTGACCAGCAAACAACCCAGACTGGAAACCCCCCCTTTATTATGTGTGGGGCGCAGCTGACCGAGAGACCAACAAAACTCTTTGTAACACCAAAGATGGACTAAAAGAAAAGATTATGCTAACATTCACCAAATTAAACAAGCATACCGCCCATAAAAGATGCAGGAGATTCCAAAGTCTTCGGGAAGCCGTAGGTGAAGCCAATGACGATTTTATTGAAGAAAATTAACTTTTTAGTATTTGAAGATATTTTTTGTGTAATTTTGGTACAAATATATCTGTTAAAATAAGATGTCAGTTTTATTTTCATTTTTGCGTAATTTAGACAACTAATACATCGCACTCTGTGTGTGTGTGTGTGTGTGTGTGTGTGTGTGTGTGTGTGTGTGTGTGTATCGCAGAGTGTGATATATAAATTTCTGTATATCAAAACAATGTTAGATAACTGAATGATTAAATGAAAAAAATCTGTCTAATGCGTTTCGTCTTGTCGAAGAACTTCAGACTAAACTAATGTTTTATTGATAGAATTGTATCTAAGCGAGCGTCATTTGTAATTATCTACCGAGAAGAAAATTTAAAGTTTACAGTTTTAATTATTTTTAGCAGACGTGTCTGGACATATAAACTAACCGAGATCATTCTGTATGATTTTTTTTTTGTTTTTTTTTAAGTTTTCCACATTGTGACAGCAGCAGATCTGCAAAAAATTTAAGTTTTTAAAGGCGAAACACTTTAAACAGATTTGTTCCTACTTTGTCATTCATTTGCGCTCTCTCTCTCTCTCTATATATATATATATATATATATATATATATATATATATATATATATATATATATATGAGTGCGCCACAAAGTTCTCTGTCCGAGGCACATCTCAGACTGAACAAATGATCAAACATCAGAATAAATCGGTTATCGCTCTTTGATCGGTCGAAGAACATTTCTTAATTCCATCGTTAACGGGCTGACCTTATATGGAGAGAAAAGCGATATCACCGCCTTCGAGGATGATGCCAGAATAATAGACAGAGAACATCACTGGAAAATAGGAAAACTAAAGCAATCAAAGCATATGTTAAGCCACATATCTCCTAAGCCGGCCAAGAATAAACATGAATACTATATAGTAACCTCTAATACAGAGTGCTAGAGGGGGGAAAAAAACTTTGTAATATGAGCTCTGGTAAATAAAAAAAAATGTTACCGAGACATTAGGTTGGAAGTCACAAAAATTAATTCTCCAAGGACACACAGCTCAGTGGATAACAATTTTGGTTGAAGTAATCCAATGACTAGACCCAAAGAGTTTTTAGTTCATTACCTGTTCACAACAGAAGTGAATAAAAACGAAGTGCCTGTTAGGTAGAACTAGAACAATCTACCTCAATGGATCAGAAATGATCGGTTCAAAATTCCAACGCATATCACCTGAAGATGACTGGAGTTTACAATGGCTGAAACGTCGTGAATATGATAAAGTGGGTGACAACAGTGCCAAGAATGTAAATAGTATAAATACACATCGTTTTAATTATACACCCTTGTGTAAATTAATTGAAACAAAACGAATAATTCCGTTATTATTTACTTTTTTTTTCATGTTTTTACAATGTAACAACACATTGCACATGTTAGTACTTCGTATGTATGTTCCACAAAGTCTTTCCTTGCAGATTTACCACTGATTCACGATTAAATTTAAATCAGGTGACTTTCCGAGCCAGTCGATAGTACTTTGATTTGATCACTGGTAAGGCTTGCCGTTGTGCAGCGGTAACATATTCGTTCGCTTCCTTGGAGTAACGTTCATCGCAGACAATGGCTGTATAACAACTAATCGACAGTAGAGACAATAGTGTCTGGGTCGAATGAAAATATGATGCAATCATGGATGACGCAAAATTTTTCAAGGACAAACAAATTTCATCATACAGCTAGAAAATAGATCCATATCACTGCACAACACTGCAAAAGAATTAATCCTAGGAAAAAAATAGAAATTGATTACACCCTGTTACTCAAGCGGATCCAAAACTGACTTTATGGTGGAAGAAAGGAAATGGTTGTTTCATATAAATTGCAGAGGGAAGTATATGTAATTTCCGCCTACTCGTTTTCTGAGCAAACAGGTCTGGTAGTGCGGTTGGGCAATTCCTGTCGCAGGCGGCTGCTCAGGCACATTTGTATTTTCAATACCCAGTGATGCCATCTACGGTTTATACTGCAACTATACTAAGTGGAGATTAGTTTCACTTAATGAGGGTGAAGGCATAATCTGGTGTAATCAGAAGTTTAACCAGGTGTAATACGCTCTATCACGGTAACTTGTATATTCGTGAATGCACAGCCACTAACGGTTTACGAACACTTTCTTCTACCTTATTACACAAACAAACCTTGGATCAACACGTGGTAAAATTTCCCTACTTCCCAACGATGCCACACGTAGAGACCGCCTCCCTATGTCGAGGAAAAATCACGAAAACACTTATCTAACAATTCCACCATGGTTGGATTTGTACCTAGTTTTCATGGTAAGAAACAAAACGTTCCAGCTACTCGGACAATGATAGTTTCCCAGATTATAATGAAATAATATATAGCCGCACTTCCCATTGCTTTAGACACTAGAGAATGAAACCATATTGTTCGAAATTATTTCTATCCCCACGATAATATATATGACCATAGGATACAAAATAGTTTTAAAATAAGCAGAAATTTGATCAGATGCTAGAGACTGTTGCCGTAAACGAGTTACTGAGACCCACGATCATCCTTTTCAGTTTATGTAGGTGGATCTTCCGCTAAGATGGAATAACCACAGTACAACACATCTGTTTTCCTGCCCAAAAGACAAGAAAGCGCCGATCTTACCCAATTAGCTAGCGGAAGCTCGCCCGAAGGTAAAATGAAACATTGTCAAGTGGCATCTAAATTAGACAGTCCAATATCTGTTGCGAATCTCTTAGTTGTCATATTCATGAATAAAAGAAATCAAACTATTGCCTCTCTTCCAAATCGACTTTGGTCATCAATAAGATGTCTTAATGCGATGAGACAGGAAGCTGAATAAATCCCTGTTGCAAAGAGACTGATGTAGAAGTGTATTATGGAATCACTTCGATAACTAATACTATATCTTAGTCACATAGGTTATTATAGCAAATCAATCAGAAGAAAGACAATTCATAAAACTGTCACCAGTCAATAGATAAAGTATTTAACAAAAGCAATGCTTCACATATCGTTGGCGTTTTCATTCATTGTCATATGTTCAGATATTCTCTCATTTGCAATTTTTGATCATAATTCGTGGCTGGATATTGTCTGTCCAATAATCTTATTTCAGCTGCCTGCAGCCAGTATTAGGGTCCCAGCTAGAGTTAAATAGTTAACTCCGAAGCTGAGGTAAAAAGCAGTATAAAAGTGTAAAAATAGGATTTAATACTGAAATAATTTGTAAAAAAAAAAAACAGAAATAAATTATACATTTTTGAAAATTACATTGCCACCTATACGTTTTTGAGGAAAAAATATTACCATAAATATATTTTTTTACAAAAAATATTACCAGGAAAAAAAATTGTCAGCATTAAATAACCCATTGAGGTTGATATGCCGTAAAACAAACAAACCACTATGGAACATCCGAGGTTGTCGTAGAAAGCAATTCGAGGAAATGATTTGTTCAGTCTTTCTGGACTACATTGGTAACATCATTTCGGAAACATACATTTTCATTCAATAGGAAAGAATTGTCAATAGTCGCTGAAGGTTATGTGAACTAAAAAAAAAAAATCGATCAAATTGTTTTTTTTTTAAATATCGCATACAAAAGCAAAGTAAGCCAGCTAAATAAAAAGAATTGACTTAAAAGAATAGATTTATAAACCCGCCCTCATGATCCAAACAGTCACCTCGCATGACTTCAATTGAATAGGTTTGTGTCCTTTTGTATTAGGATAATGTCGAATAAAAGACTTCTATAATAGATGATATAGATTGTGGTATAAATGCATTCTCTTCGGATATCTCACGGGAATTGATAAGAGTTATGTGTCTAAAATTATAAAATATTTAAAATTTATTCATATCTGACCGGCAAGCTCTTCGAAATATGTATTATCTTTTTATCATTTCTATATTTTTATTTGGTGAAAAGCTCTCCCTAACACACCTCTCAAAAACCGACTTGAATTTGATTTCGTTTCGTTTTCGTACCTATATAAATATAGGTACTCGTTTGGAAAAACATCGGATAGCTCACCTTGCAGGAGAACAAATCGGTACCCAAGGAAAAATAGGGAAAAAAAAGAAAGAACCGAGAACATTAAACTAAGTGGAAAACACTCGTCCAGTGTTCAAGCTCCAGTAGAAAGAAAAAAAAACCAAAGTGAGTAAAAAGACAACTACGTAAAGTGCTCAATACACTAAGTAGAGCAAAACAAGATAATCCTAATGTCCCAGGCAAACCTACCTAGGTTTCAACTAAACGGATCTTCAGGGTAACGCTTGCAAGCGTTACCCTGAAGATCCATTTATCTGAAACCTACATAGGTTTTCTTGGCACATTCGGACATACACACTACACACACATACATTGTATTACATACACAGTATAAAATTTCAGATGGAATATATCTGTAAAATGACAATATCAATAAATTCAAAAGTAATATTTATCGTAGCCGACTCTTTTCGTTTTGAGGTACTTTATCAAGTCAAATGCAAGGATTCTATATTGTAACAGACGTTTATAGACGAGAGTAAATATGCTCGTTTTCAAAATTTTTAAATTTAAGAAATGCTTATAATTATTCATCAAATCTGAGCGCCGATTTTTTCAAATATCTCCATTCCTGAAAGAATTACTGTTTTCCCCAAGCCAACATACATGACTATAAAAATGTTAAAAATTTAAGTTAACTTAAATTTATAACCTCATGTTATTCAAAATATATCAGAAAAAATAATCCAAAACTAAAATAATTTAAATATTAATTCGAATGAAAAATTTCGAGAGAATCTTTTTACTCACTTTCGTTTCTTAGACATTAAATTATGTCACTTGGTGTCCTCCATGACTTGTCTAGACTTTTCAGCTTACATGATGAATATTTATGAGAGTTACTTAAATTTAAAAATGTAAAAACTTACATTTGTTCTCGTGTCTATAAATCTTTTATATGCCGTCTTTGGCTATCCCAATATGTCATCGGATCTTAGTTTCTTACCTACCACCCTCTGTTAAAACACTTCCCATGTATTTAAATTTCTGTACCTGCTTGATTTTAGTATCCCCGAACTTTCTCATTTTGGGCTTATGTTTTTTGCGGATAACCATGCATTCTGTCATCTTGTAGTTTATATATAGTCATTTCTTCTCGCTTTTAGTCGCTACTTTCTGTATGACGTTTTGTAGTTCCCTGTCCGTGTATGTTATCAGCACAGTGTCATCTGCATATCATACATCGCTAAGATTGTAGCCGTCAATAAGGAATCCTGGGAGGATTTCTAATTCTATGAGAAATACAACGCTGTAGAGTTTGTTTTTTTAAATCCGGTGAGAAGACACATCCATGTCTTACACCCTTCCTATATTTGTATATCAGCTGAACTCATATTTGTTACAAAATAAAATCCTTGAAAATAAAACCCATTTTCTCAAGGAAAACCTTGAGAAAATGGGTTAGTTTAGGTCTTCTTTGCTTTTTTTTTTTTTTTTTAAGCCAACTAGGGGATGTATGCTCATCAGCCCCCTTTTTATTTTGTCCATTTTCATTAGCTTAATTCCCATTTAGGTAACCAGAAATGCCAGTTCTATGGTGGATACCGGACTGTATTCGTTTGAGTGTATTGTTGTATACCTGACTGGTTTTTAATTTATTCAAGTCCCGCATTGATTTCGTCCAGTTAACTGATATGCCTACCACGATTAATCATTGTGTTTTTAATTACTAACAAAATGTTTAGTCTCTTGTATATATCGTATTACTCACATTTTAAATATTCATTTGGTATTAATTTTTAAAAAGTTGTTATTTAACTGCCGCCTCTGCAGGCAAAGTTTTCATATAGGGACTAGTTAGGGGTTCATAGAGAATTGACGTATTATGGTGTCTGTAGCAAGAATGGTAAGTAAGAATGTGATATTTTGATGTAAGGTGTATTGTATAGTTTGTTTGGTTCAGTGATTTTGGCTCGCTAAGTTTAAGATAAGACAGATGATGATCAGCTTTCCCCCCATTTCAACATTTGACATTATGCCACATTGTATGTATTTATACAAAAATAAATATCATTTGCCTTCATAAAGTCCGTCAGTGGGTAAAACGAATCTAAGATAATTTGTTTTTGTCCTTAGCGATATTTACAAGGATATAATTAATCACATCACAACCAAATCAAGATAAATATAACACATCACGCCTTGGAAGAAAAAACTCAAAATTCTCGAAGAAGACTTCAAAAAGAAACTAAGCACATTAAATATACTTCACCGGAGGTAGTATCCTAAAATGTTTAAAGACTATATATGTTCAAAATCCTAATATTAATATGTATAAATATTTGATACATACTTTTCCTGTGCGGTTCTCTCTTTGTGTCATGTCTTTTCAGAACGTAGGCGATAATGGCTCTCCACGACCTCCTATCCCTTGCAACTCTAAAGTTCCTTCCCTCGGCTTCCTCCCCCAGACCACGTTCTGTCCTCTACTTGCATAAGTCCACCATGTATGTCAAGCTTTGTTTTCTTTGTCTCTCTTTCCCCTCTATTCGACCAGTGAGTATCATTATCCAGGCCCTTCTTATGTGTCCCAGAAACTGCTACCTCTTCCTCATTAATTATAAGCCTCTTCCTTGTTTACATCCTCTCTTAGACTTCATCATTGCTGACACGCTCGGTCCTTAGCATCCTTCTGTTGAACTACATCTGTCGCCTCGGGTGTCTTCATCTTATTTCAGCGAGCGAAATAAATGGTTCAGATCGATATTACACCCACCTAAAGAAGGCCGGAGCGTACAACGGCCGAAAATATGAGAACACTACCCCGAATAATGTAAATTCGGTAAATAAATAAACATCAAGTTGTAACCCACAAAATCTTGTCTATCACACCAAGAACAGCCAGTTCTAGATAATGACGGAGATCCGAAAGGAGTTGAAAAGAGGAAAAAAAAAATGAACAAACTATGAACATCAGGTGTTTATCCTCGATTTTAATCCCGGTGTACAAAATATCTTATTAAAAAATTGCAATAGAAAATTAAAGACATTATCTACTGAATTTGAAGCACATATATTACACACGCAAGTTTCGTTGAAGGCCACATGCAAGAAACTGCGATTAAGCTTTTTATGAAATCGCCGTGTTCGTACAAATGCTTTCTTTGCTGGAAACAAAGTTTGTAAAAGCATGTCGATCGACCGGCTCATGTTACACCGACCCGACAATAGCACAATTATAACTCATCTAAACACACACGAAAACCTACCAAACTCCATTCGAAACATGCTAGTAGTAATTACAAATAAAATAGTCACAATGATAAAAAAGAAATGTCAACACTCAGTATTACGAATACGGCCAAAATGTGCTGACCATGTTTGGAAAATAAGACATTCCTAGAACATCAGATAGATACATAAAACAACCCACGTATTCAGCTAAAAATAAAAATCGGCCTTGATATTGGCTGAGATAGAAAAAATCTTTACAATATGCAGACACTTTGGACAGGTTTTGCACATTTTGTCTACAGAAAAGAAACCACTTCTAAGGTCTAAAGAATTAAATAAAACCTTAATCTCAGTATCTTGTTAGTCGTTTTTAACGAAAGTTATATGAAAGATTGTTGCCGAAATACACACACACACAAATATACATACATATATAATATATATATATATATATATATATATATATATATATGTGTGTGTGTGTGTGCACGCGCATATCTCTCTTCAAAAAGTGTGGTTAGTTCTGCACAAAGCCTTCAACACTATAATCAAATCATATTTGCTGGTGTCTGGCTGCCGGTTCCTAGGAAATGGGCTGCTTGACCCTCATACGTCAAATACGACTGTGGAGTCCACCATATATATATATATAATATATATATATATATATATATGTGTGTGTGTGTGAGTGTGTGTGTAAGCCTTTACAAGAAGGTGAATGCAAATTAATTTGTACACTTAAATAGTAATGCATATCCGAGTGTATATAAGTAAGTGTATCTTTCATAGTACTTCTACAATGTATGAACGTGTTTATGAAATTATATGTATTTTACTTATATCTACGCGTTTGATCTTGGTTCGATTGTCTTATTTACAGATAACATTGATATAAATGATTGAATTACCATTCAAATCAATACTAATTATCTTTTACTATATGTACAAATTGTTTTCCTGATTACCACCGATAATGATGCCAACGTTAATAATCTTATAATTAGTACGATGTTGTTGATCTTTCATAAGGTTATTAGTAAATAGAAAACTAAAATCAATTATTGTTATGTTTTTTTCTAGATTATCCAAGTGTTATTAGTGTAGGTTGTCTTTTTTTTTTCTTTTTTGTATTCAGTTGGGAATATAGTAGTTAGTGACATTTTGTCCGAAAAAAAAGATAGTGAATGCAGTTATGTGTATACAATTACCTTCAAGTTAATATTTTTTTAATTAGGAGTCCTTAAGGTAACATTTGGGAAATTGATTCTCGTCTTATAGTTTAATTCGAGAGTAAAGATTAAATTTTATCATTTTTATTTTATTTTCGGGCTTGGATAAAAACTTAAATGCTGAACTAGAACCTTTATAAAGAAAAGAATGTCAACAACACACAGCATGAAGTAAAGAGAAAGAATCATGGATATAATAGAAAAGAAGAGAAGGAGATATTATATATATATATATATATATATATATATATATATATATATATATATATATATATATATATATATACACACACACACAAGTTCTTGAAAATATATTTCAATTGAGCACTGTTGAATGACAAGCTAATTCTATAAACACCCACCTGCGCTAATGCAAATCTCTTAAGTAAAATAAATCTAGCCCTATGGCTGATTAGCATGTGCTTACATTCGTAAAAACAATGCGCTAGATTTAGCTAGCTCATTCTCTCGAATGCATATAGCCGAGTGGTCGAAACTGACCGACACAAAATCGGCTGTTTCAATCCTGGCTGGAGGCATTCGGATGTCTAGTCGCACTGAGGTGCGAAACAGTACTGTCTGCGAATTATAATTTATTATTAATTAAAGAATTTCAAATACTTAAAATCACAGTTAATAATTTTCATTTCATGAGAGCTTTTAATTATTACCAATATGATTTTAATTGTTTGATATTCTTTAATAATAAATTCGCTGTTTTCTGACAGAGCTCTTCCTGGATCAATATCCACCTGGAAATTCCATATGGATTACCATATTGCATTATAACTATAACTTATGAGATGAAATGGATTAAATCCGACAAATATATTAATATATATATATTCTGCTTATACGTTGTCTATATGGATGCAACTTATTTGATTAAATACTGTTTTAATGAAACATTAATTACATTTACTGGCTTGAATGTTCGAGAAATTTTGTAGAAAATATGCGTTCTCCGACAAGAATCGGACAATACGAAATCGCCATATTGTCTGACGTGCTGTTTAAGCATTCAACCACAGAGATCTTTCCAGTTTTGTAAGCAGTAATATGGACTTGGCTAAACTGAACTTTAGAAATCTATATTCCTCAAATCGTTGTATGAACGCTGATAACGTTTCTTTCCCTTTAGATTACACCAATATGTTTTATTTTAAAAATTAAAATTAATGAAAATTAAAATAAAGGACATTGTGTTATGTGATGTATTCAAAATTAACGCTGTGTCTCTACTTTAGCGATCATATAACGATTCGATATTTTTTTTCTGGTTGGTTGGTTTTCTTTAGAGGCATATTAAACTTTTTTTAATGCCGTAATCTAAACAATCTGAACACAATTTTAAAAGCAATTGTATATTTTCAACTGCAAATATAATGGATTGCTGGTTATTTTGCTTTAAAGATATTTCCAATTACTTTCCTACAAACACGCATGCCCCCCTCACTTTTTATATATAAAAATGTATTGCTGGTACTTTTACTATAAAGTTGTGTTTCTATACATTCATCGTCTTTTGTTTAGGAGTTCAATATTTACCCATAGCTGAAAACCTAACTGTTGCTATCAAGAATTATAAAAACCTCCCATCACCCGATCAGAAGCCTTCTGCCGGATGTAGTTTATCGTACTAACCATAACTATGACGATTTGATATTTCATTATGAAAAAAAGAAAAAGAAAAGAACAATAGAAATAAAATACTATAATACCGATCATTTAACAGCTGGCATTCAGAGAAGCAGCATTTGCTACATAGCTGGTTTCAGACTTTTGTCCATTCTGGTACATACAAGTCTATTACAATTGTCTAGTCCTCAGGACGACTAACACACGTGCGTTGGTATCAATGAGGACGCATGTACTGCAGTTTTGTCAAAATCGACGACTAGGCTTGACTCATAACTTTATTACGAAGAGAGAACAGATCCTACATTTAGAGCCATTTACTATATGTCTAACAAAACAAATTTGTACCGGAGCAAAAGAAATGGAAAAAAAAAAAAAAAAAAAAAAAAGAACTAGAAACATCCGAACAGGGCGAAATAAGTCATCCAGTGCCTTAAGTCTGGTCCAAAGAAGAAAAAAAAACAAGCTAGTAATAAAGCTAAAACGTAGAGTGCTCAATACCCTAAGTAGAGCAGGAATTAATGGAACAATTCCAAAAGAGTCAAGAAAAACTTACCTAGGTTTCACCCAAGCGGATCTTCAGGGTGAGGTGGATAAAGAGGAAATGACATGAAACAGTATTTATTGATAAAACCACTAAAAATCAATAAATACTACTTCATGATATTTCCTCTTTAGCCAGTTTACCTTGAAGATCCGTTTAGATGGAACAGAGGTAGGTTATTCCTGGCTCTTTAAAAGAACGAAGATTAAGATTTCAGCGCTAAAACATTTAAAACAGGGCACAATACAAAAGTATATCAATACACATTTGTTTATTATGTAACATTACATTAGAACATGTTTATACCCTCTACAAAACTACATCTTATTTCAACGTTAAAAAAAATTTCTTTTAACATTGAACAAGATGTACAATTTTGTAGTGGGTATATGCATGTTGTAATAACATATATATGCTCACGCGCAATGGCAAAATTTTGCCAGTTCTCTGCAACCTCTACCGTTGTTATCCATCAACCATGCATCTTTAGTGCAATGACTGTGGGGCTGATGCAGGGTTGGAATAACCGGGGCAAGGCATCTCTCTCAAGTAATTTCCGTTAACTGCCTGAAGAAGGAATTCGGCAGAACAAGAAACAAAACAGGATCAACGTTTTTATACGAACTCAAGTGTCGGGTAAAAGAAATGCCTACAGGAATTAACAGTAATACACATTACTTCCTTTAAGAAAGTTAAATGCTGCCACAATCCCTCTCTACTAGTTATGGTCTCTGAAGCCAGTTCCAATTCCCGACAAATCGAAGACCAATACCCTGTTTATTTCTTCACAAAGATTGGCCCAAACCCACCCATCATAGCTCACAGCCTGCATATCTAATGGCCAACAAATCAAGTAATTTATCACTTTGCCGTCCGTCCCAGCTTTCAACACTTTTCGCCCTTACACTTTGCCACAGGCCTTCAAATGACCAAAGCACCGTTGCCAAGCTATAAGCAAGTTGATTGCTCCGCGCGAGAAGGAGTTCGCTCATACATCTTTATCTGAATTGCTTCTGTCTCTACTGATGAATGTTTTGCCGGCATGTTGCTTACTGGTGCCAAATTGAACGGGTAAGACATCTACTGAGCACAAAGTTTGAAGCAAATGTTGTGAACGCCTAATGTTTGCGCCCTGGGTAAATATTATTAGTGTTTCTACTTACGACCGGCGATGAGGAATTGTATCCTTGGAAATGGACAAAAGACCTGTCGGTTTTACTGCATGAATGAAGGATGAGGTTGTCTTAATTTTATCAAAGTTATCTAGCTTTATTTGAAGCAGAAAGCTCTGGATTAACTTGAAAATATCTTTGGCTATCATCGGTGGTTTTCAGCTTGTATTGAGTGTTATTAAAATGTCACACGTCTAGAATTTTACATTTTTAAGCGCGCCAAACGTTACTAGATGGGAAATAGATCGATATTCGAAAACAATTACTTCGACGACGGTATGAACAGTTGGTGTTAGGCGTTTTATATGTAACTATTGCAATTTATAAGACACAAAAAAAAGAAACAAAAATATCGTTCGCAACTACAAATACAATACAAAAATCG
The DNA here is from genome assembly GCA_963932145.1 of Acanthosepion lycidas. Lineage (NCBI taxonomy): Eukaryota > Metazoa > Mollusca > Cephalopoda > Sepiida > Sepiidae > Acanthosepion > Acanthosepion lycidas. The sequence continues at coordinate 74,639,459 of OZ010594.1, read as the reverse complement.
TTTATGCAGATTTATTTTATACTAGTTTAAAATAAAGCCAGCTCCTGCGGAGTGCTTTGAATTGGGCTTCATCACAATAGGTAGGGAGGAGTAAATGCGATAGGCAACAGACTACAGAATTACTTAAAATTGATCGCTGCATTCAAGTATTGCATTAATATTCAAGATTACCTTTTAAAAAAGTTCAAGGTTAATTTTTCTGCCACCGCTTAATTTAAAGACAAATTGATGTACGCAGGTCCTTACTTTATGAACAAAAAATGTTAATACATAGGTGACTCTCGCTGGACTTTGCAAATAATTTCGATTATTCTATTTCCAATTTATAAAAATTGTTAAAAAAATCGTCGAAAACAATCGCAGTAATGAAAAGTTGGGAGTTCAGATGTTCAGCATTGTGGGTTCGAATTCGACCCGGAATGTTTTTAATTTGCTCATGGAGTCGGCTTGATTCCAAAGTGGTATGCTATGCTCAGCTACGGCCTCTAGGAGTAAAGTTGAGAAGTATGAGACAGACATTTGCTTTTATTATATAGATATAGAAATACATATTGAAGATGTCTTCATTTTGATAATCACATTTTAGTATGGCAAGATTAATTACTTAGTAATAAGCAAAATTCTGAGAATACCATGGACCGAACATGTGAGCCACAGCGAAGTTCTAGATAAAATAGCAACAAAAAAGGGCACTTGTATATATTAGGTTGGTGCAAAAATAATGACGTAATGTCGTCGTTTTTTGACGTATTTTTAACGTCAAAAAACGACATTATTACGTCATTATTTTTACACCAACCTAGTAACATCAGAAAGTTTAAATTTCCAACGCACACGAGGAAAGAGGGTTTGGAAAATTTGAAACTTGCGGTACAGATTGAAAAAACCAAGCATAACCTTTATGACGAGCTTGATAGGATAAGATAGACAGCAAAAAGTTAAATTTACTAAGAGATACAAAAAACAGAAAATTAAGAGAACCAATGTCCTCAAGGGACACGGTATATAGAACAGAACTGCGTTAAGCTACTTAAATTTACAAAAATAAGGTAATTGATTATTTTTCGTTGGACAGAGATTGCTTAGACAAGAATAACCCTTAAATTATAGACGTAACTATGAATAATGGCCTACAGCCATGTCAAGTTTAACCGGATCTCTTAGAAGAGCGCTTCATAAACAAAAGAGCATTACCAAAATGCAGTAACCACATCATTTGAAGACTTTCAATCGTAGTATCTAAATTAGAACTTGTAACTAGAAGGGAATATAATCGCATGAAGACATTGATTTCAATACGAACTTAAAGTTTAGGATGAAAACCTTTATCAATGCCTGAAAAAGCTATAACAGCTTACTTGAGAAACATGTTTCCCTGAAAAACTCTTAAATGATATACCTTTCAATTAGCATAAGGCGATATCAAATTGTAACACCGGTTCTCGTGTAATTACTGAAACTAAGCAACATCAAGTCTGGTCAGTACTTACATGGTCGACCGCTTGAGAATAACAGGTGCTGTAAGCTTGGATGCGCGTGTTTAATAATGTATAATGGCTAGAAATTGTTAATCTGAGGCCAGAGTTCCAATCCCAGTCGAGGGTTACATATACACTTATGCCCAAATATCCATAAGCCTCCTCTCAATCTCCAGGTTCAATTTTACATTTAACTGATAAAAGTATTTCAAAGTGGTGTAATTTTTCTTTTTTGTTTTCCTGTTTGTTTTAAAAGTGGCATGCACTTAGATATTTTACAGCATTTTTTTGTCTAAAAAGATTTACTCAGTCGAATAAGAGAACACAATTGATGGTATCTAAAAAGAAACTGCTGAAAAAGGCATAACTGTTTATTTCTCACACAGAAATCATCGTTCAAATGAAGTGTAAACGAAACCTAAATACCGATATTGTTCACAAAAGATTCACTTAGAAATGATTCTAAAATCTACATTAGAATCTGGTGTTTGATATTTCAATGTATGAATATAGAATCTGTTTTACTCTACAACCTCTTTTCAACATACGAAAAAAATCACAAACCTCTGTTACTCCGTCGATACTTCCATGGAAAATGTTTTTACGAACTAAAAGAATTCAACCAATTCACACCGTTATAACTAGGGCACGCCATGCATACACACAGGATCGAAGCAGTGTCGTTGTCATCGTATTCCGTATGTTAGAAAGTAGGCTCGTTCGAATTCTGAAGATGCCCTAGGAGAAGTTTAGCCCAAAACAGTAAGAAGCTACTAAACCAAAATATACCGTAAGGACCCACCATATTTTCTTAGTCTTGAATATTATAGACTCCCATATGAATGACATGCATAGTATACAACCTCTTCAGAAATAGCTAAGCTATCATCTGTAAACAACCGATTTCTCAGATCGATGATTAAAAATGAATAAAAGCAAATGAGTGATGTGCGTATTAAAGAGGACTGTTCCTCGTCGGACCTCGTACAAGAGGTGCTTCTTAAACCAAAGAACATAACCAAATAGCAGCAATCACATTACTTGAAGGCTCAACCGTAGTAACTAAATTAGAACATGAAACTAGAAGAAAATATAATGGCACCAAGACGCCGATTTCGACACTAGTTTAAAGAACAGGTTAAGCAAATCCTAATCAGGGTTTACTCGAGAAACGAGTACCTTGATGAGTAACCTTTTGAGAATACCAGGTGCTGTAAGCTTGAATATACATGTGGTGTAATGAATAATGACACGAAATTGTTAAAAGGGAGAACAGAGTTCCAATTCCAGTCGGGTTCATCGTATTCACTTACGCCCAAATACGCTTAAGATATGAATACACCTTCCTTCCTCTGCTAGGGAATAATAGGTAAGACTCATCAGTAAATCATTGATTTGAATTTTTTTTTCTAAAGTATTTTCTGGTTTTAAATAACCAGCAAACGGTTGATAAACCGTAAAGAATGATTAAAGACTACTTACAGTAACGTTGTTCGGTCAATAAATGCTCGAGGTTTCCTGCATGAAAACTTATCCTCAACATTAGTATTGGTTGCCTACATGTAATTGTGTCTTTCCTTTAAAAGGCAAATTTGGAGATATATATATATATATGCTGGACTCTCCCGTCGTATGAGGGTCAAGCAACTGTTCCTTCGAACCGACAGTCAAACAACTTCACATATGATTTTATTATAGTAGTGAAGCCTTTATGAAGAACCAACCACGCTTTTTGTAGAGCCGAATACAGAGACCTGGTGCAACCGACTCACCACAAATTTGTATTAAGTATTTTGTCTTTTAGACCAGTTGCCATCCAAGGCTATACAACCCAGTCCATATTTACCTATAGCTTGAAGAGGATCCATGTAAGTTTATTCCTCCACCGTGCCTCATTATATATATATATATATATATATATACATACACAGCTATTTTAACATGAATATAACTCTGTTTATATACAACGTTGAACTATAGTTGATATTTCACAATCGTATCAGCAATATACCACTGATTTTTCTATCATTGTAAAGAAATTTTTCTTTGTTGAATTATCTCATAAAAGACGTATTTTATATGATAAAGTCTTTCATGCCAAAGGAGATATCAAATCGTTTCTTAAAGTATATCAAGATGCTGCAATTGCCGTTTTTGGAACATTTTAATACTTAATTCCTCCAGTAAGAATCCGTCCGATAATATCCAACGTTGCCTGTTTCCTCATCTCCCAAACCAAATTCCACGCCAACAGATATTGGCGTTTCTTTTCTCCTAACTATTCGTGACGGCCAGAGCCTCGATTCATTGCACGGTTTCACTTTGCGGTATTTATTTTCTCCGAAAGACCAATGATTATATAGATACCATCCTGGAATCTGTATTATTCTTTTGTTGATTCTGAGACAAGGTTATCATTAAGTGGATAACTTAATTCCTTTGCCTCTGCGCTTTGCCTTCTGAGAGTTACGTGATTAAATATTGGTTTTGTTTGCTGTGAAGCATTAACATCAGCACAGATTGGCGATGTATACCGAGATGCCTCGCTTTTTTTTTCGCTCTCCTTTCATTTTCTCTCGTCCTCTTTTCCTTTCTTTCTTGTCTTTCTTTCAGTCTCTCCCGAATCAAGCTCACTGTCGATTTTAATTTTTATCGTACCTTATCTTTGTCTTTTTTTCCTAGGATTTGCACTTATTTTTCTTCCATTATTTCCTTTCAATTTTAACCCCGTCCTCCGCTTTAAAACGTTATTTTACCTAAACGAGATTTTTCATGTTTACCTTAATCTTGTTTGGTTTGTTTTACGGCATATCAAACCTCAATGGGTCATTTAATACTTACATTTTTTTGGGTAACGTGTGTGTTTTTTTGTTTTGTTTTTTTATCAAAAATGTATAGCTGCTATTAGGTTGGTGTAAAAATAATGACGTAATAATGTCGTCTTTTGACGTTAAAAATACGTCAAAAACGACATTATTACGTCATTAATTATTGCACCAACCTAATATTATTTTTCTTCAAAACTTTTTTCTGGTAATAATTTTTTACAAAATGTGTCTGGTATTAAAGCCTCTTTTTACACTTGTATACTTTTTTTTTTTTTTTTTTTTACCTCAGTTTCAGGGTTAACTATTTGTCCATAGCTGGGACTCTAACAGGTGCTACCACCCCGGGTCAGTGTAGACCTGGGAACACCAGCAATTAAGTTTCACGCTGCTCAAAGCCTCCTGATCAGAGGTCTTGCTGTTTGACGTAGTTTATCGGCTTACCCTGGACGCGGATGTAATTTATCGTCATACCCAGGATGCTTACCTTAGTCTGTCAAAAGGCAAAATGTATAGAAATTAGGTCGATTGTGATGTACCAACAAAAAGCTCGAACACAGTTTAATGATATTGGTAGAAATTATTGCCTAAGGTATAAGAGCAAACACTAACATCTTATATATATATATATATATATATATATATATATATATATATATTTGCTTCATTCAGGATGGATCCAAATAGAATGAAATTATAGGGGGAGGCTTGTGTTGTATCAATTCTCCATATAAGGAGAACCCACTTTCCTTGGAGATCAGCATTTCAAGTACACCCATATCTTAAAGACGAGGATCCATTGCAATGAGCTAATCGTTAAATGACTTAACCGATATTTCAGGCCTACTACGCGTGCAATGGATTTGTACCAATCGACTTCAGATTGGTCACTTTTTCAGTATTTGCAACAGTTCTAATTGATTTTTTTACGGTTTATAAATCTTTTGCAAGTTATTTAAAGCCAGAAAATATTTTTAGATTTTAATTATATGTGAAGAGGATCGATAGATTCATATTCTTGATTATGACAAACCGGACTGGAATTGGATCTAAGCAATTCAATTTACAATTACGTACCGTTACGTATTACACCACCCATAGACCAAAGCCTACGGAACCTAGTATTCTCAAAGTGGTCAACCACAAGGTACTGACCAAGCTCGACGTTGCTTAACTTCGCTGATCGTACGTGATATGGTCATAAGCCTATTTTTAAATTGTTTATACAATACACTAGTTTAATCAGTATATATAACAAACCAATTTGAAAATCAGCTCCATATTCTTTACATGTTTTCAGACAGTAAATATTCGACATTTTTTTTTTCATTCAATTTATTTTGCTTCATTTTGAAGAAAGAACACGATCACGTTAACAGTTTCCGTCCAACGCACAATACTGACGAGTTTTATGGTTTTTATTTTATGTGATTTTAGAGTTGGTTATAAACACCAAGGGGTTAAATAGACAAGTCGTTATGTTATATAAAAACGGGAAATACCTATTTTTCCATCTCATTTTTTTCTTTCTTTCTTTCCCTATTTCCATATTCATACTTCTCGCTATCCCTTTCATCATCCTTGACAAAATACATTTGTCAGCAATTTTATGCTATAAAAGATTTGTTCTCCAAATCTCAGAATCGTAATGTAGGATCGATTTAACTGTAGAGATAAAGATAACGCATTTCTGTGATTGTGCCGATTTCCCTGGAGGTCTATTTGATCTTCAACGTCAAGAACGCTGCTGACACTTTGCCAAATGGCCAGTGACGTCTCACTTAGTACAACGTTTCTGATCAATCACAATTTCCCGCCACACAAAAAGTCGACCTCTTTGACAAGTTCTCAAACCGCAGCGAGTGGAGATATTTGAGTAGTGTCGACTTACGCAAGTTCTGTTATTTATCTTATTTTCAACTTTGTACCTGCTGATGATGTTAACAGTCTTAACTTGCATCAGATAGCAGTTGTGTTAAATGTCCTGTCATCGGCAAAGATATCCATTTGTAATAAGGCTATCTCCTGTATTCTCCTATTTCACTTCTGTGGTGGTCTTCATGTAAAGCTGAAATTAAACGCATTGATGGAATCCAGATTGAATCACGAAACTATGCAAGTTTATGTTCACCTGGGAACATTGAAGTATAGGGTTTGACAGGAACAGCGGATTAGTGTGATGACCATCTCAAGTATTATATGAAACATTCGATATCTCCCTGACGGTGTTGAAAACGCATTCTCATGATCTGTGAAGTTGACCAAGAGATGTTAACTTCCACTCCATTTATTAGTCTACAAAAGTGGTTCCCAAATTTTGGTTGGTTGGTTGGATGTTATGGCATATCAACCACTGTAGGTCATTTAATGCCAAATTTAGTTAGATATCTATATATTAAATATATAGTACTAGTAAACGTATAGCTGGCAACATTATTTTAGGACAGTTTATAGGCATACCCATGACATGGATATATGCTTGGAAAAACTGGGAGTTCACTATTTGCCCATAGTTGGGACCCTAACAGGCGCTACCACCCCGGGTCAGGGTGGACCTGGAGACATCAGCAATTAAGAGGTGGTTCCACGCTCCTCAAAACCTCCCAATCTGAAGCCTTGCTGTTGGATGCAAATTTAACGTCATACCCAGAACGACCAAAAGTTTGGTTTGACGTCACCCCGCCTTGCGTAAAACAACAACAAAACAACCATAAAGTCGCTATCGGAAATGTAGTCAACCTTTGATTGGATTTTCTTGTTGCTACTGTTGCATGTTAAATGAGCATATTATTTATAGTAATTGATATATAAAAATGGGATAACTGTAAAGTGAAGGCAAAATACTTTTCAGGTACAATGTATATGTTATGGTTTAGATATACCACTTTCCCTCTGGTTGCTCACTTTTTTCTCGACGACCCAAAGTGTGGGCGGTAATTCCGACTTTAGGAAACAATGCTCTCTACTATAATAATTTTGCAATCTGTCCCACGGAAAACTGTCTGTTTGTTGATCAAGGGGAGATGTGTGTGTGTGTGTGTATATATATATATTATTCCATTACGACACTGAATTTGCTATGTTTTGAAACTGAAACTCAAGACTAAATTTTAACATCAAAATTAAGCTTAAAATTTAGAGCAGTTTCATTTTCAAACGATGTTTAGTTTATTCTAAACATCATTTGGGAATGAAGCTGAGCTCTAAATTTCAAGTTTAATTTTGATATTAAAATTTAGGATTTGATTTTTAGTTTCGAAACAGTAATTGGTGTCGCGACAGAATCATATTAAAAAAAAATATAATAATTTTAAGCTACTTCTGTATCCAGTACTGTTTTTATAAAAGTAAAAACTACTAAAGATCGTCGGATTAATAATCAAACTTTTCTATTACATCAATACATGTGTGTCTATGTGATCATTCAATTGACAGGCATAGAGAAACCGGCTTTCCTATTAACATTATGAATTCGTTAACTGTACTATCACTAAAATAGTATATATTGGCAATATTTTACACCTAAATTGATCATTTCATTTTTAGTAGAGTTTTTCAAATCGTTAAATCTGTTGCTATATTTTTAGTACCAAAAATAGTTTCTTCCTTTTTTGTCTGCTTTCCGGTGCTACTTTGAATGGAAGGATTTTATTTATTTTTTCGTTTTTATTTCGTACATTTGTAATATGATCGAAATTCACGATTCTCTTTTTTCCGATTTTCCTGAAGAAACTAAAAAGGTATATTCATTCCGTCACAAGTGAAAATCGAACGTATTGTCGGAGTATTTTAAAATCTACTTTTTGACCTCTTAAATACGACAAAGGCACTCCTTCCTCAACTTGGTCAATAAAATGCAAACCATAAACAAAGAACACTCAACCTTTAACATTTCTATTGTTTCTTCGATAATGGAAATATTAAAAGGATAATTTTCTTTAACTCTGACCTATCGCACAAAATATCTTCAGTTTTTGTCTTTTTATCTTATAGATCTTCTTTTCACACAATATAATTGGATTTCTGACACTTTCAAATCCTTAATAGCTGTACAGGATCGACACTTAATGATTTTTTAGACCTTTTCCGTTGTATTAATTAAGAAAAGAAATGTTAACCAAAGCAAGTAAATATCCATATTCTTAACACCTTCAAGCTAATTCGCATCGATCTTATATCATTTTCTTTTAATTTTAATGCTCTGTGCTGTAGGCAATCAGCAATTGCTAGATTCCTTTTAATTATTATCTGGGAATTGATATGATATTCGAGATATATAGTTGAAGGTATTTCAGTTTCTTGCTTACTCCACGACTTTTCTAGTTCAGAAATGTCGTATGTTGGTTTCAATCCGCGACTGAAAAGCCCACTGTTCCCTCATATTCAAGTAAAAACGAAAAGAAAATTTAGGACTTTCGAAAGAACATTCGTGTGAAGTGAATGCAAGGGACTAGGCTCGAACTTGAAACTGGTTTACCACTTTCTACACCAATAATGTTCAGGGTGCATTAAAATACACTATTTATTTACATTATTCGGACTACTGTCTTCATCCTTTATTACAACGTTTCGGCCGTTGTACGCTCTGACCTTCTTCAGGTAGTTGGAATGTCGAACTGAACCCTTTATTTTGCTCCCTGGGGTAGACTGTTCTAATTCCATGTGTCATGTCTAATGGATGTCAGTTATCACTTATCTACTGTTAATTGCCCTCTCCAAGTCCTCTACCGCCTAAACAAGGTATTGTCCTCACGCTCTTTGGGTCCTGCCACTGGATCTAACTAAAGCCTTTATCCACAGCGCCATGTGTCCTTGGGGCGGTTAAGGCGGTGGAGAAATTGGAGAGAGGGAATTAACAGGAGATAACTGATAACTGACATCAATTAAACAGGGCACGTGGAACTAGAACACTCTACCCCTGTGAGCGAAATAAACGGTTCAGTTCGACATTCTAATCACCTGAAGAAGACCGGAGCGTACAACAACCGAAACGTTGTAATAAATATGGCGACACAGATGAGGACAATATTCCGAATAATGTAAATAGCGTACATAATACCTCATCTCAGAAATACAGCCAGATGAATTAAAATTTTTTTTTTTTTTCAAATCGAAAACACCATGGCCATGCTAAAACACAAGCTAGAGAAAAAAAATGCTTGTTCAATTATTAACGAGATTTCAAAAGGCAAGTTAGCATCTTTAAAAATTTTAAAACATTTAGGTTTAAGAAGTGTCGAAAAATTCTAATTTCGACGGAGACGGGTCTAGTTCTAACTTCAAGAAATGGATAAGATGCATGGAATACCCATGTGGCTACGTTAGAGTTGCGAAAAAGATGCTTTTCGCGTTGAAGCAGAACAGATGAATGCTAATAATACCAGCTTTGTCTATTAACATGTCCCCTAATAAGCCCAAAGCACGATCACATCCTTATCAAGTTAGAGAATACAATAAGATTCAGTCAATTCTCCCGAACAACCAACAGTACTGCTTCAACGCATATTAGGTGACTTCATCGCTGGTTACTTATTTCCCAAAGATCTGATAAATATTTTCCTTCCATGTTCTCGTATTTTCTAAAGCATTTAAGTATTGTTAAGGATCTGTTTAAAATAATTCGGAATTTCCAGGATTTAAATATGTCCATTTAGTTTAACAAACTCCGAAAGAAAAAATGTGCCAGTTTGATACAAATACTGATAGTATGTACTCTAATAAAAAATATTAATATAATGTACTCATGGTTTTTATTTCAGTCTAAGAAAAAAGACAAGTAACTATTTGAGGAAACGAAAATAATTTAGATACACAATATTATGATAGCAGAAAGTAATTAAAGATAAAATATTATTTTGCTTGTCCCTCCCTTAATTCCCAGGCATGTACGCTACACCATGCGTATAGCTCATGAATAATAGACTATTCCGTTTTAGTCGTGTGGAAAGACTGAGGAGATGGACAATACTTGGTTTCGGTGAGAAAGAAAGTTAGAAGGGGTAACTTAGAGTTTAAACCCGGCACACCAATTGTAAATAAAGTTTCCTAAAAAATTCTATTTGTTTGTATATTTACATGCTTATTTCGAAAAGCACAGTAAAATTTTACCGGAAATCTACAGTTTTGGAGTTATTGGCAATAAGATTTCAGATTCATTCACGTCAGGTCCGTTCGCCATTACTGGCGTTGTTTATATACGTTTGCCTCAAGTGAACGTGCGCGGAAGCTTACTTAACGGCCTTCCTCGTCTCAATTTGTGTGCCGAGAACCAAAAGAAGCCTCTAGATATTTTGAAAGTGAAACTTGATTTTTTTTAAATTTGTTTAAGTTACTTAGAAAAGCAATGACAAGTTATTTATTTTATACTGAAGCTGTAATAATGAATTCTTATTCAAATAATAAAACAAAATTTAAAAAAAAAGGTAGCCATTCCACAACTGTCATTGTTCTTTTCTAAATAATCATATTTAAATAACATTGCTTAAAATTGTTATTAAGTCCTTTGGCAGGGTTATTTTTTTGTAAATCATGCTTTTTAAAAAACAATTTAAAAAAAGAAAAAAAATATATTGTAAATAATCATTCTCTTTTTAAATTTCGTGCAAAGTTTGAGCATTGCGTAAGCAATAATCACAAGTTGAGCTTTCGCACATGACTACTCGAGGCAAATGTATGTAAACAACGGAAGTAATGGCTGCTGGGTTGTAGCCGCGACGCGAATGAGTCAGAAATTTTAATGTCAATAACTCCAAAACGATACATTTCCGCATACTTTTACTGTTATTTTCGAAATAAGCATCTGAATTTATACCGAAAAAGGAAATTTAATTAAAATTGGCGTGCGGGACTTAAAGTATAAAAAACACCCGATAGTTTCAGGGAAATGGAAAAGTTGTTAATTTCATCTTTTTCATTTGTACCCACTTCTTTATATAAGATCTAGAATCGATATTTATGGTTGTTATTTCAATATTGTTAAAGATGTTAGGCTCAAATATTTAACGATGTGGCATGAAAATTTCTACAGATATTTTATTGTCGTGGAACTCGACACGAGCCACTTTAAATCAATAACTTAATAATTAAGATTCATCAGAAAATTAAAATAGTCAAATCGAAGTTTTCACGAGCATTTCTAATATAAAATAGAGGATAAATTTTAGGGTGTAAATTATTTTATACCATTTAAAAAAGGAAAGTATCTATCATTAATTATTAGCAGAATATTTCATAAAGAGATCATCTGGCATCGGAATAAATAGAATTTATAGATCTCGTCCTCTCACTAGATACAATTTTAATTCTCAAAAATTATTTAGTCTTGAAATTATCCAGAAATCAATCTCCAGATTCTTACCTTAATCCTTATTCAATTTTTCCAAATTCTTTGTTTCTAAAAGTATATTTGGAAATTAAGATATATACGGAGTTTAAACACGCTCGAGAAACCAGTTTAGTGACGAATTATTCTCCAGACTTACACTGACAAATGTGGAAATGTTGAGTGAATAACGTCGCAAAAGGATTACAAAGCCGCGTCAAGAATTGGATCCTTCATCGATGCTTTTATTTGGAATATTTCAAAATTTCTGGAGATACAGTGTAACCCGGATATAAGAGTTGTCGGGACCGGAGAAGAAGTCTCTTATATCCGGGTTTGGTCTAATTTATATACATTAACACAGGCTCTAATTTGGGACCAGAGAAAATCTCTCATATCCGGGTTATTTTCTTTCATGCGTATGATTAATGATTGTACATCACAATAAAAAAAAAAAGACACTTTATTATTGAAAAATATTTTAGCTAAATAAATTTAAACTTTCCACTAACTACGTCAGTATTAATAAAGACCTGTTATAATAAATCAGGAACCAATAAATCCTCATAAGCTATTAATTTACCAGGGAATATTTATAAAATAATATGGTGAAATTAATAACGTATATCTCTCTCTCACACACTTATTTTCCTGTGAACGTTCTCTATCACCATCTCCCAATTTTCTAGATTCGTTCAACCTTAAATATTAATGCTATCGGAACAAATCTTCGCCCAGATATTATACTATTCTCAAATGTCACCAGGAAACTGCTGGGAAGAATGTATCATTAGCTCACGAGAGAAAATATGGCAAATATCTGGAATTAAATGTGAATTGCAAAAACAAATGCTGGCAAACATGATGCCTAGCCATAGAAGACGTGTGCAAAGGATTTGTAGGTAAATCATTAAGGCAAAATAAAAATAAAAAATATTAAAGATAGATTCGAAGCAAGCGATACGGATTAATTGGTCTTGTGAATGGCGCCCAGATAAACACGGAAACATGTGCCAGAAACGATTAAGGAACGATTTATTATTTAGTTTTCTTTTTTTTCTTTTCAAACACAAAGTTTAGAATTTTATCTCCGCCATCATGCACATCTTCTAAAGTTAACACAACGGCCGCATTTTTTTCAGATAGTTTTCCAAAATAAGCCTGCTATTTTAAATAGTATGGCGAACTCAGTAAATCCTACTCAAATCATAGACGTAGAGTTATTAACATATCGAGAAGGTCCAGGACTTTCCACATCAATAATCCTCTTATTAGCAACAATCAATTGCAAAACGAAAGCAAACTTTATTATTGTATTTTCTTTACACATAAACATTAATATTAGGCGCAAATCATCAAATTGAAAATGATGTACGATAAAAAACACCGTAAAAAATTATATAATACAAAAATTAACAAATAACATGAAGAAAAATTAACAAAAAGCTAAGCAACTTACCGGCCAAGAGGTGGGGTAAAATGGAGAACATTATTCAACGACACCATATAGGTAAACATAGACCGCAGTAACTGTAAGACCGATTTTCATTGGCTGAATTTCAAATTGAATAAAAACAAATTTCGCGTATTTTTTTTGTTTTTTTTTTTTCTTTACAATTAGTACTCTGTGCGTGCGCACGCGCAGTTGTTCTAATGCTAACACCGTTATGTTAATTTTTTTTTTAAATTGTTTTATTCATTGTAAATATTCATTGGGGTATTTTCCAAATGTCGTTGTTATTGCTCCATCACCATTCATGCAACAATTGTTCATATGTTAGTTAGGATTTCAAAGATAACTTCTGGCATTATGCTATCTGTAATACGATTCATTATTGCAAATAGCTTGCTTTTTGTGTCAGGAAAAATTATTTATGCAGTTAGGTCGGTGATTGTAGCTAGTTAACTTTAAGTATATGACAGATGAAGACCAGCTTTCCACATCTCCTGTTTCTGGCCTTGTGCCATATTTGTACATTGTGCAATAAATATAAGGGTGGTGATTTTAACTTCTTCCGTGTGCCATGTCATTTCAGGACGTTGGCGATCATAGCACTCCACAATTTCCTATACATTGTAACTCTTAATAACTGTTGTCTATTTGCCATTTTCCCATACCCTGCTTCGCCCTCCATTCATTCAAGCTCAAGAGGTTACGCGTTTCAATGTCTCTTTTAGTTTCAACTTAGTCTAAAAGGACAGTGACCACCAGTCCACCTCATGTTCGTTTTTGCCTTCCGCCATATTTGTAATATTTTATGCTATACAGTGTAACCCGGATATAAGAGAACCGGATATAAGAGAAACCTGAATATAAGAGAGATTTTCACTGGTCCCAAATTAGAGCAATACTTACCTAAACAAAATAGACCAAACCCGGATATAAGAGAAACCATGATATAAGAGACTTCTTCCCCGGTCCCGACAACTCTCTTATATCCGGGTTACACTGTATAAATACCATTAAGAGGGGCTAAAAAGCTGACCGGGAGGTGATCTCGCCTGGTTGGGTTACTTGGGAGAAGAAAGATCTGGTGGTTTTGAAGGGCCGAAATCGCTAATGAAATCAGGAATAAGCCTCATTTATGAAGCTTCCAGGTGTTCCACAAGGGTGTTTTAAGAGATGAAAATCAAGCTATTGAAACACAAAACAAGGTGTCCTTGCGTTTGATGCTTTACCACAAAGCTGTTTCTTCAAGGCTTCTGTGTATCAATCACTTAAACCTTACGCCCGTTGTATTTTTCTTCTTTTTTTTTTTCATTTTAGAAACAAATGACAACTTGTCACTGTTGTGTATTTCTGAAAGGGATGTTGGAAATTCATAACATGAATTGCATTAGCGTGTCGCTCAGCGTGTGTACAGTTGACGTATTTCAGAATGCATCTGCCTATGGCCGTGAGGAATCTACATTACAAAATATCATCACATGGTTAATGGTATCTTTCAGATGTGTGTGTGTATAGAGTTGAGACGAAGAAATATCTGTCGTGTTTTCTGTTTTATATTCGTCTGGAATTGTCCATAAATTTTTATGTATACAGTTTTTATGCATATATGCATCAGCCATTATGGATCTTCGCATTAAGATATTCAAGTTCTCTGCGTTATGCTTTTCAAACACATGTATATTTTTGTAGTATTAAACAATGCCTGCCTTCATTGTATGGGAAAATATCTGATTTGTTTTGACTTTATATGAAGAATTTTTAACTAAGTTCGACTCAAGAAACTAAATATATCAGAAACATTTAAGTTCTTCTCAAAGTCAATATTAGGCTCAGTTTCCAAACATCATCGTTAACAAAAAAAAAAAAGAAACATGTATAAAGGAACAAAACACAAAGGTAAGACTAAAACCGTACTGAATACATGTTATACGTAAATAAAAAAAATAGCTGTAGAATTTGGCCTAATTTACCGATTTTATATTTACAACAATATTTACTGTGTACAAGAGCTACTTCAAGTAGAAGATTACAGGGTGAAAGGTACAGTTTCCCTACACGCAAGACAATAGTGGCCCGTTGGCGGGCCGCCGATAGCAACGCCAGAAGTCCTCCGGTTGCAGCTACCGGCGGGCCAACCTTCGGCCAGTAGCGTTCCGCAAGTGGTAACATTGCCGAGGGGAACATGCCGGCGGTTCGAAAGGGGGTCACCAGCGGTAAAGGCTAGTGGCATGACACACAGTGGCAGATTGGTGACTTACGTGAAGTGTTATGGAGATATGTGCAGAAGATGAAGTCTGAACTTCAACTTGAACAGATTAAAATTATCGTTATCAAATAAGCATCCCCTTGAGAGTCGGTTCAACAAAACAGCGAATCGTGGGAAAAAAAAAAAAGAAAAAAAACCCTACTCCAGTGGAATTTACATCTCATTATTTCCTTGGGAATACACTAAAACTGAGTTTAACCCTTGGAGCCCCGACCACCACTTTACCGGTGATAGAGAAAAATGCCGTAATGCCCAGCTACCGGTTGAACGATGGGTATACACTTGTAACTATTATTATATCTACCGTTAAACATTACATACCAATTATTTGATAATTTTGAATCAGGGGCTCAGGCAGAAGGGTTAAAATTGTTCAGAAACGCTGGATTAAAGTGCTAAGGCAATACAATGTGCATTTTGTCTTGTTTCCTATCTCATTCTCTGGTGAAGCTTTAATAAAGGCGAAACATGTTAGATTTATAAACGTTTCCTTTTTCTTTTTTATTCTATTGTGATAAAATAGGGTATAATTCTAAATTATGTAAATCTAAATCAGGTAGCAATTTTATTACACCAATGCTTCTGTTCATAGAAAGTTTATCACCTCCAGCTATGTATGTATTCTAGTTAAATCAGTGTTTTACTTCCAGCTCTCTAGAGGTGTACTACTTTGGGATGATGTATTTTATATATACTCATAAATTTTCTAATCTTTCTATTCTTCACATCTTCCCAATATTCCACTTCATTTCATTAAAAGAATATATAACAATAAAATCAATTCAAGAATTTGGACGAATAAAAAATACAATATTATAGAAGAAAATGTAAATTATAATTAGTGTAATAATAATTTAACAAATTATATTCCTGGGGGGGAGGCACGGTGGAGTAATAGATAGCGTCTCTAATTCCAGCCGAATCCATTATATTCATATACGTGCTAATACCCTTTGGAAAGATATGAATCCTCTTTCTCTCTCCCCCCATCAGCTATGGGTAAATAACAGGACAGACCGGGTTCTATATCCTTGGATGGCAACTGGTCTATCTCAGAAAGAAATGGCAACTTACTGCGGAAAAAAATCTGCCACGTCAGTCATGTATCGAAAGCTAAATGATCGTCTCCGCGTGTATAATACATGGCACAAAACTGACTGATAATCCTGAAAAAAAATATTTATTACTCCAACTTCTTTCGTTCACTTTCGTACAAACACTCATATGTGCTTGCGGCCATAACGAGTTGAAACACCGTTTCTCGGATGATCCCCGAATTTGAGCAACGTTAAACCTAGAATACTAACCATGAGTATAGAGTATCCAGCGCAAATTGTCCTACTTTTAATTACAATGTTAACTCAAAGTACAATGTTTGAAGTGCCTGCATGTAAAAGAATTGAAATAAAGATTTATATTTAATATATATATATATATATATATAATATATATATATATATATATATATAATATTTTCAAAATCGGGTATGATATACCTATGGTTAGTAGTGGTGTAACTTTAATTGCTGGTTAGTGTTCAAGGGTTAAGTTTAGTCTATACTTATATGAGTGACTGCTTCGGAATACCAGGTTCTATAAGCTTGGATATGCGGATTGTGTAAGAGATAACTGCTCCGAATTTCAAATCGGAGAGCCGAGTTCAATTTCAGTACGATTTGGTATATTCTCTTAAGCGCAAACACTCTTGAGAAAGGTATGCATCCACTCCTCAGCTATGCATTAATTAGTAAAACTTGTATTAGTAAATCATTATAGGGTTAGGGTTATTATTATCTCCAAGAATTTTACAATGTAAAAATTTGTGACTAAAAAACCTGCAAAAGTTTGATAAACCGCATAGATCAATAAGGAAAGGCATGAATCTAACCCTTCGCCCCCAGCTATAGATTAAATAACAATTCGGACTGGGTTTACTGGTTGTCACTCTGCCTAGAAGGATAAATTCGAATTCAAACCGTATGTGTCAAGGGCTGGCAAATCCACCCAGAAAAGCCTACATGCGATGGAAATCACAACAGTAACATTACTGGAGGATCATTATTGAATATAAGTGGTGTGTGGAATCCTTCAATGCAATCCACCATAATTTTTGCCTTTCCAGCGAAAAAAAAAGAATACATACTGCCCGTTCTTTACAGAATATGATTCATCATCTCTTAATTTAGTTACGTTTTCTTCTGTTTCTGCCTTTATTTGATTTAAATGGGATTAGTATTTCTTGGTTAAAGACCGATAATTAGTACACCTAATATATTTCGCTTCGGTAGTTCTATTTTTTTTATTTATTTTTATTTATTTTTTTTTATTTTTTTGCTCGTTCTATATTTTACTGCGTTCAGTTTTCATCGTATAGTTCTAAAAATTAATATTGAAATATGAATCTGTATCATTTGTTTAAATTACAATCAAACTTTTGCAAATATTTTACGTGCTTCATGCCAGGGAATAGCAAATGAACTCAATAGAATTTAACGTAAATAAGGTCCCTTTGTTCTAAAATATACTAATCTGTAACGTACTCAGTATGCACTGGTAATCCCAGTCCATAAGAAAATAGAATTTGTTTTTAGTGTTACACGTGACACACAAAAACGTAAGGAACAATCAGTTGGTTGACTTGGAAGATGGCCGCCTACCTATTAAGTGCATATTCACGCCTTTCTGGGTACAGCGGCAGGCCCTAACATGCAAACAGATGGTTGACCTAACTGTGCTTAAGAAGTGCATATATGGGATAACAAAATGATAGGTCGATATATAAGCCAACTACCCTAGCGTTAGTGGGGGGTGGGTTCATACATGCATGCGGAAAAGATTCACCTTCGGAAAAAATCCCGAAGCCAGGCAGCAACTCACTGTCATGAATTAACGAGGTCTGAAGTTGAATAAACAATAATTTTATGTATGAGAGATTTAGTCATATGTTCGTATTAGTATGTAAGACAATACAGACACACGAATGATTTGCAACACTCGGAGTGGATTTTAATGTTGGAGTTCAAATTTTTTCACAAGTTTAATACATATGAAGGATTCCGTGTTCAGAATCAAGACGAGGCCGTTGCGTTCGTTATTTTCTTGCAAATAACGTTTAATTATTCCATCTCCTCTGTGCCATTTAACAATCTCCTCTTCACTAGATATGTTTTAACAGTAATAATTACAGGACCCTCTACATTCGATTGCTAACCAATCTAGGAGAAGAAAAACTCTATACTCTACAGGGAGTGTATGGTCCTATAACCTTCAGAGATTTTATGGTCATATATTCCACAGCGTGTTTAAGTTTCTATATTCCACAGGGAGCCTATAGCCCAGTACACGACAGGGATTCTTTGACTCCATCCTCTACGTATCGTCTATGGGTCTATACTCCACAGGGAGTCTATGTTTTTATACTTCTATGTCAGTGTACTACATACGGAATATGTGGACTATATAGCATAGAGAGTCTCTGGCTTTATACTCCACAATCTATGACCATATACTCGCCAGTGATTCTATGGCCATATGTTGTACAGGGAGTCTGTCCCTATATTCTAATGCAAGTCTATGACCTAGTATACCACTTGCAGTCTATGGCCTTTTACTCTACATGGAACCTATGGCTCTAAACTCCACAGGGAGTCTATGTCATTATACTCTAAAGGGGTTGATACGGTTAACATAAAAAATATGACAATCCTTTTCAAAATCAACTTTATACATATATATATATATATATATATATATATATATATATATATATATATATATATATATATATATATATATATATATAACATTTTAGAGTATATTTATACTGAGGAATATAACCTACACCTATATGCAAATCCGTATATATACAAATTTATGTATTAGAATGGCTAGCGGCGTAGTGTAACGGTTACCACTGCGCTAAGTGGAATTTAACGGGCCGAATTTTAAATTCCTGCCTATTTCTTTGCGTTCACTATCTCGCAAATGCCACTGGGAACGGTATGGAGAGATATCTTCACTTTGGGCTGACTTAGCCCTCTTTCAGACTCGGAGAAAGCTACATCTGAATTCAAAACTATTTGGGCCTGACAATTCAACGCCGTAAAGATCCACTTGCTGCAGAAAAAATCTAGTTTTCTCCTACCGTTAGTCTATGCTCCACAGAGAAGTTTAATGACATTAAAGAGGAGGAGTTAAATATATATGTTTATTGAAAGTATTCAAATATTTCGTAGCTAAAATTCTTCATTTATAAGAATTCATAGCAGTCTTTATTCATTCATCAAATCATTTCTCAAGTTTTGTATGACCTTAAGCCACACAGATATTGCATAAAACAAGTGAAGGTGCCTTGTCTGAAAAATTAACTGCATATAAGAATACAGATATCCCTTGATTAGTGTGACTAATGTGTACATTAAATATACGCACGAATCAAAAATTCAGTAAGCTAATATATTAACTTATAGCCTATGTAATATTAGTCTCATCCACAATTAATTTCTAATTTGCGTAATTTTAATTAAAATACATTATAGGTACATATACGAAGATACAATAAAAATGCTATGAATTAATGTTAATTAATCTGACTTTCTATGAAGATCTTATTTAGAGTGAGTTGCCGTATGGTATTCTTCTATTCTACATATAAATGGAGGTACTGAGAAATTGCCCTTCAATTTTTATGAGGATTTGTTGGCTTCTGTTTTCATTAGTTTCCGCTTCTAAATATTTTCCTTGAAATTCTTCAATGACTCTGAAAAGTTATTCTAATTCTTTCTTTGTCATTTTCTTATGCTGCCATATACGTAAATATTAAAATCTAAAACAAAAAAAAATAATTTAGTTTTTAAAAACGAACTTTGTTATATGTATTTTTGGATAAGTTTCAAACATATGATCATTAGTATTTTAACCAGAAAAGTTTATTTATAATCATTCTTCATTAAATGAATGCATCTTTTATATTTTAATATTTTTTAATAAATATAAGTTTGTGTCTAATAATATCGTCCATTTTTTTTAACAAAACATCAGAAAATTTATTTTGAAGACGTTCAAAACAAACATGAAAAAATCAAAATATTTTCAGAGACAAATATTAAAGTATATATTTTTATTATCGGCTTATATTGTAAAATTAATCTATTTATAACAGTATACTTTTAAACTATCGTAATTAATTAGATAAAAATAATATTTGAAAGACGAAATAGTTAACTCTATTTCCTTTTTAAATCTTAGTAACTTAGTAAATAAATTAATTTTCAATTACTTTGGTTAAACTAAAGAACGTTTTACTGCACTAACCAAGGAATATGTATGCACTAAATTAATTTTGGCATATAAATATTTTAGTGCAAAAATCGAAATCGCATTAATCGAGGGTTACCTCTACAACCCATCTCTGTATCAGATTTTATTCTGTGTTAGATTTAAAATATGAGAATTGTAACTATCATACAGCAAAATAATTTATTAAATACATTATATTCCCAGAAAAAAGGTATTTGTTCAGTTCCAGTACACGATGTTAAGCCCTAATTATCTACTGTAAAATATTCATTTAACAGGTTTTCCAACTTCCAGTACAGTTTTCGGTGTTTCCTTTTCGAACAAAAGAAATACAACGGGGAAAGTTTATTCCATTTAAATCTAGATGTTAAAGCTGTTTAGGATCTACAAACGTTTTATTTTTAATTATATTCACATTCATGCAATTCGGTAAAATTATGCTTGTGACCACAAGGCAAAATATATCTCAGCGGTCTTATATGGATGCAAATCCTTGGCCCTAATCAGTTGCAATATGTGAATGATTTCAGTTGTACTGTTTACAATGAACCTTCAGGTTACGTAGGCAGTATAAGGTACTGAATCTCATTTCGGAAGCTTTCAGGAAGTCATGATTTTCGAAGGACAACTGTGTTGGGTTGGATGCGTCAACTGCATACCAGTGTACCGACACCGGCAATGTGCTTTCTTCGACAAATTGATACGAGGTAAAATACCTCTCAGTTTTCAAGACATGTGAAACGGGGCCCAACCTGAAAACCTATAGTACCTTTTTAGCCAATTAGAAAAGATAACCGGTAGTCTATCTAGTTGACCATGTGTCTGCAAGGTGGCTGTTCAAACCGGTGGTCGAGAAGACAATAAAAAAGACATTGAAAACGTTACAAGCTCGAATATCTTGCAACATCTTTTCGGCTGTTCTACCAGGAGAAAGGTGTACTATTCCGCTGTCGGCTTAATCAGCTACACCAGAACCTACCTAGCATGAAGAGATCCCATTCGACTTCTTCGTAAAGGACGCTCAGGAAGGATGACGTCGATTACGTCAGTGGCTATCATATTCGAAAATGTGTTTTCTGTATCAAGCAAGAAAAAATCGTGACAGTAATTAAATGAGGAACACATTTATATCGCATCTGAACTTTCTGTCGGTCCGTATAAAGCGTATGGCTGATCACTGATTTAGTCAGCGTTAAAATCTATATTTTCCTACAATGTGTTACAGATGATGTTGTGAATATTGGCATCAATCAAATATGTATTTACGCAAACATACATGTGTGGATTCATATAAAGCTTGAAATGTATTGTGTTCTCTGAAATACTAGGGAGATGGGTGTATTTTGCTTGTCAACCTAGCTATATTTCCCTGTGACAGGAAGACATATTCAGCCATGTGCAAGAAATTGGTTTCGCCGAGTCGATTCTGATAACTGCAACGTAACAAATAATCTTTCCGACAACACGTCTTTTCATCGCTTGTATCTTTACTTTTTTCTCATCTACTTAACGATATTTCTGAAAGTTTTTTTGTTGTTGTTTTCTTCCGTTCTTAATTTTTTTTTCTTCAAATATTTTTTATATTTCATTCATCCCTGATATTTCCAGCTTTTATATATTATCATTCTTCTTTGTACTCAACACACCGCTTAATCCTTATTCTCGTTTTAATATATATACATACATACATATATATATATATATATATATATATATATATATATATATATATATATATATATATATCCCCCTCTCTCTTTCTCTCTAATATCTCTTTCTTTTTGTCTTCCTCACACCTTTCTCTTAACACTCCCAGTTCTTTCTCGGATGCTTATACTTTTCTTTACATTCTATTTGTTTTTTTTATGTTGATGTTTCAATTTTATACCCTCCGTCCACAATTCTCCTTGCGTCCTGGATAAAACTTTAAACTACATGCCCGTCCTGGTTAAGACGATAAACTACATCCAGCAGCAAGGCCTCTGATCAGGAGGTCTTACTTCCTGGTGTTCCTAGGTCCACCCTGACCCGGGGTGGTAGCACCTTTTAGGGTCCCAGCTATGGGAAAATAGTTAACTACTACCAGCAATATTTTTTGAAAAAATTATTACCAGCAATAAAGATTTTTGTCGGCATGAAATAACACACTGAGGCTGATATGCCGTAAAACAAAATAAACCAAACCAATCTAAACCAAAGAATACATATTCTATTCATACGAATCTATCCTAAAAATGTTGTCGGCATCAAATAACCCATTCAGGCTGATATGCCGTAAAACAAAATAAACCAAACCAATCTAAACCAAAGAATACATATTCTATTCATACGAATCTATCCTAAAAATGTTGTCGGCATTAAATAACCCATTCAGGCTGATATGCCGTAAAACAAAATAAACCAAACCAATCTAAACCAAAGAATACATATTCTATTCATACGAATCTATCCTAAAAATGTTGTCGGCATTAAATAACCCATTCAGGCTGATATGCCGTAAAACAAAATAAACCAAACCAATCTAAACCAAAGAATACATATTCTATTCATACAAATCTACCCTAAAAATGTTGTCGGCATTAAATAACCCATTCAGGCTGATATGCCGTAAAACAAAATAAACCAAACCAATCTAAACCAAAGAATACATATTCTATTCATACAAATCTACCCTAAAAATGTTGTCGGCATTAAATAACCCATTCAGGCTGATATGCCTTAAAACAAAATAAACTAAAACAATCTAAACCAAAGAATACATATTTTATTCGTAAAAATCTATCCTAAAATGTGGTTGACATTAAATAACCCATTAAGACTGATATGCCATAAAAAGAATGAACCAAATATACTAAACCAAAATTCTCTCTAAGCTTCCCCGGCATCTGCTGCAAGGAAAGTTGGGTCAATGTGTCGTGCCAGAATTTTTTTCACGTCAGTGTCCATCTTAAACATTTACTAATCTACCATTCACCCATGCATTAATTAAGTCTGCCATATGTAGTCTAGAACTCCTGCTACTAATCTCGAGGTTCTCTGACAAATTCCAAAGAAGAATATGTAAAGAAATCGATCATGATTTGGCATTTCGACTTCTGTCACATTCTTATCGACGTGACGTGACTTCCCTCTGTCTTTTCTACAAAAGTTTTCGTGGAAATTGCTCTGAAGAGCTTTTTCTACTCTGTGTCCAGACTACTAATTTATGCGTGCTACTAGATTTGCATCTAGTTCCTTCCGTTTTTTTTTCTCGCACTTCCCGGCGGTGGAATTCATTCCGTTTACTCGCTTCACTGATAAGTAAAATCTTCAAAAATTTAAACGCACCATTAATCACTGTATTTTATAGTCCTGAATACCATTCATCTTTTGTCATTTCCTCAATTCTCCGTACACTCAATCTTTTTTCTCACTTGCACTGTCTATAAACCCCGTGCACTAACGGCATATATATATATATATATATATATATATATATATATATATATATATATATATATATATGTGTGTGTGTGTGTGTGTGTGTGTGTGTGTGTGTCGTATATATATATATATATATATATATATATTTATGTATATATGTATGTATATATATATATATATATATATATATATATATATATATATTTATATATGTGTGTGTGTGTGTATGTATGTATGTATCGTAAATTCCAATTATTCTCTTACGTCCACATTCAAAGTTATATAGCTAGGTTCATACAATTCCCTTATCAGATATACAGAACATATGCACAATATTATTTCAATTATCTCTGGTATAGGTTTTGTCTATCGAGGTGACACGCTTGCTGCTTTTCTTTGAATTGTTGTGCGAACGCACACATAAAAAATAGAAAATATGTGTAAATAGTTTTGCATACCCCTGAAAGCCTTCCAAAAGCCAAAAAAAAAGTAAATAAAAAAAATTGGTTAGAAACCAAAGAACACTGAACTGTTACGTAATATCCATCCTTTTATGCAAGTGAATATTGAACAATATCCTCAGATTTGAAGAATAGAGATGAGGTTTCTACAGAAGGATGCTGAGAATACCATGGATCAAACACGTGAGCAACGACCAAGTTTTTGAGAAAAAAGTAACATATTTAACATCATATAATGAGGAAACATTTTATAATTAAAGAAAAGTACAGAATGAAAACAAGAGGGAGAAATGATAACCTACCTAGCGACATTGAGTAAATGGATGTTACAACTTGTTTTAGGAAAGATAACAAAAGACAAAGTTTATTAAAAGCGAAGAACGGTAGGCAGTGTTGGAGAGCCATGATCCCCAACATCTTGAATGGACAAGGCATATAGAAGAAGAAGCAGTGATAGAAGAAGAAGAAGAAGAAGAAGAAGAAGAAGAAGAAGAAGCAGTAGTAGAAGAAGAAGAAGAAGAAGCAGTAGTAGTAGAAGAAAAAGAAGTCGCAGTAGTAACAGAAGAAAAACAAGAAGGAGTAGTAATAAAAGAAAAAGAAGAAGCAGTAGTATAAGAAAAAGAAAGTAGAAGCAGTAGTAGAAGAAAAAGAAAGTAGAAGCAGTAGTATAAGAAAAAGAAAGTAGAAGCAGTAGTAGAAGAAAAAGAGGTAGCAGTAGTAGTGAAGTAGTAGAAGAAGTAGTATTAAAAGAAGAAGAAAAAGAAGTAGCAGTAGTAGTAAAATAATAGGTAGTAGTAATAGTAGTAGTAGTAGTAGAATAAGAAGAAGAAAAAGAAAAAAAGTTGTAGTAGCACACTATATATACCCTTAAATCATTTGCTCATCTACATTTCTCATGTACACTCCTTATTTTATACTCTTTTTGTAGACTATTTCTATCTTCCTTTAGACAGGTTTTTCGCTGTTCACAAAACACCACTGTGAGAAGAGTTTTTGGAATGTTCTTCCTCTGTTAGTAGCTTCGATTCGGAAGGGCTCTCCATTCCATGCGATCTTTGATGACCTGCACGATGACGCATATCGTATAATAGCATAATTACCTGTAAGCGAATCATTGCGCTGAATTAGTAGAGCTTGTTTGATCAATTGTATTTTATATATGATATACCTGGTTACCGGACAATGCTATGTGGAATAAGTGTAGAAAATATTCAGATATGTTTCATTGTTATTATATTTGATTCACTGAGTAAAAGGTTACCAACCCTGCAGTATAAATGACATCAAGCCATTCCTATCAATATTCTACCTGTTTTCAAATATATTCTTTTCTAGATAGTTCCTACTCTTATTCTCGTGTCCTCACGTTTTACTCTTACTTGTCACTTATTTATGCGTGAAAAATGTTCTTTTATCCAAGCTTCTCATCAGCAAAAGACGTGGCAACATTTTAAACATGATTATAAAAAAGATAATCAGTTCCAGAGACACTGGACGTAGCATGGTCGTTGCTGCTAGACCGGCGGGTGTGACTATTTAAAAACCTGCTTATCAGTATCATTTGCCGCGTGTACCTAAGGGAGCAAAGAGAGAGAGAGAGAGAGAGAATATCAGCTTTTCATACAGAAACTTATCTAGGGTTTAGTGAGAATGGTCTGAAAAATAAAAAATCCATCGACATGCAATTCCCTAAGCGTAAGAGATCGGAAGAGGATGGCCAGGATGATTCAAACTAAATGAAAGACAACAGTAGCTATGCTCTTATCTTAGAATCTAATAGAACAGTTGTGGCGCCACATGTATTGCAGCAGAATGTTTTCAACAGCCGAAGGTCGAAATAGCCAAATAGAGTCCAACTCCTTTTAGGTTGCTTAAGTGATCAGAATTGTCCTTTTGCTAGTATGTTTACACTAACAAGACTTATTTAAACGGATTAGAATACAGTGTTTTCCGTTGTCTCGATGGGTGCCAATCAAGGTGTGTTCTGATGTTTAAACCACATATGAAGGTAGATGGAGACATACGTTGTCCAAGGTTTTTGTTGTGCAGTCTGAATTTGAACTTCGCTCACCGATTGCTTTTCTGTGCCGAAAACTATTACACCACCCGCACAATCACAATGGAAGTACCGTTGGAATAATCATAAGTCCTATTTTAATATAATACAATCTACACGGAAATCAACACTATTTCATTACATATTAAAACTGATGGATCGCTCTAGGAGGAATCTGCTGTTTTTATATAGAAAGTATTAAGAAGGATACATGTTAGTCGCCCAAGGTACAGAACATCTATGATGTATTTATACATCAGATTGTTTGGTCAACAAAACGGACATTTAGAACAAAACCTGACTTATTATATAAATATATATTACATAAATATCGATTTATAAATAACTACCTTTTATGTCACTTAATTAGGTGATAGTTTGTTGATTTAAGAGGAGCATTTGTCTAGAATGTAAATTGTATGGAATTGTAAGACTTGCTAAATACATATTATTCTATATTTGAATGGAAATGTGCATTGCAGTTTTTTAAGTTTTTTTATTTGTTGTGTTTGCTGATAATTTTATCACACACACACACACACATATATATATATATATATATATATATATATATATATATATATATATATATATATATAGATAGATAGATAGATAGATAGATAGATAGATAGATATAGATATATAGATAACTAGACCCGTTTCGAAAAACCCTCGAATTTTTGATTTGTAAATAAACAAATCAATCTCGAGAGAAAAAAAGATTTTAAAAAAAGAAAGAGCTACAAACATGAAGTACTGTCGAACAAATCGCACAGATGCAGGTCTGAAGCCCAAAGAAAAAACCCGGATACGAGTAGACAACTATCTAACAAAATAGCTCAATACAATCGTAGAGCAGACCT
This sequence comes from Acanthosepion lycidas, assembly GCA_963932145.1. Classification (NCBI taxonomy): domain Eukaryota; kingdom Metazoa; phylum Mollusca; class Cephalopoda; order Sepiida; family Sepiidae; genus Acanthosepion; species Acanthosepion lycidas. The sequence continues at coordinate 74,612,018 of OZ010594.1, read as the reverse complement.
AGATACACCTAGTGAGCCAGACAAACCTACCTAGGTAGGTTTGTCTGGCTCACTAGGTGTATATATATATATATATATATATATATATATATATATATATATATATATATATATATATATATACATATATATATATATATATATATACATATATATATATATATATATACATATATACATATATATATATATATATACATATATACATATATATATATATATATATATATATATATGTATATATATATATGTATATATACATATATATATATATATATATATATATATATATGTATATATACATATATATATATATATATATATATATATATATATATATATATATTTATATATATATACACCTAGAGTGTAGATCATATATATATATATATATATATATATATATATATATATATATATATATATGTTATAATGGACTTTCCTGTCGGTTTCGACGTATGAGGATCTAACAACATAATTGATTCAGTTATGAAAGTTTGTGCGATAATCTTAAGTGGCATTTATGACCCGCTAGTGATTTACAAAGGAGGCGACATATGGAGCAGGATTAAGGATTGCGGGATGAGATCACTGTTAGATTGGCTGAATTTTTGACCTTGCTCTCGCTTCTTTAAGACGAATTATATATATATATATATATATATATATATATATATATATATATATATATATATATATATATATATATATAAGGCACGTCTCTTCTGTTATTACTCCGGGTAGACAGCTGGTGAACTTTATGTATTATATCCACAAATCAAATTAAGTTTTTTGCATTTTAAGCATATTAATCAAGGAAGCCTTCATGATTTTGATGGATCATCCAGTATTTATAGATTACCAGTATTTAAAACGCGACCAAACAATTAGGAAAATATTCAACAAAAACTCGTTTCAGGCTGGGTGCCAACACCCTAGAATACCCACACTCTTAACCACATCCGATATACACCATTGACCACTTCACCAAGGGAATGTCACCTGCAATAAATTCCGATGCCAATCTTTAGACATATCATCACTGATAGTGGTTTCACATTTCATGGCACACACACATTATTCAAACCAGCGTCATGCGATAGTTCAAATATCATATATCTGCTTTTCTGCCACAAATGCAAACAATGAATTTATGTAGGCGAGACAGGAAAAGAATTCTGACTTCGGTTTAATAACCATACAAAAACAATCATGGACAACAACAAACCAAACATTTACCGTCACTGTCCATATTAGCCAACCATTTCATAGCATCGATAACAACATGTGTGGGCTTTTAGCGTCTTCATTCAACAGCCGAGAAGAAAGACGCAGATCGGAGTTGAATTTTTTTTTTCAAAATGAATTCAGTCATACTGGGATTAAACAGAGATCTGGGTTTACTCAGAGAGTATAACTTCTTCAGGGAGACTTCTAGCCAACAACATTCCTCGGAAGAGTAAGTCCTAGCACTTTGTTTATTCTTCATATCGTTGAAAAAGAACACAGGCGTGTTCGAAAACTCCGACTTTAAAATCTATTTCTTTGTGGTTCGCTTCAGTCAAAATATTAATATGGAATAAATGTAATTTTTTATTGAAAATATTGGTATCATGTTGTTGACATGTTATTATTCAAATTTTATTAACGGAACTATTCTATCTATCTATCTATCTATCTATCTATCTATCTATCTAGTGTTCCGACCAGCGTTCTTAACTTTTTAAAAATATTATATTGCTCCGTATGTTTGGTTTACCTACTCGTAGTTAAGCACTTTTTAACGTGTACGATATTAACAAATATTTCACTATTTGTTCATTGCATTATATATATATATATATATATATATATATATATATATATATATATATATGTGTGTGTGTGTGTGTGTGTGTGTGTGTGTGTGTACGTGTGTGCGCTCTTGAAGAATAGCTCGTTTTGCATAAACAAACCTCGCTATAATGAAACCATAAATTTGCAGCAGCTGAACAGTAAAACTCACAAGAAAAAATAAATTATCGTTACTTTCCTGTCTCCGGAATTACCAGCTTGAATTAGAATCTCCTTATTAGGAAGCACCTTTATATATAATCATCTACAAAGATTTTAACAATAGAGATCATATCTTAATATTTCAAGAGAATAACACGTGATTCAGAGCGATTTTGCAAAAACGATGCAGCATTTGAACAAGCCGGAAAGATATAAGTTTCTAATGATGACGTTAAAACTGTTATAACAAATAATATATAACGTTTCTTAAGAAGTTGAAACTTTCAATCCGACAATTTTACTTATCTTTATAAATATTTGTTGCAAAATAAAATGCATTTACCTTAATAATGTCCATCGAAGTACGAAACTCGATGGGAAGTGCTCAATATCAGAATATCAGTGATAAAGCTAACATATTCAGTTGTATGGATATGTGTTTGTAACTCTTTTGCGATCATCAGACAAACTCTGATAATCTCAAAATGTAATTTTGTATGTAATTTATATATATATGTAAAGGAGTTCATCGAGAATCGATAATGATCCAAACTAGCACACAGATTCTGCCTATGGGTCCTTCACTGCAGATCTCTCAGACTTGTTTAAATTCAGTGTTTTCCTTCTAGACCGATTTCCACCAAGGCTATAGAAGCCAGGATTCCCTGCTATTTACTCATAGGTGGACAGAGAATATATAGATCCATACTTTTCCTAATGTTTTAAGCATATTCGTGAATTTAATGAATTCGACTGGAATTCGAACTCGGCTCTCAGTCCGAGCCACAATCCATTACGCCACCGTGCCTCTATCATATATGCCAGTTTGAAGAGCATGTACCTCCAGGCTATCCTGACGTCCCAGGCAATCTGTTACATTATTATCTATAAAATGTTATGACTTGTGAATGGTAGTGGTGTGTTTTCTCTTACGGAGTATTTTCTTTATGCACTCTTGTAAATTAGTATTTGTTACTCAAGTAAGTTGCCTTACAATGGCTTTGTTCGACGTTGTATCATACTTTGACTATTACAAATAGCAAATTTGTACAGCATAATATGACGATTTATTCTTTTAATATGAAACTTGCTTTGTTTTCTTTCAACATTACTATTGCCACCTTATCCGAATTTACAGTGTTTTATGGTAATTTACCCAGGCATGGATGGACTCCCCCAGCTATAAATAGGAGCAGGTATTGCCTTTTGGTGAAGTAATTTTCCAGCAGTCAGCTGTGATTGAACGTTCTTGCTGTAACCGTCTCGTTTGTATATGTTTGTATCACTGTATCTGTTAATATATTTGCTTAACTCATTTCCTGTCTTTGTATCTGTATTTCTGGCCATATTAAGGCTAAAACACAGTATTAATTTCGTCAAAATTCTACAAAGCAGGCTACCATCTAAGTTGGCAGGGAAAAAAGGGGCATCATGCCTATATCATTGCGCGAAATCAGACGTAACAGATAAGGCCTGAATTTGAACTTGATTCTTCGATTCCCTTTCCTGCGCCGATGAACGTTGCACTACCACAGACACCCTGTATCTTATTTTAAATAAGTGTATACTTTCTGCAATAATTAAAGTAATTCATCTACGTTGAACATATTTTCCTTCTTCTGATAATGAAATTACAGACAGCGAGATAAAAAAAGTGCAACACGTTAATTCTATTAATGAAGATATTGGTGAATATATAAATAGTCACTGCATTTCAGATTTGATGCTAACAAAATATTTAAAAAAATCTGCGTCAATAGCAACTAAATTTGAAGAGGATTTCTCACGTTCATTTTGTAAAACCAATCGATACACAACACAAAAGCAGAATAAAGTTTAATAGATACGTAAACTGCGTGAGTCAGAAACATGTCTGTAACCTGCCCCCCTCTTTGTGTGTGTGTGAGAGAGAGAGAGAGACAGATACAGAGATACAGAGAGAGAGAGCATCATCGTTCATTTACAGTGACTACTCTGTAACTCTGAATAAACTGACAGAAAACTACATCTGGGCATCAACATGCAACACAACTGTTATCGTTCTTTAAGATGCATCACATTCACGTTGAACGTTGGTGATGACCAAATTGGTAATGAACTTTGTTTTCGTCATCTGCATATAATCTCAGCGTTTCCAATATTTTTTAAATAGCAACATATTACCGGTAGGCTGACTCGGGATATTTTAGTTAATTCTTCAGTGTGAGATGGGTACATTGTCGCCATTTTATATCTTAAGTTTTGCACATACACCTTGATTTTTTTTTTGGTTTACTATTTTTAAAATTTTTCGACTACACAGTATAGTAGGGTCAGCTTGGCAACGTCTGTGAGAAAAAGAGCACCATGACGCAATTCACTCCCTCAGAAATTTCGAAACGGCATGCTGTATTGCTTGACATCCATGCCAGAAGCTCCAATACGAATATTTCATTGTGTTCGTGTCAAAATCTGAGGACAGTGTAGAGGATTCATTGAGACGCATGAGTCTAATGGTGTTTACGAACGTAAGGCAGTTCGGAAAACTAATTCTGATAGTTCTGACAATAAAAGAACTCCCGAATTTGTAGCCCTATATCAATTCCTTGAGGAGGTATTTCCGCTCTGGGTCAGGAGGGTAGCTGCTGGAAGACCATATGTCTGGTAACAGGACTCTGCACGTTGCCACACAACCAGGAGAAGATAGGCATGGTTGTTAGACAATTTCTGTGACCATATTACCCCTTACAACTGACTCCCCAGACTACAACGCCCTTGATTGTTATGTGTGAGATGCGGTTGCGCGAGAGACCAACAAAACTCCTTGTAAGACCAAAGATGAACTGAAGGCAATGATTATGACCGCATTCCCCAACTTAAACAAGGAGACCACCCAGAAGTGTTGCATGAGTTCGCGAAGTCGACTAGAGGCCGTGGTTGAAGCCAATTGCGATTTCATTGAATAAATTTACTCTTTCGTATTTCAAGAGATTTTTTGTGTAATTTTGGTAAATATATCGATTAATATGAGATGTCAGTTTTTTTCTCATTTTTGTGTAACTTAGACGACAATTTATCCATCGCACACTGTATATAATGCTAGTATTAATTTTCGATGTCAAAATGCGTCTCTACTATCGTTATTTACGAGAAAGCATATCTCCGATATTTTCTTGCTAAAATCTGTGTCTCTGTAATTAAATATTAACTTACAACGCCTGTTGTATAATATTATTTGATAAGTTCAATCTAGCAAGCCTGTTATCATCGCTTACGATCATCAATGACAATGGCATTCTTCCGAACTTTAACACGCAGTCTTAGAAGAAAAGGTGCTAAGTTTATTCTGATGCAATCTTATAAATGTTAAGCTCATTTTACAAGTTGTAGAAAGCAATCTAAACACCGATAATCTAATGATAGTACTAAAAAAATAATACTTATTTACTGGGCGAGTCACGTGTACGGAATGCGACCCACTTGACTCCCAGGTATCATCCTGTCTGGAGAACTCGCTAGCGGCAAAAGTTTACGTGGTGGCCGAAAACGGCGTTTCAAGGATCAGTTAAAAATATCCCTGACAACATCGACCCTGAGACCTGGGAAACCGTTCCATCAAATCGGCTTTCCGAGGTGGGAAGAGACTTTCGAGTGCAGCCGAAGAGGATCTGCGACGTAATGTCAGGAGGGCCCGACTCGTGTAGCCGCGTCCACCACACACATTCTTCTATGACTCCTGCTCACGACTCTTTAGGAGTAGGCTGAACCTTAACAGTCATCTCTGCCATCGCCCTCAGAGGGTAGGAAGAGAATAAAGAGAGAAGATGACATTTAAACGCTCAGATACGCCCGGTGAGGACGACGATTCATGTAAAAAAATCAATAGTACACAGTAACAGATATTATATATGGTGCTCAAAGTTATTTTAAAAGGTTTCATTTAAAGTTCGCTATTACAAAATAAGCTTAAGCTTTTCGCCGATTCGTACTGTGAATCAGTACAGAGATTGCCAAACTTTGCGCTTTTAAAGTTACTATATTTGCGTTATATATTTGCTTGCGTTTTGTTAGTCATTCCAAATTCAAAGTGTATATATAAAGATGCGTCGGTAGCGTACAGGTTGATAGTGAATCCAAATACCGTGTTAGTAACATTTTCTAATGCCTGTGGTAATGTTATGAAGTCATCTCTTCACCGCTTGCTTTTCGGTTAAATAGCAGGATAGACTTGGTTCACTAGCCTTGATAGGAGCCATCATAGGCGGAAATAACTTTGAATTCAAAATAATGTTATAGGTCACAGAAAAAGTACTCCGCCATCATTCCAAGGAAGTAATAGCAATATATAAATAATAATGTAGGGGAATGTTTAGAGAGATTGATAACCTCTCTCCTTTAGGAACTATTGTATTAAAAAAATATGTATTCAATTAAAACTCTTAAAAAACGTTATAACACTCATATATATGTATATATATATATATATATATATATATATATATATATATATATATATATATATATATATATGATGGACTCTCCCATCGAGTTTGATGTATGAGGTTCCAACGACCATGAACTAATTATCTGCATGCCTATGATAGTCATGACATTTGAGACCGACTTCAGAATTGCACAAAAGGCTACAAACGGTACAGGAGAATATATTGCATCCAAGTGCAGCAGGAACACTGCTGTCTTATTTTACTTTCTTGTTTCACGTAGTCGACTGATGCTTACTCCTTGATGGTGCATTATTCCTGAATGGTAGCAAGTACGATACCCTGATCTCTTCATAGCTACCTCTTCAAAGTCCTTGAATGGAATGTTGACGCAAGAAAGGTTGCTTTTCAGTTTATCTTTATACATGAACCAAGGTGTATGAACATACCTATAACTACTATGGAGGTCACTGTAAAAGAGAACTTTTGGTCTGCGAT
>OZ010594.1:74577604-74600104 GCA_963932145.1 Acanthosepion lycidas | reverse complement strand
CTGTTTTTCTCGCTGTCTCTCAGTTTCTTTTTCTGTCTCTTCGTTTCTCTTTCTAATCTCCACTTTCTCTCCCTCTTTTCTCTCTCTTCCTAGATGACCCTTTCCCTTTCTCTCTTTACAGTTTTTTTTTTACTTTCTACTTCTGTGTACTAGTTAATATATTGTCTCTGTTTATACGTATTTACCTTACTCAAGTTTATTTGCATAACCATCATTTCTTTTCCCATTAAAAACCACAGTCATTACTGCGCATGCGAAAGAAACATTATTACCAATGAATAGTAAATACAATCACGTCATGTGGGCCTATTTCTTTGTGCTTTCATATCTCGCTATGCGATAGAAACAGCAGGCGCCAAAAAAGCGAAGATAGAGACAGAATGTGTCTTCATAGTGATAAACTTCGAGCAATCCACATACGCAACGTCTACAGCATTTATGAAGACATTGTATCGGCTCTGCGTTTATTTGTCTTGAAAATATGTAGAAGACCGTGAGACTAAACCCGAATATCTCTTTCTCGTAGCACATCAAAAAATCTTAAACTTGTTAAATATGATCGACGTAAACGCAGATCACTAACATGTATTTAATTTGATTTTCAGCTTAATCTAGAACATTGTTCTATAGTTGGAATATTGTAATTCGTTATTCTTCCAAATAATCAAGAACAGAGGGTGGCAGAGTGGTTGACTGTTATGGTCTTATAATTTTGAGATATGTAGTCAAATCTTGCTTATAAACACAAAGAAGTACCTATTGACATAGATTAATACTACTCTCATGTGAAACATTTTAACACAATATATTAATATTTTAAGAATTGTAAATGTTTAATATAGAATGAATATATGTCGATCAATTCATATACACGACGTTTGTCGACCATGTCATTTTTGGAAAACAGGTTCTTGTGTGATCACCAAAGTTAAGCAACGGGGAGACTGATTATTACCTATATAGATGACAGCTTGAGAATATTAGGTGTCGTAAGCTTGGATGTTCGCGTGTTTTAATGGACAACAGCTCGAAATCGGAGAAGAGAGTTCGAATTCTAGTCAAATTTGTTGTATTCACTTACGTGCAAATAACTGTTGCGAAGGTATTAACCCACGTCTTCTTTCTCTCACAGTTATGGTTTAATTAGTAAGAGTTGTATCAGTCAATCAATATTAACACAGAATAGTTTTTACAATCAAAAATAATTCTTGGGTTAAAACAATCTGTAAAAGGTTGATAAGCCGTAAAGAATAAAACAATCAGACTTAAGATTTTGAGCTGGTATTCAAGTTGATGATAATTATGCCGTGAACATTTATTCAAATTGCGTAAATGGCTACCTAAAGTTTCTGTTACATTTTAATAAATAGAAAAAAACTTTTTTAGAAAAACTCATGTAAAAATATTTACTATTAGAATTCTTGAATATAATGTCAAATAATGTATTTAGACTGTTTTTGATTTTATATTTGAGGATCTAAAGCTAGATTAATGTGTCAGTAGAGAAGTTACTTGAGATTTAGTCAAATATGAGTACGGTTGCCTATAAATGTGTTGCTTATTAAAAAAAAAAAAAATAAGTCTTCAATGTGAAATAATTCTCCTAATCTTTGCCTAGATTTTATTCGAAATGGGGCTTATATGCTTCCTGGACTGGGCCGGCTACATTCTTGGTAGGGGGCTCATTCCATGTAAGACATGTATGCCTTGATAAGAGCTATTCGAACTATTACATGGGTTACGAGACCGACAGCTTATGATAGTGGAAAATAGAACGCTCCTTTCATAAAGTAACAATATGTACTTGAGAATGTTACATATTTAATATGAATGCATTCTAATGATCTGGGGTTGGCTGTACTTTTAAAATTTCGTCAATTACAAACCTGGTTCAAAACTTCGAATGCAACATCTGTCACAAAAGTACAAATTGAGTATGTATGCGTAATACATATATACATATAACAATAACACATTTCTCATAGCATTTTTCGGATTACAACCCTGTTTTCGTTGTCCAATTACTGAGAGTAAAAACAAGAACACAATCTATTTCATACCTGAGGATGTCTGTAGGAACAGACGAAAGCTTGTAAAAATAAAAAGACCTATTGCAACTGAAATTTATAAAACAGGATCTTTTCATTCATTATCAGGTTCGGGGTTTTTGTATATTATTTGAAATGTTCGCGAAGATGGATTTCTCGCCATTTAAATCATAAACCTTTGTATTTGTTTTATGTATGAATAATTCATGAATATACATATATATATATATATATATATATATATATATATATGTGTGTGTGTGTGTGTGTGTGTGTGTGTGCGCGTGTGTGTGCGCGTGTGTGTAATATATATATATATATATATATATATATATATATATATATATATATATATAAATGAAGGCTTATTAATAAAAACAAAAAAAAAACAACACTTAATAACATTAATTTTGAACATGGTCACAATATCTTGACCGTGTTTTGAAAAATGAAAGCATTTTATAAAACATACATACAACAAATTATTTCTTATTTAACAGTTAAAATATTTAATCCTTGAAAATAGCTAGATGTCTAGTCGAAAGCGTTCGAATAAAAAGAACATTCGGACAGTTTTTATATAATTTATCATCCGAAAAAAAATTATTAAATCGCATGAGGAATTGTATAAAAAACTAAATAAAAACACCTTGTCTGTCACGTTCAATGAAATCTGCATGAAAGAAGAATTGCTGCCTAAATACACAAATATATATATAAAGATATTTATGTTCATACATTCTTTTTATAGATACAAATATTTAAGCGAATGCTCTGTTTATAATAAACAGTATTAAAAAGCATTTAACGGCCTGAATGCCCGAGGAATTTTCGTCCTCCGAAAGGATTCGAACCTATATCCTATACGGAACCGTCATTTAGATCGACTTGCCTTTAACCGATTTGGCCACGGAGGAGCGTTCACTTAGCAAGGTCGAATTTATTGTATTTGAGCTTCAATCTTCTATGAATCTCTCACGCATATTCATATCTGCTCATGGCATATCAAATGTAAACAAATGACGGTACACATTATGAAATGGACAAAGTCCGACAATTAATTTAAGACATTTTTATGTTTATACATTCTTTTTATAGATACAAATATTTAAGTAAATGCTCTGTTTATAATAAACAGTATTAAACAAAATTTACCGGCCTAAATGCCCGAGAAATTTTCACAGAAAATATTCGTACTTAAAGGCACGTCGAACTAAATGACGGTTACGTATAGGATACAGGTTCGAATCCTGTCGGAGGACGAATATTTTCTGTGGAAATTTCTCAGAGTTGTAAGCCTCTCGCTGCTCTTTCGCTACGTTCAGGGTAAGTGCTCAGAAGAATTACATTCCCTGGTCCGGTCAGTTATAACTTTTACACCAAGGACTAGCCATTTCATATACATTGTAGCAAATGATATACATTCCCTCTTTTTTCCATATGTCAGAAGTAATTTACACTCGTACAGCTCTTTTCCTCGAAATACTGCATGGTGGAACAGACTCCCAAAAGAATGTTTCCTCGATCACTACCATCTTAACTTGTTCATGCGTATGGTTAACCGTTATTTTTCCCTCATATCCGTACAAATTGCCTCCTAACATAACGCTCTACCTCGAAATCTCCTCACAGGCATGAAACTTACTCTACAAAAAAGTATAGCTTAGGTTATCGCTCTACTTAGTGTTATTGATCACTTTACGTAATTGTCTTTTTTACTCGTTTTGTTTTGTTTTTTTCTTTCTTCTTTGGACTTGGAGCTTAAACACTTGACGATTGTTTTCGTTTTCTTTTAATGTTTTTGGTTCTTTCATATTTTATTTCCCATTTTTCCTCGGGTACCAATTTGTTTTATGCAAGTTTAGCTATCCGGGGATTTTCCAAACGAGTACCACCATTTATTTGCAAAAAAGTATATATGTATGTGCTTATGTTTTGAGCATCCTTTGAACAGCCTCAAAAGCGCGATGTTACTGATAAAACTAAGAGATAATAAGAGAAAAACATGGATTAGAGAACAGATCATGTAATATCATCCAAGACATTAGGCGGCAAAAATGGAGACGACCGAAACTCATTGCAAGAGAGAAAAATAACCGGCATCGACCAAATGTCTATAATTCATATTTTTCCTGTTTTATTTCTTGTTTTTGTTTTAGAGTATTTCCATCATTTAAATTATTATAAAGCATTAAGTGTTATCAGTATGGTAGACACGATTTTTTTGGTTATGATTTATCCATAATTTAGATTTCAATGAACAGTGTGGTCCGGAAGTCTTGTCACTGCTAAATCATATTTTTGTTCTCATTTTACATGGCTGACACGAGTACCTACAATTTTGAAGAGAGGGTTTGGGTGACAAGCCTTTCGGACCGCCCTGTACAACTTACACTAAAATTGGAAAAAAAATATAATAAAAATTAAACACGACAGGCCTTGTCGGTTGCATTTAACAAAACATATTTACATAAATTATTGCTGCCTAAATTATATATATATATATATATATATATATATATATATATATATATATATATATATATATATATATATATATATATATATATTGGGGGGTCGATAGGCAAATGTTCGGCATTTTTTACTTTTAATTTTGCGCATGCACGCTGTCTGTTTTTATTTTCTCGACTGCACTATGTAGTAAGGTGAGATGCGGAAACGTCTGTGAAAAATAGCACCATGGCGCAATTCCTACCGCTAGAAGTTTGGAACCGTTTGCTATACTGTTTGGCATTCGCACCGGAAGCTCAAATACAAATATCTCTGAGTGTTGTCCTGTCAACCTGAGGAGAGTGCAGATAATTTGGAAAGATTTGGATGAGTCTAATGGTGATTACGAATGTACGGCAGCATGAAAAACTCACTCTGATCGTTCTGATAAGAAAATACCTCCCGAATGTGTTGGTAATATTCTAGGCCATGATTGAAAACGATCCCTACAAGAAAGTTAGGTCTATAAAGAGGAAGGTTGTGCTGCCTTGGGACAAAGAGTGGCTGCTAAAGACCCTATGTCTAGCAAGAGTACACTGTGCCATGGCACACAAGCAGGATAACACAGACGCTGTCAGACAATTTTTGGGACTACATCACCCCCTACATTTGGCCACCTTACTCCCCAAACTGCAACCCCTTGATTATTATGTCCGAGTCGCAGTTGAGCGAGAGACCAAAAAAAATTCCTGATAACAACAAAGATGCACTGAAAACAAGGATTGTTTCGGCATTCACCAAGTTATACAAGGAGACCACCCAGAAGAGATGCAGGAGATTCTGAAGTCTTCTGGAAGCCGTGGTTTAAGCCAATGGCGATTTTATTGAACAAATGTACTCTTTAATATTTCAAGATATTTTTGTGTAGCTTTGGTAAATATATCTGCTAAAATGAGATGTCAGTTTTATTTTCATTTCTGTGTAATTTAGACGACAATTTTTCCATAGCAACCTATATATATATATATATATATATATATATATATGTGTATGTGTGTGTGTGTGTGTGTGTGTGTGTGTGTGTGTGTGTGTGTGTGTGTGTGTGTGTCGTTAAAGACGTCTGACAAGATACTGCGTTTAAGCATTTTATTTAAACTTTCGTGGGTTCGTACAAGTCTTTCTGGATACAATGTTTGTAATACTCAATAACAATAAATGCGAACACGGCCAAAACGTGCTGACCGTGTTTGGAAAATAAGATATTCCTTTACCTTCAGATACCTGCATAAAAACCACACAGTAGTTGATAATATCTTAAAGAATACCCAACGCGCTTGGAAATTTACAACTTTTGGACAGTTTTTACACACTTTATATCCTAAAAAGAGAGCACTTTTGCGAACACAAGAGAAATTAAATAAAAATACATTGTCAGTTGTCTTTAACGAAAACTAAATATATATGAGGGTAGGAGATGTTGTCTGAGAACATATATTATCTGAAAAATCCATCTTTCCAGGATTCTGGTGGCGAAGTATGATTCTAAATTATGAATAAAACAGAAATTTTGGTCGATATTTTTAATCTACTTGCATTTCAATAAATATATTAAACTTTCTTTCGAATGTTGTCTACTGTAACTTGTCGATAGGAAGGCAAATAAACTTGGGCGAAATAAAAACAATCTTTTACATTCAAATATTACACCTCACTGTGGGTTTTTACTGAAAAGTTAATCACTCATGCTGAAATCATACGTAAACAAAAATGTTAAACTCGTTCTCGTTGTTTGATATCAACTGTGTTTCAGTTTGGTATCGAAGAATTGGAAGCACAGGTATAAGAGTTTTGAATAAATCAATGGCGAACAAAGAAACCGTCTGTTGATGGCCAATGGAGCGACCGAAAAAGAATATAACGGGGATGGATATATGGTGGTGCCATAAATAATAAGAAATAATACAAACGTTCTATGGCGGACTGGTTACTTCGACATGAAATGTTTTCATTTAAAGGTTAGAAATTTTAATTTTGGTCTCTGGAGGTGAAATTACTAAAGGAACGTTAATCAAGAAATATTTTCAATCTTTCATGTAAGCTGACACACAACGAACAACAACAACAACAATAATAATAATAATAATAATAATAATAATAATGAACGGGGTAAATATCTGGACCCTTTCAGAAAGCTGAAAAACGTAAAGGTCACATTCGAATCAGTTTAATATAATCAGTCTAATATAATCTTTTATGCATTCTTATGTTGATCTTTAACTTTTGTCCTTAGTGTTATTCGTAGAAACTTGATAAACGAACAAGTTCTGAATATATACCTATCACTCCACTGGTGTAAAAATTATAATACTTACAAGTAATTTGGATTGCAACTTTTATTATCAGAAGATATCAGTTTCAATAAACCACGAGCCGGTAAGGATCAATTACATCTGGCCTGCGCCTGAAATTAGGCAGCTTGTACTGTATCTCTCTTACTCTATTTCTGACCACTCTTTTCCTCTCTCGGCTCTCCTCCTATCACTCTCCCTCTATCTCATCTCTCTCGCTTTTTCTATTGTCAATCTCTCCCTAATACACACACGCACCCCCCTCTCTCTCTAAAAGTTTAAAACCCTGAACAGAATACTACCGCGGTTTCGACCGCCAAGTTCTCATCAGGTGGCCAACTCAGCGAACTACTTAGAGCACTGGACGGCCGTTTCGTCCTATATTTGAAACTCATCAGCAGTGCGCATCCACTACCGAGAATTGAAACCCTGACAGTTAGGTTTTCAAGCAAACATCATACCAACTGTTCCAATGGGCCTCGGTGACATTCTGCGTTCTGTTGAGGTTTCTATCAAACTCGATAATTTAATTAAATATAATTATCAAATCCTCCTAATAATTACTATCTGTGAATATCATTGCTTGACCCGGCTTCTAATGCTCTGGAGTGAGCGGCTTGGTGCGAGTAGTCGTGGCTCCAGGGGTCACAGTCCTATGGTTACAGAGAACTCAGTAGAGTTCCACCACGGAATATGTGAGCGAGGGGCGCTATATTGAGTCTGATATGCAATCTCCTCATCACCGAAGCCCATTGGAACAGTTGGTATGATGCTTCCTTGACAACTTAACAGACAGGGGTTTCAATTCTCGGTAGTGGATGCGCACTGCTGCTGAGTCCCAAATATAGGATGAAACGGCCGTCCAGAGCTTTCTGTATTCTGTTGAGGTTCCTATCAGAATCAATGAATTAATTAAATATATATATATTTCTTATACTTTTTTTTGATTTTGACATTACCAATTCGTAACGCGCATCTTGGGATGTTTATTTTCGTAACGTACATACATTTTCTTACAGTTTCTGTTTACTCTTTCCTTCCTACTTTCCTTTACTTCTTTGTCTATAAGGTCCTGCATTTTGTATACTGAACCTACATTTATGCGACCGGACGATCTAAGATTAGCATTATAATCTTAAAAATAATTTGCCATGAAGATATGTTTTCATATTTTTTATTCTTCGATAGATTCTCATCAATTTAGTGAAGATGTATTTTTTTTATTGAGCGCATCTTTGACTTGTGCAATTTGTTGCAGGAATATTTTTACTGTTTGGCTTCCTACTTATGTGTTCCATGTTCCTTCAAAAGGTGAGCTATCATTACTCTCCATAACTTTCTATCCTTTGTCGCTTTAAGCAATGTTTGTCCGCTTACTCTCCTTCCCAATTCATTTTCTTCCGTCAAGCTCTTTTGGAACGTTACTGGCTGTTAACTCCTACACCTTCAGTATGCTCTGTGAATTTAAATCTTCCAAGCACTGTCTTCTCATTATGTATGAGAACTACACATTTTTTTTAATAAAGCATGGTGTTGAGTTATATATTCCTTTCGGTCTAACGTCGCATATTACATAATGATTATCATGGCCTATCGAAAAAAAACTTCTACCCATATATAAAATGGAGTACTTCCAATGATACTGTTATTATTATTAGTTGAAAACCAATTATCCAATAAATGGCTTGTTTTTCTATGACGTCAAATATAATTTATAATATTTCGAACAAAACAATATCAGTTGCAATACTTCTCGCGAATTTGGTATCGTGAATGAACTTGGAAAATTCAACCTGCACATAACATTTGCCATACTGATTAAAAAAAAAATTATTCTCCATTTTTCCATTTCTTCTTCCGTCTTACTAATTATTTCTCGAGATAAACTCTCTGCGAATTTTGCAAATATTCCGGCTATATCACTTGTCAAATCTAGCCGAATCCCAGGATGCAATGCCAAAAGTGTTAGATGAATAAACATCGTAAAATACATAACTAGACGATAGAAAGAATTAATCCTTATAGGGAATAACTGTGAAAACACCTGCAAAATGATACCGTGTAGAATATAATATTTGTGACAGTATTAAAGGAAAAAGAAAAGAAAATGAAACATTGCCAAGCACTGCATTTCTCGGGTGCCATGCAGTGGATTCATGGTTAATCTGCTTGAAACAACTGGCTATCAGATAAGCAATGCAAATGCAGGAAGCATTTAGCCATGTTTCATTAATTGCGCAAAAAAGTTGATAGGGTTCATTTCATAGATCTGCTTGAATTGTTAGAAATATGTACTCCATTTAGGGAAGATATTAGAATAATTCGTTCCATTTACTGGGAACAAGTCGACTGTAAACTGTAAGAATATCTGTTGACTAATAAAAAAAGGATATGAAAATAAAGACAATAAAAACGGGCATCACTAAAAGTCAATCACAGAAGAAAACACAACTACTGTAGTCGTGAACTGCATGAAACTCCAAGTAGTGTTATCGAAGTTGGATATTATGTATATTCACACGCACACCTATATATATATATATATATATATATATATATATATATATATATATATATATATATATATATATATAAACATTTTTTCTGTTTATATGTTCTTTTTATAGATAGAGTTATTTAAGTAAATCCTCTGTTTATAATAAACAGTATTAACATTTACTGAATGTACGAGAAATTCTCATTGAAAATATTATTCGTCCTCCGACAGGAATCGAACCCGTCTCCTATGCAGAAGCGTCATATAGCCTGACGTGCCTTAACCGGTTGGACTACATATAAACATAAAAAATGCCATAAAATAATTGTCGGACTTTGTCCATTTCATAATGTATGACCTCATTTGTTTACATTTGGATACGCATTGAGCAGATATGAATGAATGAGAGAAAATCATGGAGAATTGTGTGTAAAAACAGTAAAATCGATCTTGCTCACCGAACGCTCCTCTGTGGCCCAATCGGTTGAGGCACGTCTGGCTATATCACGGTTCTGTATAGGGTCCCGGTTCGATTCCTGTCAGAGGACGCATATTTTCTATGAGAATTTCTCGGACATTCACGTTAATACTGTTTTTCTTTTATAAACAGAGGATTCACTTAAATATTTGTATCTATGAAAAGAACATATAAACATAAAAAATGTCTTAAATAATTGTCGGACTTTGTTCCTTTCATAATTTGTGTATATATATATATATATATATATATATATATATATATATAATACCTTTCTTGATTTTGACATTGCCAATTCGTAACGCGCGTCTTACGGTGTTTCTCTTGGTAACGTTAATACATTTACATACAGTTTCTATTTAGTCCTTTCTTCCCCATTCTCTTCACTATTTTGTATATAAGCTCCTGCATTTTGCATACTGAGTCTAGAGTTATGCGACAGGACGATTTAAGATTAGCATTTTAATCTAAAAATACATTTGCCATTGAGATGTGCATTCCTCGGGTACCATGAAGTGAATTCATTGTTAATTCAGCATGCTATCAAATGTGCAACGCAAATGCAGGAAGCTTTTATTCATGTTTCCTTACTTGGACAAAAGAAGTTAAGGCACATTGCATAGATCGGCTTGAATTGTTAGAAATATGTACTCCATTTAGTAAAGATATTAGAATAATTCGTATCATTTAAGGGATCAAACCGACTGTATAGAATAAAAATATGTGTTGACTTATAAAAAATATATAACAAAAAAGACAATAAAAATGGGCATTATTAAGAGTCAATCACCGAAAAAAAAAAACAACTACTGTAGTCAGTATGACTTTGGAAACAAGGAAGAATAAAGGAAAAATATAAAAAAATATATTTATACTTAGTTTATTTCTCGCTACTTAGTAATGTTTCTCTTTTCTTTTTCTTTTTTATTATGTTTTTACACTCAGTAACCCCTTCTGTGTTAGTGGCTTCACTGCCTTTCTTTGAGTGAAATGCTAAAAAAAAGCATTTCATCTCGATCGATTATTTACATTTAACTTCATTTACCCGTGGTGTAATAGTAAGCATAGATACGTTTTCTAAGTTATACAAATTTTCACTTATCTTTGTTACTATCATAATCTTATTGGCCGTTGTTCCATCCGGCCTTTGTTACGTGTCTATCGATCTGGGTAACCTTCTAGGAATTTCAATCGCTACCCTTTGTTTAATCTACGTGGTAGGTTATTCTCATTCCGCCGTCAGTGTCTTGGGACGTCCCGTTGTGTCCTCTTTTAAACTAAAGAACTAGGTTAGAAATTCCCTGGAATTTAACCAGATTGTGAAACACCTGCAGAACGACGGAGTGATGAATGACTGAAACTTATGGGCTTATGCAACAAAGACGAGGACATTAGTACGTGACGAAACACGCATATTTTATGAGGGTGTTATGGAAATAACCAAGAAAAGCAGAGAGAAGGGATCAATAAGAAGATGATTGCAGCATTCATAGTAAAGTAGTTTTTATTTGCCTTTGCTATCTTTCCAGAATGGTCAAAGAAATTTTAAGCAATCAAACCCTACAACTTACCCGAAAGAGACAATTTTTAAGAAGGGAGAGTTGTTAATTTTTACCAAGGTTGTCTCTTTTCATTCTAAACGAGTAAAATAAGAGTTCTCAACTATTGAAAGGTGAGTTCTGCTGTATGCTTTTTTGCTAGGACATGAGACAGAAGGTCACCGGTCTTTACATAATCTTAGTATAGAGTTTACTAAGCGTAGCTTTGTAAACACTATACTAATGTAAGACTATACTATACTCATGTTTGCGGCGCTCATTGAAGATTTGAATCACTACTTAGTCGTAATTTAGATGGCGAAACAAGTTTGTTAAGTATTACACCATCTGCTTGTTAACGTTAACGCCCCTAAAACAAAACCACATTTATTCATCAGAGAGAACTGTTTCTACCGTGACTGATGCTAACCCTCGAGAAAGATTCGATACGCCTTCTCGAACTAAAGTTTTGGGATGATATATAGTGGAAAGGTTATATTGATTCAACTGCTTAATCTTCAACTAAGAAATTTAACATGCGAAGCTGGATGATTCTCTCTCGAAGGTTAGCATCAGCCATACAGATTAAAGGCGGAAAGTATTCTCTCATCCGATTAAAAGAAAGAGTTTTCGTGGTGCACTATAGAAATAATGATCTTAACCAACCTAACATATATTTATACTATAATTTATTATTTACTTGGTGTATACGTATAAAAAGATTTACTTAAAAATCTCTTTAGACACACTATGTATTAGTCAATTTATTCAACTATTGCTTGTATAAGCATTCTAGACATCTCTACGTCAAAATTCAATCAGTTATGCGTGATACGCGTGGCAGATTTTTTCCCACAGGAGGTCGCCATTTCTTTCTGCGGTAGTTATCCAAGGCTAAATTTGGGTGAGAATAGGAAAATTCATACTTTTTCCCAAGAGTAGTAGCACTTAAGTGAATGTAAAGGATTCGACTGATATTTGAACTCGGCTCACCGATTTCTCAATCCGTGCCTCTATCCATTACTCCACCGATATAATTTAGCTAATAATATTTAAAATAACCAGGTAATGTAAAACCCTAAGATAAACACTTTAAAATATTTCCGTATTTGGTGGCCTTTTATCAAAAAAATCTGTCTATTTTTTTTTTTAATATGTAAGCCCTAGTAGAAAAAAATATATATCTAAAAATTATTTCGGATGAGAAATCGGTTCAAAGTTCACATTTCTTTGTAGCTTATAATTACACGATCACACATTGAACATCAAATAGGTTTTATAAAGGAAACGGCCTTCAATCGCAGTTTCCGATTATTCTTATCAGAAAAATTCAATATATATGCAAAATAATTGTAATGAAGTGAATACATTGTTAAATTCAGGAACTGGATTTAAAAATAAAACCACGACAAGCTACGATAACAGAATAGTAAAATCTGCTCAGCCATTGCGAACGTCTTCCTTACTTGCAAAATGTCTAAATTAAACATAATTGAACTGTTTGATTTTGTATATATTTTTTCCAACAAATATAAAATACTGACGTTATAAAAAAAGAGCAATTTGACTTTAATCCGCATCATTTGATTTACATTATATCAGTGACACTCAGTGTCAGTTGACACGCCACCGTGTGCGATCCCTTATTTTCTTCGTTGTGAGTATGAAGATAAACTAATACCGCCAGCAAGACCTCTGATCGGGAGTTTTTTATTTTTCAGGAGCGTGGAACCACCTCTTAATTGTCATTCTTCCCAGGTTCACCTTGACCCAGGATTGTAGCACTTGTTATTGCCTCAACTATGGGCAAGTAGCGAACTCCCACACAGAAAATCAACATTACATGTTCATAATAAAATGATCTACAATAAATTTTATAGCAAAATGACAATCAGTGCAACACTAAAATATAAACATATATTTTTTATAGTAAAATTGCTAAAAATACATTTTATGATCTACCTAATATATATAAAAAAGCAAACCTTTACTCTGATTTAGATTTCGGCATGAAATAACCTATAGAGGTGTTTATATGCCGCTAAACAAAATCAACAAAATCAACAATCAACATGAAAGGACTCTTCCATGACATTAATCCATATAATGTACATTTTCTTAAATCCCACTCTATTCCCAAATATATCTTCGACAAAACTACAACATAAAACACATCTCACTGCGTCTGTTAATCCACACAAATGTGTATATGCACAAAAGCTGAGTATCATCTACCGTGTATTCAGTTGTGAAAGCAGAATAACATATATCATATTTTTATTACTTCGAATATCTCAAGAAAATTAAATTTCGGCATTAAATGACCCATAAAGGATGTTGATACGCTGTAAAACAAATCAATCAATCAACCAAACTTGGTTTTCTTAATCGTCAGTCGATTTTGAATTATCATCTTCACTATTATGCTATCGCTAATAACTATGACTGATATTCATCCATCATTTCCATCCACTCCAAGTTAAGATTCCTCTTAGATATGAAGTTGCACTTAGACTAATCCCTAAAGAACATATCTTACCTAGAGAAAAAATCATAGAAAAATAGAAAGGCGCATGAAAAGAAGGGGGTGGAAAGCACATTTCTTCGTAAACTAATAATTTAACAAAAATGTCACACTAAAGAAAAGTATGTTTTCAAAGTGAAAAAAAATGCCCACCCAATACATCAGAACCATTACTGCCTTTCAAATAAACATTAGGATAATTGAAGAGATCTTTCTACCCATAATGCACTACTGACCAACATATATATATAACATAGTCGATCCAAAGTACAACAAACATGGCCTGGAGATATCGTTCAACGTGATATTTTCACCCCTCAGTGTTGATCTATGTGGCTACATTTATATTTGCATACGTTCTATCCCTGATATTGAGCAATTTTCTGCCTAAATATAGCATAAATTCAAACTATAGTTTTATCACACACACACACACACGCACAAACACACACACACACACACACACACACACACACACATATATATATATATATATATATATATATATATATATATATATATATTTACTCAGTTCTTGAAAAATTACTCAGTGTATAGAATATATTTGAACAGAAGTTTGGACAGTTTATCGTGTGTTAATTAGGGTGAAAAAAATTAGAAAATTCAGAAAAATACAATCAAAATGTTAATAGTCTGTCATTCTAATTTACCAAAAATTGACCAAAACTTGATTAAATGAAGATAACTCATACATATATACAGATTAGATTGTTAGATCCTACGTGCATCAGACCGGCTTCTTCACGAAGTATGTTTCCGATCAATCAATGCTGATTTAGTGACTGTAAATGAGAGAAGGATTTCGCTTAAAGAATTACTTGATCGGTATATATATATATATATATATATATATATATATATATATATATATATATATATATATATATATATATATAGTCTGTTCAAGTCGTCTGAATATCGCGTGAAACTCGGGTTATAACAAGAGACATCCTTTCATAGGATTTAATGTTGTTTTTTGCTCGGTCTCGTCATCGAGCATTTTACTGAATTGTTAAGTTTCCCTTAGTCCTTTTTTTTTTCTTTTTTCTCTATTGTCGTTTTTCTTCGAGAATGTATCTTCATAATAGATTTAGGTTTTGGCATGATTTCTTCTCGTTTCATCAACGCTTTTTGTTTTTCTTCATATATATATATATATATATATATATATATATATATATATAAGTGAACATTGTAGTCAACACTTCAGGCAACAGGCTTTTTCATGCTAGATGCAATCGTCAGGCCACCTATATATATATATATATATATATATATATATATATATATATATATATATATATATATTATGAAATGGACAATGTCCGACAGGTATTTTAAAACATTCTATGTTTATACATTCTTTTTATAGATACAAATATTTATGTAAATGCTCTGTTTATAATAAACAGTATTAAACAACATTTACCGGCCTGAATGTCCGAGAAATTTTTCACAGAAAATATTCGTCCTCCGAATTTTCTGTCATATATATATATATATATATATATATATATATATATATATATATATATATACACACATGTCTGGGCGTGTGTGTGCGTGTGTCTGTGTGCGTGTATATATATATATATTAGCATACAACGTGTGTTAGCACGTGCGATACCCTGTCTTCATCAGCCGCCGACCAGGGGTGATATCCCGGTTTCGGTGATTATGGCGGGAGCGCCACCAGCAGCGTTTGCCACCAGGCAGGGCATGAAGATAAGCTTATTAATTGTTCCTTTAAGTAAAATCTATCTGCAATGAAAGTTTCGTTTGCTGTTATTGACGCTCTCGTAAAAGTCGTTATAGACGACCACGCAAATATCTCACTTGCACATGTGAGGTCGTGATGTTGCAGCATTTTATTTGCTTGTTTTGATCTCGACAAAATCCAACATGACGCGTGTTGAACAGTTTTTTGAAGGCGATGCGAAACGCTTTTCAACCAACGGCCAGAGATGCCTATTTTTGAAAGGTAGGAAATGACCGAATGTCCCAGAAACCCCCGACACCCAATCTCAGTAGGCATCACGTGACACGTCCAACCATTTTCCATACATTCGGCACGAAGTGACTCGTACCGGTTTTTCTTTAGTTCGTGCGCCTCCACCCTGTTCGCTTCCCAAGGGACTGTTAACTCTATTAGGAAGACAGTCTTTTTAGAGTCGGACCACAACACAATGTCGGGACGCTTGTCTGTCTGTGAGATGTGTATTGGAAATTTTAAGGATGTCATTAGATCCACTGAAACCTTGCAATCACTGGCACCACTAAGCATCTTTATATTGGAGGTTGTTTGTTTTTTCTTTGCAGGGCATTCCCCTTCCTTATGGAATTCAATCTTAGTTTTCTTGCTTGCCACAAGCTGTTGATTTTCTGTCTCACATCGTGTTCTTATTAGATCCCTTATCACCTCTAATACCTTGTTGTGTCGCCACGTGTACATCTGGAGCGATTGTGGACAAGCAGAATGCACATAATGCAAGGCACTTCGGTCTTTTTGACACGAAAAACAGAGATCTGTATCTGTGTATTCCTACATTTTCAGGTGTGTTTCATTTGGGAGAAGATCGTATGTAGATCGAAGAATGAAAGATATCGCCAATGGTTCCAATGCAATTAATGAATTCCACGAAAGCTTAATGGGTTCGATATCATTCCATGTTGTCCATTTACACTGTTTCGCTTGAGTAATAGCAGTAGCTATTCTATGCTCCTCTTCGAACATTTTGATTTCTTCAACTACCATACGCCTTTTTCACTTTGCATTCTCCTTGGAGAAGTATTTGTGTGTCGTGTTACCCAATCCAGCCCGATTATTCTGAATCACGCCCATGATATCTCTGACTCGCAGGCTGGTTTCTGCTTCTTTGTGGCCTCTGCAGCTGACCACTTTGTACCAGATTTAATCTCTGGATGCACCTTCCGTATGCAATCATCAGCTGAGTCCCTCATCATCATATGAAGGCGTACCTTCCCAACCTTGAATTCCTCCACCAATGAATGTATAGGGAGCTGCAGATGTCCGGAGTTGGTATATAGCCCCACTTTCGAAAAACAAGGAGGAACTCCAAGCCACTTACGCAAGTACTTATTGATCACTTGCTCAATGCGGTCAATACGAGACAATGGAATTTCATACACTTGCAGAGGCCACAAAAGGCGGGGTAATAGACCATGTTGATAGCACCACGCCTTCATTTTGCCAGGCAGATAGGTTCTATCGATCGAAATTAGTCCCTTTAGAGCTAATTTATGAACCTCCGTACCCTGATGTCGATCAGTCAGTGGGATTGTATACAGCCACCCGAGGCTCTTTACTGGTATTTTCTTAACTGTTGGTATTGTGTTATCACCAATTTCGAAGTGAATTTCCTTAACAGATCCCCTGACTAATGACAGGCTTCGACTTTTCTTGGGCTTTACCTTCATTCTCGACCATATGAAAAGATCATGATACAGGTTATTGGCAGCAAATCTAGAAGAGACGAGAATTGTGATATCCATAAAAGCCCTAGAAGGAGGAAGGACAAGCTGTTCTTTAGTCATCACTCCTTTGGCTGTGGTTGATGCACCTCGTAAAATCAGTTCCATGGCCAAAACGAAAAGAAGCGGGGAAATCACACAGTTCATCATGATACCGATCTCAAGTGGTTGCCACTTGGTAGTATAATTTTTAAGGGTCAATTTCATGAAAGCTGAGTCGAAATACTTCATTATGATTTCCCTAATCTTGCCAGGGAAATTGAAAAAGTCAAGATCCATTCCTATTAATTGATGTGGGACTGACCCATATGCGTTGGCAAGATCAAGCCATACTACATGGAGTTCTGTTTTACATCTTTTGGCTGATAGTATGGAGTTCCATATCATTTGTGCATACTCCAGAAAACCAGGGAGGCCAGGTATCCCAGCCTTCTGGACAGATGTGTTTATGTAATCATTTCCTATAAGAAAATCTGTCATGCGACGAGCGAGGACTCCAAAAATATTTTTCCTTCGACATTAAGGAGGAATATGGGGAGAAAATTGGAAATGCCTTTTGAATCCATCTCTTTAGGTATCCAAATCCCATCAGCCAAACACCATTCTTGTGGTACAATATTCTGCTTCCAAACCCACTGAAGGAGGATAGTAAGTTTCTTAAGAACGCATGGGCAGTTTTTATATAGTTTATATGATATCCCGTTGATTCCAGGGGCACTAACAGCGAGTGCCTTTCGGACAAAATTTCGGACGACTTAATTTTATCCCACTATCACCAAACATAACTGTCGGATCTTGAGGTTTTGGTAAATCTTTTATAAGAGGGATTGGTATATCTCGGATATTATCTGAATACGTCATCTTCAAGTGATTCTCCAACTCTTCCTGTGGGATATCAAGCTTTCCGCTCTTTGCTTCCACGAAAAGTTTTTTAGCAAAAGCATGCGGATTTATCAAGAAAGATCTCCGAGACTGCCGCTTTTTCTTCCGACGCTTCCTTTGATTTTCAGGTCTGGATATCACTAGAAACTTCCTTCTGATATCGTTCATGAGTTCTTGAAGGCATTGCCCTCTCATGAATTGGAGCTTCTTGAAAACGGCGCTTCAGTAATCTTTGTTCTGATCGTAACTTTTCTTTCTGGATTTGTCGTCGATTTGGTCGTTTTTCAGTTTTTTTATCATTCTTTTCCACTACAAGTCCAAACCATTCAAAGCAAACGTCGTATATTATTCTACAAAAGGAATTTATCTGTTGTCCTATCGAACCGTTAAGATTGTTATTAAGGATAAAAGAAAGTTATTTGTCAAGATTTGTCCAAACAGCCTTATTGTTACCTTTGGGCCACTGGATTATTGGTTTACTTAGGATTTCTCCAGGGTGCTGTCACTCAACGATGGAATCCTGAACGCTGTGGGTGTAGTCCAGATTCATAATCCCATCACTCGATTTACATTCTCCAATATATATATATATATATATATATATATATATATATATATATATATATATATATATATAGCTGGTCGTATTCAATGACACCTGTCTACTAGGGCGGCTAGCCAATCCCTAAGTCAGACGTTCGCTTAGGCATGTTTGTGTTTGTTTAAAACCCACAGTGCCAACCTGTGGTTTATACTGCAACTACACTCCGTGCCAAATTATTATCGAGATAACTTTTTTATAATATTTTAAAAACCGTCCAATCAATTCACACAAAATTTTCACACAACGTTGGCAATACTGACCTGCGCAATCACTGAAATCTTCGTACTGGTCTGCGCAATGTAAACAAACTGGCACCATATTTGTTATCAACACGGGGATTTGAGAGTGCCAAATTATTATAAAGGTTTAGTAAAATTTCCAGAATTGAGGAAACAAAACGTTTATTAATTATGCACGAGAATGTTTATGATCAAAAGAACCTAATAAATAAGATAATCAAACAAATAATAACAGATACAAACAAAGGCACAGTTATAAACAAAGTAATAGGGAATGTGCTTTCCCAGTTTTGAAATTACTTGAAGAAGTCTACGATCCATAGAATTTGTCAATTGTAAGATGTCATCTGCTGTAATGCCGCGAGATATGCCAAGAATTGCTTCCCACAACTCAGCGTTGCTCCTGAATTGTCGTCCGTTGGCGTACAGTCTTCGCTTCATGAGGCTCCAAAGGTTTTCGATTGGATTCAAATCCTAACAATTTGCTGGACACTTCATTTTTCGAGGTCCATCGAAGCCTAACTGTTTCAAATACTCAGTAGTCTTGTGAGAAGCATGTGAGGGAGCATTATCTTACATAAAAACAATGGCCCTTCTGAAGGCAACTTTTTGCCTTTTCATCCACGGTCCAAGATGCTCCTTCATAAACGCTATGTATGCATCAGCAGTCATTTTGACGCCATCTGGTACTCTCCATGTGCCCACTAATGTTTTTCCAATAATACCACCCCAGATCATTATGCCTCCACCGCCTTGTTGGCGTCTCAAACGCTGATGGCGATTCTGTCCGTTCATTTTTCTTGCCCATCATGTGTTGCTCGACTTTCGTCTGGGAACAAAACTTTAGAGAAATCAATCTTCATATTGTCCTCGGTATATTTCAATCGATTTTGAATGTGATTTCTCGTCAACGGAGGCTTCGATACAGGTTTGACTGTTGTTGCTATTTCCCGCAGATACCAACACCGAGTACTTCTAGACATAGCAGGATCCCCAATGCGACTGAAAAGCTCTTGACTGGTAAGTCCAGGATCCTTCGTGGCCTCTCGTTTAGTTCGTGACATGAGATGACGTGAAATAACATTCGGCTTGTCTTTATCTGCCTTTTTGCGTACTTGTGTAGGGTCGGCGGTGAATTTTTTTATGACGTGACTATCATTTTAGATATTTCTAGGGTAGATTTACCTTTTGAGAGTTCCGAGGTGATAGTTTTCTTTTCAGCATCATTTAACTGATTTCACGGTACATCTTTTCACTAAATTCTTACACTTTTCTAATAATTTGTCACTCTCAAATCACAGTGCTAATAACAAATACGGCGCCAGTTTGTTTACTTTGCGCAGATCAGTACGAAAATCTCAGTGATTGCGCAGGACTGTGTTGCCAAAATTGTGAGAGAATTTTGTGTAAATTGATTGAAGGGTTTTTGAGATATCAGAAAAAAGTTATCTCGATAATAATTTGGCACGCAGTGTATACTGAGTAGGCCTTAGTTAAAGTTTCTGCGAGAGAGGGTGTTATCTATGGTGATCAACAATCTGAACAAAGCCAGTACAATCAAACCCTCAGTCACGATGACGTGTGACTTCGTGCTAGCAGACAGACAACATCAGGAAGTCTCCTTCTTGACAAATCAACTGTGGTGAGATTCGAAACCATCTCTAGACATCACAATCTTAGTGCTAATATTTAGTTCTGAACATCTAACGCGAACTGATAAAAATTCATCTTAGCGCGGAACTTGTTTATTGCTTCAGTTAATAAATTATTGTACTTTCTTGTGTAGAGTATTGTCAGTATATGTCCTATGTGATACGTATTTTCATTTCATTGCGTTTAGGATTTAGTTTTTCTGAATTATTTTTTTAAATATATTTATCTAAAACTTTGCTTATCTATTCTCCACGGACTTTATTTCTACTTCTTTGTAAATCCTTATACTATTGCATACTTGACTATTTTATTGGTTGGTTAGGAATGGATAAGTATCAAGTTAGAGTCAGATAAATATGTTTTTTAAAAGTGGGAAAATTTTCACAGTGCAGAGAAAGAGAGAAAAATAACATTCACTCATTTTTGTCACTTAAGTATTCAGAATTGCGTTTTCGCTATTTGGAATTGTTCTGTTAGGTTGTTTCATGTTGGTGCTAATAGGGGGTGCTTAGAAAACTAATTTGTGCAAATATGTCGAATTTGGCGCGAAATTTTGGCGTCGTTTGCCAGCGATTGTTATCAATTTAAAACAGTGGCAGAGTCGCAATGGCTGTATGGATAGAATACATTTTATCTCTTTCCACCCGCGTTCATTTTCTTCTTGTTCATTTTTTCTCTTATACTGTCTTTCCTTTTTTCTTTACTTAACTCTTTTTTGGTCGGTTCATTTTAGAATACCGAATAACGTTAAAAAGCGAACAATGTGTAATAATGCCAAAAGAACAATCAGTTCATTACTTTTTATTTACTTTGTATCTCTCTCCCTCCCCCTCTCTCTCTCTCTCTCTCTCTCTCTCTCTATATATATATATATATATATATATATATATATATATATGATTCATATTTCATCTCACAGACAAGTATTATAATACATACACACACACGTGTGTGTGTATATATATAGCCGTACTTTCCCTGACGATGCGTTTAGGTGAAACCGAGGTAGGTTTGTCTGGATCACTAGGTGTATCTATCTATCTATCTATATATATATATATATATATATATATATATATATATATATATATATAGATAGATAGATAGATAGATAGATAGATAGATATTGATGTATAATGGGTGTAACAGCAAAATTGTCCAAATCATTTAACAGCATGGGGATAATCGGCCAGCCCATATTTTTTAATATTTCGATACCAGTTCCGTATCAAGGTAAGTTGGTGTAACAACAAAACTGTCTAAATAGTGTAAAAGCAAATTTTTCTATCTCACAAAATGTTTATTATCTAAAAAAATACTAAACTATTTGAGTTTCTTTTATCCAGATTTTCATATAAGACGTTTAGACATCTTGGCACCATTTGTGGTAAAAATCACTGAAAAACCCTTTAACTTAATCAGCTAGAAAAAGAACAGGTTAAAATCGTTTTATGTCAACTGCAATATGTCTACCATACTTATCACTGGGGAGAGAAAGATCATTATGGTCTTCAGTAATGGTACCAACTTTTAAACTCTGGCTTCCATTTTCAAAGTCTATTTAACAACTATTAAAATAACGGTGAATAAGTTTAAAAAAGTGGGAACAGTAGAGAGGAAAACTGGATCAGGAGGTCACATTAGCAAGCGGGATTATCATTTCAAGTCAGAGTTATTATTCTTATTGTTAAAAGTAGAGTTCAATAGTGTTATAAAAAACCTCGG
>OZ010594.1:74530104-74572604 GCA_963932145.1 Acanthosepion lycidas | reverse complement strand
ATTATATGTTTCACATCAAGAACTGCAACACTGACTAAATTATGTTCAATATATATTTGCCTTTCAAGGCCCAGCGAATGAGCAATTGATCAGCTCATATGCAACAACAAAGAGTATCTATAACTGCGCTATGACATGTTGTCTCTATTGTCACTTGATTGATAAAACGAAATAGAGGTGCATAGAGGTTTCAATTGTTTTTCCTTAATCATATTATGTGCAGGGACTTGACAAGGTGTTTGGACATATTTGGCAATTGATCAAATATTGAAGTCTTTAAAGGTAAGCGGTGGAGATATTGGAATCGGAATTTCTATGAAAATAATGCATACGAGTGTCGAATGGCGTCGCGCCATCCTTCTCTTTCAGCTGAGAAAAATCACAATGATTTGTATCATGTTCGAGTCAAGCGTGATAAAGAAGATTTCGCCAAAGTAACACAAGCGTCCAAAGCTAAGAACCGATTTACTTGTAGTTACAAATTAATATACTTGGGCTATGTCTTGAGAGAGGACAACTGTGGAGTAAATTCTGATGGAGCCACAAGAATTAGTGCTTGATGGAGTCAGCTTAACAATTTCTTTCTTCAAAAGACAAGATGGAGTTGAAACTCCGCAATGTTTATACTCTTCTGTCAATTGACAGGGAAATAATATCATTTGATTCAATGGTATTTTCGTCGATTGACTGTTGGTATTGTTCAGGAAAGACATTAATAGAGATTTTCCATACGACCTTATGCTCTAGATTAGGGTTCGGCAACCCCTGGCCCCCGGGACACATCCGACCTACGAAGGATTTTTGTCCGGTTCGCCAACTTTAACACCTGAACAGAAATTATTTAATTAATTTGTGGAGCAAGTGGCAGAAACATATCAGTTGGAGTTAATCAACTTACAATGCGACGAATTTTTAAAATCAACATATATTAGGTTGGTGCAAAAATAATGACGCAATGATGTCGTTTTTAGTCGTTATAAATAACATAAAAAACGACATTATTACGTCATTATTTTTGCACCAACCTGATAACTGTGAATACAATGCTGACCTCTACAAGAAATAATTTTTGCCAAACGGAAAATATAAATGCCTGTTGAATGGTATCCTTATTTGGAAGTATATATGCTTCTGAACAACTTTTTTTCGAAAAGGAAATATTCTAAAATCATTTTTCGAACAAGGTTAGGTGACGACCATCTGGATGATGTTTCGCTCCTGTTGCCGACAAATATTCCACCTGATATGGAGAAGTTATCCAACTATAAGCATAAACAAGTGTCTCATTAAATTTTGCAATTTTAACTGTAATTCATTTGTAGTAAGAAATTTGCATTTTTTTGTTGATTGTGTTAGTTGCTATCCTTTTATACCTACAGTGAAATAAGGAAACTTCTTTAAATAATATAACATTAACTTCATTGTTTTTTCTTTAAACATCCAGACCAAGGCAGTTTTCTGGATGTAGCCGTCAGGGGTCGAGACAATTTGCTATAGTAAATTTGATACCATGGTCCTACTCCAAAACATTGCATAGATTTCTGGCCCTCTCACCCCAAAAGGTTACCGAACCATGATTTAGCTAATGCCATTATTTAAAGGTGTTTTGATGAGAAATGTAGCTAAGGCTGAACTAAATAGTTCCCTTAAAAAAAAAATACCTTTCGCCTTCATTGCCGACGGTCGGGTGTTTCTCTAATATTTTGATTGGAAAAAGAACTAGATATTTTGTAAAGTTTTAAAAACTATAACGAAGCATGACAATATTATTGCATTCATATTGTAGTGTTTCGTGTGTACACATTATCTACAAAAATCTGCTCACTAAAACGAGAAGAAAATATGTTAGGTTTGTGATACAAACCTGTATCCATCAAATCAACTTCTCTTCGATAACTATTTGAAATTATTTGTTAAATGATATGGTAAATCGTGCTGGGATTGAAGTGATAATGTGCACTAAAAATGAAAGCAGATTAACGTATACAAAACAGCACGGTTACGATAATCCTTGTCGAATAATTAGTAAGCCTAATCCTTCAATATGTCTGTATATATTTCAAACATTATTTTATATAAAACTATCTCGGAAGAAAACTAGCAATGAACATATATGATACGGGATAATGTATATAATCTATGACGATATATAGTAGTGAAGTATATTTTATATTTTATCGGCTATGATATCACTTCAGCCATTCATGATTCTGGAAAAGCAATCAATATTTTCAAAACTTGCATCTTCAGAAGAAGAGAATTGCAGATCAATTTTTCGGATAGGAAATCCCCCCTTAAGTATTTGGAAATGCTGCAATTCGTTTCTTTGAAGATCTTCATCCTCCTGGATGTATTCCTCAAGAGATAAGAAAGCGAAAGTATCTAAAAATGGTCTTTAGTGATCGTGCCAGCATCGACCCGTCTCTCCTTCGACCATCTCCGTTTAACATCAGATGAAATTATGCCTTACACTTAGTGAAAATAATGTTAATCCACATAGATGGAGATGTGAACAAAAGACTGGCATTTTCTCCCGATTATGATTGATGCTGATGCAGCCCCAGAAAATATATTTTTTTAAATTCATTAGATTTAACTGAATAGGACAATATAACGAAATAATGATCTTGTGATAATGCTGACTGAAAATGTTCATCATATTGCAAGGATTACTATGGTTTAACATGCACCAACAGATTACCGCTTGGTATTGACACAAAAGACGGGGGTGTGAACGAGAATAAAAATATATTTTATGTCATTTTATTAATGATAATTACATTCATATTTATTGGAAATTCTTACTAATGTATCACTCGTCTCTCCAACTCTCCTTCAATTTCAAGCAAATATATATTAGGTTGGTGCAAAAATAGTGTCGTTTTCTCACATAGTAACATATGTGAAAAACCGACATTATTTTTGCACCTAAAAACGACATTATTTTTGCATTTAATATTTAAATGTGAGTGTAGGTGAATTTTTGCACATTTGTAAATCAAATATATATTAATGAATTATTTTCATACTGATTATTGTCTATCCGATTGTGTGGGTGGTATAATAATATATAGCGTAAATTTCTTGGGGTAAGTCTTCTTAAAAGGGGGGAGAAACATTTTCTTACAAATGGCGTTTATTACAAATATGTTCATATTCATTTTCCGTAGACAGAGTGAAAATTGCCATATTTCTCCTTTCATCTCCATATAGCCAGCTCCCAGAATTTCATACGTTTCACATCGCTTCATGAACTTATGGAAACTGCTCCTCTAGAATTACGCGGGTAGAGACCACCTCTGATGACTCAGCACGTTAATATCCTTGAAGTGTCAACCTTTCACATATAAATCCATAAAAAGTTAAAGGTAAAAATCTGATGTCAGGTAAACTGAGGGAAGGGAAACAGGTCTATGACGAAAGGGGTAAGCATTCTAACCATAGCAGCGTTCTTTATACTAAAATGATATTCAAGGTTCGAGAGCCACTCAAAATAGAGATTTAAAATCTAAATAGTAATGCTAAATTAGGTGTGGGTTGAGGGTTAAAGGATAGAGGGAAGAAAGTGAAGATTGTGCAGATAAGGAGGATAGATACCGATTGTCCCATGACTTGATGGTCAGTATTTAAGTGTCCGAGGCAGTAAGAATCTATGTGTAAAGATTTTCTGAAGTTAGTTTCAGTCGTTTGGCAAAAGCTGAGTGAAATATTAATCTTAAATGACGAATACGGAGGAAATTACTGATTCGGCTCCTCAGATATGGCATGTGGATGTGTCCAAGATGTGAAAGGCTGATTTGGCGCATATAAAGAACGGAGATCAGCTGAACATTTGACATCCAAATGGCAAATCGAGTAGCAACTGGTTTGCTAAGTTGCATTTGTGGAAATGAGCTTCCAGAGTGTGTAATATATCTGTCTACAGGTGTATCGGTTCGCATGTTTCGGACAAATTTATTGATGATACAGTGTGTATGGTTTTGAAGGCTACCTGTAATTGCAGCATATATTGTTTTACCTTTGGCCAGGACATCTATAAGAACCCTAATATGCATCACCTTTCCAGCAGAGAGTGCCTATTGTGAGGGTGAAAAAGCCCCTGCTTCTAATATTTTGACTATGCCTACATTCCTGGGTCAAAATTATGAATCCACATTCGATTCTGCGTAATGAGATTGCTGGAAAAAAACTTAATTTACATGAAACTAGGCCAGCAGTTTTGGTGGTTATCTTCTGGGATAGCTGAGTCCAAACTATGAACCCAGTATTAGCACATGTTTCCTCCCATTCCTGACCATGGCTCGTCATTCGGAAATGTTCCTGCGTTTGTTTATACGACCTCTGTGCTACAAGTCTCTTATTATTTTTTTATTAGTATATGATAACTCTAAGTGATCCTCATTTCGCCTTTTATTTGTCCCTGTCATTACGGCAGAAAATAATGAACTATCCCTTTTCCATTGCAGAAAAAGCAATCTATATCAGAGACACTGACTTCCGTAAGAAAGGAAGAATGCACAATAAAAAAAGAAAAAAGAATACTCATGTAAAATACTAACAAACAAACGAGACGATCAAGAATATCGTATTCAAAGAATTGTTAATGCTACTAGTGTAGCATATAGTTATATATATATATATATATATATATATATATATATATATATATATATATATATATATATATGAAGGAAAATATACAGAAAAAAACAAACAAAAATCTTAATATGCAATTATGCTGTATTAATGTTAATATAATCTCAACGTCGGACGTTTCGGTCTATTTTAGACCATCATCAGGACATATTCATAAAACGTTGACATTATATTAACATTAATACAGCATAATTGCATATTAAGATTTTTGTTTGTTTTTTCTGTATATTTTTCTTCATACTGTTGGATCTGTATCCATATATTTGCTTACACACACACACACACACACACACACACACATATATATATATATATATATATATATATATATTGTACATATTTAGGTAGCAATTTTTCATTAATGCATGTTTCATTAACTAATATTGACAAGTTTTGTCTATTTATTTTAAGTAATTTCCTTTCATGTTTTCTGATAAGCTTGATAACATTATCATTGAATGACGAAAGGAAAACACCATATTGGTTCATGTTTAAATCCAATCTAAGCTTTCGGCTTACATAAGCAATTATCAAAGATGACAATTTTTATATATCAAACAACACACGAACGAAACAACAATAATAGTCCGCCCTTGCTGCATGAAAAATTTCAAAGCAACGACAAACCCATGTATATGAGACGCGGAAGCGAAAATAACGTCGCAGCTCGTGACGTTTTGACCACGCGAGATGGAAAAAAGAAAAGTATTAAGTATGGAAAGCCGTTGGTATAAACCAGTGGCTTCTGTTTAAATTATAGGCATTTAAGGATATTTGTGGACATTTCATAGTTTATTTTGTTCGGGTTAGGTTTCAACTGTTTTATGTATAAAGCTTGAAGAACTTTTAATTTTTGTTTATTGTTTTCATGTTTAAGTATAATTGTGTTTTCAACAAGGATTTTCCACAATTGAGTACGCGGCCGTGTTCCTTTTATTCGCTTAGGCGCAAAAACCATCGGGGAAGGTATGAATATATCCCCCACCCTATCACTACCGGCTCGAAGTTAAATATTAGGAATTGTATCTAGAAAAATCATTGTTATTCTCAAAAGCCAGTTAAGACAATATTCACATTTCATATTTATTTTATGATGTCAACGAACACTCGTTGCCAATTTGTGATGCCAACGAATACTTGTTGTCACTTTCGTAATGCTCGTTCTAGCAGAGACTTTGTAATCGCAGATACGACTATAGTAACGCCGTTGAACAATACTGGTGTCAGACGCCTTCGAATAACACTCACACTAATAGTACTTGCTCGATAATACTCGCTCGAAAAGTAACCACCGTATAGTGATTCGAATAGAGAAATAGTGTAGTGAATAGACTAGAGAAATAGTATAGACTAGAAATGCACATTCGAATAGTAATAAATGATATAACAGAAATACGTTCAATTAGACACACGCTACCTCCCATATATGTGTTTCCTCTACGGTCACATGGTCTACTTAATTCAATAATGGGATCGTTTGTTTTTACTCACTGGCGATCTATGTTCAAATTCAAGTGACGGTAGCGAAACTTTATTCTTATATAACAAAATATTTACAATAATAAACGTTTTTCCGCTTTAAATATCCCACAAAGGGTTGACTGTAAAACACAAACAAGTCAAATCAATATGCGTATATACGTAGTTACGGTGATATTTTAAATAACAAACCTTTTTAATAAAACTTTTCTTAGTTGGATTAATGCCTGATATTGATAGAGAAATAGAGAGTAAAACTTTGGGGGATTTTTTTTTTTCATTTGTACCCAATATTTTCTTTAGATATTAATATGTGTTAAATATGAATATTATCGTAACATTTCGTTAAATATATTAAATTAGAATATTTAACGATGTAATTGTAGGATATCCACAGTTATTTTTTCTCGTGGAAATTGCTAATAAATTATTCAGTCATAAAATCAATAATTACAATTCATAAGAAAATACCAAACATGTAATTTTTATTGCAAAATCCAATCTGTCACTATACGAAAAAAAAAAAGAAATCGAATGAAAATATATAGAAATTAATAAATGACTTAGGTATGTCACATGTTTTCTCCTCTAATATTATTTGTGTAAAAAATGATTCAATAAAAAACGAGTAGAAAAAACTTTATAAATTTCACCTGTGCCATTATTTACTTAATTTTATCAAAATTTTTGCAAATGGAGTAGTAAGTTATTTTGATTTTTAAGCTTCCCTCTGCGATTTTTTTATAAATATTTTCATGGTAATTGTTCTGACGAACTTTTCTACTCGGTGCCTATATTTATGAATTTAATCATACTGAAAGATTAGTGATAATATCTCGTCATTCTACAGTTGAAATGCCTAGATGTAGCCGCAATTTCTATGCTAATAATTTCTTCTCTCACACGTTTCTCTTGCGAAACTTGCTTCCAGCTTCTTGCTTTCCAACTAACCTTGTTCTTCAAAGATTTAATTGCAGCATCAGTTGTTAACTTCTGTCGTCTTAATTCCTGTTCTATCTCCTTAATAGTATTGCCTTTTTGTTTCTCGTATTCTCTCATACCCAATAACCTCTTGTGCCCGTAGGGGATTTTATCACTTTGGTTGGCTGGAAATGATTAAACACAAATATCAAGTTGTCATTATATGGCGTTGGCTTACATGCATGTGTTGAAGAAGCGGACATTGAATAAGTTCTCAATAACAATGAGAAAAGCTAAAAGAAGAACAGGGCAAAATAATACGAGACAAGACAAAGTAACGCAAAGCAAAGCAATGTAACTATAAGAGTGAAATAAAGCAAAGCTCACGAACTAGAAAGTGTTCACACCCAAATGGGATAGTCATATATTAGGTTGGTGCAAAAATAATGACGTAATAATGTCGTTTTTTACGTATTTTTTAACGTCAAAAAACGACATTATTACGTCCTTATTTTTGCACCAACCTAACATTTATAACCTTCTGGCTTCAATACAAAAAAGAAAACAATGCGTGGATAAGAGCGAGAATTATCTACTTTTTTTTTAAATTTTCTAGGAAGAAATCTCATTATGCATCTATAATATTCTTTTTATATTAACGGGGTGGGGCGGTTTTGTAACCAATAGTTTGCATCAATTTTTGTAGTTTTCTTTTGTCTACCCCATGACGGCTGTGTGTATTTAATTCCTGTAATGGTTGCGTAATATCAGTGTGTATTAATCTATAGGAGGCACGGTGCACTATTTTCCCGGATTGAGTAATCGGGGAGCTGTGTTCGAATTCCAGGAGATAACGTTATATTCACTTACGTGTAAATACTCCCTCCAGCTATGGGTGAACAGTAGGACAGACCGGATTCTGTAGCCTGGGATGGATCTAACGCAGAAATAAATGGCAACCTACTTCGGGTAAAAAATCTGCTTCGTCAGTCATGTATCGAAAGATACATTATCGCCTGACTCAAAACTGACTGACTGATTGATATATTGATGTCTTTATTGGTCCGGTGGGGGGGGGATGAAGCATGTTGAAAGTGAATGTGTAATATTAGGTTAACATTGTCTGCAAAGGTTTGGACCAGTCCATTTGCGATAACCTGCGCTGGATTGTGTTTTTATATTGCTGGGTAGATGTCACTATTTCTGCATGTATATGCGTTTAAGTACGCACTACTTTAAATTAGTTTTATTATTTAAGAATAAAGTGTATTAAAACGGGTATCTAGACTTGGTAATTAAGATTAATGTTGAAAGTGGATGTGTATTAAGTTAATGACGTTTACATAGTCGGAAAATGTTTGGCTCTTGTATTTAGATATTGACTTTACGGATATAGGTGATAGCAAGAAAAAGTGTGAATAATGTTTATCATATGTTAATTAATAATAATCTTCCTTATGTGTTTTCTTGTTTGGGTTTTATGGCATATCAACCACTGTGGGTTATTTAATGCCAAATCCAGTTTATATATATATGCCAAATATATGAATTTTAAATGCCTATTTTGTATGGAACTTTTTCAGCAAGCTAGAGCTTATTTGCTGTACACTGCAAAATTAGGTATTTTTGTTTAAGTCAAGAATTTCCATTTGATAAGGACAATTTATTTGAAAAATGGTAAAAGTTGGTAGGTTGGGTTTTATGGCATGTCAACCACTGTGGGTCATTTAATGCCAAATTAAGGTCTATATATATATATATATATATATATATATATATATATATATATATATATATATATATATACACACAGACACACACATACATATACCTATACATATATTAAAAATACAGTACTATTAAACATATAGCTGGCTACATTATTTTTTCAAAAACGCATAGCTGGCAACATTACTTTTTTCCAAAAACATATAGCTGGCAACATTGTTGTTTCGAAAACGCATAGCTGGCAACATTACTGTTTCAAAAACGCATAGCTGGCAAAAAATTTTTTCCAAAAAACATATAGCTGGCAACATTGTTGTTTCAAAAACGCATAGCTGGCAACATTATTTTTTCAAAAAAACGTATAGCTGGCAACATTGTTTCAAAAACGCATACCTGGTAACATTGTTTCAAAAACGTATAGCTGGCAATACTTATTTTTCCAAAAGACATATAGCTGGCAACATTGTTTCAAAAACATATAGCTGGCAACATTATTTTTCCGAAAAAATTATCTGAGGCCTTGTTGTTGGACGTAGTTTATCGTCATACCCAGGACGCGGATGTAGTTTATCGTCATACCCAGAAGGCTGTGTTTTCTTCGTAATGGCTTACTATATTATTTTTTTAAATTTATTTCTATTATTTTTTATGAAGGCAATAATGTAAAAATGTACAAAGATAAGTTAATAGATAATTATTGTCTAGTTAAATTTTACTGATTCCTAGTGGTGACTTCCTAGAGAAAGACTACTACTTAAGACAAGTGATGTTAGTATTAATCGTCAAATTATTATCTTTCGTTCAACATTAACTACTAAGCGATTGAGGTTGTTGATACGGGAGTTACAGGGGGGGGAGACAACGGTATTTGTTTCATAAATATTCTGACAGAATAATCTGATTGTTAACCACACAACCGTTCGGGATTAGATGTTCTCCTGAAATATCAGACTTTACTTGTTGGCTGGTGTTGTTATCAATATCTGATGGATAGTAGCTGAAAATACGGGCCGTTTACGAGGAAGTCGGCCATTGGAGCATTAAGTTCGGTGTTTGTGTATTCGTTTTCTACAGCTTATCACCCTTTTTGCAAGTTATTTAAAGCCAGTAAATAGAATTTTCTTTTTGCAGTAATAAAGGTTTTGGGGTAGAAGTCTTAATAATTAACCCATAACTGAGGGGAGATGAAGTAGAGTCATACGTTTTGCAAAAGCATTTGCGCATAAGTTAATATAAGTAACCCAACGGGAATTTGAACTAGGCTCTTCGATTAAAATTCCGAGACATTATCTATTACACAACTCGTACATCCAAGTTTATATCATCTGGCATTCCCAAGCTGTCATCCATCTAGGGACTGACCAGGCTTGACATTGCTTAACTTTGTGATAATACGAGAACCGGTGTCTCAACGTGGTTTGGCCGTAAGCCTTTTCTGGGGCATCTGGACCATAGACTGTCATCATATACTATAAAATGACTTGTGCTGACTTTCAAAAACAAGAAAAATATTGCCGATCAACACTTGAATATCCCCATTGTTAAATCTACCTGCATATTCATAACTTTTTACTAGTACTATCCTGAAATAGATTCCTGTTCCTACATCTTTTATTCAGTACCCCTACATTCACCGGATATAATTTTTCATGTACCCCAACCACCACTATCCCGATCTCTGCTCTATCTATCCAGGTCACTGCGCTATCTATCCCGGCCACTACGCTATCTATAACAGCCTCTACGATATTTATCCCGGTCTCTGCTCTATCTATCCTGGTCTCTGCCCTATCTAGCACGGTCTCTATGTTTTCTTTCCCATCCTCTACGCTATATATCCCAGTCTCTGTGCTATATATCCCAGTCTCTGTGCTATATATCCCAGTCTCTGCGCTATCTATCCAGATCCCTGCTCTATCTATCCCGATCTCTCCAACGATCTTTCCCGGGCTCTACGCAGTCTATCCTGGCCTCTACGCTATCCCGGCCTCTATACTATCAATCTCTGCATATATATATATATATATATATATATATATATATATATATATATATATATATATATATATATATATATATATTTGGTTGGATAGATGTGAGTTTGTGACCCTGGATTTCACGCTTTAGCGATCGATTTGTTTATATTTATATACACACACTTTTCACACACACACACACACATATATATATATATATATATATATATATATATATATATATATATATATATATATATATATATATATATATATAATTGCTCGGCACATTAACTATATAGATATCATTTTTAAGATTCTTTATCAAAAGATAAATATATACAATTCAATATGAAAAATGAATATGTCATATGTTCAACTCTGACATAGTCCATAAAATTAAAAGGCCAATTAATTACGATATTTGTATGGCTTACAGTTATTAGACATTTATTCTTTAAATGTTTCTTTTTGCAAATTATATTTTCTTAATTACTCTTGTGATGTTGGGTTGTTTTCCGCTTCGTAAAATATCTGAATCAAAGTCGAATTGAAACATTAACAGAAAACGTTAAATGATTATGGAATATCATGTAAAACAGATGCAATTCAGTGATTATTCTCTGAATTTATTACGATTTTTTCTTTTGTAGAGAGGAGGAAATATGAAAGAAAGAAAGAAAAACATTTATTCTTTCAAGAGAAAAAGAATGACTTTTCAAAGAAAATTTGAAAATGAGTATTTCTTTAAAGGGGGAAATATTGAATAATTTGAAATTAAGGAGAGATAATTAAGCGGGAAAAATAAAAAAAAAAAAATAATTGTAAAGAAAACTGATGAAAAAGTATTTGAGTCTAATGTAGAAGAATTCAATTAAATAATCAATTCATTAAACAGGAAATGATTTCGGAGATTAAATAATGAAATGTATTCGAGAAGATGAAAGAAATAATGAATAAATGAAATAATACAGAATTAAAATTTTATAAAAGCCGTAAGGAAAACGTCAAGGAATGGAGGAATTAAATGATGCAAACAAGTGACAAAGTAGAAGAGACTTTAAACAAATATAAAAAAAAGACGAATAAATGAAGAGAATTACAAATCAGAACAGACAAGAATATATGAGAAAAATAGAAGAAAAAAAAACACAAAAATATATGAGAAAAATCAGCTTGCACTAATAAATGAATGTCTAGAAAGCTTTGGACAGATTTCATTTCTCTCAATTTCTGGAAGTACCCTCGAGAGAGGGACAGAGAGAAAGAATAGAATTAAATAGAAAGGCTGATAGTACAAAGTGAGAGAGAGACAGAGAGAAAAAGAGAAAAAAAAGAGAGAGGAGGGGAAGTTAGAGGGAGAAACATGAGTGAGATATAAAGAAGACGAGACATAAAAACGACAGACAGACAGACAAAAATGGGAGAAAACACTGACAGATCGTGTTAAAAGTTGTAGTGAATCACGTTCTCCAACTCAAATGCAATTCATTTCTTCCCGACGTGTATTTTTGTTTTTTGTTTTTTGTTTTCACTGGAATTTTTTTTTTTTTTTGTTTTTACTTTTACATCTGTCATTTTTGCGTTCGGTGTCGTTCGGTCTTACATTTTGTTTCCGTCTTATTTCACAGTGAACTCTTTTCGTTTCTTTTTGCTGCTTGCTCAAAATAAGATGAAAGAATTTATTCAGTTCTATTAATGTAATAAATTATCGTCTGCGGTTTAATAGTCAGCTTCTCTAATGATTCAATTCAAAATGGAATTTCACTTTTTCCTATCATCCCCTTTGACGTCCGATCATGAACATTTTGTTCATGGAGACATTACATACACATTAACATGAAAATTAAAGAGCGTTGCGCATTTTTCTTCGGGCATAAGAGATCTTTGAATAGTGTAAAATTAAATGAATTTTCATGTATTTCCTTTTTTTGCATTTTTAACTTAAATAAATTGTAACAGATTTAATTAAGGTTTGCCATTTAGCTGAAACTCATAAAAATTAAATGCTTTTACTATTTAAAATAATTTTTAGGCTAATGAATTGGTTAACACGGTTTGAGTGTAATAAAAGTAGTTTCGTTTCGTTTCTCCAATAGTGAGGCGTATCTTCTCGAAATGCTCATGGATTTTTCTGATGAGTTTGATTTCATTAAGAACTCATTATTTTATTAGAAAATATGTTTGATTGATTCCGCTCACTTGGCTTTTGGAATATTCAAGAAATTCAATGTTGAATTCCTTTCATCATATAATCTCTTTACTCACCTTTTCTTTGTCTCTCTCTTTCTCTTGGTTTCCCATTGTTTCTCTTTGTTTCTTTTTGTTTTTCTTTGGCTCTCTTTGCTTCTCTTTGTCACTGTCTTGTTCTCTTTGTCTTTCTCTTTTTCTCTTTGTCTCTCTCTTCCTTGTCTGTTACTGCCTCTTCACTGCCTCTCCCTCTCTCTGTCCTTCCATGTACCCATCTCCCTTTTTGTCACTTTCTCTCTCCCCATATATATATATATATATATATATATATATATATATATATATATATATATAATTCTCTGTATCTCCTTTTCTCTCTCTTTGTCTCTTCAACTATTTGTCTCGGTCTCGCTGTCTCTGTTCTTCTCTGTACCTTTATCTCTCTATCGCTTTCTCTGAATATAATTATCTCTTTCCAACTGAATATAATTTTTCACCTCTCTTTCTCTATGAATTTAACTTCTCTCTCTTTTCTTTCTGCATTTACTTTGTCTCTCTTTTCTCTCGGAATATAAGTACTCTGCATTTTTTTTTCGCTCTTAATTTAAATTCTCCCTCACTCTTTTCTCATTGAATATATTAGGTCGGTGCAAAAATAATGACGTAATAATGTCGTTTTTTGACGTAACGTAAAAAAAACGACATTATTACGTCATTATTTTTGCACTAACCTAATAAACTGTCTCTCTCTTTTTCTCTATGAATATTAATGCTACTTGAATATAAATTCTCCTTCACTCTTTTCTCTTTGAATATAAATTGTCTCTCTCTTTTTCTCTATGAATATTAATTCTATTTGAATATAAATTCTCCCTCACTCTTTTCTCTTTGAATATAAATTGTCTCTCTCTTTTTCTCTTTGAATATTAATTCTATTTGAATATAAATTGTCTCTGACTTTTCTTTTTGAATATATATTCTCTCACTTTTTTTCTCTGAATACAAATTCTCTCTCTCTTTTCTCTCTGAATTTAAATTGTCTTTCTCTCTCTCTCTCTCTCTCTCTCTCATCTCTCTGTACATAAATTCTCTCTCACACTTTTCTCTCTGAATTTAAATTGTCTCTCTCTTTTCTCTCTGGATATAAATTCTCTCTCTCTTTTCTCTCTAAAAATAAAGTCTCTCTCTCTCTTTTCTCTCTGAATATAAATTACCTCTCTCTCTCTTTTCTCTTTGAATATAAATTTTCTCTCTTTTCTCTCTGAATATAAATTCTCCCTCTCTTTTCTCTCTGAATATAAATTCTCTCTCTCTCTCTTTCTCTCTCTCTCTCTCTCTCTCTTTCTCTCTCTCTGTACGCTCTGAATAAAATTCTCTCCCATTTTTCTCTGTCTGATCACTGTTCTGCCAAGCATTTACACAATTTCCGGAGGTAAGTTATGCGCTGTTTTTCTCTGTTCATATTGCCTTAAATATGTCAGATTTTGCAAGACCCCTTTCTTCATTAAATGACCTCGAAAGTTTGTCTCTCTCTGATTCTACGCATAACTTTCGATATTGCTTATTTTTTCTCTAAAAGTTCATCGTTTTTCACTTGTTCTGTCCATGGTATTCTCTGCATCCTTTTGTAGAACAACATTTCGCCTTATCTCTCTTCTTCATCTGTGATGCCATCGTCCAGCATCCACTGCCATAGAGGAGGACCGATATTACAGAACAGTTCAGTACTATTTATTTTTTCTAATGAAATGTTTACGTTTCTTAATATTTTGCTTAGGTTTGGAAGACTTCTTTCGTTCGGATGTCGGTGTTGCTTTTTCCGTCCTCTGTTAAAAGATTTCCTAGATATACAAAATTTTGCGCTTCTTTAATTTTGGTATCGTCAAATTGTAATTCGCATGTTCGAATTCTGTCTTCTTACAATTGATACTTAGTCCATTCTTCTCGCTTTCCTTTACAGCCTTCTGTAGAAATTTCTGTAGTTTTCTTTCGGCGTCTATAATCACTGTGATCTGCATATCTAATGTATGTAAAGTATATTGCTGCTGGGCTAAAAGAAGGTGACGAACACATATATAAAAATGTATAAATAAATTTATTGTTCGAGTTGAACCTCTAGCCAACCTCTCTGTTCAAATCAAGAATTGTACCGGTTAAATAACTTTTTGACACCTACGCAAATTCACGTGGCTGTGTCTTCTTCTTGTAGGTTACCTACGCAACTTAGTGTGGCCAGGCTTCTTCCGTC
This sequence comes from Acanthosepion lycidas, assembly GCA_963932145.1. Taxonomy (NCBI): domain Eukaryota; kingdom Metazoa; phylum Mollusca; class Cephalopoda; order Sepiida; family Sepiidae; genus Acanthosepion; species Acanthosepion lycidas. The sequence goes on along the minus strand of OZ010594.1, from coordinate 74,557,406 downwards.
ATGCGCTCATGCAAACACGCATTTCCTTCCACTCAGATCATCTGTGCACCCTGTTTATTTTATGCACCGGATGCATTTCCTGTTTATGCTATCACTAGTTCCGATTTCTGTTCACACACTGATGCAGAGGAAATAAAGCCAAAAGGTCTTTCTTCAACAGATATCCAACATTAAGTTTGTAGCCCTAAATAATGGATCCTGTTAGAACATACATTTCATAAATCATCGATTGGTCTCATTTCGGGCAATCAAGTTATCTATATAATTCTTTGGATGTCTCCAGAATGATCCTTAATCGAGTTCCTGAATCCCCGAATTACGAACTCAGCTCCTTTAAAATGAGCCCAACCCATATTTATATAACTATAAATTTATAGATAAAGATCTAGGTTGTGCTCATCAACACTGTCTATTTGAAAACTTAGGACCATAGCCTCATGGAATCTGCTTCAAATCCGGAACCCTATTTCATTGAACAACAACAAGCATAATATAGTTTATTGCTTCAAACGTTACTTTTCGTGGATACTCATATTTGAGTAGACGCGGCATTTTAAGATAAGCGGTATTTATTTCCTCTAACGGCCTGCATACTCGAGAAAACTAACTAAAGAAAATGTGGCCTACGGAAGTATTCGAACCCGCGTAACACTTTGGTTGAAAATCAAGGAAGGCACATCCTCTAAAAATAACACTTGAAATAATATTCGTAATTGAATAGATTACTACGTTTATTTATTAAACTGAATATTTATTTATTTTGGCCTGAATGTTCAAGATATCGTATTTATGATAAATATGTGTACTTCGTCGGGATTCGAACCAGCGTCACCTCTGGACAGAAGAAACCGTCATTAGATCCCTCAACAGAGAACACAGCCAATCTGTCAAATTGAATCGCAATTTAAGCAAAATTCTTGTCATAATAGACGTTTTGGAAATTGTTCATAGTCACGTATCCAAAAGAAGACAAAGCATTTTTTTTAAAGAAACAGTTGATTTTTATTTATCTATCTCTTAATCCAACAGATTTTATTATGTTAGACTACAGAGAACATTTAAAGTGATAAAATTAATAAAGCATTCCTTTAGAAAGAATATATATATATATATAGATAGAGAGAGACATCAACAGTCAGACTGTTTCGCTGTATCATATCAGTGAGGTTAGACTCCCGATAGCTTCAAGCCGAGATCGAAACTCGGCTGATTTGATATCAGCCGGAGATTCTACCACGAAACTATTGGCGCCCGGTAGAAAAGAATGTGAATTTTTGCACAATTATTTTTAAACACTCTTGTGACCTTGAGGTCTCAATTCCTTATAAGAGTCTTGCATTATCTACATAATATATATATATATATATATATATATATATATATATATATATATATATATATATATATATATATATATATATATATATATATATATATATATATATATATATATATATATATATAATGTGCAGGACAGTGCACCAAATAGCACATTGAAACGAATCGAAACTATATTTTTAAAAGTTTTCAAGAAAATTCGGCTCTAATGGATGCAATACTCAGACGTTCGAATAGATAGATTTTCATTTTATGTTATTAGAATAAAAAATATAAATATATTATTTTCCTCTTTATCAGCCAGAAAACGCCAGATTCTTATGAAGTTGAAATGATACAATTATTTTGTATTATTCGAAAACTATCAAATATCGACCCTAGCGTAATTGCGCGAATCCATATTAATTCCTTGCCTTCAGCAAGTACACTCGGTTTCAATTCAATCCATTTATAAATTTTAAGAAATTTTAAAAGGGAATAAAAGGCTATTTTTTTTACAGAATGTATACATACATAAATATGCATATCTCTCTATCTCTCTCTCTCTCTCTCTCTCTCTCTCTATATATATATATATATATATATATATATGTATATATATATATGTATATATATATATATATATATATATATATATATAATTATTTATTTAAAAATATGATTCCAACACGCTACATAAGAGTTCTCATGTTTCAAAACAAGAGCCGAAAACTTCAATATAATTATTTGAATTAAATTGAATTAAAGTAAGCTCTGTTCCATCTTCAAGCAAATTTTTTTGGGAATAACTTATTTCTGAAATTTACAAAAAACAAACAAACAAAAAAACAGGTAAAAACAAAAATCATTTGGTATACCCCTCCGCTTAACCAAATTATTAGTATGAAACTAGGTCAGAAATTCCTAGCTTTAATTGATAAGCACTTCCCAACCAATAGTAGGCTTAGTAATATATTTAATAAGAACACCCTAAAATTGAGTTACAGCTGCACTGAAAATCTAGAAAGTATAGTAAAAAACACAATATTAAAATCCTGAACAAATCCCCATGCCTGAATAGTATTAATAAAAACCCTACACTTAAATTAGACAAAAACAGTGAAAAATTATGTGATTGTAGAAACCCAGAAGACTGTCCATTGGAAAATAAATGCTGCGTCAAATCTGTGGTATACAAATGTACTATCTCATCCACTGAGAGTCCTAATACTAATATGATTCACAATGGGTCTACGAAGAATGAATTTAAAACCAGATTGAGGCAGCATAAGTGCTCTTTCAAGAATATAAATAAAAGAAATCAGACATCTCTATCTAAATATTTTTGGCATTTGAAGGAAATGAATAAAACACCAAAAGTAAAATGGAAAATTATAAACAAAACTAGAATTTGTAAAACTTGGGATGACCCATGCCCTTTATGCCTACATGAGAAACTGCACATTATTAAGTTTCTAAATAATAAAAATCTATTAAACAATAGACATGAGTTAACGGTTTTTTGCCGACATTATCAAATCTTTGCATTGAATAATTAGCATATAAATTTTTTAAATCCATAGTCCTAATAATTAGCTTAAATACCCTACAAAAAAGATAACCCTTTATGAAGTCGTCAAAAAACAAATGTTACGTTAGTTTGTTTTTTTATATACACAAAACCCTTTTAATAAAAAAAAAAAAAATAAATAAATAAATCTCCCTAGACACGTAAACCAGACTAGACTAAATCATCTTCCGTTTTAAATTTAGACACCCCAACCTTACCCTGACTTGACACCTACAAATGTAACTCTTTACTGATACAAATTATTGACACCATGCGCCCTTTTCTGTATGAAAAATCGCGCTGGACGTCACCATGGAAATTTTGATTTCAATAATGAATCTGCTATTAAAACACGTAAATTTCAGAAATAAGTTATTGCAAAAAAATTTCGCTTGAAGATGGAATAGAGCTTACTTTAATTCAATTTAATTCAAATAATTATATTAAAGTTTTCGGTTCTTGTTTTGAAACATGAGAACTCTTATGTAGCGTGTTGGAATCATATTTTTAAATAAATAATTATATTTATGCTTTATATATATATATATATATATATATATATATATATATATATATGCACACAAACATACACACATACACATCTATCTATCTATACATATATACATATATATGTACCCAACACCAATATCAAGATACACCCAACTCGCCTCACCTGTGATAGCCATAACATAATATACTATTTATTCTGCACAATATGTCCCAATAGTGGTTATATTGGTGAATCTGGAAATAATTTTAGATTTCGCTTCAACAATCCTAAACAAACCATACGTCAAAACAATCCTTATTTCCCTATAGCTGAACACTTTAATCAATCAGGACACTCATTAGAAAACTGTAAATGTTTATTGATAGATTCTGATTTCACTTCCACATACACACGTAGAAAAAAAACGAAAAATACTGGATTTTAAAATTAAATACATATGAACTAGGGTTAAATAAAGACTTGGGTATTTTAAATCTTTATAAATATTTCAATAGTTAAACATTCTTTAGATATAGTTATTTTTTTAAACAACATCTAAAATATTATTGCAGTTAGATTTACGTTAAAAATATTCGAACACATTGGCGTTCCATATCACGTGACGTCCGCATCTCGCGACGGACGCTACTTGTAAACAAACCTCTAAAAACAGTTATTTCTGAAGAAAGATCGAGATCGATCTGAAATATCAAATCAAATAAATACTTTCATAAAAAACATTATTTTCTTAATTTGCAACTTTTTAGTTGTTTTTTCTCTCTATATATATATACATATATAGATATATACAATTGCACTTAGTTTTAAATATCAGCTGTGAAAGTTAAATGGTATGTAACGATTTCTGTTAATCTTTGGACAAATGTTGTAGGTGTAAATTGTGTGTGATTCAACTACTTTGTGTGTTTATAGGCCATTAGCAATATTCTTATTTTCAAAAGGCTGCTGCTCTGTGTAAGAGACAAAAAATGAACATCAGCTATGATGCTTCGTATTATACGTTTTGAAATAAGTGAAACAATCTTCGAGAATCTATAATATAATTGTGTATGCACAATTTCCGTTTGAGCCAAATGTCCATTGCGTTCTATTATATATTCTCCCGCCTGTAAATACCACGTGGTCTATATTGAAATGGATGTCGATAAGGATCCTTTAGCCTAAGAGAAATTATTCTATGATCTCATAGGTAATTGTCTCTCTATAGATAATACCGAAAGAGAATTTATCATAGCAAAACGTCAGAGAAATTAGGTACATCACCGGGTTTATCTTTAATCCAGATACAGTGTTCGTGTTTCATACGAAGTCAGCGGCTGACCTCGACATTTAAAAAAAACTAAGATTAGGTTGTGTACGCGCGAGACTACCGAGTGACAGGCAGATAAAAGCTTCAGACCACTTAAATCGCATAGTTCTAATAATATACTGAATCCATGAGATTCTGTACAGTATTATGTTCATTGAAAAAAAAAACAACGGATTTATCTTTTTTGAGTGCGGTGTCCCCTCAGATCATAAGGAATCATGGCTTTACACAAATTCCTGTCCCTTTTAGCTCTGAATCAATTTTGCATTTCTGCTATTTCTTCTACGCCCTGTCAGTATGTTACGCGTTGCTTTCCTCTGCCCTTCTTACACGTCATATATCCAGTGTGTATCAATGCTGTGAACTTCATAGTGTATTTTTTTTCTTTGCTACAGATTCATTTATAAAGCTTGTAACAAAATACAAACTATGGAGAAGAGGTTCTCACACTAAAACAATTACAAATGTCAATATAAACCTAAGTCAACAAATCGTTCATTTTTGAGTTATTAACTTAAAAAAAAATTACGGTAGGTGACGATGTGTTGCCATACAGACTAGGTTACATTTGTCATTCATGTATATTTGTGGCCAGACTTCAAAGTTTAACGTGTTTAACAGTGAGTTAAGACTGAAGTGTTCCCTTAAACAATGACAACATATTTATATTGTGAGCAGGCAGATATGAATTTTACATACGGCCGTGCGAATGGTAATGGACGCGGGTCGTCACGGCTGTATCAGATTGAGTTTCCAGACAGAAAGCAACCGAGTCTTTCAACATTTGTTGCTGTTTATTGTCGCGTTGCTGATACAGAATCTGTGGCACCACAAACTATGGATCAAGGAAGACTAAGATCCGGCTGTACGCCTAACCGCAAAGAACACATTCTACAGTCTGTCGGAGACGATCAATTTATCAGCACACGTCACGTGACCCTAACATGTCGTGCATCTCATAGTACCGCTCGGAAGGTACTTCGAGAGAAGCTCCTGTACCCGTATCATTCGCAACGTGTGCAGGGTCTTTCGACCTCTGGTCATTCATTCCGGTAGAACATTTTCCAATGGTTTATTGCACAAACTATCGATTCGTTATTTGTCTCTTCAGTTTTGTATACGGACAAGACAGCATTTAGTAGAGAGGGAATAACAAATTTACACAACCAACTATTCTGGGCGGATCCGAATCTCCATTGTTGAATAGAGGCTAGACACCAACATCACTATACGATTAATATGTGGGCTGGAATTGTAGGTGACTGTCTGGTATGTCTATATGTTTTTCCAGCACGTCTTATGGGAGCTGTCTATGGGGACTTTATTTTGAGCACATTTCCAGACTTGCTAAGGGTTTTCACCAGATGAAAAAAGGATGCATGTGGTTCATGCATGATTGGGCTTCAGCATATTTAATTTTATTTTTCTCGATGCACTGGCTGATCTCGGTCTTCCATGAAGGATGGATATGTAGGGAAGGATCTGTTCTCTTGCTTGCACCTTTCTCCATCCACAATCATTTGAAATTTTATCTAAAAAAAATTGGTTTTGGCAGCAGCCATTAATAATGCAGAGATGATTCACCAGCATGCCATGGGTCTCCCTGAAACTATTCGACACTGTGTGGATGCATTTAAAAGCGGCCGCCTGTCAATTATCCGACGGAGGACGTGCGTGTGTAGAATCAAGCGGAGGACATTTTGAAAATATGTTATGTGTTGCTGTATGGAGTTAAAACTATGGCCTATGCTTATATGGTCGATTTAACTTGTTTTAGTGAAAGGAAAACGTCACACTAAAAAAAAATGATTGTAGCTTGGATTGTACATTTAACAGCGTCTAACATAAATTTAATAATTCAAAAACGAAAGAATTGCGGAGATATTTTCATATGGAATTTTGTTCTTGTTTGCTGTGAGAAACCTGCCCATAAATTTTACCTCGATTTGCTGTCAGAAACCCGGCCTAAAGTTAGTCAAATTATTTTTCGATTGTATCTTAGATTGAAAATGTCAAAACATCTACCGTAAACTCTAAACTTAAAAAATAAAAAAAACGAAGGATTTGCGGACATGTGTTTATAATGACTTTTTTTTTCTTGTTTTGCTGTGAGGAGCCCGTCCCAAAGTTTGTAAAGATACTTTTGATACATATCTAAGTATATTTAAAGATATATACATCCAACCTATATAAAACTATTAAGTATAATCTCGCACGCACATACGTATTTATCGAGAAAGTATTTGGATTATGTTTCTTTTCTAATCTTTTAGCGGGAATATGTCGTATGAGAAAAGACATTATTGAAAGACATTATCTATCAAAATCCATTATGAATAATTATTATTCTATTATTTGACAAATCACATTATAAGGAAATATTTTGAAAAGAATGCTTTTGTTCAAGAGCATTTATTGAATAATTTGGTCTACATTAATAGTTTATGTTGTATGTAAAAACTTTAGATTAAAAGACATAACGACAGGAGATAGAGAAAAAGACCAGAGCGTACCTGCAATACAAAACCCAATTATAAATGTTAAAAACTAAACGTTTGCATTAAGCCTGCAATAAACTTCGTATAAATAAATTATCTTAGGATGGATCTTCAATATCAAAAATGTGTGTGCGTACACAAACACACATGTGCGCGCACACACACGCAATTGTTGCGGGTTTTTTTTTCTATTTTAAAAATATTTAGACATTACAATAACTTAATTACTTTCCTTGATGTTTTCACTTGTGTCTAAACGATAAAATTTTAAAATTTCACAGTAGATAAACTTGGCGTTTTCCACTTCACGCATAGAAGAATTAATTTTCAGATGAACACCACAATTTTCTCTGAGAAACCTGATGAGCCCAAAAATTTTTTTTCGTCTTAGAAAAACAAGACCCTGATGACGATATTGGGTTAATGTCGAAACTACTCGGAATAAAATGAATATGCCTCTGCAGAGTAATTTTCTCTCTTCCTTTATTAATCATACTAAGAAAATTGTCCGTAATTACGCGAGGACCATATTAAAAATAAGTAGATAAAATTTGTCTAAATTATGTAATGAGACATTTCTTAAAGAAAACATGCTGTCAATATATATATATATATATATATATATATATATATATATATATATATATATATATATTAAGTTGTATTGACATGAGTTTGTAACCCTGGGTTTCACGCTTTCGCGGTCATCAGAAAACAAACAAACACATTCAATAAGTACGCGCACATATATATATATATATATATATATATATATATATACACACACAAATTGTGTCTCTCTCTTTCACTCTCTCACTCTTTCTCTCTCTCCCTCTCTCTCTCTCTCTCTATATATATATATATATATATATATATATATATATATATATATCAATTTCCATGGCTAAACTTAACCCTCTTCCATGAAGTGATCGGTTTATTTCTGGTCTGATGACGCATTTCTAAAGGAATCACAATGATCTACAGAATGGTTTATACAGAGCAGGCCAACAGTACGCACTTAGTAGGTATGCACTTTACATTATTTGCATTAGGTGTCACAAAGATGTTCTTGGTATGCATAGTTGCAAAGATGTACGTGTTGTGGACTATTTTTTGGACTGTGCACTAACGTCTGAGCCACTCCTATTCCATTTTCGTCAGTCATAGAAACCTTAGGATGACTAGAATTCGTCACTTTAACCACCTAACCTGTGCATTCACATTTATTTCCCATGCGATAAACTGCCAGTTATAAATGTGGAGGGTTTTTAAAGTCGTCTTGCCATTATATGCGCGCCATTAGTATTCACTTTCTTTGCTCTTGATTTGAACTGATTGCCAATGCTCAAAATCCATGTAAAAATATTTAAAAAAATTAACCAAACTTGGAGGAAATATAATAACATTCCCAAAACCTGAATAAGGGACATGGAATACTGGTTTGGAAATATGATTTAACTAAATTAGATCTAAAACTTGAAATAAATAGTGAAACAGCTGTAAGGATAACTTTGTTCAAACCTCCGAATTTCGGTTGTTTTTTATCCATCATTCAGCATTTGTTTACTTGTATCAGGTGCTCAAATGTTTTGTAATCTCACTAAATTCAATCATTGTTTAGCTTTATAATATATACAATAAAAAGTGATAGATAAATAGGCATAGCTAAATAGATAGAAACATTGTCCACTGAAATTTTTAAAAAAGAGCAGAAAACCAGATCTGATGGCGTTTTGAAACTGGTAGACAATCAATATCCAGTTTTGATAACAATGGCTACGCTTTCACATTTACACTATTTCCCAAATTCTGAGCACCGTTGTTCTCAAATTAATGCAAATGTTAAACATGTTTAAAATACTCAATGTGTTCAATATAAGCGACAGTGTATTGGCGGATCTAAAAGTATAAACATAATAGTTGTAGCATACCTACGGATGAAAATAGGTATGTCCCCGTTCACAGAGATACAGTCGTAAATACTGTATGTTGGTCTGCACCTGGAGATTCTACCTCTGGGCAGAGAGGGTAGAGTCTCGTCCCAGGAAACAGCTACCCGACCTCGATTTATACGAGGTCTACGGCGGATTACTGACCGAACCTACGGGCTCGGATACCCCATATTAAATTAGGCCTTGTGCCACATCTGACCACGTGCGGCGGTTGGCAGATATCCTGCAGTTGGAGACTCGTTTTACAGATGCTGGTCAGATAGATAGATAGATAGATAGATAGATATAATTCCCCAGACGAGGCTATGACGAAGGGTATATTCTCGTCGTGTTAATCAGCTACTCGGCCTCGTTTTATACGGGGAATTTTGGGCCGAGCTTACGGGCTCGGATACCCCACATAATTTCGGTCTTGTGCCTCATCTGACTGCATGGGGCGGTAAGTAGATATCCTTCTGTCGGAGATTCGTTTCCAGTTGTGTTGGACAAACTCTCTGCATCCGGGCATTGACGATCTCCAAACGAGGCTATATCGAAGGGCAAAGTCTCGTCTCAGAAAAGAGCTACCCGACCCCATTTTATACGGCCTATACGGGGAATTTTTGCCGAGTGTATGGGCTGGGATACCTCGCAATAAATTTGGCCTTGAGCCACATCTGACCACGTGGGGTGATTGGTAGATATCCTGCAGTTGGAAATTCACTTCTAGCAGTTGACTACTTCTTCTACGCGCTCCTGGCGAATCTTATATGCGTTGTTCTTGTCCTAAGTGTTATCGTTCATTACCAACCTTCATGTGATTATTTTATTCAGTAATCTTTTCTAGGTTACAACAATAATATTGATGCATCCAATAACTATCCATTAAATAAATGACACACACGCACATACATACACACACGCACACACACACATACACACACACATATATATATATATATATATATATAGATAGATAGATAGATAGATAGATAGATAGATATAATTATTTAAGTATAAAGGTGGAAGACAATAAGAACACTGCGTTATTAGCCGATGCATTGGGCGAAACACGTCGACTAACAATACAGATTTCCTATTGTTTTTTACCTTTATAGCATATTGTCTTTTTTACAGCTTAAGTCTGAGAAATTTTTCATAGTCATATATATATATATATATATATATATATATATATATATATATATATATATATATATGTATGTATACATTGGTGACTGGAGGGGTAGGCTATTTCTGTGTTTTTGAGGGGTGATACTATCATACGCATAGACGCATAAATACCGGTGTACACATTTTATTTAACAGATACACATCCATATAAGCATTTCGAGGCTGGCGGCACATACATATCCGTGCGTTCGGGCATACATACATACGCAGTTGTAATTTTATTTCCCCCTCCCGCCACCAAACATAGTCAAACAAGCATAAATAGGTTTAATTAAAAAAAAAAAAAAAACATTGTCCGATGATGGCAAAAGCGTGAAACAGGATCACAAACTTATCACCATACAACGTCTTATGTTAACTCTGTCACTGATAATGAGAGCTTTACACTAAGTACCCCGCATATAATATATATATATATATATATATATATATATATATATATATATATATATATATATATATATATAAGAAAGAGGTTGTAGTGGTTCCAACGAGAGAAAAGTATGTATATTAAAAAGAAGAGAAAAGAGGTGCCTTAAACGTTTTTGGTTGTAATGTGGATTTATTTAGAAAAAAATATATATACTTTGTTTTACATAATGTTACACAACACGTGTTTCTGGATTCGTGACCGTCTTCAGGTAAAAGCGGAGATTTCCACATATTATTAAAAATAATTAATTTTTTCTTTTGTTTTTCAATGTTAAATATTCTCGATATGAGACATTTTCTCTGTTTGTAATCCGAATTTCTTTCTTGAATTGGCAATGAAGAGTTCTGCGCGAAGTGTCATAAAACAATTAAGGGTGGTCCAAGCGAAGTGATGAATTACTTATCAGCATTTTATCTTTTAATGTTTTACTGACCCCTATGTGTTCTTGGATCTGTTTCTATTTTTGTGTGATTCTGTCAGCATGCGTGTATATATGCGTACGTATATTCTCCCTCTATAAATATACTGTTTTATTATGAGGAATTAGTAAACTCATTTGTACATATACACGCATACACATGCATACGCACATACACACCATCCCACCACAAGAAATCAGTACATACACACACATACACACACACACACATACTTCCCAAGCTACATGGAACCAGCATACACACTCACACATACACATACATGCACACGCACCTACACACACACGTACTTCTTAAATTGTGTGGGGTTATATATATATATATATATATATATATATATATATATATATATATACATATATATATATATATATATATATATATATATACATATATTTTATTCAATAAGTATAACATAAATATGTTATAACATCGTTATAAAAGTAGCCATATTGTTTAAACACGTCTGATGTCTTATCAAGTGATGGTGTTGATTTTGTAGTGATGTTATAACATATTTGTCTTATAATTTTTGAACAAATACTATTTGCTCTACTCTGTATTGAGCACTCTTTTAAGAAGCTACCGCCCCTGTCTAAATGATTGTATTTCTCTGTATCCTTGGAAACAAAAATTATGAATTGTATGTGCGTTTAAAACTCAGTACATTTAAAAATAAGTTTTTCCAAAATTCGCTTGAAGATGAAACAGAACTAATGCTTTTAATTTAATTATATAATTAAATTTGAATTCTTTAGCTTCGGTTTTTGAAACATAGTAATTCCTGTGTAGCGAAGAAACCATATTTTAAATCAATTAACAAACACACGCACACGTATATATATATATATATATATATATATATATATATATATATATATATATATATATATACCTGTGACATCATGCACTTTCCTTTCATATATATATATATATATATATATATATATATATATATATATATATATATATAACTGTGTGTCTATATATTTTGTTTTATTTATATACAAATGTCAAACATAGAAATGACAGACATGTCGTTAGTGACTTTCTTTTTGTTCCTCATTAGTTCTATTCTGCAAGAATTCACTCAGCCATTGTCTGCATTTCTTTTTTTCCTGTTCGAAATGTGCAAATTCTTGCAAAGGCGTATTCCAAATATTAACTTCGCATAATGAAATTGAATTTTGTTTTTTTTATTTAACTTTACCCCTATCAAGAATGCTGCATTTTTGTCTTGTCACGCCATTTGTAGCGATTCCATATTTGAAAATAAAGAAAAGCCTAAGATAGAAAAGGTTATTGAGGCCTCCAGGAAAATCAATTTGAGATTACTTTTTAAATAGAATTTCAGGTTATGTTTTAATGATTTTGCATTTTTCTCTCCATACATGCTGATTCGTATTATGTGTTATACGTTATAAAAATTGACAGTTTTTCATTAGTTTGCTATTTCCTAAAAGGTCGGGGTGGGTCCCTATTGACATTTTCTATAGAGTTTATAAATGATAAATTTTATTTCATTTCAGATTCACTTTATATATGCAGAAGTATAATGTATTCTGTCTTTGAACTAGCGCAACTACATGTGAACACTTTATGAAACATCAAAAGTTGAAATAAAAATCTGGAAAAGATTGCTTGCCAGTAAATGATACCAGAATTTCTTTTACTAATGTTCCTTTCTGAAAGGCCAAAGAATCACTCAAGTTAGAGGCTTAATGAAGGCGGTTTGATATGCGATCATTAAATGGTTGGAAGCGCCGTTTATAAGGATAGGTGGTAAAGACAACTGTTAACCCAAGACTTGGACAGGTTACGATTATAGCGGTTGTGAAATCATCTTCTTGGACGGAAGTTCTACAAGATAACGGTTCACAGAATAAAGATGCTGGTCGAACAGAATACGAAAAGAATGACAGTGGTTCACTCTCTGTGTTGGGTATTAATTGTGAGGGTTAGAGTTGGGGTAACAAAGGAATGTAGTTTGTCTGAATATTTTCCATGAAAATAGTGTTAAACTGGGGTGAGTCTTGCAACGTTTTCTTTTCTCTGGTAAATGATTTTGATGTAATGAATATGCATACACCTGCCTCCCTTCATTGTAATATGATTGGCTGGTGTCAGCAATAAATGCAGACTGATGTGGAGGGACAGAAGGACGCATATTGACTACGCCTATAATCTTCGCCTATTACCTACCACTACGACGAGGACCATTTCCATTACGATTACCTGCTAGATTGTCCTACTCGGTTACAGTAGTCCAAAACCACTTTGCTACTTTGAACAAATATATCCCTTTTCGAGACATATCAGTTTTGCATGGAGGAAAATACATATTCACCGATAAGTCCGTGCAACGCTTTTGGTCTTCTGGAAAGTAAAGACTGGGGCAGCTCCAGTACTGATATGGCAGCGGTTATACATATTCGGTCTGATATGGCTCTTGTAATGTATAGCATGAAGAGTTACATACTTACAGGAGCTGTTCAAGGAATCGACACTTTTAACAGCATCTTTACCGAGTGATTATATTTACGTGTTCCGTTTAAGGTCTGGGTGCGCTAAACTGCGAATAGGCGTTCAGAGCAAGACTCCTCCTAGAGAGAACATTTGTTCATTACGATAGCCGGAAATTCAGAATCTGCTTGATGATGAAAGTAAGTTAATAGTTTCGTTTTGGTGGTATTACCAGTGACCAGCCAGTTTGAGGTTTTAGATTTACATAACATTTGCCAGTTGCTGGATCTTTCAAGATGCACCTATATTCCATTATATTATCTTAATAAATATTTACAAACTGGATCGGCTTATGCTCTTAAGCAGAACATTAATATAAAGCAGATCAGTTGACAGAGAAGCAGGTCATAGGGGAAGGGGCTACATTGTGCTCATGACCCTGGGAGAAATGGCCATGAATATCTACCTTCATGAACCTACGTGAGAAAATATTTCCAGTGATCCCATAGCTGGAGAGCCTATGTAGATTCCCTCTATACTAGGCCTTGTACGACCGCCTATACCATGTCTCTGAAATATTTTGAATTTACTTAGTTACGTATACACATTTGCAGACAATTTAAGCCCCTGAAGAAGAGAATGAAAGTACTTGGGAAAATAAAAATTATTTGAAAAAAAAATTTGGTATTTTTTTTTAATCAATTGCCTACGATAACTGTCTATATCTCTGAGATGAGTTATTATGATTGCTTAAATTATTTACATTATTCGGAGAGTTATCCTCATCTTTATTGCAATATTCACAACGTTTCGGCCGTTGTACGCTCCGGCCTTCTTCGGATAATTTGAATTTTGAATCGAACCCTTTATTTCATCCACCTTATATATATATATATATATATATATATATATATATATATATATATATATATATATATATTAATTATACTCACTCGCCACTTAATTGATAACATCTGAACAGAAGGCCTATTTATTTTCTAACGGACCAGTCACAGCAGCAATTTCTTGCATATATCCATTTATTTCATTTCATATTTAGTATGGGACAGGATAGTGATTTAATATCTCAGAACTCGGAATGATCTTTTGTGTCAGAGGTGATGGGCCTGAGTATTTGAAAATCCGCTAATCTACTTGGATCTCTACACAAACTATCATAAAGTTTTTTTCATAAAATAGCGGGCAAAATAAAAACTTACTTTGAAAATAGAATTCTGTCGAGAAAGACCACACTGGTTCAATCGGATAAAAAGGCAACAGTATCTCAAACGACCATTTTTAACAGCGGTGCTATATACAGGACCATATCTGAATGTTCAACACATCGACCCTGGAGCACATAGGCTAGGACAGCAGAAGACAAACGACGGGAGCAGACATACTAGAGAAGAAAAGAGACTGAGATTGAAATACCCTAAGTATCAAACCTTAACAATATAAGAAAAACATTTCCTCGTCTGATGAATCTGAATTAATTTCCACGATATACGGGGTACTTCGAAGTGGTGTAATGGTCAGCAAGCTTGTCTCGCTTTATCAATTATGACTGAGTAGTGAATTTGATCCTGATTGGCTGATCCATACTTTAACTTAGGGTGGGAATTTGGCATCAACAGACTGAAAGTATGACTGTATTGTGCCCTATGTCAATGGCTGATGTTTCAGCTGGTGTCACAATGGGGGATATTTTCACAGAATACTTTTGAGAGACTCACTACTAATAAAAGATCGTTTAAATATCGCAGCCTACTCATGTATTGTAGCTGGCCAGGTAACTTCATTTATAATGACGCTGCAGCCAACTTTTTGTGGCTTTGAGGTCAGATTTGTGGTAGTTAGGTTTATGGAACATGGCAGTGCGCTTCCTGTGATAAAGTGGTCGCGACACTTACCTGATTTCTATCCCATAGAAGTCCTTTCACATTTGATAGAAAGGATTGTTTTAATCGTAAAAGTGAAATCAAATAAACTGGAAGAATTGCGTGATTGCATGAATACAACTTTGCCCAGAATTTAGAAAAGGGGATTCCATAACATCGTGAAATCCATCCAAACGAAAATTGAGACGTTCCTAAAGGCAATGTAATCCACCACGGTACTAACAGAGTACACTTAAAGTGACTGGTAAACACACACACACACACACACACACACACACACACATATATATATATATATATATATATATATATATATATATATATTTAACAATAAAACAAATTAAAAAAGTAAAATCTTCAGACACACTGGGTTGTAGATTAATATTCTTTCGTTTTTTTTAATTATTATTCCATTTAGATTCCTCTAATATATATATATATATATATATATATATATATATATATATATATATATATATATATATATATACACACACACACACATACACACACACACACATATGGGTGTCCTGCTAAATTAGCACACCTTAAAACTACATTTTTCCATATATATAACCATATTGAACATTGAATCAACCCCCATAGGCAACAGTCTGTTTCATGTTAAACGGAATATATGCGTTGTGTTTTTGCTCGACTATTTATATATACAGGTCAGTGATGCATTATGGGTAGTCTGTTATATTATTCTAACGGTTATTTTGGTGTGCCGTAATGGTTATCTTCCGGATTATTGTAGGTGGAATAATTGTGAATCCTGCTACAGTTTTTTGTCTATTTATATTGATGTTTGTAAATGTTTGTTCTTTATTGTCGGTCGTTATTATTAGTTTTACTTGTGTTGGTGTGTCCGTTCGTCGTTTGTTAATTTATTTTACTACTTTGTTTATTTATTTATTAATTTCATTTGATACTTTGTTTATTTACTTATTAATGTATTTTACTTTTTTATTTTACTTATTTGTGCTTATTTCCTTTATGTTATTTATATATATTTTTATTTATTCTTGTTCATTTTCAGTTTACGAGTTTTAAGTAACAGTCAAAATTTGTTTTCATGTCCTCATTTTAGAACTATATCTTATCATATATATATATATATATATATATATATATATATATATATATATATATATATATATATATGTAACTAATTAACGATGTATTTGCTAAATATATCCTTGATTTAATTTACAGAAAATCAATATGGCATATAAGCATATCATTTTCGGCAAATTAATACAACATACCTCTTTTCTACAACTTCAATGCATCGGGAGTATAAAGAAAACGTATTAGCTGTGATAACAATACACAGATACATGTTGTTTAATGAAAACGATAAACATGTAAGGTTTGCAATATTAAAGTCTTAAGCACAACTAACTTTATATATTCCTACTTTGATTCGTAACTGCATACTCTAAACTGTTCGACCGTTTCATTCTCTTCCGTCGTAGCTGTGTGTGGGTGGATGACAAAGCGACATTTTTATCACTAATTTATTAAAATATATTTCGCTCTTTGTTTTTCGTATCCCCCAGTTGTAGATATAGAAAATGAAAATAAATAGTATTGATTATCGGTGATAACGAAACTAAAATGGTAAACAACTATTATGACTATTTCTCAGGCTTTACAAATTGGTTCAGTTTTTTTTATTTCGTTTGTTGTGATTATGTTCAAATCAATAATCCTATGTAATCGGTTTAAAAGAAACAGTCGAAAATGTAGCTATTTTTTTGTGTATCTATCTCACTCTCACTCTCTTGTGTGTATATATATATATATATATATATATATATATATATATATATATATATATATATATATATATATATATATATATATATACATACATATATATATATATATATATATATATATATATATATATATATATATATATATATATATATATATATATATATAGTAGCGGCGATAATATAAGGAACGGAAACAACAAAGACATTAATATGTATATTACTTAAAAATTAATGCATGATTAGCAATGAAGTTTTTACCGAATAAAGATTAGGGTGTAATGCATAAATATTATACAGAGTTACAATAATTTACATACTAGTTTGTTTTTTTGTTTTTTGTTTTTTTAAATAAAGATTAAATGGAACAAAGAAAATAAGCTACTGGACAAAAGTCAATGTTTTTGTATAATATTTATGCACTGCACCCTGATCTTTATTCGGTAAAAATTTCATTGCTAATCCTGTATTACTTTTTAAGTCATACAGATATTTATGTCTTTGTTGTTTCCGTTCCTTATATTATGGCCGCTACTATATATATATATATATATATATATATATATATATATATATATATATAAATATATATATATATATGTGTGTGTGTGTGTAGAGAGAGAGAGAGAGAGAGAGGTGGGATAGATAGATAGATAGATAGATAGATAGATAGATAGATAGATAGATAGATAGATAGATATTAGGTTGGTGCAAAAATAATTACCGTTAAAAAAATTAACGTTAATAAATACGTCGAAAACCGTCATTATTTTTGCACCAACCTAATAGCTAGGTAGATAATCTCACGGTAAATCATTGAACGGGAACAGGTATCACGCGCTCTTGTAAGTTTTCATTTATTTATCTATTATCACTGCGTAACATAATGTTGACTATTTTGTCTTTGGTCGATGAACGTTATTCCGTAATTGCTTTTGTCTAGAAAGAAAAGAGAACGACTAATATTCCGTCTAATCTTTGTTTTTTTTTTTTGTTTTTTTTTTTGTTTTTTGTAACCTGGAGAGAATGGAACCTAGAGCAAATAAATTCGCCATTACACATTACACATTACACATATTAGGAGGTAACCAACAGGCCGCTCAAACAATTGCTTCTTCTGTATGGTGGACTCTTCCAGACGTCAAACTGGCCCAAATTCGCCTGCTGTCGTATATACAAATATACTGTCACCCATCGCCATACTTCCCTGGTCGCCGTGCCAACACTTTGAAAAAGAGAAGAGGACAGCAATTCAGAAGAGGATGAAGACGTTAATCCAGATTACGGAGACGCTGCCGAGGAGAGAGAAACCCATGCTCTCTAAATCAAAAAGATTTCAATGACCTGATCAGTCATCTAGGTGTCCAATTCCGAGCTTTCGACGTCGAAACTCAAGCATTGGAATTAAGTCGCATGTCAGAGAAAGCGTAGCCAGTGATTCTCGAGCATTTTCGCCTGGCAAGATGTACTTAATTTCGGCCAGGATGTGACCAGTCTGTTCGAGGCTATTGGAACCGCCTGTAACCACAGAGAATGGTGTATCTTCTTCGACAGCCCATCCAGGAGCCTCAATGCTCCACTGCACTTAAAATCGGGCCTATTGAATCAATTTTTCCCAGTTCTTAAGGAATCTGCACTCTTCAAATATCTTCAAGACTTCTTCCTTACCCTATCTGCGGTAAAAGCCAAAGCCAGTAACTCTGGTTCAGCAGTTAAAGATCAAAGAGTGCAAGGAATTTCCCAAGAAGCTCAATCGGACAGAGAAAATAGGGTGGAATGTTTTGTCGTAATCGTTCTGGGGTTCCTTTGTAAGTTCGAAAACACTGTGACGCTTGTTGAGATCCTGGTGAAGAACTACAGTAATATGGGTTACAGTCCATATCCTTGACGCTTATCTTAATAAGTTCAAAGCGAACATGAGGGCGTCAACTAGGATATACTGGACTTTGAATGTCGCTACCAATTATCGTATAGAGAAAACATTATGGGGGACTAGATTTGGGGGCTGACCCTTGAAAGTAATTTATAGTATAATCGTAAATCGCGAAAAATTTCTAAATTGTTTGCAATATGTCTCTTGTGAAATGTTAGAATATATAAATGCTAATTTTTGATCATATGTCGTTTTTATCATAATTTGCGTGAACGGGAATATTTACACTCGCCACTTTTAGAAATATCATTGTGTGGGTCACAAAAGCAAAGTGTAGAGGAAATATTTGTCATTATTTATACCTTCTAGGAGTGCGCAAATAGGAAATAATAGTTTCGAAACAAGGACAATAATTGCGTTTCACAGTGTTATTTTTGGTCGATCTTACTGCATTGGCATTTCTTCTGGTAAAGAAAAAACACGCACACTGGGGCCCGCACACATACACACACAGACGTAGATGCATTCATTTTAACCAGTCATGTGGGGACATACTGGGCCACAAGCGTATAATCAAATAAGATTAATATTATATTAAATAAAATTATAATAGATGTATATCCTCTGACTAAATACCGAAAAATGAGAATTTTTTTTTCCAGCACACCACTGTAAAATCGTTTTCTTTTACAGTTGTGTTTTCTCAAACCTTAAAAACCTCGCCTGTTATAGCCGTGATGAATTAGCTGTGATACAATATCTGAAACACTTTTACCGCATAAAATGCAAAATTTCTTAAATGACATTGATAACGCAAAATTAATATCTCAGCTCCATATTTGTGTTATCAAATTAAATTTCTGTTCCTTTTAATACGAAATCAAATGTATTTCTGTTGAAATAATTTAATCAGTTTCGCTGTTTATTGCAGTAATTTAATCAGAATCTCCTCATTGGAATAATTAACAAATCTTTTTTTCTGCTTAGTGTAATATTTTCGTAATATTCTATATTGATTTCCATAAAATAATTTATTTCTTTTTAATTATTTACTGAATTTAATTTCTTCACAGTTCTCCAAATGTTTTTCAACCGGTT
This sequence comes from Acanthosepion lycidas, assembly GCA_963932145.1. Classification (NCBI taxonomy): domain Eukaryota; kingdom Metazoa; phylum Mollusca; class Cephalopoda; order Sepiida; family Sepiidae; genus Acanthosepion; species Acanthosepion lycidas. The sequence continues at coordinate 74,537,084 of OZ010594.1, read as the reverse complement.
TTCCTAATCTGACCACATCTGTTACATGACGTCAGATTTAACATCCTAGCATTTCAAAGGCATGAATCGTAAAAGTGATTATTACACCTCCAGGAAATTCCGCGTGCAATCACATAAACACTGTTCACCTTACTTGGAACTGGCGGCTATATAATTCTCATACTCGTTCTTAACACAAATATCAAATGCAAGTATAGCACCACCTTCCATGTAACTGGTGATAGTGCCTATTTTAATAAAAATTACGAGCAAACATTTGTGATTAAATGGATTGTCAGACAAATGCACTGGAGAGCTGGAGGAAGTTTTTTTATTTAATGTTTATTTAGTATAAGTGTCTAATAATCCAGTATTCTATAAAGATGCGAATGATACATAATTAGAAAGGGTCTTGAATTGACTTGACTTCTCTGAGTTCGGCTATACTAATAATATAGATGGATTTCTGTAACCATATATATATATATATAAATTTATATATATATATATATATATATATATATATATATATATATATGAAGAAATATAGTTTTAAGGTGTGCTATATTTACGGGATAAAGTGCTCAATATCAGAGATAGAGCGTGTGTAAATATTAATATAAAAGTGAACATAGAAGTCAACACTTAGAGGCGACAGTCTGTTTCATGCTAGATGCAATCGTCAGGCCTGACGATTGCATATAGCATGAAACAGATTGTCGCCTCTAAGTGTTGACTTCTATGTTCACTTTTATATATATATATATATATATATATATATATATATATATATATATATATATATATATATATAAATGTTGGTAGACTTTGGCACAGGTATAAAGATAAACAGAAAAGCAACCTTTCTTGAGTCAACATTCCATTTAAGAATTTTGAAGAGGTAGCTATGAAGAGATCAGGGTATCGTTCTAGCTGCCATTTAGAAATAATGCACAATCAAGAAGTAAGCATCAATCGACTGCGTCAAAAATAAGACAGCTAACAGTGTTTTTGCTGCAGTTGGATACAATAAATTCTCTTGCAATGTTCGTGGTATTTTCTGCAATTCTCGAGTCGGTACAAAAGTTATGCAAGTCATAGGTATGCAAATAATTAGTCAGTGGACGTCGAAACCTCATACATCGAACTCGATAGGAGAGTCCATCCACACACACACACACACACACACACACACACATATATATATATATATATATATATATATATATACATGCGTGTGTGTGTGTGTGTGTGTGTGTGTGTATATATATATATATATATATATATATATATATATACAGACAAAATTATACTTTTTCTATAAAAGTAACTTTTTCTTCGGCCCTCTCTTCATCATGAGAATCCACGGCAAACAATATAACGAAAAAATCTGCGCCTTGAAACGCCTATTGCCCAACATGTGCCTTGCAGTAACAGACACGGTATGAGTACCAGCAATAGACATCTGCAAATGATTACGCGATAGGTCAACACCTCTTATAAAATCCATTGTCCTTATAAATACAGTGATTCGTGGTTTTCCATTTTGGGCAAAGCACGGTCGGTTATGAATCTGCAGATCTTAGAACCAGTATGTATTAAATTACATCGAACGTGTTTGTACCTACATATGGAGTAATATATTCGTTCTCTTTCTCTACTGGCTGGTCTGTGAGTCTAAATGTACCTTGTTGAATTTACTGGAACAGATTATACAGATTTTTTACCATTCCAACTTTTAAATATTAAATTATATTTTAATCATAGTTACTCGTCTCCTTGCCATATGTCTATTATACCCCGATTCTCGTTATATTATTCGGCAATGAGCCTTCTAATGATGTGTTCACCGGAAACAGTTTATCTTTTAAGGGAAAAATGCGCACTTTCGTCTGTTTAAAATTATCTATAAATTCTGGGATGATAGACATTTATATAACGTAATAACGTAATTTGTCCGTAACTATTCTTGCTGGAATGTTTATTGTGTTTGAGTAGTAAATCCGAGTCTCCTGGTAATATTTTTCTCGTAACAGTTAATTGCAGACTCACATGTGAGTCCAAGTAATATATGAATAACTCAAAACAATATAAAACAAACGACAATGTATTTATTAACAAATGTATTACAATTGCAATAAAATATATTTAAAGAGTAATTACATAGAAATAGTTAAACTAATTAATGTTTGTGTAGGCCTACGTGATAGACATAGGTGTGAAAGAATGCAAAAATTTATGAGAAAAAAGTAAGACATTGAATATTGTTGTGGCCAAGTTTATGGTTAAGAAATAACAAGACAAGAGGTTGCAGATAAATAGTGTATTGAACAGTAAATACAACAGAAAAGTATTACACGACTTGGGAGTGTGTGTCGGTTGACCAGCGTTCAGTCTATATCTCTGTTATACTTAGCAACCCCCCCCACACACACACGAGCGTACATATGGCACAAGGAGTTTAAAGTGTGCCATCCGAGCCCGTAGGCTTGGACAAAAATACCCATAGAACCCGCATAAACAGGTTCGGCTCTGTCTACCTCCCCGGATGAAACTCTGCCCTTCGGCACAGCCTCGTGCAAGGCAGAGAGTTCAATAGGATTTGCTAACGGTCACAGCCTCGGTACAACAGTCTATATCACTGTTACCCCCCCCCCCCCGATGATTACTTTTATAGTAAGTGGAATAATCCAAAATAGGCTCATTAGAGAGAAGACACCACAACAAAGTATGAATGTACCGCAGTGGGGTACATTTTTTCCCACGTGCGACTACATGTCAAAAGAATCATAAGAAAGGAAAGAGAATACATTTCGTATTCATATGCTTAAGGAGTATCCCCTACCGACTGAACTTTTCTTTAGAATGATTTAATAGGATGACCAAACTACAAAAATGATCATAGTTTGTGCTATTTTTGTTTTTGTTTTTTTACAAATTGAAATTTATAATGAGAATATATTAAATAAAAAATAGTATTTTTGTGAACCTTAATATTATTTTTCTCTTTCTTTTTTTTTTTTTTTTTTTTTGCAGGAAACTTGTGTGTAAGTAACATCTGTAGCACCGGTACCTTAGGTCTGTCATGCTCGGAAAAGTCGAGCATTCGAGTGACAGAGGTCAGGCTCGAACCAACCTCCCCAAACCTTCAAAAGGTTCGCGGGAATTTGCAGACATTGTGTAATGGCCGCAAGTACTGTGCTGCGGATGGCCTACGTACACTCGTTCCACATTGCCAGGTTCATGTTGAGGGTGGAGGCTCACCAGTCGTCGCAGTTTACTATTCTTGTCAATCAGGTAAGATTCTACTTCCTATCATTTGTCTTGAAAACCAAAAATTGCTTGATTCGAATAAATATCTAACCTGTTGCTTTCTTTTCAGAGTAAACGGGGTAGGTCCTGTGTGGACTACGAAAGTATTGTTAGTAACAGAATGATAAAAAGGAAAAAAAATCTCAACTAACGCGCATCGAACTGAGAAGGAACTTCTTCAGATTTATACTTTATCTGTCCTGATCGATAAATTGACTATCTGCCGTATAGATAAATTTAATCAGCCAGGTTAGGCCATACGCATTTAGAAATATACATTTAGTCGGCTAGTTTATGTATCTAATCAAATCGTAAATCAAAAATTTTTAAATTCAATGGTAAACATCCTTGTATCTTCACCCCTTCTCGATGTAGAACTGTAAGTGAAAGTTAATTGTATTTCTTCCGCGATCTATTACACACACACACACACACATACATATATATATATATATATATATATATATATATATATATATATATATATATATGCATAAGTGGCAAGGTTTTTATACAAGTTTTGCTAAAGATTCTTTTTAATCGAGTTCACACCATACAAGGCATAACAACTTCTGACACACAAGGGGTTACTGGGTATGGAAGATTTAAAACAGTTAATACAGTCATTGAAGATTTAAAAACAGGACATTGTTAACCAGCAAGAAAAAGGGAGGTATGATCAGGAGGATAGTATATAGCAATTGGTATTGCATTTAAATTAATTGTTGCCTGGGGAATATAGATTTTGACGGGAGTTCCACAAGCGAAATATACGAGAAAGTAAAGAGTTAGCATAGAACATAACGTTTCGTCTTGCCACTTCGCATTCTCCGTAATTTCCATCAATCCAACCATACTGTTTTTGTCTTTAATCCTTGTTCTAACGTGTAATAAAATTTTAGTCAGATTTTGGATAATTTTCTTTGTTTCGAGTACATATTTACATATAAATTGTTAAATGTCTTAGTACATTCAATTATATTATATTATATTATATTATATTATATATGGTAGAAAAATATTCCCAAATATTGTTATTGATATATAAAGATATATAACATTTTCTTTTTATTTCTTTCTCTTTCTCTTTGTCTCTCTCTGCCTCTGTCTAACTCTCTCCCTCTCTCTCTCTATATATATATATATTCAATGTTCACATATATATATATATATAAATTCAATGTTCACTTTTATATTCATATATATATATATATATATATATATATATATATATTTTATATATATATATATATATATATCTACAAACATATTTCATTACATAAAATAGATATACGATGCCTATATTTTTCTATAAACCTAGTTTTCTAATAGATATACGATGGCGATATTTTTTTTTAAGACCTAGTTTTCCAGTCAGCTTCTTGATGTTAATTTGGAATTTATCAAAGGAAAGAAGGCTCCGTGTTTTTTTCTTACTCGAGTACTTACCATCTCATCCATCCTCATATATATATATATATATATATATATATATATATATATATATATATATATATGAGTGTGTATGTATGTGTGTGTGTGTGAACATAGACAAAAGGAGAATTTATTTTATCCGACGCGTTTTGTGCTCTGCGGGAATTTCTCAAAGCAAATGTTACATTTGTCTTAATAGTCACTCATATTATGAAAAGCCTGGGGTAAGATAAGGTCTCCGTTTGTCCTTCTTCATATTTTCCCTTTACAGGTATACTGTGAGTTTTGATATATATATATATATATATATATATATATATATATATATATATATATATATATATATATATATATATGTATATATATATATTAAAGAGCGAGAGGGAGAGGTAACCTGTAAGACTGTCATAGATACGAACAGTTTAAAGAGACCCAAATATATATACACAGAAATAAAAAAAAATTCCATTCTCTATATTCATATTATCTTTATCTTACGTGTATTCAAAAGTTTAATTATCTATTTCATGTGAAACTATTCCAATTTATATGTCTAAAATAGATTTTGGATAATTTATATTTATTTCAAGAATATTGAGAAACTTTTTGTCTCAGTGGAGATATTATCAATATTTAATTTCTTTGTTTAATTTTTAATAGATTTGCTGTTGAAATATTAATTTGCTAGTTTTCATTCAACAGGTGTTCGGAGTGAACACATTGTGTTGAGCTGAAATCGTGTGGAAGTATACTAATTATAAACTAAACAAATTCAAAACTTTTGATTGCGTTTTTTATTCTTTTTTTTTTTCGAAATTATCGGCTATAATATATCAAGATCATTAATTTCACTTAAGGTGACATGCTTTTTTAATATCGAGTTTAATTATGCGACAAATATAGATTACACTTTACATTAAAAAAAACCCAAAACAAGTAGACAAATGTCTAATTATTGGTCGTCAGTGTTTTGAAAGTTCATTTAACTTATTTTTGTTTTATTTTCTAATAACACCGGAGCAAAGATTTCAAAATAAAAGATCTAAACGTATTTACTCACAAAACTTATACTGCATCCAGCTGCGCAGATAAAATGTAGCTGCATCTACAGAATGACAGAAAATAACATTGCAACATTCTGTATGTGTGTTTCAATTTACTTAAGTTTATCATTGGAATATAGTAAATATTAACATATAAATTTCAATACTGTCTAAGTAATGTTTGTGCCATCAGAACTCAATATTAATACACTGCATATCCTCAATGGACATAATCAGATACATTTCTTTTATTAGACCTTCTTCTCCATTCACAAAAGTTCATCAGGTAGTTTACTCGATGTTTCATTTTGTCCCTCTTCCTTGTGGTTGTCAAATTCTCCAAGCCTTTTTTCCTCATTTATTGTCCCGTAACTGCCAACTCTCTGATTTCAAGTGCAAGTAATCCTTTCCCTTCCATCTTTCTTAAAACTCCCTCGCTGCTCATACGTTACATCTACGGCCTTTAAATCATCTTTCTGTAGAACCACATCTCTGTTATCTAAATTTCCTTCGTCGACTTCATTCCATGTTATCAGGGAGGATTGATATTACGTAGCAGTTCACCATTCTTTTCATTGATTCTAAAGATATCTTCCCGTTTTATCATGCTAAGTTTTTAGAAGACACCCGTCGATACGAGAAATAAACAGTGAGAATGATGTCGCTGCTGGTTAGAGGGAAACCTGTGGAAAGAATATTTTCTGAGTAAGCAAAAATCGCTGTTTAATTCGTTAATATGTGAAAAAAATGAAAAAGAATACAGATATGTCCGAAAACTCTGACATTAAAATATTTATATTTTGTTTCAATTTACTCAAATGTTTAAAATATATCACCAATCTTATTGCCAATATTGTTGTCATTTTGTTATTTTTCATTCCTCATATTTCATTATTCGCAATATTAAATCATCGTATTAGATTGGTGTAGAAATAATGAAGTAATAATGTCGTTTTTGACGTTAAAAATACGTCAAAAAATGACACTATTACGTCATTATTTTTGCACCAAACTAATATTATAAGGAGACACGGTGGAGTAATGGATACTTGTTCGGATTGAGTAATCGGCGAGCCGAGTTCGAATTCCAGTCGAATCCATGACATTCACTTAGATGCTAATAACCTTGGGAAAGGTATGAATCCTTTATATCTCCACCAGTATAGGTAAATGGCAGATGGATGGCTAGAAAGATAATGGCAACATGCTGAA
>OZ010594.1:74522604-74527604 GCA_963932145.1 Acanthosepion lycidas | reverse complement strand
ATTAAGGATGCGTCTTAAAGTAGCAACAGAGATGGATTTCCTATTTGCAACAGTGAATAAATTTATTTAAATATTTCCTCCCCAATATATAACTCTTCCTTTTATATTTATTATTCAAAATTTTAACGCAGACTTTTCAACTATCCCCCACGTCTTTACACCTGCTGAATATGCAATGCTTCCCTGTTGGCTAAAAACCTACAAAATTCTTCGAAAAATTGACATTATTATTAGCTTTTGAGTTATGGTGATTGTTATCGCATTATTCCTTTCGGTATTCCCTGCTGCCTGCATAATTTTTCGTTTTAAGTGAATTAGAAATTCAAAGAAAAGAATGTTATTTTTTTTCTTTTTGCACGTTTTCACCTCTCCATCTTCTCATTCATCCTATTCTAAGATGCCTTTGGCATTTCCTCCCGGTGATTCCAATATACAAAAAGGTTCAACACTCTCTTTGCTTCCCCACTCTTACAGAATCTTCTGGTGTGATTTGAAAATGTACGTTAATGCTGCTGCCTCTATAATTCAAATATCTAGGTTAGGGATAAAAAATGTTTTACCGCGCTTCACTAAAGAAACACGGGGTTATAGCACCTGTTAGGGTCCCAGCTATGGGCAAATGGTTAACCCCCAAACTCCAAACAAAACCCTATGAATATGTAAGAATAGGTTTTAATACCAGCAATACTTTGCATAAAAAAATTATTACAAGTAATACATTTTTGAAAAAAAAATATTACCAGCGAAGGGATTTTCTTACTAGAAATAGACTTTTGGAAAAAATATTACCAACACTAAATATTTTGTCGGCAATAAATAACCCACTGAGGTTGATATGCCGTAAAACAAAACAAACCAAACCAATTACCAAAGAAACAATAATACTGTTTGAATTTTTCCCTATGCATATTAATTAGGTAGTAATGAGGAATATTTGACATATGTCTTGATAAAAGGGTCCAGCTAATTGAGGTCTACCATACAGGATATTTTGATTACTTAAAACCCCTAACATTTTCTGAAGTAAGACCTTCCCGGGTATTTTCACACCACGTACAGCTGATGGCTCCCATTATGGATCTACAGAATGTTAGCAACCAGGATTTCCAAGAACTCTTTTTAAATTACTTCTTAATTTTTTGATTTCTCTTGCATGCGAATTCCCTTCCTGTTCCCAACCAGCGACCTAAGGGCAGAAATGGCATTTTGACATTTTCAACCGAACAGTTTTGTAAATAAAAATAAAACCTAAATACACATTTTTATAGATAAATCCCTTTATTAGGCGTGAGCTGTACTTTGAGAACAATATTTTTCGTATTTCTTTAAGGTATGGGCTGTAAGCGATCCCTTCAATGAGTCTATCAGAAACTTTTATAATCAAACCCAGGACTTCAAACACAACTGGAAATTACTAATGTATTCATGTTCCCCATTTTTGCGATTTCAAATTCAAGACATTTGCATTTTCTTAGTTATCTTTTCAGATATTCAAAGATGCATTCCAGTCTACAAGAACTGCCATGTCAATAAGAAAGCACATTCTATTTTTGTGGTCTTTGATTACTGTCCGGACGATTAATTTGATTGTTCTGTATCTCTTGTAATATCACATAAAATTGTTACCAGTTCTATGTCTGGAACTTATTTTGGGTGATATCCATACGAATTTCTTGCAGTTTATTTCCCGTAAAAGTCGCAGATTTTCCAGTGGAATTACTGGCCCAAATTTTCATACGAAGTATTAGATTCAAATAATGCTAATACCATGTAACTCGATCTAAGATAATCAATTTTCCTGAGTACCCATGACAATCTGCATTTCGAATTAACACAATTTTTCAATATTTTGGCTTTGTAATTTCTAGATAGCAAGCATTGTCTGTGCGTCAAGAATAAACCCTTCGTTTTCTGCTTTTAATCCTGCACTACACAACCACACATCGGTATGCAATTTGTCTATATTCTTGTTTGACGCAAGAGTAGAGTTTTGACCCTGAATATGTTTATATTTTCACCGTTTCTGTATTTGGTTCATTGCAGTCTTCTTTTTTTTAAGCTTTTTTGCAGCTATAGTCGGTGTATTATGGTTCACTTGCTCTTCTTCATCCAGTTAAAATATCATTTTGAATTTGTTCCCCTCCTTTATTACTGAATAATTTTTTTTATTTCGTTTCTTTTGACACCTAGACTTCAGTATTTTCTATATATCTCTGTAGACCGACTGTTGTAGCTTTTTAAGACTGTTCTAGTTGAACTAATGCTCTGACTCCTTTGGATCTGGTGACATACAAACGCTCAATATCGTCCTTAGTATAATGCATGTTAATCAGCAATATGTGTCCAAATTCGAATTATATGCTTCCGATTTCAAGTGGAGATGTTGAATTTTGCGTTTCTCCATCAAGTCGTACACCCTCACGCACAATCATTCTCAGAATATTTTGCAATGCGAAGAAAATCAGTTTCATGAAACGATGGAATCATCTTAATAGTCTGCATTTATGCAACTTCAGTTTTTAGATCGGTGTATTTCTTGAATCTGTCAATTTCTTTGACCTTTTGTGGATCAATGGCGGTAATTTTTGTTTTGGTGGTTCCATGAACGTCATGTCTTTGGATGCTGAAATCTCACAACTTTCGGTTGTTCATTTTACATCACCTTCTCTAAATTATGGCGCTACCAGTACTCGTCGATACCATGTCCACACTCCATATAAAGGCAGTGATGCAGCTGAGAGGCGATTTTATGATCTTAAATATTCTTTATACTTTCTCAGAAAGTTTATGATATGAATGTCTACTTCACAACTTGCTCACACTTATTCCCAAAGCTAAAAGTTTTATAAAAATTATCTAATATATTACTTTTCAAAACTTCATGGAAAACCCTATTAATTGTAAAATTACATACATTCACTCGAATTAGAAATCATTCTTGTTTATTATATAGATAGATATGGTAGAATCACTTCTTAATGTGTACATTTAATCTTGACATTATCTGGAAGATGATTTATCGATAGAGGTATAAAGCATTTGAAAATGCCTACTTATAAATTCATAAAAGAATTTAGAATAAGCGCACTATTTTTGGACCTGCCAATATAATCTAGTCCTTCAAAACAGGAAACAGGCTTATGAATATATGTTCGAAAAATCTGATTTAGTTTGTGGTTGAATAAAAAACAAAAAGAAGTTGAATAAAGGACAAGTACTTTTATTTATTTATTTATTCGAAATCTGCTGACTATTTCTAAGAATATTGCCAGCGGTTAAACTCCTCTTAGGCGTTAGATCCCTGAAAAGCAGAGGAGAATGGATTTGTGAATGAGCCTTGAGCGTGTACGAGCCTTGTTGTTGTATCTTGCAGTGAATGCTTACTGGTCACTTTTTCTGTATATTCCTTGGCAAATGAACATCACCTCATGACGTTCTTATTAGACAACGTGATTCATAACGGGTATTTACTTCTCCTTCCATCATTCCACCGTTTAATGATAGTGAAAATGAAATACCTGTCATTCGATCAAGCCAAATATATTCATTTTGGGGTAAACACCTGTTCTTGAATATATCTTTTATCTGCTCTCACCTTTCGCAATCAATAGAAGCAAATATATTTTTTAAACTTTCATTTAAAAACTTAATGAAAACATTTCAAATCAGATAAAATATTTTTATCATTCACCTTAAGCAAAACAATAAAGCCGCTAAGACACAAGAGGTTACTGAGCTTTAGAGAATATGAGAAAAAATCTACTACTACTACTACATAGAGCGGGACTATAAAAGAAAAGCAATTAATAATACTAGCGTTATTTACATCATTTGGACTGTTATCCTCATCTTCATTGCCATATTCACTACGTTTCGACCGTTGTACGCTCTAGCCTTCTTCAGGTGATTGGAACAGAATCCTTTATTTCCTTCAATTTCATTTTGTCCGCAAGGACCTATGGCACCGTGGATAAAGATGTTGGTTAGATCCAGTGACTAGACCCAAAGAGTTGTGAGTTCAGTACCAAGCCACAGTTGTGGCGAACCAAAACTTGCAAATTTGAGTTAAAGGGAAAGAACTGAGACACCCGGAAGAGGCATGGCACGTGAAAATAGAACAATCTACCACGATGGACGGTTTGAAAATCCAGTCACCTGAAGAAAGCCAGAGCCTACAACGGCCCCAAAATTGTGATTATTGCAATGAAGATTAATATAACAGTCCGAATAATGTAAATGATGCAAGTAATTATAATAACCCATCTCAGAGATATAGAGAGATTTTGAACAATTAACAAAAAAGAACATAACGATTGACAGTGCATTTAAACGTTTGAAGATTCGAGTTAACTGGGAGGCAGGAACCACAAGGAAGAAGTGCGATAGACGAAATTATTAGCATCTATCCATTTAAACTTTTAAATGATGAGACCTTGCCGCCAACCTAGTACTGCGCTCAAATGCATAAAGGATCGGTACTAGGAAGGAAATTTAATGTTATTTAAAATTATAAATATGATATAGAATTTTTATATATTATTTAAAAATTATAAATACGATATAGAATCTTTGGATTTGAACAGGAACTAAAGCAACAATAATTCTTGCAATGACCTTGATTTTCTAAGCGTAGCTTAGACGTGATACAAGGCCTAAGGTATGGGTCATCCTGTAAAATTTTGCAGTGATAGAGTGCTTATCATTTCGTACCAGCCGATATAATTTAGATAAACTTGACCAATAATCCTAAGAGCTAAATGCGTAATTCATCAAATGAAGTCTTCATAATTATATTTACTATAAAAAGAAACAGTAGTAATTGCTAGTCTAGTACATTGCAAATGCTATTTACTATTTATTTCTTATTTCTTTCTCAATAGGAGTAGATAGGTTCGCCTATCGCCCGGTTCATACTTCTTTCGTGTTTTTTTTTTTTTTGCACAAGACTAGAGTTTTATCCATTGTTTCATATTGAAACTTGGGTTTGCATTTCCCTCTAA
>OZ010594.1:74507604-74517604 GCA_963932145.1 Acanthosepion lycidas | reverse complement strand
TGACAAAGAGCCGAAATGCATGGCACGAATTTTTACAAAATACTTAGATGATAGTAAAATTAAGGTACTGGCATACGTCGCACAAAATCCTAACCTAAGCCCCATTGAAGATTTATGGGTATATTTAAAGAAAAGCGTAAGAGAAAGAAGTCTTCCGATTTGGAGGAACTAGAAGTTTTTGCAAATGAAGAATGGAGCAAAATACCTATCAGTGCCTGTAGTTATATTATATGTAACTATAAAACAATGATTAAAAACAATAATCAAGAATAAAGTTTACACAATTAACTATTGAGGCAAGATGGAGAATAATTTTGTCCTATGTTAAATTCTTTCATGCTTTTTTTTTGTATTATTGTTTCGCATGAAAATACAAATTTTGTTGTGAACAACACTGTACATTCTCCCAAATCATTTATTTCCTAATTTGTGAATATGGAGAGGGGAGAGAGAGAGATAGAGAGAGAGAGAGAGAGAGAGAGACACACACACACACAGAGTGAGAGGGGGACGGAAAGAAAAGAAAGGAAAGAAGAATTAAACACGAGCCGATAGGTTCATTTAAGTGCTGAACAATTACTATTCAGGAAATTAGATGTTTGGATAGACCAGTTTGATATCTTAAAGAAGCATTACAACAGGAATACATACACACACACACACACACACACATATATATATATATATATATATATATATGCACACACACATATCATATATATATATATATATATATATATACATATATATATATATATATATATATATATATATATATATATATATATATATATATATATAGTTTCCATGAAAATTTCATGTATTACAGTTTTAGTTGTAACATAGTTTAGTGGAGTTTACAATTTCATGTACGAAGGGCTTTAGGGCTTTTAGACCTTCAGCCTTTTACCTTCATAGGACGCTGAAGGTAAACGTTATAAGAATTTAGAAATGATAAAATCATTTTATCTTTATTCGACACCTTAATTCGGCATAATCTTTCTTCATATACGCAACAAATCCCCGTCATTTGTTACATTTATTTCGCGCGCATTTTTTTTTTTTCATTTTAAAATTACCATTTTTATGATCCTTTCACATAAAGTAAATGTTAAAAGACATGTCGGAAGCTGAACCATGTATTATTTCAAATACGTCACAGTACGTGTGCTAGAAAAATAGAAAAACATATGAACATCGTACCTTGCCCAGCTTAAGTTTTAATTACGGTTTAATTAGACGACATCATTTGCAGCGATAAGCGAAATTAAAGTTAAATGTTTAACAAAGAATTGTTTGTTTCTGTTTTTTTGTTAAACTTTCACTCTTTTCAATATTTAAATTTAACTTTAAATAAATCCTTTATTCAATTTTTAACTGCTTGTTACTTCAGGTTGTTTATGATTCATCGAAATCGAAGAGCAGACGGACGAACGAAAACGTACAATGTGCTTTCTTATTATACAATTATTATGGGATTTTAAATAATTCTGTAGACAACTGTACTTAACTGTACATAGTTTTGTATTTTAATTCAACATTTTTTTAAGAAATTTGTTCATATCTACAGAGTAATTCCCCACGCAAATATACTGGCATTATCAAACAAATAAAAAAAAATCTACCCAACCGAATCTAATACTCATAATAGGATACTCAAATATCGCGTTTGTTTCTCCTAGAATACCAGACAAATATTGGTGATGATGGTCATATTAATTCTTTCAAAAATGCATTCTGATATAAAACTGCTGCTGGTAGATGGGCGGGTAATGTAACATTTCGAGACGCTGAAAGTGGGAGTGGCGTGCTGTGTTCAAAATCTGACCGGGTTTAATTCGTTCATTTTACAGTAATGCAATGCAAGTGGTATATACCTAGTTTACTTCAAATGGGTTAAATAGCAGGAAGACGGAGCATTTTAACCTTGCGTGAGTAATCCGTCTTGGAGGACATTCTAAATTCAAAACTAGCCGTAAGACGGAAGGCTTCCATCGATTCACCCTAGAGTCAACAGCTGTAACTACGGCAGCAATAAATATGAAGGTCATACGGGTTTTGTAATTAAGCCTTGTAAGTTAAACCTTTAAATTTTTATGACAGTCAATAGATAAATGCACGTGCTAACTTAAAACACATTCGAGCTTCTCTTATGATACATCACTGTTATCATTTTGCCAAGTAGCAGAGACTTCCAAGAGTGTCCAATACGAATATAAACATCAGAGATTAGATTTTACTATGTTTTTCCAGCCAGCATTAAAATAGTTAAATAAGTGCCTACTGTATATATTATGCCTGATAAATGATACATTTGACGATTTTTTTACAGCACACACACGTGAGCATATATATCAGGGCACGGACTCTTGCCCTAAAATTGATAACATTTAAGTTTCCATGACGGATTCCTGGAGGAAATTTAAAAGATAAAGGTCATCTTCCTTAAATACATTCATTGAATCTTTCAAATACTTCGTAAAGAATCGTTACAGAATGCGGTGTCCAAAGCCATGAATGGTCACCAATTTGCTGGAGTGGGCGTTGTATTCTGACACTAATGGATAGACTTTGGAGATAAATCCAAATCGGCGCGAATTCAAGGGAGAACCGCTAGAATTTTAAGGCGTCGATACGCCTCCCAGGTTAGCGACCGTCTAAGACCACCACAGCAGGGTCGCTGACAGAAAACGCGACATGTTTTACTGTGACGTCATTCCCCCGGCTGCCTCTTAGAATGTAAGCTGCTATCACTCCCTACTAATAAGGCGAATAACAAAAAGAAATGGTCCTCTTCGTTGATACCATTTTATGTAGTAGCGTGAAGACCCAGAAACTACACAGAATGCAACAGCGACCTATCCGGCTCAATGGCTATCGGGAAATTCTGAATATCATCCAGGACATAAAGGCCGATCAACCAGTTACAGAGTAATTACAGAGTATATTGCTTAAATGTAATTTTAACTAACATTTCATACTTTTAAGATGTGAGAAATGTAGAATATATGATAGGTTAAACGCAGGGAAGAATATTTAATGGATGGTAGAGTAGAGGATAAGGATAAAAATCGAAATGTCACTGAAAACGGTGGAACCAGATATAAGGCATGAGAAAATTAAAAAAAAGATTAAATTATTTTACTAACGTTGGTGTTAACTTTTAAATTTTCTGATTTATTCCGTTTATTTTATTTTATTTATTTATTTTTTTCTATTCACTGAAAAATACATTCTCTTTCTACATTCATAGACAACCTGAAGAAGGCCGGAGAACGGATGGGCAGAAATATTGTGGGAACGACAATAATAGCAAGAAAAATTATTTCTATCAATATTATTCAAATGATAATGGCTTTTTAAAATTACATAGATATTGTATTTAATATTGGTTTATTTTTCTAATTGATGTTTTATTTCGATTGATAAAAGAAACACAAAAATAACGACTTGTAAGAAACATACAGTGCGTTATACATTAATTTTTTAGAGTAAGAGATATGACTTTTTTCATGAAAAAAGGCAAAATATATAGACATATATTTTAGATATATGGATATATATATATATATATATATTAGGTTGGTGCAAAAATAATGACGTAATAATGTCGTTTTTTGACGTATTTTGTAACGTCAAAAAACGACATTATTACGTCATTATTTTGCACCAATCTAATATATATATATATGTGTGTGTGTGTGTGTGTGTGTGTGTGTGTGTGTGAGAGAGAGAGAGAGAGAGTCTTGGCTGCGAATTGTTTGAATCGATTCATGGGCCGCCAATCTATGGCAAGCGCACTGCAACTGCTACCATCCCCTTCGGCAAACCAGGACTTGACAGGCAGGCTCATGATGACAGCCCGAATCAGGCTGCCGACTTCTAGTACGAGGAATGTCGTCTTGACCCCCTACCCGCCGGTGTCGTATCGTACTAAGTCTGATCCCTTCCCTGGATCCATGGGTGACCCTACCAGGAGACGGAGCTCCCGGTGGCATTGCATTCAGGTTCCTCAAGATGCGCAAGTTCTTCCACCACGACACGCTATATAAAGGTATATATTACGCGTTTTAGAAACTCAAACAAACGTCTTTTTTTTGGGTGGGGGTGAATATATTAAACGTTAGGTAAACAAGAAACATTAGAATTCAAGACAAATTATGAAATAGCACATTAATAAAAACGAATATCAAAAAATTTGTTCGTTTTAGAAACAGTTAGCAGAAACAAATATTAAAAATATATACCAGGATTTAAGCCTGAAATAATCGGAGATTATGAAGTCATTGTTTAACATGCAATAAAAGCAATTATTTTGTCTTTTTGACGGTAGTGACAGCTAAACTATCTATTCAGAAAATGAACCAGAGTAGAAAATGCAAAGTTGATAAATATAGCTTTAAGAAAGTAAGCGTTGGTTGCGGACATCTTTTCAGGCCCAACATAGGACTCATTTCATATAGAAGGAATTTTCAATGAGCTTCCCAATAGACGGGAACAAGTTCCGCCAACAACCACAATATATATAATCAGACAAATGCTAGGTAATTATACGAAAAATGCAAATCAAATCTTTGCCTTTATTTCTTGAAAAGCACATCTTCGGAAATATATAATTTTTATTATTGGTGGAATCGGGTGAGAGAAGGAGACAAGTAAACGGCAGTTTAATTATACGTCGAATGAAACGCTGAAAAGGCTGGACATTTAACACTAAATTTGAAATTTCCGAAATGTCTCGATATACTGCCAAACCGTCCACTTTCAGCTTCCTGCTGTTTTTTTTATCTTTGTCCTTTTTACATAATCCACGACATACTCCGTAACCTGAACATAAATTTACCATACAAGATTCGGAAATTAGTGCAATTTCTATATATTTCTGTCTTAATAATTTACACTCTCTTTTAATTCAAACTGCATTTCTTAAGACGAAATAATGATGAGATTTATTACGGTTAAACCATGTGTATTGCTCCATAAAATGCAACAGTTCATATATATATATATATATATATATATATATATATATATATATTTAATTCTCAGTGGTTTCACATTTCTCAGTCTATGGTGTAAATTTCAGATTCAGTTTCAGATTTTCGATTTCTATTATTGTGGGTTTCATTAATTAAATTCCTTATTTGTTGTGAAGTCCTTGCAAGATAAATTATTGCCAGTTTGGATTTCTGGGATGAAGAGTTATTATGTACACTATTTCTATTCGGATTATTGCCATCTTTGTTGTTCCTATTTCAACGTTTCGGCTGTTTGTGCCCACCGGCCTTCTTCAGGTGGATATAGATCTGAGTAACTTTCAGGGTAATCTGAACTAGAACCTTTATTTAATCTACGGGAATAAACTGTTTCCGTTCCATTAGCTATGTTTATGGATATCCTCTAGGTCGGTAAACTACGGCACGCGTGCCACACGAGGCATGCCAAGCAATTTTCAATGGCACGCAGCCGCAAATGACATCACAAAATTCGAACCAATAACTAGTACAAGGCAAAAATGATATTTAGCTGTTTGAATTTTAATATATACTAAAGTATATATATTATATATTACTATATAAACATATGGTAGACCAGGTATATAGACCTTGAGTTGCATAAAAATACGTATGTTGTTGGTACAATGAATGATTTTAAAACACTAATTTGGTACATAGTTAGCAAAATGTTGCCGACCCCTAAACATGGTCATATATTTAGTAGTAAAATATTTTGTAATGGTGTAAATAAAGTATTTTCAGTTGTAGAACCTATTGAGGTTTTAGGTAGTATAATGTTTCTAGGTTTTATCAATATTTAGTTCCCAAGTTTTTATGAATGTGATGAGCTATGTTACGTGTATTGTACATGTAATAATTAGGAAAATGAAGACGTTTAAAATCACTTCCAAAGTATTTCTCTCATTATATAAATATTGCAAGATACAAATTCTAAGTGATCTTAAAATGAAACCGACAATTATCCCAGATTTTATTTTGTCATGACTAAAAACCTGAAATCATTTTTCTTAATAGATTTTCTATAGATAATTAGTTTTAAGTTTGTTATGGTCCGGTTCTTTCTACCACAGTGATAGTCCAAGGTAGAACCAATAAAGAAGAACTCGAACACAGGTATGGAATAAAACAGATATATTACAAACAGGAATATATACAGAGAAGTAGAAGTGTTACTATGATCAGGTTTAGTAGAGATAACAATGTAGTCTCGACCAGTATCACTATTCCAATGTCTTGCAGTAATTGTCTGAACGCAACTCTGTTTCGGACTGCCTCTGACTCGACTCTTGACTCAACTTTAACTACTGACTCTTTGCCTACTCCTGATTATTTATTAAGTATAGAATAGTCCATTATTATTATTATGGGTAAGATCCCATAACAAAGTTACCTTCTCTTTATACGTTATTTTTATAGATAAAATATTAAAGTAAATGTTCTGTTTATAATAAACAGTATTAACAACATTTACCGGTCAGAATGCCATATACAACAGTCACTGGACTTTGCTAACCAGACGCTTTATCTATAGCTAGATGCTATAACACGTCAGGCTATATGACGTTTCCGTGTGAGACACAGGTTCGATTTTTGTCAGAGGACATGCTTTCTCTGAAATTTTTCGTACATTCAGGTCGTATTTACTTATTTGAGTAGAGCATTTATATTTGTATCTATTAAAATAACGTATAAACAGAATATATATATATATATATATATATATATATATATATATATATATATATATATATATATATATATATGGTGCATTGATGTGTGTCTGTGATCGCGCGCGACACTATTTTGTTACTGGTAATCATAAGAAAACCTTTAAATAGAAGAAACGATATACTGACAGACCCCTGATAAAAATACGAGGAACGATATACTGACAGAGCACTCATAAATAAGGGTTAATGAATAAGACCCGTGGGAAAAATTGAAAATTTCAATGCTCATATAGACACCCACGTGAATTAGGTGGCGGGATTTTAAACGATGGAAATCATGAGGTGTCCGTGGATTTGAACGGTGACAGGCCAAAATGGCAGCAATGGTTTACACGCATCACACACAGTTGAAAATACAAGCTATGAATGGGTAATATTATTTTCGTAAAACACGAACTTAAAATTAATCGTTCCTGAGGTAGCGGGCACAAATGTGTCACCTAGGAAGGCGAAGGAGCTGCCCAAGCCCACTGTGAAGGATTAGTGGGAGATGATAATAGGAGGAATTGGTTATAAAGAGGAGTAATGCCTGTAACCATCACCCGTGGAAGAAGGGAATTACCAAAAAATTAGGAAGTAATTGAATTCTCAGGACACAAACAATGGAGATGGCGGACAGGGGGGAAACCCCGAATTCTCCAACTGCGCTGTGTCCCACCCAGATTTAGACGAACGTCAATAAATACGAATGCCTCTTAGTAAGAGGGAGAGAGAGTGAGAGAGTTCCTGCCACCGGACACGAGACAACTCGAAGTGATTATCTGCCGAAGAGAACCTCTGATATCAGCCTTGTGCCAAACTTTATCAAATCAGCAAAACACACTTTACCAGGTCAAGAAAAGTGCAACGCCCGAGTTAGAAGCGGGTTGGGCCGATAATGTTTTGCATGCGAACTCTTGGATTTAATAACAATTAAAAAATTACTGTACGAAGGACATGACATAAAAATAGTGTTTATTTTTTTTTTTTTTTAATTTATGGGAGTCATATTTTCTTACTGTGCGTCATTCCTTGCTTGGACCAGCCTACGAAGATTCGATCTTGGTTCCCCTATGATCAAGCAAATCACAACGTGGAATATGGTCGGACCTGGTTCGAAATGATCACCCCATAGATCAGCCGCAGGTACTAGACGTCTGGGACAACAGGGGAGGGTGTAGGGTGACACATATATATATATATATATATATATATATATATATATATATATATATATATATATAAAGAGAAAGACATAGAGAGAGAGTGAAAGAGAGATAGATCTCTCTCTCTCTCTCTCTCTATATATATATATAGAGAGAGAGAGAGATAGATAGATAGATAGATAGATAGACATATATGTATAGATATAAAAATGTATGATTGGATATATATATATGTATATATCTAAATGTATATATATATATATATATATATATATATATATATATATATATATATATATATGATTACATGTGTATAAATATTTATATGTATATATATATATATATATATATATATATATATGGATATGAATGTATGCATGTATATATATATATATATATATATATATATATATATATATATGTATTTATGTATGATTTTAAACAACTGTCTTTTGCGTCTAGTAGAATACAAATTTTCTTGGTGTGCAAAACTTCCTAACGCATTTAAATTGGTTGACCATATATATCTAGTGCATATATTTATATAACTGCAAAGTTGACGGATTACATATTGGTAAACGATGACTTTAACAAATATGTTTTCGTCGCGAAAAATTGTTCAATGAAGTTTTGAATCAGATAGATAATTCTGTACTAACCGAAAAATAATCTTAATCTGACTCCTCCGTGCATACAGTGTATGCAAGAATTTTCTACACAAACACAATTATATGATTTTAAATATCGACAAATTTCAATGATGACGTCCCTAACGCCTACCGTTTGCAGTTTAACAAGCAACAACAATTGGTAATATAGTAACGTACAAGGCTTTATAACTGTTGAACTCATCTGGAATAAACTTAAATATGTCGATGATGACAGATAAAGAAAAAACTGCAGGAAGACTTAAACAAGCAAGGCGAGTGAAGCGAGAAGAAAGGTCTTATCATCAATTGAAAAAAAGACAGATTGTATCATTGTCACTAAGGGGAGAAACACAAGATGCGTGTATGGAATTGGAGATAGAAAATCAAGAAAATACGGGAATTTAAATATATCGCAGGTTTTCTTTTTAACAGAGAGCAGAAATCCGACATAGAAATCCGACATAGAAATCCGAAGACGCTTTGGAATATTGATTATCGTTTTCGGCTCTTTGGGTTAACATAATTGGCAGAGTTTTCGAGAAAAAATGTCTTATGACAAAAAAGAAGATTATGGCGAATATCATTTCTCCCTTCGTTGAAAATTCGCTATATCTACAAATTTCTTACTCTAAATATTTCTTCAAATTAGATCGTTGGTCATGTGTGGGTCATCATACGAAAGAGAATGAAGATCATCACATGCATTTGGTATGCTATTGCATACTTTTCTATCGATGTCAAATTCACCTTTCTTGCATTTTTTGCAGAATGTCAGCACAGCTTTTATCGATTATCTTTTGACTTCTGCTAGTGTCTTTACTGTATGAAGAATGGCGAAAATAGTGTCACAACGTGTCATTTCCGCCGACATTTTATAATTCTTTCTGTGTGTGTGTGTGTATTTGTGTGTGATATTTATTTTTTTAAAATAAGGATAGGTTACCCTATCGTCTGATTAACAATCCTCTCCGGTCTTTTCAACAATACTAGAGGTTTCTCTTGTTTCCTGTTTAACATTGCGTTTCCGGTACCATCTAAATTCTACTTCAACTCTATACTTCCAATGTCGCCATCTAAACTTTGAAAATTATACTATTATTGGGTTTCCGGCCGCTTCTTTTTCAATATCAGTAGCACATTGCCTCTTAGTTTTGTTATCGCCTTGTGTGGGGTTGAGTTGATTAAAAAGATAAAAATAGATTACAATATTGAATAAAAAACAGTCAAATTTTGCTTATCAATCAACAGTTTTCCCAAAATAGTGCTTTCTCATGGGTCCTTACCTATAACTAGAGAATGAACTCTTCCTAACACTATGTATACTACGCCAATCAAGAGAGAGGGTCGAATCGAGTCGAGCCGATAGTAGTTCACTCCAAACCAGACTGACAGTCATACTAACACCTTCCACATCTTGTATTATTATTTCGTGTAATAGACCTTCGTTATTTCTACTC
>OZ010594.1:74480104-74502604 GCA_963932145.1 Acanthosepion lycidas | reverse complement strand
TCTTTCAGGATTTCATTGGACAAAATTTATTTTTTAAGTAGGAATATGCATGCGAAAACAGTGGTATGCTGGGGATTTTAGATTTTTCTTAATCTAGCTGAATTCATTGAGTCTTTTTCGTTCCATCAATTTTGTAATTAGGTATTCCACACTGAGATATTAGAAGATCCGCCAGGAATTGTGAAATGTTGAAAGAGCCAGGCTACAAATTTACTGTAGATGACCTTGTGATTAAGTCACTGTCTAGACATTTACGTCGTAGTGAATTATTTTCTCCTTTTCTGCCGTAAAATTGCGCCCCATCTATTACAACATCTCGCCATTCCTGGCAGACCTTCTAATGCCACTGTGTAGAATACCTACTTACAAAAGTGATTCGAAGAGAAAGATATATATATATATATATATATATATATATATAAGAAAAAGATATATATATATATATATATTTTATTTATATAAGTATTATTTTTCTTTCAAACTGAAAGAAATGAATTACAAAGATTTATAGAGAACAACTTTACACTAAATATTCTGTGTATGTTTTTATGGTACAACCGAATGAATTGCGTTAGTATAGGATAAGGGGAAAATATTCTATATGTGTGTAGATCTATGTGGCAAATACATTTTTTCTCGGTATGTATGAAAATCCAGCAGTCAGCCAGATGAAATAAATTCAAGGAAGTTAGTTGCTACGTTAGCCGAATGTAAAAAAATTCGCAGAATGTTGTCTCTATCGCTAACCATAATTTTTTAATATTGTATACTCGAATAAATATGCGAAAGATGTGTGTCATAAATTATTTGATAATTTCAATTTCATTTCTTTAAAAAACGATCGATCAAACAACCTGTCAAAGGTTAACTGAAAGACTTGTTAGCGAACAAGAACTGATGATATTAATAATAAATTATAGGCTCCAGCTGAATCTAAAATTTAGATTTATTAATCGCAAGCTTGTTGGCTAATATATATATATATATATATATATATATATATATATATATATATATATATATATATATATATATATATATATATTCCCAATTATCATATATTCCTTTTACGGTGAGAAAAAATTGTCGATCATATTCAGAAGTGAACCTTCGAAATTTAATTTGTAACAGATATTTTATCGTCTGCCAATTCAAAGATGTTTTATCGTATGCCAATTCAAAGAAAAGCGCGCGTCTCGTACAGCATCGATATCTGGTTAATATATAGGGATAAATCCATTCAGATATCTGGAGTATGTCAATTTGCAAAGATTGAATTAATTTCGGAGTGAGTTGTTTTAATGACAGTACTTAAATCTATTAGAAAATTTCTACGATTCTGAAACGCGAACCACACACACACACATACAAACACACTATATATATATATATATATATATATATATATATATATATATGTATGTATGTGTGTGTGTGTGTGTGTGTGTGTGTGTGTGTGTGTGTGTGTTTTGAAAAAGAGAGAGAGGTGATACATAGAAATAGGTGTGCTTTTTGTTTAGAAGAAAAATAACATAATATAATAGAATAATTTAAGCCAAGGACGATGATATTGGTGGTTGATGTTGTTAAATTTTAATCAATTTAACTGTGAAATTTAACAAATCAACCCAAATCCAACTGACTGAAATCAGCTAATATAAGGTTTATATATTTCAATATCTCAGCCTCACAAAAGGCATGGAAGAGCTGGTAAGTATCTGTCTTAAAGGGAAAAAGTTTCATTAAAAAAATAAAAAAAAATATATTAACATTATTACACCAACTTGGAGATATACGAAAAGAATGAATTTTTAATTTAATACTATATGAGAAATAAAAAAAATGAATCCAAAATTAAATTTAAAATATATTCAAGTAGTTGGAAGTTTATAAATTATAATTAATATAGTATAAGAAATTTTTAGATGTGGCGGAATCAATATGGAATTTAGAATTAGTTTTTCTTTTTTCTGCACACATTTGAAGAGTTAGAGGGATCGATTTTAAGTAGCAAATTAAAAGAAAACAATAGTATGGAAATTTGAATTTGTTTTTATGTCGACATTTTAACACTAATTCATTGCTCTGATTCAATACTTGGTTTAGATTATTGTATTATATTATGTTATTTTTCTTCTAAACAAAAAGCACACCTATTTCTATGTATCGCCTCTCTCTCTTTTTCAAAACACACTCACACACACACATATATATATATATATATTAAAGACATTTTTTTATGTTTAACGTTCTTTTTATCGATACAAGTATTTAATTAAATGCTCTGTTTATAATAAACAGTATTAAATAACATTTACCGGCCTGAATTTTTTTATAGAAAATATTCGTTTTTTGACAAGATTCGAACCTGCATCCTATACGGAACCGTCATTTACGCTGACGTGCCTTAACCGACTCGGCCACAAAGAAGCGTTCGGTAGGCAAGGTCGAATTTACTTCTTATAAACTTCAATCTTCCCTGAATCTCGTACATTCATAACTGCTCATGGCGTATCAAATGTAAACAAATGACGTCATACATTAAGAAATGGACAAAGTCCGACAATTTATTTATTAAAGGCATTTTTATGTTTAACGTTCTTTTTATAGATACAAGTATTTAAGTAAATGCTTTGTTTATTATAAACAGTATTAAATAACATTTACCGGCTTGAATGTCCGAGAAATGAAGTTTATAATTTATACGCGAGGTGTGTGTGTGTGTGTGTATGTGTGTGTGTGTGTGTGTAACGAATGCACGACCGTAATTTACGACGGATTTGCACCAAAATTTACATGTACATGCTCCAAGTTAGTGGAAAGGCCAAGACCGACTTTGCATTTCCCAACTCCTATCGATAGTGGAAGTAATCGATTTTTTCATGCTTCTACGGCAGTTTTCATTTTCTACCTGACAGCGTAAGAGCCAATAGCTGGCTGCCATGAATAGGCAGGAATATTCTATTGGCCGGCATGAGAGCCAACAGCTGACTGATATGAATGTTAACTAGCATGCAAAAAAAAATCGATAGCTGCATTCGTCCGAAGTGGGAAAAATTTAAATCTGCATGGCACTTTACTCCAATTGGCTCATTCGCTTGCTTTAACTCTAAGTTGATTCTGATTTCGCAGAACTGGGTTGGGTGTGAAAAAGTATTTGTTGTCAACATTCTTTTTCATTCATTTTTTTCCAGTTACGAGTCCTTTTTTAAAGCTGATCGTTTTGTGTTCATTTTGTTTAGTTCTTTTTTTGCAACAGATTTAATGTTTAGTATAGAGATTAGAAAAAATCGCCGTGTGAGATAGGCAAAAAGTAAGACATGTAGCAACATCAGCACGACAAAAGGCACTCAATTCAAGGGAGGGCAAAAGTATTTTAAGTCAAGTGATAGCGATTGCTGTATGTGTCGTACGATTTTTGAATCAAGCACGGGCAACGTCGGGCCATGATGCTAGTATGCATATATATATATATATATATATATATATATATATATATATATATATATGTGTGTGTGTGTGTGTGTGTGTGTGTGTGTGTGTGAGTGCGCGCACACGCTCGTGTGTGCGTGTGTGTGTCTCTGTCTTTGTGAAGAAGTGATAACACTTCTCCGCGCTACGCATTTGCCGAACAGGTAACAACTGTCCAAACATCAGGTTATTTGTTCCATTTTTTTTTCTTTTGTTTTCTTTCTTTCTACTTTTCTTTAAGAGACAGGGTAATTTTTTAGCCCGTGAAATTTCAACCTCACCTTTTGTAATGTGTGCACGTGTGCGAGAGAGAAGCCAACATATCGCTGGAAAAACAAACAAATGCTTGTGTCGGTAGCCTCTTGTCAATGCGACAGCCTGAACTCTTATTAGAAAACATAGAATGGAAATGACATTAGATTTACTTCCTCACTTAACGTATAAATGACATCTGAAGCTGCAGGACGCAAATCAAGTCGAACTCCAGAATCAATATTTCAGTGAATTGTTTTGCTTTAATATGATTTTTTTCCTGTCAGAGAATTGTATAACAAATAACACAGAGGCAATTACATTATTTTTTCTGCGTCGCCTAAATTAACTGGCAAGAAAATATACATTGGTTCGGCAAACAGATCTGATCTACGGTTTGACGCGTACATACATGGATCACTTTGCCTTGAGCACAAAAACTTTCCTCTCACACTCTTTCTTGATATATATATATATATATATATATATATATATATATATATATATATATGTGTGTGTGTGTGTGTGTGTGTGTGTGTGTGTGTGTGTGTGTGTGTGTGTGTATTTAAGCATTACGCCCCGAGCAAGGCGTGAAGCCACTAGGATCAGGAGGTTGTAGAAGATTTGCAGCAAGAGCAGATAGGATTGATCGAAGAAAGAACGAGGAGAGGGATAGTTGATAGATCAAGGTAACTGGAGGTGTCGATTGACATTACAATTGAATAGTTGGAGATTATAGCTCTCAGGGAAACAGTAATTGGGAAGGTTGTTCCACTGGCGAGAGGTGCGAGGTATGAAGCTATTGGAGTAGAAGAGAGGGCTACATTTAAAAGTTTCTACAGTGTAAGGGTGGGAGCGGTATGCCAGCCTCGTAGGGTGCTTGAAATCATGAAGTCTGGGAACCAGTTAAAGCAGCTCATCGTATATATATATATATATATATATATATATATATATATATATATATATTGTGCATAGATAACTAGAATTATTTTCCTCTTCCAATCATTTTCATGCCTCTTAATGCAGCTTTAGGTATATAAAGGCCGCAATAATTATCGTAAGTAATACTTTTTTTAATTAGAATTTTGAAATGAAATTAAACTGTGTATCAAAATGTTGACTCTTTTTATTTTTGGTCAGTAATTAACAATTTCTTAATTGTTTTGTATTTCTAGAAGTCACAGGAAATTATTTTTTAAAGTAAAATGAAATTATTTTTAAATGTCAAAGGACATTATTTTTTTAAAGTGAAAGGGAATTATTTTTCAATGTCGAAGGGAATTATTTTTAAAAGTCAAAGGAAATTATTTTTTAAAAGTGAAAGGAAATTATTTTTCTTCCCTTTGGATTTTGTTTTTGTAGATGTCGATGTTTTGAAACTAACCTATTTCCCAGATAGATTTAGCGCTGGTTTGCTGAAGGAGAATTTCCTAGATGTTTCTAGAAGTTATTGAAAGTTTCAATAATTTCTAGAACGTTCTAGCTACTAATAATCATATAACGGGAACAAGATTGGGCTCTATATTTGGGGTTGGTTCGTGAAAGCTTCTCATAGTATAAGCGTAAATCGCGACTAACTACTCTCTTCTAAATTATTTTTGTGTTATCTCTTGTGTACTCCTAGAATAAATAAAAGCTACTTTTGAATCACATGTTTTGTTTTTACTAATCTACATCCGAGGACTGGGTAAGAGATAAACCGTATCCAACAGCAAGGCCTCTGATCAGGAGGCTTTGAGGAGCGTGGAACCACCTCTTAATTGTTGGTGTTTCCAGGTCCGTTCTGACCCGGCGTTTTTGCATCAGTTAGGGTCCCAGATATCGGAAAATAATTGACCTCCAAAATGAGGTCAAAATACTATGAAAATGTAAAAATAGGGTTTAATACCAGCAATAAATTTTTCTAAAAAATTATTACCAGCAATTAATTTTTGAAGAACAAAATTATTAACTACAATACATTAATATCAGTAATACATTTTTGAAAAAAATATATTACCAGTAATAAAAAAACACGTCAACATTAAATAACCGATTGTGGTTGATATTCCGTAAAACAAATCAAACCAAAGAGAACGCTCACATTCAAAAATCGTGTTAGAGTATTATAGTCGCATATTTTGAGGTTAGATGCTGGATATCGGTCGTAACTAGTTATGTTCTTTTAGAAATTAACTAGTGATTATCGTGAGATACGGGAAAAATTAGGAGAGAATTGTTTATTCTTTGAGTTCACTCGTAAGAGAAGAAAGACAATTTCATATATTTTCAAGGAAAGCTTGTTATCCCTAATGACTGAAAGACATTATTTTTTTATGTTTCCTGTCACTTCAGGCCGTGATCGTTCATGACTATCTACAGATACTTAGACGTTGAAGCATTTAGCATTAATTATCTGCTTAAAATCCCTTCTTTTCGTTTACTTTTTATGTGCTGTGTTCCTTCAGGGAGTAGGCGATCATGGCTCTCTACTAACCCTTTTCTTTGTAACTCTCAATATTTCGTCACTATGCCACCTCCCCAGACCACGTTCAGTCATCCACTTGGTTAAGCCAGCCAGGTATATCATGCCTTGCTTTCCCTTGTTCCTCTTTCCCTCTATTCGTCCGGTGAGTATCACATTCTCCAGGCCCTCCTTTCTCATTACGTATTCCAGAAATTTCATCTACTTCTTCCTCATGTTAAGTATAAGCTTCCTTCTTGTTTGCCTCCTCTCTTGAAGCCTCATCGTTGCACACACACTCGATCCATGATATGCTTAGTATCCTTCTGTAGAACCATATCTCCGTTGCCTCTTTTTCACATTTGAGGAGACCGTCCAACATTCGCTGCGGTAAAGGACAGATGTCACGTAGCAGCTCAGTACTCTTTACTTTGTTACCAAAGAAATCCTGTTGTCTCGCAATAATCTTCACCGTTTTTGGGATGGCCAAGTACGCATTTCGTTTTTGAAATGCGTCCTTGGCTATCCTAATACGTCTTCTGATCTCAGTTTCGCACTTACAGTCCTCCGTCAAAATACTTTCCAGATATTCAAACTTCCGAACATGATTGATTTTAGTGTTTCCCACCTGCAAATCGCATTTTGGTGTCATCCTTTTACTGATCATCATGCATTATGTCTTCTTGTAATTTATGATTAGTCCCCTCTTCTCGCTCCCCTACTTGTCCGTAATCTGTCATCGATTTGAATGGTGGGTATGTTACTCACTGTATCTCACCAGCTCTCTTTACCTGTTTATCCTGTGAGTTTCAAAATCTCTTCTTTTCTCATTATGGGCAACAGCAATTCTAACTTCCTCTTTTTGATCCTTGCTTTCTCATTTTGCACACATGTTCCATCTGTTATTCTTATCATCTTTCTGTAGAACCACATCTTTGTTAACGAAGTCAACCTCTTCATCTATGATGGAATTCTCCAACCAGGTAGAAAGATCAACATTAGAAAATAGCTTAGCCCCTTATTTTCAACATTTTACAGTTTCTTAACACGTTATATAGCCCTTACTAAATATATGTCGCTATTCCAATGAATATTCATATATATGTGCCACCTTTTCCAGAATCTGTCATAATAATTTCTAGATAGTTACATTTACATACTTGTAAATTTTTAGCCCACATTTGAGGTTGTGGCTCATCCGTGCTGTCTTCCGACCTCTCTCTCTCTCTCTCACACATACACACAGGCGCGATGTCGCAAGCCTCTTACTGCTCTATCGCTACTACCAAGGAAAGTGCTCGGACGAGCTACATTCCTTGGTTCCGCCATGTCTGGCCATCATGTCTTGAACCCGACATACCACTTACATAGTAGCAAACCTCCCACATTCCCTCCGTATTGCATAGACGAGAAGTAAGTTCCACTCAAACAGCTTCTTCCTGTGAACCACTACCCTATAGAACAGACTCCCAAGAGGATGTTTCCCTAATCACTACAATCTTAATTTGTTGAAATCTAGAATTAATCGTTATCTTTCTCTCCTATTCATATAAAATATCCCTTGACGTAACTCTCTACCTCAAGGGGCCACCGGGCCTTGTACAGGGTGAAACTTACTGGGAAAATAGCTTTTTCGTCTCGCTCCTCTTTAATATATTGTCTTGGGCTTCCTAAAGTTTTTCTTTGTGTCTGGCTTGATTGCGTATCATATGTTGGATTGTGGCCACCAATAAATACAAGGAGATTCGAGAAAGTCTTACCCCAAAGCGATAGGTGTAACACATCTGAAGCTTGCCAACTCCTCGATATAGATAATTGTGTTCATGTAGAAAGAACTTCCTTCCGGTGCGTTTATATTGACAGCAGATGCATATTTGCTTTTTGTTTTTTTGTCGATGCATAATTCCTATCTATATATATATATATATATATATATATATATATATATATATATATATATATATATATATATATATATAATATCTAGGTGTACCTGCAATTTAATATCTGTTTCGCAGCGTCATCTAGGTATTTATGTTTAAATTGTGTCCAAAAAATTGTCAAAATATGACACTGCCTTCTCAATGATACATTGTATTTTCTACACATATTTTATGACAGTTGCTTTAATGGGTTTTCTTTCTTCCTTGACAATTGTTTTAATGAATTTTCTTCCTTCCTTCATAATCTTTTTAATGGGGTTTCTTCCTTCATTGACAAATGTTTTAAAATGGGTTTCTTCCTTCCATGATAATTGTTTTAATGAGGTTTATTCCTTCCTTGACAATTGTTTAAATGGGGTTTATTCCTTCCTTGACGACTGGGATTTTAATGGGTTTTCTTCCTCGCTACTTCAACAGCATGAATTTAGATATAGTATTAGATTAGCAACAAGATTTTATACAGTTACAGTTGAAATAAGGTTACCAAGGCTGTCTTGCTAGATCAGTTAGGACTGAGTAATGAGTTCGATACTCATTGGGTACTCCAAATATTCGGCCTTCCGCCACATCTAAGCTACGCTTAGAAAATCATTTAATATGTGGGACCGAATAGCAATGATTGTGGTAATAGATCAGTTGTAAGGATTTGTCGTGAATCAGATCAGCGAGGTGTAGGATAATCAGTGACGACCTTCCTTTCTCCACACATACTTCGGTCTTGTATATATTTATGTGCCCTTCGCGTAAATTTAGACATAGTACTAGATCAACAACAAGATTTCATTGTGTTTCTATTGAAATACCTGCAAGTTCTATTCTAATAATTTATTTTCTCACACTTCTCACCTGCGAAACTCTATTTCGGTTTCTTGCTAACCTAGTTATCTCCAAAATAATTTTAAATGAAAATCAATCGCCAAATTTGTTTTCTTGAATGCTGATCATTTTATTTTATTTTAGTCACACGTTTTCTCATATATTTTTTTATTCATAGTAACCCCTTTCTCATATTCTTTCACTCACAGTAACCACTTTTTTCATATTCATTCACTCGCAGTAACCCCTTTTCTCATATTCATTCACTCACAGTAACCACTTTTCTCATATACTTTCACTCGCATTACCCACTTCCGTCTCACTGAAGTTATCACCTTGCTTGCAAACGACGAAACGAAGAAACGACTTAAAAAACACATGTACAGTCGTTTTTTGGTTATTGCGAAAACTTTCTGATATATTAAATCTTTTTCATTTTTTCCTAGAGAGTTCTTAACATGGATCTTCAACAAATTCTGCATTTCATAGTCGAGTTCCAAGGTTCTCCTTTCTTTTTCTTATTTTTCTAATGTGAGGTTCGCCAGTACAGACGCATTCATAATGGCAAAGATATATTTGTCCTTATTCTGAACGACCAAATTTCTTCTTGATTTTATCTTAGTCGGACAAAATTTCAAGACCTCAGATTTATCTTTGCATATAGACTTCGTGGTGCATTGATCAATATTCTATGTATATCCAACTATTTCAAATCCTTTCTCGTCGAGTCTTTTAGCCATCCAGTGTGACTCACTGTTAATATTGTCCAACCTTGTTATATTAGTTCCTTTAGTTTTCTACCGTTCAGTTTCGATTTTCAAAGGAATCATAGATATTCTCTCGACGTAATTCACTGTATTTGTATGTTTATTGCTTTCTGCTTTACATGCCGCAATTCAAGACCTCCAAGCTAATTCAGAAACAAAAAGATGAAACATTAGAATTGCACACAGTTTTCCCTAAAAATAGTTTCTGTCTTTTCCTCTTTGCAATTTATTTGAGGTCTTTCGTCTATACTGGACAGTTCACTTTCCTTACTATTCGTAAAATCTTAATCTTTATAATTCCATTGTATTCAACGGCATTATATATATATATATATATATATATATATATATATATATATATATATATATATATATATATATATATATATTAATCGATTTAGCCCTGAGCAAGGTAGTACAGCCACTGAGACATAAGGGGTTACTGAGTATGGTAGAGTTAGAAACATTTCAAAGGAGCACGATCAAAAGAAAAGTAATCAGGACAGTCGATACCGATTAACATTGCATTTAATTTCTTTCAGATTAAAGTTGGCTGGAAGGCATGGAACTGAAATAGGGTTTCATAAGGAAGTGCGAGAAAAAAAACTTAGAATAGAATTTAGCAACTCAACTGTAAACTGAGGAGACCTCGTCACCAGACTATTACTGAGCTTAAAATCGGAATGTCTAGGTAACAAATTCTCACAATGATAGCGTGTATTATCAGGTTGGATGAGAAAAGAATTCTTGAAAATAATTAACACTAGAGGACATAATGTTGCTAAGTGGGAGGGAGGGGAAGATCAGGTAACCTACCTAACGTACCAGGTTTAAAATAAAATTGTCAAAATCGTGTAACAGCAAAATTGTCCAAGTGATTTGAACCGCTGTATCTTAGAAACGATTAAAGATATAATACTGGAACTCTCCGAGTTTTTTATAATACTATTGGACTCTACATTGAGCAATATGGATGTATAATTACTCTTTAAGCTTAACAGAATTATCGTAATAAATTCGATCATAAACGAAAAGGACATGCTCATTATAAATTAATTTAGTGTATATATATATATATATATATATATATATATATATATATATACAATATAAAATACCGAATCAGTAATATTAGTGTTTGAAAATGTTATATTATATTCTCGCTCTGAGTTGTACATTGAGCTCTACCTGGAGATTTTAGCCTCTTGTATATATATATATATACTATTCCAGGATCATTTTATTCAAGATGATTTTCACCTTCTAACCTTCTGTCCGGGAGTAACAAGGTGCCTTACAGGTTTTACCTCCGACTTTATTTATACGTTTTTTCACAGTTCTTTGAACTCTCAGAGGCGATATTCCTCTATCACATGCCAAATATCTTATGGATTGAGTTGGATCTTTTCTAATTGATCTCTTTATTTCTAAGTTGAAATGATGTTTCCACTTGCTATTGTGACCTCCTGATCCAGTTTTGCTCTCTACTATTCCCTGTTTTTAAAACTTATTCACCGTAATCTTGATGGTTCTTGAATAGACTTTAAAGATGGATGCCAGGGTGTGAATGTTGGTATTATTATGAAAGGCCTGAATGATATTTTTCCTCTCACCATTGCTCAACTAGTGGGTCTGACACAAAACTGTTTTAAACTGTTCTCTTTCTAGCTGAATAAGTCAAATTATTTTTCAATGATTCATGCGACAAATCGTGTCAAGATGTTTTACCTCTAAACCTGGAAAAGAGAAACTCAATTAGTTTAGTGGGGTATATATATATATATATATATATATATATATATATATATATATATATATATATATATATATATATTAAATTAAAGACATTAATTAAATCAAAGACATTAGTTCCATTTCATCCTCAAGCGCATTTTGGAGTAACTTTTAAAATTACTGGGTTTTAAAGAAACAGCTAAAATCATAATTCATGTTTCCAAGGTTACAGATAAATCCACTTTGACTAGACAAGGGGTGTCTGCGTGTTCATTATGTCTGTATTTTAATGTATCAGTTATTAGCTACATTTTGGTAGGGGGTAGGGATGTATTTTTCAATGAAATCTAACATCCGTTAAAAGCATGTCGTCTGGATTTTTTTAAAATTTTATTGTTAACAGCAAAAAATTCTTACGACATTTTTTTCTATTTGTATATTTGAAGATTTTTGGAGGATGTTTAGGTTAGAATACTTTTTATTTAACTACGATTTGAAATATTTTCACTTTTTAATTTTTAATATACTATATTTCTTTTAAGAACGATTAAATGCAATTAGAATCCCTTACAGTATGTAGAATTATTATCACATCAAGTATAAATATGCAAATTATTAGGTTACAATTTATTTTTATATTTAGATATTATTTAAGTAAAATTTATGACAATGACGGCAAAATTAGCTACTTAATTTCACAGATTTAGTAAACTTTTTTTTTTTTATATATATATAAACCTAGTAATATATTGTTTCTCGTGTAAGTACAAAGGACATGGGTCATTCGAAAGCTTACATCTCCTAGCATTATTACATATTAATTTCATTTTACTGTATGTGTTTTATTGGATTGTTTTAATTGCGTTTAGTACTAAGAGGGAGTTCTTTATGTATGGAAACGTTTTATTTAATTACAGTTTAAAAGAAGTTTAGGTTAAATTTCATTTTATTTAACTACAATTTTAATTGCAGCTTTAAAATATTTTCATTCTTAGTTTTAAAAGACTATATTTCTTTTAATAGAAAAAAATGTATTAGAACTACTTACAGTAAGTAAAATTATTTTTCCATATCAAGTATATGTATATTACGATTTTTAAAATTTTATACTTAAATATTATTTCAGTAAAATTTTTGGCATTTACGGCAAAAATGGCTAATTCATTTCTCTGATATAGTAAACTTTATTTATTTATTTATTTACAATTTAAAAGAAGTTTAAGTTAGAATTCATTTTATTTAACTACAATTTTAAGCTGTGCAGGAAAATCCGTGTCATGCTACCGGTGAGAGATAACATATAAAGGGTACAATGGATAAATTGTCGCCAGTTATATTTTCAATTTCACGCATGCGCGTTGTTTGTTTTTGATTTTGTCAAATGAACAGTATTGTAGGCTCGGTTGAGCAACATTTGTGAGAGAAATAGCACCATTATCTCCGCAAGAAATTTGGAAACTGTATGGTGTTCTGCTTGGCATTCGCAACGAAAGCTCCTGTACGAACATTTCAGGGTGTTTGGGTCTTACTCTGAGGACAGTGCAAACAATTTGGAAAGAGTTGGATGAGTTTAATGGTGATTACGAAAGTTCGGCAACTCGGAAAACTCACTCTGATCGTTCTCGTAAGAAAATAATTCCCAAATTTCTCGGTGAGGACCTCATAAAACACGCAGGTCTGCATCAAATGCCTTGAGGAAGTATTGCTGCCCTGAGTCAAGAGAGTGTCTACTAGAAGGCCCTATGTCTGACAACAGGACTCTGCACCATGTCACGCAAGCACGAAAACACATTCATGGCTGTCAGACAATTTCTGCGACCACTTCACCCCTAACATCTGGCCAAACGAACTGCACCCCCCTTGAATATTATGTGTGGGGCGAAGTTGGGAGAGTGAGCAAAAAATTCCTTTATCACCGAAGTTGAACTGAAGGCAAGGATTATGTCAGAATACACCAACTAAGACTAAGAGGTCGTTCAGAAGAGGTGCAGGAGATTCCGAAAATATCTGGAGGGCGTGGGTGAATAAATTTACTCTTTAGTATTACAAGATAATTTTGTGTAATTATGCTAAAAATATTTTTCATTTTTGTGTTATTTTAACGACAATTTATCCATCGCAAACTGTATATTTATAAACACACACACACAAACATATATATATATATATATATATATATATATATATATATATATATATTGTACTCTCCCGTCGTATTAAACCTATGTGGATCAAGCGGCTCAATTCCTAGGAACTGATAGCTAGACACGGGCACATATCATTTGATTATAGTTGTGAAGGTTTTGTGCAGAACCAACCACACTTTTTGAAAAGCCAGATACAGAGACCTGGTACACCATGTGCCACAAGATCCCAAAAAGATCCTCCCTAGGTTTTGAATTCAGAGTTGTCCTTCTCCTAGACCAGTTGCCATCCAAGACTATAGAACCAGTCTGTTCCGGGGAGAGAAGAAGAGGATTCATACCTTTCCCAAGGGTGCTAGCATGAAAGTGAATGTAACGGATTTGACTTGAATTCGAAATGGATTTTCTCGGTCAAACCCGCTATCTATTACTCCACCGTGCCTTTTGCATCTTGTCAAAATAAAAGTTTGACAACTTGTATTATTTTCTATAATATCTAGATCATTATTTACATATTACTGTCTTCATCTTTGTCGCCATATTTATTGCAACGTTTCAGACGTTGTACACTCCGGCCTTCTTCAGGTGGTTGGAATGTCGAACTAAACCCTTTATTTCGTTCACTGGGGTAGACTGTTCTAGTTCCACGTGCCATGTTTAATGGATGTCAGTTATCAGTTATCTCCTGTTAATTTCCCTCTGAAAGTTCTCTACTGCCTTAGCCGGGTATTGAACTCCCATTCTTTTGGGTCCTGTCACTGGATCTAACTAACCTCTATATCCCCTGTGCCATGTGTCCTTGAGGAAACCTGGCACAGTGGATAAAGGCGATAAAGTTGAGGACAATGGTCCGAATAATGTTAATGATGGCGACAGTAATGAGGACAATAGTCCGAATAATGTAAATAATGTACATAATACCTCATCTCAAAAATATAGGCAGATAATGTCTAGATCAATAAATAGGTAGGTTATAAAAATGTCTTCACGATATAAGCATTTTTTAAATATTATCCATTCAGACTGATATAAACTAGGAAGAACAATTTCTCTTTCATTGAAGTTTTCCCTCCTGTTATCAATCAAATTTACTAACCATAAATCTTACAGTATTCACCACACATCGCGGCTTCTCGAATATACATTTTGACCATATTAAGTTAACGGTTTTGAAAGTAAATCAAAAATTATATATACAAGCAGAGATCCAGAACTCAAGAATAATCCAGTGATACAAGAATTCTGATACGATTTTGCAAGTTACAACATTTTATATTAGAAATATCACGGGAAAAACGTGTCTTTCATCAAAATTGTAACTGCTGACGCCAAACTTGCAAGTTAAGCTAAATGATAGGCAAAATAATTCTGATGATTTCCCTTACTGACCCTCCGCCCCTGAAATTGGGCTTTCATTAATATTTCTTCTAACATTCTATAAATCCTAACCTGATAAGCCGTAACGGAGACGTAGAATCTAGAAGCATTTTTTCCTCCAAGAATAAACATGGTTTTGATTTCAATCTTTTTGTCTTTTTTTAAAATTTCTATTATTTTTTTTATTCATCTCTCATCCTAGTGTTGTTATTTATTTTATTTTGTTTATGAATTACAGTTCTTTTTTACATCATTCATGATATCTTGTAATTCTTTTTTATTTCTGTATTTATTCTACTCAGGATTATTGCGGATTCCGTGACGCAAACATTTTAACTCAGGCGATATCTGTCATGACGCATGTGTTATTTCAAGTTGGGGCAGCTTATGGAAGCGAGAAAAAAAAAAGCATAAACATCATATTTCCCCGGTGGAGTGCCTAGAATGATAAAAATGCTCACGTAAAAGTATTTAAAGTATAATCAACAGCAAACTGTCAAAATGGGGGAAAATAGCGGAATTTTATGAATTTTGTTTTTCCATTAGGTTCCATTGTCGTCTTTCTGCTTCTTCTAATTGCTAGTGGGTTACTTATAATCTCATCTTCTTTTCCCCACAATTACTACTACTACTACTACTACTATTATTATTATTATTATTATTATTATTATTATTATAAAAATATTTTTCATTTGCCTTTGTTTTATAATCTCGTTCCGGGTCGTAACCATTGACCCTTGGGTGAAGCGAACCATGAGATGTTTTTGTTGTTTCCACTTAACCAAAAGACAACTATTAACACACAAAAACATAAGGGGAGAAAGCTCTTCACAGGATGACTGTGCGTGTTAGAACTCATTTTTGGATTTCCTATAGAGATGGCGCACATGGAATTCTGTTGATTTGTTTTTCGAAACCCAAAGCTCAAACCACAACAGGAAGAGTTTTAGTTTTTAAGGGCCATATTTCTTTTCACTTTCCACATTCCACGTCTTCCTATTTGCTTAGACTTCATTAAAATCCTTTACAAAAATGTTTTTGTCATTTGGTACGCTCATGTCAATTAGTGTGTAAACATTTTCTTTTCCGTCTTTGATAATAATGTCTGACTGATTTCTTTGTATTGTTCGATCTGTGTAGTATTGAAAAAAAATCAGAGATTGGTAACATCTGCCCCCGCATCAACCGATTGCGATTGAGGTTCAAACCAGTTTGTAGTTGTTCTTATCGCATACCGATAACAGATCTTCCAATGCAGATACTGACCTAACCTGTCATTTGCGAATATTGAGCATCCTGAGACAAGATGATCGGCAAACATGGATAGACGTGCTCGCAATAAAACGTAGTGTCAAAAAGATGATTTTTACATTAACTTATTTTAGCTACCTCCACTCGTCGTCAATGTTTATTGTCTTCAAAAGCGATGATTAGAAATGATGGAAGTGAATACATGCATTTTTGTTTTGTTTTGGAGAATTTGCATCAACAATATTAAACACTATTTCTTTATCTGATTGTTTATTTACAAGAATAATTTCCTTTTTACAACATTCTGAGAAGTAATGCAATTAAAACTAATGCAATGCAATATTTATCATTTACCAATTTATATAGAAATAATGGGGAAAATGTATTCGTGAATTAGTAAACAATTACTAATTATTAAAATATAGTACCAACTAAAAGGAAGGCTTTATTTACTATTTTATAAAGTGTGAATCAAGCGAAATTAGCCGAAGATTTACCAAACATTACAATAAACAATCTAGTAACTAAATAGTGCTTATTATTTCGTACCAACCGACATAATTTAGATAAACTTGACCAATAATCCTAAGAGCTAAATGCGTAATTCATCAAATGAAGTCTTCATAATTATATTTACTATAAAAAGAAACAGTAGTAATTGCTAGTCTAGTACATTGCAAATGCTATTTACTATTTATTTCTTATTTCTTTCTCAATAGGAGTAGATAGGTTCGCCTACCGCCCGGTTCATACTTCTTTCCTGTTTTTTTTTTTTTTTTTTTTTTTTGCACAAGACTAGAGTTTTATCCATTGTTTCATATTGAAACTTGGGTTTGCATTTCCTTCTAAAGTGATCTCAATGCTTTTTCTTCCAGTATCCCTTTGCGTCTTAGTGGCATTATTGCCGTGCTTGGGATGAATTAATTAAAAATGCCTTCAACGAAAACAGTATCTATGCTATTCTCTTTTATGACTGAAAAACCAACGTCTTTATTTCATCTTTCTAGTCATTAATCTCTTCTTTTTCCCGCTACTTTTGCTATATATTTGGTCATAATAATAAAAAAAAACAACTTCTATTTCGTCTGTTATATTTTCCTCCTGATATTTTCCCCAGCCACCTCCATTTTCTTCGTTTAATAACTTCTATTTAATCTTTTATCATGATCTGTTTTCCGATGCTGACATCTTTCTCCTTAACATTGACCTTTCAATTGATCTTTGTGTATTTCTGACTTTGTTTTCAGGCGATATTCTTAATTTACATGTTTCTCAGCCGAACGTCACAGCGTGGATAATACATTCATTTACATTTCAACATATTACCAATGGGTCTTTCATTATGACTCTATTCTTCTTAAAAGCATTTCCCCTCATTCACATATGGTGGTTTCCTTTATCTTCAGGATTCTTTTTATTTAATGTCATCCTCTGGCACTTATGACACGCTTACTTTACTCTTGCACATTTACGAATTATTCTCAAAAGTTCTTACTAAATACATTAGATAAAAAAAATCAACCAGTCTTACAAGAATGTTTGGGAGT
Source organism: Acanthosepion lycidas (assembly GCA_963932145.1). NCBI lineage: Eukaryota > Metazoa > Mollusca > Cephalopoda > Sepiida > Sepiidae > Acanthosepion > Acanthosepion lycidas. The sequence continues at coordinate 74,484,856 of OZ010594.1, read as the reverse complement.
TACTGCTCAATAATCAGCGACAAAAAAAATCAAATTATTGTGCATAGTTTTGGTTTACTACGAAATGACATTTGACTCAGCAAAACTAGTGTTTATTATTTTTATTGTAAATTCTCAAGAACAAAGAAACTGCAGAAATTTACTTTTATATGTTTAATACAATTCTAATCATTGATTTTTAAAACAAGAAACATTGCCAAAAAGTAAAGGTAGTTTTTTAAAAAAGCGGTTTTATAGGTAAAAACATCCATTTGACATGCCGTCTTATTACGAGAACGCTTATCCATACTTGCCAGTCGATCAATAGTTTCAATGTATTGGGTACAGAACCTATATTTTGGATCAGTTTTATCACGAGGTTTTGGATAAAATGCAAATAAAAAAGAAACTTATACTTAATATCAGGAACAGATAATTGCAATTTCTGGGAGACGTAAGGCTTAGAAAATCTTATAGTCTCAGAACAGATTGGGGTAAAAATGGACAGAAAAAAAGTAGCGTGCAACTTACATGATGAGCTTGAATAAATGGATGGTAGAACAGGGTTTGGTAGTAATAACAAAACGATAAAACCTATTAAGAGCTACAAGGGACAGGAAGATGTGGAGGGTCATGATCATCGTTGTCTTGGTAGAACACAGGACATAAAAAGATTATCATGCAAGATATTAGCATGGTAGTTACGTGTAAGCAGGCTCTTGTCTTGTGCAGCAAGAATACACCCTTCAGCCTCACTCTTCAGTCCTAAACTTCATGTCACTATATTTCCCTTCATCTTCTTTCAGGTCGCTTCTTTTAACTTTGCTTTATACAATTTCCTGGGGGAGTCGGGGGATTAAGCGATTCTTTCTTTTGGCATATTTCTTTATCTTTAACATCGGTAAATTAACAAAGATTAGTGTAGAGGGGGGGATTATAGTGGAATGGTTCCCATTGCCTTCTGCATGGTTTTGAGTTCAAAATTATCATTCTAAACAGGATACAACCCCAAGCTAGAGATCTGTATCTACCCTTCAATTAACCTGTAACTGAAGAGGTAGAAGAAATGGGTCCATGCATATTCCGAAGCTAAATCCAAAAGACATAGCCGCGCACTGAAATCGAACCACCGATTTCGTTTCTTCACCGATAACTGCAACTCTACCTGCGCGTCACCTTCAATTTGTAATGAGGATAATAAAATTTCGCAAAGCGAGGCAACTAATAACTTATTATTGTGTGAGAATAGCCTGCAAACAATGTGATAGTTTGGCACAAATATATCAAGGCCAATATAACTAACACGACACTCAGCCTGATAAGTGTATAACATGCACATCCGTCATAGCCAAATTTGCACGATATACTGAGTAGTCTTGATCTTTCTTTCTTTTTTTTTAAAGTAAAATAAATATCAATGCATAAGCATACAGGTTTGGCCCCTAGTTATACAATTTTGCTTCACAGGTAACCAGTTCGCTCAGACTGTCTACGATTGAGAGTGCCCCCAAGAATCTAAATGCGTTCCCAAGTTTCCTTGGTTGTGTCATTCTTCCAAACTAAAAATCTCCCAACTATGATCCTTCACAGTATACCCACTCATGGAAGATTCAGAGTGCATTAGCCTCTGGGAGAGAGGGGGGGGTCATGATAACAATTTATGATGAGTCAGCTAATAAGAAATCTGTTGTACAGAACGGGATATTTACGGTAACACATCTTAAATGATTATAAAGTAAAACGGTACCTGTTAACACCTGCAATGAATTAAGATAGGAAGCCATCAGCACAATTCCTGATTTAGTATCAGGACATTATAGTAATATTACTAGTAATAATTTTTATTATAATATTTATAAAGTGACGCTGCCGAGAGTTGAGTTTGAACATAGATCCGCATTGAGCAAACACAGGCGATCCCATTATTGAATTAAGTAAACCACATGACCATAGAGGAAACGCATATAAGTAGGAAGTCGGGTAACGTCTAATTATTGCATATCTAGCCTCTCCTCTAATTCTATACGGACTACTATTCTATACTCTATTCATTATACTATTTCTCTATACTTGTCGCTAAACGGATTACTATTCGTGCGAGTATTATCGAGCAAGTACTATTAGTGCGAGTGTTATTCGAAGGCGTCTGACACCAGTATTGTTCAACGGCGTTACTATAGTTGTATCAGCGCTTACAAGTCTCTACTACAGCGAGCATTATGAAATTCGTTAACATCACAAAAAATTATTATTATTATTTCTTATTACTTTTATTATTTTTATTATTATTTCTGATTTTTATTATTATATTAACATTATTTTTCATTGTTTTTCTTAAAGCATTTCACCGCAAACTAGGCGGGAGTGTTACTAACACGCAAGGCGTTACATAGAGTATGAGCAAGAGTAAAGAGGCCTGATAGAGGAAAGGATGAACAGAATGAGGCGGGGGAATTAGATCGAGGCATCTGAAGATGTCGTGTGACATTGCATTTGAATATTTGGAAATTGTAGCTATCAAGGAAGCAAGTAAAAGGAAGGGAATTCATGAAACTATTGGAGTAGAAGAGACGGCTACATTTAATAGATTCGACAGTGAAAGGGGAGTACTGAGATGTGAACCTAGTAGCAAGCTTAAATTCGTGCAGTTTGGGAACCAGCGAAAGTACCTCGTCGAAGCAGTTACCGTGAAAATATTTGGACAAAAGACAGAGGAAAGCGACGTCACGTCTGTGAGAATGTGGCTATAGACGAGATACCAGATCAGGACCAGTCACACTGCATATCCGTCTCTGGATTTTGTTTATTATCATTTTTTATTTAATATTTTTATTTTTTATTCATTATTTTTATTACTAATTTTTGTTTATTATTATTATTATTATTATTATTATTATTATTATTATTATTATTATTATTATTATTATTATTATTATTATTACGTATGGTTATAGATATTTATTATTATTATTTGTATTATTATTTTATTTGTATTATTATTATTATTATTATTATTATTTTATTATTAATTATTATCTTTATTATTAATTTTTATTTATTTTTTATCATTATTTTTTATCTTATTATTGTTATTATATCTATTTTATTATTACTAATCTTACAGAAACAATAAAAATTTATTTCAAAGTAATGTAGACGATAAATGATTGTGTTTGTAGCAGTCGAGAAATATTTGTAAAACGTACAATTTATAACAAATAAAATCACGAAAACACGTATAAAAGCAGTAATGAAAAGAAGTTCGAATTTTAAATCAAGAAAGAGGAAAAGCAAAATTCCGGTAATTATGAACAGATGAGATAATCATTAAATTATGTGCTACGGGTATTAGTTAAATCAGCTCAAAATCAGAAAATGGTATTCAGATACGGACAACTTGACAGACCGCAAAATATAATGAAGGCCATATATTTATGAGAATAAAGAAAACTCAACAAAATGATAATGGAATTGCTTGATATTGGTCATTTTCTGGCAACTGTGCAGACGTCGTAGATTCTATTTACATATTATTTTTATATGTACACGTTAATTCTGACATCTTTTTAACCAGTCAATTACGGTTCATCAATGCAAGAAATAAAGTTTTAAGAATTCTTTTGTAATACAAAAATATATTCAAAAATAATTAAATAATAACTCATCTCAGAAATATAGACGGATACTAAATAAAACAGATAAAAATAAGGGTTCTTAAACTATACAAAGAAAATTGGCAAAACTTCCAATCTCTTATAAAAAAATACCATTGTTTTCTATCAGTAAAATAACCTTAAGTGTCTTTCTAAAAACTATTTGCATTTCATGGGTGTTAACTAATAGCTTCTCTATATAATGTTGTAGGAAGTTTATGAGAGAGAATGTAAAATGAAAATAATCCCCTCGCAAAAACTTATAGTAGAGAAACAACGGAAGCCCAACATCTAAGGAGAGATTAACTAAGTATCTGAACAAAGTTCATATGGAAAAAAAATAACTCAGCGGAAAAGATACGTTTTATTTTTCGTAATCTTCTCTATAGCCTCTGATCTGAAAGGGAATTCTTTCTTTTTTTTTCTTTTTTTTTTTTTGTCATTAAAGAATTCAAGCTGCTTTGTCAAATTTTGAGATCACCTTTCTATTTCTTCCCTTGAATTTCTAGTTTTATCCATTCTTTTAGTGAAAGCATTTTGGGGTCTTCTTCGGATAAATGTATTCATTATTTGGAATTTGATTCTTTTACTTCAACTTTTCTTCCTAGAGTTTATTTCCACTATTACATTTTTTTATTGCAAGTAGCAAATAATAAAAATTCTAGATTCTAACCTCTGTTAGAAAAAGTCCTAAGTTCAGTCGTATAAGTCTAACGTAATAATCACATGTGTAGATTTTCATGTTATGAACGATTCATTGTTATTCTGAGTTTTATTAAGACGGGATTCAGCAAATAAGCAGCCGTAAACTCAGTTACATTCTCAAGTGAAATAACAAAAAAAATAAAGGAGCAAATTACGCAGTCGTGTTAAAAAAAAAAGCATGTTAATATTGCATTGCACTTTATTTGTGCGTCTGTGTGTCTTATTACATTTGCAACATACAATTGTTTTCGTGACATCGGAATATATATATATATATATATATATATATATATATATATATATATATATATATATATATATATATATATATAAGCCGTCGGAAGAACGAGTGAACATGAAATTCTGGTTACGACTCGAACCATCCTTTCATAGCATTTGACGTTGTTAAGAACTT
>OZ010594.1:74472604-74475104 GCA_963932145.1 Acanthosepion lycidas | reverse complement strand
GTGCGTAGGTCAGAAATTGTTAGAAATCATAATTGATTCTGCATATGCTTTTGAAGGAAAAATGCTATTTTCTTTAATGATCAGTGGGTAATAATGTTAGTAATCAGATGTTGTGCCTCTTTATTCACATCAATAATTAAAATTCAAATACATCATATATGCTCCTACTCTATTCATTATCTAACATCGCTGAGCGCATCTTAGCATTCCTACTAATATCAAAATAATCAACTGTTATTTGATATAAAGGCCTGGTTGATCTTATCAAACTATATTAAAAGAATCACTAATTTCCATTCAAAGTAATTCCCTTAACTAAATCACCTTCCTAGCGACGCACTGACTACAGCAGTAGCAGCGATAGTAGTGGTTGCAGTAACTAAGTTTGTAAAAAAGATACCAAAATGAAAATACAAACAAAATAATCTCAATGTTTTTTTTAATAGAGATAATAGACTGAAATTATTTACTAAACCTAGCTTTATATGGCATAAAACCAAATGCGTGTAGGAGGATTGTAAAACGTAATAAAGCAGAGAAAGCTTTTCGCACTTACTACAATTAAGGTATTTGAGCTGGAATACCAATTAGTGGCAGTGGTTTTAAATGTTCAATTATTAGGTTGGTACAAAAAAATAATGACGTAATAATGTCGTTTTTTGACGTTAAAAATACGTCAAAAAACGACATTATTACGTCATTATTTTTGCACCAAGCTAATATTTAACTACTTTTGATTTCTTTCTCTTGATATATATATATATATATATATATATATATATATATATATATATATATATATATATATATATATATATATATATATATATATATATATATATTACACAACACAATAAAAATGATCTATCTCAACAGACGAAAACTTCGTCAGTCTTTTTCAACCACGGTGTACAGACTGAGTTCGTGTCGGAATTAGATATTTAACTGTGACAGCCGTCGAAAAATTAATAGAGAATTTATCTATTTCATTGTTTCAGTCAGAGGAAATGCAAGAGGCAGTAGTACGTGGGGGGGGTGGAATGTATCAGTCTCAAAGGGAAGAGGTTTTATAAAATAAAACCCGCATATTAACCTTATGACATAAAATTGGCGTTATATTAAGAGGAAAGTGTTAATTTGAAACTAAAAGAGGTCTGAAAAGGGGGTTTATAAAAATATATATAAGGGTCGGTTTAAAATTACAAGTTCCTACTTAAAAATAATCTTACAAAGATAAATTATGCTTAAAAATATGATATATTTAAGAAATTAAAAAAAGTCATATTTAGATAATTTATATTAAATTTAAGTAAGAATATATTTTTTTAAATTATAATTAATAAAAAAATGTTATATTAAAGAATAAAAAATATATTTAAAAATATAAGATAAAATAAATTATACACTAGAAAAAACTTAACTTTAAAAATAAGTTGAATCCAAAAACAAGTTATATTAAAAAACTAACAATACAAAAATATATTTTTAAAATACTTTAATATATATAGCTAAAGCGGTGAAGGGGATAAAGGGAAAGAGATTTCTTAGAAAAGGGGACAATTATAAGATATAATTAATATGGGGAAAATTGGAAATTTAGAAATCGTTCTACATTTGACGAGTTAGAGAATTATAACGTAGTAAGGTAGTTTTATTTTATTATCTTATATTTCTCTAAGTCTTCAAATGTCGAATGTCAAACTATTTCAGAAACGAGAAATGCGACAGAAGAAACTATTACCACAGAACTTACGGCGCTAATAGACTCTTCTATTACACTTCTTTGAATTTGCGTTTGATTCACCATCTCAGGAATATTTCCTCATAAATTTGAAAAAAAATCAGTCAGTTATGTGCCATGCGTGATAAGGCAATCATGACTGACGAGGCAGATTTCTTCCCGCAGTAGGTTGCCATTTCTTTCTGCGGTCCCCCAGTTGCCATCCAATTCTATTGCTATTTACCCGTAGCTGGGGGAGAAGAAGAAGAGAATTCATACCAAGCGTATTAGCACGTAAGTGAATGTAATGGATTCAACTGGAATTCGAACTCGTCTCTTCGATTCATCAGTCCGAGCCGATATCCATTACTCCACCGTAACGGAACTAATGCAGTAATTTATTCACTTTCTATTAATAATTATCACATACCGAAAGACGATATGTTGAATTAAACCGGAAAGCTTTGTGTGTTTATTTATGTCCAACTTTCGAATGAGATGTTGCATATCGTGATTAGAATTATGAGTAAACTATTTTTCCTCCTGTGCCCTCTCCCCAAATATCGTGAGAAGACATGAGACAACAGAAATGTGGTTCTACAGAAGGATATTGAGGATACCGTGGATAAAACATGTGAGTAACGACGAAGTTTTGATGAAAATGGAAGCAAAAAGGAAACTAATACTTAGCACCAGGAAGAGACAGTTGAGGTTTCTGGGGCACATAATGAGGAAGGACGGCTTGGAAAATCTGATACTCACAGGACAAAGGAAAACGAC
>OZ010594.1:74465104-74467604 GCA_963932145.1 Acanthosepion lycidas | reverse complement strand
TATACCCTTGAAAAAGTTCTGATTCATTTCTTCTCGCTCCACCCCCAAGTTATAGGTTGTAGATCAGTAGGTTAGATTAGATTGCTTAAACTTGAAGGCTTGACGAATTGAATACAAAAACTGAGGCATCTCGATTACAGGGCATATGGCTCAAAATGTGCACCATTTCTCTGTATTCGTATTTTCTTAATGTATGGTTACTTCTGTCCAAGCCTTCTCCACTCTAATGAAATAATCTGATGTTCGTTAGGCTGATCTATCCTAGAACTTGAACTTTTGGATACTCAAGACTTCAAAGTCGACAGGAATGCATCACAATTATATCTATCTCTCTCAATCTATCCATTCATCTATCCCCATTCATCAATCACTACCCATTAAAAAAACATTTAAAGAAATTCTATTTAATTCAACCGACAAAACCTGCCTGTTTAAATTTCATGGTTTTTCTCGTTTTCTAAAAATCATTCTATATTCTAATCAAAATTAAGAATTCATTTACATCATGTCGACTATATTGAAAACATTTAGTCTTTGATCCTGAGTGAAATGTTAATTACTCGAAAGAAAATATGAACTTTGGAAACTTTATTCACAATTTGAGTTGGATGTAATAGAAATTATTCAACATTTAAAAAGTAAAACTAAGCAGATATTATCATATTAATTGAATAAAAATGTTTCCTAATCGATTAATATATTTATAAAATAAATGTATATTATATTTTATCCATTATTTATATTTAAATACATATCCATCTTAAATGTATAATCAATAATATATTTAAACTGGAATTGTACTTGAATCAACACAACGATTGTTTTAATTGTGGCGATGTTATAAGTTAGTTATAATCTAGCAGAAATCATTAACAATATTTATTTAAAAATATATAAAATTTATAAGATATGAATAATTGGAGTATAAATTATATGCACGTTCGTATTCTGCTATACATAACTCATTTCAAATGGTCGCCCTGGGTATGACAATAAACTACATCCGCGTCCTGGGTAAGACAATAAACTACGTCCAGCAGCAAAGCCTCTGATCAGGAGCGTAGAACCACCTCGTAATTGCTGGTGTTCCCAGGTCCTCTCTGACTCATGATAGTAGCACCTGTTAGGGTAACATCTATGGGCAAATAGATACCTATTACCAGCAATACTTTTTTGAAAAAATATTACAAGCAATACAATTTTGAAAGAAAATTATTACCAGAAACAGATATTTGACAAAACAAAATATTACCAGCAGTAATTATTTTCGGCATTGAATAACCCACTGAGGTTAATATGCCATAAAACAAAATAAATCAAACCAAACTATTCAAAATGGTGTGGAAACAATTGGATCGGACCTTGTAAATGAAATCGTTATGGTAAATATAGCAACAAAATCCAAAGTGTAATTTCATAAATATTTAACATTACTTTAATACAAATTTCGTTAGATTATTTATATTGTTCAGATTGTTATTCACGATGTTTCAACCGTTTTAAGTTCCAACCTTCTTCAGGTGATTGAAATCTTGAACCGAGCCTTTTATTTCATCCGCCATAGATTGCCATGTGCTATGCTTCTTCCGAGTGTATCAGTTATCTCACTTTATCTCAACTTTCATATAAACGCAGGGGTTTACAGGAAGCGAAAGAGAATCAGAAGACTGAGACTGGGGAGGATTGAAGAAAGGGAAAATAGAAATAGTGTTAAAAAAACGGAAGTTGGCGCTTGACGTTGCACTTAAAGATTGTAGCTATCAGGAAAGCATGAAATCGAAATGGAGGAACTGCTAGAATAGAATTAGCGATTGCCTCTCGCTAGTTCAACAGTAAAACGATGATACTTGCAAATCTATTAGCACGCTTAAAATCATGTAGACGAGGCAAAACTGTAAAAAATCTGATCACAATAGCTGACATGAAAATAAAAGCTACATCAAGTCGGTGAGAAAGTGACTGAAGTTGAGATTACTAGTTCGGATAAAAGCTTTTTCAGATTTGATAGGATACTAAACAAATAGTAATTTAAAAAAAAAATATAACATGGATCAAAATCTAAATGCTGTCAGTATAGTCGACATGATATAAAATAATCCTTAATTTTGAATTCGAATCATTTCTAGTACACCCAATTCAAATTGTGGATAAAGTGTTCAAAGTTCATATTTTCGTTCGAGTAATTAACATTTCACTCAGGTTCTTGCATTTATTAAAGCTTCTATCACGACAAAAATGTATTCTCTAATGAAGCTTTAATAAAACGAAACATGTTAGGTCAATTGACGTTTCCTATGTATTATTATCCCATCAGTATGTCGAATTTCAGTTCATATTTGATCTGTAATTGATCCCAATTCATATACACACATATTTGTTGTTTTTTATCAATCTTTTTCAGGTTATTTAAAAACAGAAAGGATGTTTAGATTGTGATATACATACATACATACATACATACATACATACATACACACATATATATATATATATATATATA
>OZ010594.1:74422604-74460104 GCA_963932145.1 Acanthosepion lycidas | reverse complement strand
ACCTATAGCTGGGAGGATAAGAGGTAGATCCCAAACTCTTTCCCAATGTTATTTACGCCTAATTGCATATAACGAACCTAACCGGGAATTGTAACTCGGCTCTCCCCCATTAACAATTTCGAGACATTACCCATTACACCATCTGCACATGCATGCTTACGGTGCCATTTAGTTATTGCTAGGCTCGACGTTGCTTAACGTTGATGGTATGGAAATCGATATTTCAACGTGATGTTCTCGTTAGCATATTAAACGGGATTAGTTAATCTTGATCGGAATGATTATATGAATGTTAATTCTTAAATCTCTTGCTCTTAAAGCCTTATGCTAGGCAATATCTGTCATCTGGACCTATCTTTTTTCTGTTTGGGTCTCTACCATTCATTCGCGCATTAAATCTAAATCCATCTTTCAAATCTACAAATCTACCATTCATCCTTTCATTGAATACTGTTGCCATATATGGTCTGGTGCCCCCGCTGTCATCTCGGGTTCTCAACAAAATCCAGAAACGGATATGCAATATGATATGTACTGATCTGGCATCCCGTCTACAGTTACTTTCTCACAGACGTGCTTTGGCTTCCCTCTGTCTTTCCTACAAATATGTTCATGGAAAATTCTCTGATGAGATACTTTCACTGGTACCCCAACTACATGAAACTACTTGCTTCAATAATAGCAATAATCTTGAAATATTCAAATGTAATCCCAATCAACATCTTCTGATGACTTTATCCTGATATCCGTTGTTCTCTATATCCTTTCCCAAAACAACGCTCTTTACTCTTGCTCTCAATCTCTGTAACCCCTTGCGTTCTAGTGGCACTCCTGTCTTGCTTGGGGTGAAATGATTAAAAAAGTATATAGTCTGGTACCTCTGCAAATATATCTAGATATTTTTGACAAAATATCAAAAAAGAATCTGCTTTGTCATCGGTCTTGATCTGGCATCTCAGTTCCAAACCCTCCCCCACCGCCATAATGACTTTTCTATAAATATTTCCATAACAATTTTTCCGCTTTGCTATCTCTACTTCATGAATTTAAGCATAATAGTATATTGACAGGTTTCACTATTTTACTGCTGAAATTGCTAGATGTAACAGTAATTTAAATTCTAATAGTTTATCTACTGTATCTCTTCCAGCTTCTTACTTTCCTGTCAATTACGATCTTCAGATATTTAGATGCAACTTCAATCGTTATCTTCTTTTAGCTCAAATCCACTTCCTTCTATTTTCCTTTCTCTTCAGTAACGTTTCTCATTCACTCTCGGTAATCCATTTTCATAGTATCTTTATCGATCTACGTGTGGTAAAATGTTTTTAAAAATTAGTTTCTAGAAACCATTTAAGGTTTTCGAAGCCTCGAACTGGAAAACAAGGTATACATTAAAATATACGATTTCTTTTTATAAGCAACTCATTTCTAAGTAGTTGTATTCTAATTTGACTAAATCTGAAACAACTTCACTAATAGTACCAGTGTTGTTTAAGTAATGAAACAAAAATGAAATAAATAAAAGTAAAAAAAAAAAAAAACTTACAATTAAACATGTTCTTTACTTTGTGCTGTATAATATATTTCTATGCGTTTAGCTAAACTGAAATATGTGTCTTTCCTATTTTTTTACATCCAAGCGTAAAATAAGCAAAACTTTAAGCAACATTACATGTTTAATACTATTTCCCGAGCAAAACATAGCAACAAAAGGATGGTAATAAAGAAAATGTAATAATTTAATAATATTTTATTTTTAATAATAGGTCATTCATTCATAAGAGTTAATTTCAGATCTTTTTGCTTTTGGATATCCATATTCTCACCCGATTTTCAAGCACTATTCTTTAATTGGTAATAGAGGATAATATAATAGCCATGGGTAAGAAAATAGGAATCTGCAAACCAAATCTGTTGCGTTCACTTTCACATAAATTCTTTTGGAAAAAAAGGGAGGAATATATTATCGCGATATTTATGGGTTAAATAGCAGGTTACAGTAGGTTTCTCATTCACTGAATGGCAGCTAGTTTAAATAAATGCTCTTAAATTCAAAACCATGATGCCATCTGGAAAAACTAGTCTGTCTTTCCAAAACGGCATTTCCGTCCTGGGGATGACGATAAACTACATCCGCATCCTGGGTAAGACGATAAACTACGTCTGACAGCAAGACCTCTGATCATGAGGTTTCGAGGAGCGTTAAACCACCTCTTAATTGCTGGTGTTCCCACGCCCACACTGACACGGGTGGTAGCACCTGTTAGGGTCCCAGCTATGGGCAAATAGTTAACACCTTAACTTGTGTAAAAATAGGTTTTAATAACAGAAATACTTTGTAATAATAAAAAGATATTACCAGCAATAATTTTTTAAGGAAAAATTATTATCAGCAATACTTTTAAAAATATACCAGCAATACAAACAGTTATACATTCTTTGAAAAAAAAATATGACCAGCTATAGATTTCTTCAAGGAGCATTATTCCCAAAAATAGATTTTTGAACAAAAACATACCAGCATTAAAAATTTTGTCGGCACTAAATAACCTATTCAGGTTCATATGCAGTAAACCAAACCAAACTAAAACGCCATTGCCATTACAAAGTATAAGTAGAGAACCATGATTGCCTGTATCTTCAAGGATCATGGTATGTTTAAAATAGGTTCTATCTTCAGCTAGTTTTCAAAAATATTTTCCTGAGTTACGATAGTTAGTATGTAGCCACAAGCTTTTTTTTTTTTTTTTTTTTTTTTTTAGTTGTATCAATCTACAAGCTTAGCGTAGGTACATTATCCTTGAAAATACCTGAAGAAATTTTATGTGTTAATTTCAAGCAACATCACCTCTTAGTTTAAGTTGGCATTCTATCTCGTCTAATGGTTTACCACTTGAAGAATTCTTCTTAATGCAGGTGCGATAAGCAGAACGACCTCATAGACAAAAAAAGACCCTGAATCACTTTTCTTTTTGGTTCTCTAATAATCCAACTGAACTCATCAATTCATCGACCACGAATAGTTGTCCGGACTTCTGATGTCTTCCGTTAAGTGAACATGTCTTCTCAAGACCTCTTAAGACCTTCTCGCGTTTCCTTTTTACTTGACACCTTCGCCAGCAAATTCCATTATCGTCTGTCCATTTCCTGTCAAACTTTTCGACTAAGCGACGAGCGTCCGACAGCGCTCGAATAAACAGAAGCAATCGGTCAGTGCGTACAAAAGCGGGAAAACATGTTTCTATGCAGTTTCGATTAAAGACATGACCTTTAGCCTTCAATAAAAAAGACATTTTTTTAATCTATGCTATCTTAAACTGTAGCAATATATATATATATATATATATATATATATATATATATATATATATATATATATATATATATATATATATATATCACAATATATCATATATATATATATATATATATATATATATATCACAATATATCATATATATATATATATATATATATATATATATATATATATATATATATCACAATATATATATATATATATATATATATATATATATATATATATATAATAACACCTACAGTCTAATATAATTCTTTTACGCGTTATTATTTAATTCCTTACCAATATTCCTTTTTATTAAATGTGTGTAAAAGAAAATGTAATACAGCATATATGCATATATAGACATGCGCTGGGGTACCTCGGCGTGGTGTAATGGTTACCAAGCTTGTCTTTCTATGTCAGTTACTACTGAAAAGTGAGTTCGATTCTCACTGGATGTTTCTTACTTACGGTCTTGTGCCACATCCAAGCTGCGCTAGGGGGAACAAATAGGCACCACGGCGTAGTGTAATGATTAGCAGGCTTGTCATCAATTTATCGACCACGAATTGTAGTAACTGACATAGCGTCAGTTACTACTGAAAAGTGTGTTCGTTCCTCAATGGATACCCCATGCTTTCGGCCTTGTGCCACATCTAAGCTACGCTTGGAAAATCTTTTGGGCACCTCGAGTTGGTGTAATGGTTAGCAAGCTTGTCTCGCTAGAACAATTACGAATAAGTAGTGGGTTCGATCCTCACTGGGTGCCCCTTAAATTCAGCTTTGTGCCACATCCAAGCTACGCTAGGAAAATCCCTATAGACATACGCCGTCGTTTATTTCTCTTTTTACTTCCTAGACACAACTTTTCTCATTTGGTCTATCTTTTGGGGTCTCGTAAAACCCTTCTCTGCAGGAAACATTCACCCAGGCAGGACAGACCTTTTGAGTGGAACTGATTCTAGTTAAATTTGTCGACCCTTCCTTCCATCTTTACCGTTTTTTTCTCCTTGTTTCTGTCGAATTCTTGTTCGGAAAACCATTTGAGCAAAGTATTCTGACGACACAGTACGTTTTGTTGATAGTTTCTCCCAGATTTGAAAGTTAATATTGTCCTTCTTCATTAGGTGCTTCAGTTAATTCTTCGAACGACATCCATGGAAACCTTAACACTGGGGCCGATTCTCATTGAATCTGTCGTTTCTTCCGTCTTTGCTGTTTTTGATTCTTTCTATCTCGTTCTGTTTCGAAAGATATTTGCGATTATTTGGTAGTTCCTACTAGATTTGAAAGTTAATTTTGTTTTTCTTCATTGGGTGCTTCAGTTAATTGTTAGAACGGCATCCATGGAAACGTTAACACTGGAGCCGATCCCAACTGAATTTGCCGTTCCTTCTGTCTTTGCTGTTTTTCTTCTTTGTCTTTATCTCGTTCTCATTCGAAAGATATTTGAGCAAAATATTTTAACGACAGACAGTGCGATTTTTTGCTAGTTCCTCCCAGATTTGGAACTTTGATCCTTTTACCATAGGTTATTTCGGTTACTTCTTATAGGGACAGCAAACAGAGGGAAGTTGTGGCCAATGCTGGGTTCGTTGTAAATAATTCGGCGTTATTGTCAGTGGTTGTTGCTGCTGAGTATATAGCCTGTCCAAGACAGTGTTTGATTGTGCCGTCTACGATGTATAACAGATAAAACAGACATAGTGTCAAAAGCTATTAATGATGATTTTTTTCTATATTAGAGACCGTGTTTCTGTATCGGTGGTTTTAAGAGTCTTTTCATTTCATGACGTAGGTGATCATAGCTCTCCACACCTTCTTGTTTTTTATAATTTTAAACATTTTTTTTTTTATTTTTTTCCATTCTGATTCTTTCATTCATTCAAACAAACTCGTTAGGCATTGTTGCCCGTTGATTCCTACAACTTTATTAGCTTCTGTATACCATGTGGGTGTTATATTATCTAATCCCCCTTTCCTCACCATGGTTTCAAGAAATTTCAGCTATCTCTTTCTGATCGACGTTCAATACTTCAAGTCATTCTATCTCTCATTTTCCTTAAACATTCCTCTGTGACTTCAGTTTTTTTTTCTATGACATTCCCAGCATACATCTGTAGAACAACATCTCTTTCGCTTCGGACCTCATCTTCATCTGTGAGAAAATCGTCCAAAATCTATTGCCATATAAGCTGTCGTAACTTTGGAATAAACATGGTAGTGTGCAATAAAATATCCACTGCTTGCTTTATGAACAAACGAATTCTAAAAGGATTTACAAGTCTGTCGTGTGAAGGCATCTAAAGACGACAACAATATATTCGTATTTGAAATAAGTCAGTTATTGAATATATCAGCTTTGAAAATTCTATACAAAGGAGATGTATTCAACGCAAATAACACTTTGGTATGATAATAAGCAGAAATAAAATCCCCGGGAGTTCAAAAACTGTTAATATTTAAAGTAGACCTTGAATAATTTATTTATAACATGGCATCATTGTCTAAATCTTTGGCCATGGCCACTCTAAGATTTCATGTTGGTAATTTTCTTGTTAATACATAAAAATCAGAAAACGTATCACATGCTTCACAATTTTCCCTTTAATGTTATTGAATTTGGTGTGGTAAACATTTATTCCGTGTTTAAAATCCTGAGGGAAGTAACTGGTAACAAAAACGTCAGCCTGACTTCAAGTCTTGCGGAAATCATCATTAGGAACCATAAATTGAAACGAGATAATCGTTCTGTTTCACTTGTGTCTAAAGGGAAACCCACAACGTGGGAATAACAATCCTTTGGGGCATCTGACCTTATGCCACTTGGATATAAAAGATTAGGCTGTTTAGGAGATAAGACGAAGACCTGAACCGCGTGTATGCCTACATAGAGAAAGGGAGTAAAAGTGAATAAGAGTTTCTTAATTGAATTCCATACATGGTGTTCAAAACGATACTCTGAAAACGAACTCGTTGTCTTTCCTCAGCTGTTCATTTCAGTTGTATATGAATGTATGTTAATATGTTTATTTGTTTCAACATAACATTATTTTATTTGTTATTTTCCTATATCATATCACATATATATTGTTCAAACTGTTGTCCTCATCTTTATTGTCATATTCCCGACGTTTTGGCCATTGTACGCCCCGGCCTTTTTCAGGTGATTCGAACCATTTACTTGGTCCCCAAGGATACATGGCCCAGTGGATAAAACCGTTGTTTGAAGTAATCCCGTGACCTGACCCAAAGAGTTGTGAGGTCAATACCTGGCTAAGGCAAGGGTGGACAAAACACTTGGAGAAGTTGAGTTACTAAAGGGAATTAACAGAAACTTAGTTATCCAGAAAAGGCATGGAATTAAAACAATCTACACCTTTAAACTAAATAAAGGTTTCATCTGAAGATGTTCAGAGCCTCCCAACGACCGAAACATCGCAAACATGACAATAAAGGTGAGTGCAGCAGTTCGAATAAAGTAAAAAATGTAAGTAGTTAAAATACCTAATCTCAGAAATATAAACGAATATCATAATCAGCCGCAGAAGGTCGGAGCATGCAAAGGCTCAAACGTCGTGAATATGACAATAAAGATGAGGGCCGCATCCGAATAAGGTGAAAAATGTAAATAGCTACAATCCCTAATCTGAAATATAGACAATACATATAAATATAATTTAACTATAACATATTTTTGATGTCGAAATGGCATAGATACCTAATGTTTTTAACTGTTAAACATTTCTATTTTAATCCCAGTATGTTTACGATAGAGAATTACTGTCAGTCTGTTATGTGGCATGCGTGATCACGTATCTTTCGATGCATGACTGAATGTGTATGGTCAAGCAAACTGGGGAAATCCTAAATTTAATGTAAAAGAGGGTTGTTTTTTTGTTTGTTTTTTTTCTTTCTTTTATACATCATTGTATATTAAATGTAAATAGTGTAAAATTATGTCATAACTTTTAAAATCGCCGTAACCGGTTTGAGGATACTTATAATCGAAAACAGTCGTTTCTTTTTGGTATTTTGGTGAGGTCAGTATGATGTTTGAAAGACCCGAAACTGCCCAATGATCCTTTTCTAGAACATCACTGATGACGCCCTCTAGCGCTAAAAGAGCGTATATTCAAAGCAATAGGCAGATTTTTTTTTTTTTGCCCACAGTAGGTTAACATTTTTTTCTGCGGTAGACCAGCTGCCATCCAAGGCTACCGGCTGTCCTGCAACTTACCACTAGCTGGGGGTTGTGGGAGAAGAAGATTCATACCTTTCCCAAGGGTATTTGCACGTAAGTGAATGTAATGGATTCGACTGGAATTCGAACTCAGCTCTCTGATTCCTCAATCCAAGATGATATCCATGACTCCATCGTGCCTCCACCAGAATTATAATGCTAATTAGGATGTGTCCTTCGAGAAGGCTCGTTGAAAGAGAAACTAATCAAAAATTTAAAAATCCACCTCGGTTTTCACGTATTCTATCTTACTTGCTTTGGAAATATGTTTATAAATGTGTCTTCCCCATACATCTACACTGTTTATTTATCGTTATAAATGTACTTTTCTTTCGTTGTCTTTAACTTTTTCTTCGCACATACACACGCATACACTCGAGTACACACGAACATACACACACACATACACCAGTTGCTTTGTCATCATATCTTCCTCTGTTTCACGTATGACAAATATATCACAAGAATCTTAAATAAGATTACCCACGCTATAGAATATACACGCAAGACGATGGCTAGGATCGCCACCTTACATAGACACGAACTTTTTCAGAGAACTGACCGACTTAATTAAGTTGCATTCACAGGTACCAATAAGTTTATTGATTTGTTCTTCAATCGATCACTGACTATATCAAATACACGTAAAGACTATGTAGCCTCGAATCTATCTTGATTTGTTTTCAGATAGGGCAATGTTCAACCCTGTCCTAAAATAAAACCACTGCGAATAAAGATTTATCACTTCTTGATTAGTCTCTGGTAACAACATTTACGTAAATATCGAGAACTTCTTTATCCAGTTAAACTAACCAACCCAGAATCAGTATTTCTACATTTGATGATTAAAATACTCATTTTAGGAAGTTGCACTGTTTAAATTGTTCGAACTGTTGTCTTTATCGACATATTAACGATGTTTCGTTTGTTGTACGCCCCGGCTTTCTTCAGGAATTACGTTGGAATTTCGAACCGAACCCTTTATTTCGTCCACTATGGTAGCTTTTTCTAGTTCCACGTGCCATGCCTCTTTCTGGATATATCAGTTTCAATTATTTCCCTTTAGTAGCTCCACTCTCAACGGCCACGTAGATAAAAGCGTTGGTTGAAGTAATCCAGTTACAATCTCTCATCTCAGAAATATAGACTATTATCATGGTTGTATCGTATCACTAACCGTAGTTGGATCTGGAGTATAGTAGCTAAATTTCGGTTTTTGTAATTGTTGCCCACAGCCTTTACCTCTACTTTGTTATATTAACCCTTTCTAGTCTTATGTTATTTATTTGTTATTGGGGAGATCAACTCTCCGGACAATGTAAATAGTGTAAATAATTTTAGCAAGTACATCAGACCGGGAAATTGTCAGCACCCGCTGGATTTCTAATGTTCTTTCTCATTAACTAAGCTCTTTGGTTGGTAGTATATCGTATTTGTTTTTAGCGAAATTGATTTTTTTTTTCATTCTCTTTTCCTTTTAGCATTGATTTTAAACTCTGGAGGATAGATTTTCTTCTATGTAGTTAAGTAATTTTTATTTAAATAAAAAAAAAAAAACTGGAATCTTTGTTCGGATTGACTTTTAGGCAAAGCCCCACACATAGCGAAGCGCTAATACATAAATACAAAAGAAAGGAAATCGAAACTTGAAGGCAAGAACAAAACATAATAAAGAGCTTTAAAAAAAAAAAAAAAAACAGTCAGTAAAGAGAAAATAGTTTAGTGCTTTCGATTTAACTCATGATAGTAATGGATCGATTCTGATCGATGCCAAACTGATCATTTTCTGCTTTCTATCTGCACTGTCTTTCAGGAATATCAGAAAGATTTGTACTTGTATTATTATCGTCGTTTGCATGGTTTTCAGTTTCCACTCGAAAATCTTGCCGTATGAGAATAGAGTAATGACGTGATTAAGCCTTTCTATACAGGAAAAATTCGTTGTTTATTGACAAAACAGAGACGAAATGTATGAAATAATTTGCTTAAAACTAGGTACCTCCATTAATTCTGGATACCTGAGATTTTACATATTTTTTAAAATGAAAAAACATTCTGTTAGCTTTACTTGAAAGATAAACGATTAAATTTACAATTAGTAATTAGGCCTATCTTTCTTCATTATTATATTATGCCTCCTGATCCGTTGGGAAACATAGAGCCGCAACAACACCTATCCAACGGATGTGGTTCAGGGCGATTCCCTTCAGCTCGGCCCATGTCTTGCCGACTGCTTTCACCTCTGCGTCAACTCTTCTGCACCAAGTCTGTTTTGGTCGACCCACTTTTCGCTTCACTAGTGTATTCTCGTCAAGGTTCTGCCTGGTAACACTAGAATCAGGCTTGCTGAGTGTGTAGCCGATCCAAAAAAATTTCCATTTCTTGATGCCAATCTCGATTGGGGCTACTGGGATTACTGTCGAAAGAGTTAAATGTAGCCGCCTCTTCTACTCCAACAGTGTCTTCTCTCGCACTTCCTAACAGTGGAAGTATCGTCCTCTTACTTACTTCCCTCTTAACTATAATCTTCAATAATTTAATTGCAATGTCAATTGACATCTGTTAACTTGATCCCCAAACATCTTTTTATCCTGCTCCGTTTCTCTTTTTATCCTTTGCTCGCAAATCCCCACGCACAACTTTTTCCCTTACTTACACTACTTCTAGCCACTTGCATACTAGCGCCGCTCCCGCGTTACTTGGTAACGATATGGGCGATAGAAAATAACGTTCATTTCCAGATATGGACCAGCGCTCAGTTTGCAATAAAAGCGCGGAAGAACGTAGTTAACGGGCTTTTGTTTACTGATCTTATTTGAATCAACTTATCGCAGTTACTGCGCAAGAGAACCATATTGCGTACTCAATAATCAAGACAAGTGAATATTCCACTCATAGCTTTCCGCAGCAAATGTATGCAAACAACGCCTGTAATGGCCACCGCGACGCGAATGAATCCGAATTTTTACTGTCGATAACTCCAAAACGGTAGATTTTATCAAATTTATCAAGTTATTTTCAAATGAAACATGTACATTTAGACCTAAATGTAAGTATCCAGGAAATCTTTATTGCAAGCTGAGCACTGGTCCTAATCTGCAAATTAAACGAAAATATGATTTAAATATCAGGTCATCCCATAAGTTCTGTCCAAATTTTAACTTTTTTTTAAAATGAACGAAATTTAAAGAGTATTTTATAATGTCTAATGGAGATGAACATTATTTTTATGTTTAGATGCATTTAAACTGATCAAATTCTATTTCAGAGAACATTAAAATTAAATTTTGTTTGATTAAAACCCTGCTAACATGGAAGTACCCAAGAATCATTTGAGGCACATAATGCTTTATGAGTTCAAGAAAGGAAACTCAGCAGCCGAAGCGGCTAGAAACATTCACTCAGTTTATGGAGAGGAATGTGTGAATGAAAGAACTTGCAGAAGATGGTTTGCAAAATTCAGAGGTGGAGATTCACCCTTGAAGATAAAGATCGAACCGGACGTCCAGTTGAGTTTGATGAAAAGTTTCTTGAAGCATCCCTTGAAGAAAATCCTGCTTTATCTGTTGAGGAATTGGCAGTCGTTCTCAGTTCAAACAATACAACGGTTCATCGTCATCTTCAACAACTTGGAAAAGTTCCTAAAATTGGAAAATGGGTTCCTCATGAATTGGCTGAAAACAACCTCAAATCCCGAGTTGACATCTGCTTTTCTTTCCATTCTCGCCAACTTGTTTCACCTTTTTTGGATAGACTTGTGACAGGCGACAAAAATGGATCTTTAAAAAAAATGATACATTAACCGTCGTAGACAGTGGCTTTGTAAAGGGGAAAGACCCCAGCCAGAGCCGAAAAGGGAACTTCATGGGCAAAAAGTTCTTATTTCAATCTGGTGGGATCGCCAAGGAATAATCAACTTTGAATTCTTACCACCTAATGCAACAATTAATGCTCAAATATACTGTAAGCAATTAGAGCGTTTGAACCAAGCTTCGAGGAAAAAAGACCTGCTCTAGTGAATCGAAAAGGGGTGATGTTTCATCGGGACAATGCGCAACCCTACACAGCAAGAATCACGTCACAAAAGATCGATGAACTTGGTTGGGAGAAAATTCCTTATCCACCTTATTCTCCCGATCTTGCTCCTTCAGACTACCATTTGTTTCGTAGCTTACAGAATCATTTGGAAGAAACATCTTTTGTAACAGAGGAAGAGGTTAAAACTGACATTTGTGAGTTCTTCGAATCAAAACCAAAAGAATTTTACAGTAATGGAATTAACCAGCTTGTTAATAAATGGAAGGAAGTCATAGATAATCAGGGAAAATACATTGCTGATTGAATCTATAAGTAAATGTAACATTTGGTCACTTGTTTTCTTTATTCAAAATTCGGACAGAACTTATTGGATGACCTGATATAATTTTACCATGAGAAATATGTGCACAGCGAATAAAATATGAAACTGCATAGACAGGATGTTGTATTAAATATACAATAATTAAAGCTAGATAAAATTCAGGCCTACAACTCACACCTTATTATTACATAAGAATGGCTTTAGATGATTAATACTGTATATACTCGTACCATGCTACTATTGAAGACATAATTTTGAAGCTAATTTTAAGGGGGTCGCATAGTACACGTGATATAAAATTAGTGCAAAACCGTTGACCAAACTATACATTAATTTACTGTAGTCAAAAAGTAGAGTTGTATATATATATATATATATATATATATATATATATATATATATATATATATATATATATATATATATAATTTACATAAAACCGATGTTTTACTTAACTATAGCCAATAATAATGCATGTAATATTCATATTAGTAACGTTTTATAAAAATACAAACAAAGAGAATATGCAACTTTTTCATTTATAAAATGTTTAGCTGCTTCTCATTTATGTGGTGGTTTATGACTGTACGCTGTACTGTAGTTTATAGACTTAAACCTTATAGAGTCTGTCTATATTTCTGAGATGAAGTATTATGTCCACTATTTACATTATTCGGACTATTGCCCTAATCTTTGTTGCCATATTTATTACAATGTTTCGGCCGTTGTACGCTCCGGCCTTCTTCAGGTGGTTGGAATGTTGAACTGGACACATGGAACAATGGATAAAGGCGTTGGTTAGATCCAGTGACTGAATCCAAACAGTGTGAGTTCAATAACCGGTCAAAGCAGTGCAGAACTTGGAGATGAGAATTAGCTAGAGATAACTGATATCTGACATCCGTTAAACATGGCACGTGGAACTAGAACAACCTACCCAAGTGAGCGAAATAAAGGGTTCAGTTCGACATTCCAACCACCTGAAGAAGGCCGGAGCGCACAACGGCCGAAAAGTTGTAATAAATATGGCGACAAAGATGAGGATGATAGTCTGAATAATGTAAATAGTGTATAGCGTTACTAAAGATATCATTCTGTTTTAATTTTTTTATCTTATTTAAGTAAAAGACGTGATAAAGAGATAGAGGAAAAGAGGATAATCTATTGTATTTTGGTCTCTTGTAAAAAGGGATTCGTACGATACATGAGACTCATGATAAAATTATTTTTATAAGTGAAAATTCGGGGGGTCGTTCGATACGCGAGATCTCGCGTTACATGGTACGTATAGTCTCTGAAAACTTTAAAGGACATTTCGTTTGAACCGTTCTCAATATCGAGAATGTCTTGGTTATAAGACCAGGAATTCTGAAGGTTATTTAACAAATGATGTATTGATGCAACTTTAAATTCTTCAAATATTCCTTGTAAATATTGGCTTGGCTGGTATGTGTTGATTAAATACCAATTATAACCTCTACCCCATCCTACATATATAGACAGCATAGCACTGACTTTAAAAATGTTAGAGAACTAATATGCTGAGGAGGTAGAGCGACTGAACTTTTTCTTTGTTGGACAGTAAAAATAATACATTGATTTGCAGACGAATAACATTTTTTGCACTAGCATACATTTGCTTAACAAGCAGCGTATTAATATAGCCAATCCACTGTATTTCAGGTTACATAGTACAGGAAGAAATAATGAGTTCCACTAATGAAAAGATCTCCTTCAAAAGCCTTCATCGACATTCTCAAGACGACTCTTTAAGTATTCTTCGTCCACGGGGGAAGGTGGGAGGAAGCATGTCATTACAGAATTTAAATCCTGAATGTTGTGTTTCATTGAAACTGGGATGCCTGTGTCACTGATCGACATCGCTATCGGCCTTTCACGTGATATCTCTCTCACGTCACTGGGGATGAGCTATTGATTATTCCCTTGAATTTTTCTTCTTCATTTTGTGCCCCAAAGAATAAGGGGATGCTTACTTGAAGAGAATGTAAGTAACTGTTATCTGGGTATTCAGAAAAGCAGCAAAATGCGCTTGGATTGGAAGATGTATAGTTCATTGCAGCATAAAAATTACCTAAACTTTAAAAAAAAAAATGAACGTTAACATTTTTTTTTTTTTTTTTTGTATTTTAGTTTTTTTGACAATTTAGTGCGGATCATGATTAAGTATTTGGCAGCGAAACAGAGCTTTCAGGGAAATTTTGAGATTTTCCGTTGAAGTTAATTTCTCATGTTTCTGCTTCTGTGGAAATGTTGTGTCGTTTATTTTTTTAAATTTGTAACTCAACAAGTTACAGAAACAAAAGTTAGGATTTCTAATCATCACACTTACTTGCAATAACATGAACATTGCGTTTCACTTATCATTATATAAGTTGATTAAAAATGCCGAAACGCTTTAGTAGCAGAAAAGAGAATTTCTAAGTTTATAATATTAGAACAGATGACAGACAAATGTTAAAACAACCAAACATATATTAAAATAGATTAGGAAGACGTGATAGAGAAGGAAATAATATAAAGACATTTTTATTAGTACTACTGATTTCTTGATATCTAAGGATTGATTATAGTTTTAATGTTATGGTATTTGGGGATGAGTTCGTTTCAAACAATCCTCGTCGCCACTGTTATATTCCGTGCTAAGGGGGCACCTCGAGGCAGTGTAATGGTTAGTAAGCTTGTCTAGCTAGAACAATTAGACTGAGTAGTGAGTTACAATCCTCACTGGGTGCCCCATGCTTTCGGCCTTGTGCCACATCTAAATTACGCTTGGGAAATTGCTATTCCGTGCTAAGGGAATCAATACATAACACCAGGTGGATACTAGAAGAAAGGTTTATTGTACACAAGTACAATATGAAATACGGTACAGATATACACACAAGTCAAACTAGTAGTGAGTGCCACTAATTGGAAGGTCGGACGTGCTTGCGTCGTCTCTATCACTCTCTTCCATCTTCTTTCTCGTAGACAGTAGATTTTATAGGTCCTTACTACCTATAGTGTAATTATTCATAGGGATGACTGGTTATTCCATTACATCATGTTACTTCTGATTTCACGTGATTTTATGATGTATTCCGTTGCTAGTGTTAACGAGTCTTTCAAGGCTGCGATAGATAGAAAGAGAAATATATGTAAAATATAACTCAAGTATATTATTCCAAACCACAGCAATCGTAAATGACAGTGTAGTATTTTATGTGAATTAGACAAGTATAAATAGAGAACAACTGGCGAACATGAGGTGGCTATGGCTTGCAAACCCGGTTGCTATTCAAGAGAAATGTACGACTTCTACTATGCAGAGAGATATGCAAAACATAACAGAGAGTTTAATATCATTTGCAAAAATTTTCTGGAAATTACCGTCATTGGCAGATATTTCTAAATGTTCTAATTTTTATGGAAGAATTTCTGGTGTTACAAAATTTCTAAATTCCGGGTGTTTCGTCTTGATAATCTCAGTATTCCCAGTGACTGTCCTTTCTTCTTGAAACACAACAGATTCTAATATGCTCTCTTTCATACTTTGAGCACTTTAGGAGAAAGGGAATTTTGATGGCTGCTGCTGATGATGATGATTAATGCTAAAGCCTTCATTATGAAGTGAGATCTCTCATTTATTTATTCATATGTTATTTTTTAATTTTCAGACTAGTTAAGTTAATTTGTAAATGATATAAAAAAGTTAAGTGTGTGTCATCAAGTTCACTTTGACTTTTTGGCAAATAGTGAGGCTTTTATTTGCTAAATAAAGGAGGGTAGGGGAATGAAGAAACGTGCCCTTTTTTGTTCCTTTCCTTTGTCTTATTTTATTTGAAACGCAAAGTCACCATTCTCAATAATCGAGGTGGGGCCGGTCACTATGTCATGTCAGAATCCCCTCCACCACAAAGTGACTTCGACTTGCTTGGTTAGCCTCTGCCCTCTAATCTAACCAACCACAGCACAGTGGTCTTTGAAATGGAGACGTACTCTGTTAAAGCCAGCCACAATATTTCAGTAAATGACCACTGATTCGAGTTTAGAAAGATTTAACACGAGGTTCCAATTGTAAGCATTAGAAATTGCCTTTTCCACGATACTGTCTTGACTTATTGCATATTTTTCTTAATAGAGGACAATGGAAATAAGGTAAAACTTATTAAAAATATATATTCTATTCCCTCACCTTAACGATAAGTATTCCAGTCGAAATGTCGTCGACTAAACCGACTAACCCACTCCAACTTCTTTCAAGTTCTCCGGCTCATTAGCAAGCCATTAGAACCAAAAACAAGACCTAACAATGGGTGGCGGAACTCTATGAGTCAAGAGCCAATTAACTAGAGGTGGTGTCTCCATAATCCACCGTGGAGAAGTCAACGGGAAACCTGTCCGCTATTAATTCCAAGACATATCATGGCTAACAAGAGAGACAGTATGAAACCTAACGGCGTGAATGGTGGTCTATGGAAATTACCTCGTCACCCGGTAAAGCCAGATATGCGCAACAGGTGTCACCTGACCATCAACCAGCAACTGCTAGCATAAACGGCGTAAAAGGGATAAAATTCCTCTGAAATTATACCTCGCCCGGAAAGAAGGACA
The DNA here is from genome assembly GCA_963932145.1 of Acanthosepion lycidas. Classification (NCBI taxonomy): domain Eukaryota; kingdom Metazoa; phylum Mollusca; class Cephalopoda; order Sepiida; family Sepiidae; genus Acanthosepion; species Acanthosepion lycidas. Next base: position 74,443,580 of record OZ010594.1, on the reverse strand, counting down.
TGATCAACAGTTGTCACCGGACCGTTTTCTTGTGATTGCTCGCATCAAACAAAAAATAACTCTCGGGACATGGAACGTTCGGAAATTTAATAACTGCGGCCAGTTAGTTAATGTGAAACAAGAGCTGAGCAAGCTTAAAATCAACATCCTACGTGCATGTAAAACCAAATGGCCAAACAACGGAGATTTCGTCAGCGGCAAGCAGAGGATTATTTATTCAGGCTCAGAGAAAAATGACAAAGAAGTAGGATTAATATTAGATAAAACATTTTAAAAATGTTTTCTGGGTTACTACAAATCTATCCGCAAGGATTCTGCTAGTCAAGCTGAAAGAAAAGCCTTTCAACATATCTATCATAATAGTGTACGCACCGACAGCACAAATTAAGGAATCATTTTAATCCATGCTAGACAGTGCCAAGGCTCTTTGTAAATCACAAGAAGTCATCATCATCATGGGAGACCTAAACACCAAATTAAGCAGGGGATATAGCAGAAAATTCGGATTAGGAATCCGCAACGAACGTGAAGAAAAATAGATCCAATGGTGCACAGGCAATGACCCGGTAATAGCCAACACATGGTTTCAAGCACATCTAAGACAATTATGGACATGAAGGATCCCAGGAGGAGAAACTTAAAATCAAATTGACTACGTAACTATAGACAAAACATTCAGGAATGCAAAGATTTACGCCAAAACTTACCCAAGTGCCGACTGCGAAAGAAAAAAAAATTCGCTTGAAGATGGAACAGAGCTTACTTTAATTCAGTTTAATTCAAATAATTATATTGAAGTTTTCGGCTCTTGTTTTGAAACATGAGACCTCTTATGTAGCGTGTTGGAATCATATTTTTAAATAAATAATTATATTTATGCTCTACTTTTGTATCGATCACTATTTTTTAAAAATAATAACAAAAATACTAAAGAACTTTGGATTATTTACCTAACCAGTTCGTTCCAATTTTCTATATATTTTCACACACACACACACACACACACATATATATATATATATATATATATATATATATATATATATATATATATATATATATAATTTCACTGTTTTAAGTACATTATGTATATAGTCTTAGCCCATTATTTATTTTAAATCACATACGAATGCTCGCTCATATATACGTGCGGGCGCGCGCACGCACACACAGAATTTTAAAAGAATAAACCTACACGAAATAGGGAATAAATTACTTATTAACTTAGTTTAAAAATAGCGAAATATGTTATTTTTTACCCTAGTTTAAAAAAAAAGCTGAAACCTCTTAGCGACCGAACGATTATAAAAAGTTTAGTCTTTGAAACTCTGGTGTCTGGGTGCTAAATATAACATCAATCAGCGAAGTGAGACATTTTATATTTGTATTAATCCTATGATATTATAATCTCGAAATTATATATATATATATATATATATATATATATATATATATATATATATATATATATATATATATATGTGTGTGTGTGTGTGTGTGTGTGTGCGCGCGCGGGCGTCTGTGTGTCTGTGTGTCTATGTCTGTGTGTGTTTGTCTGTGTGTGTATAATATTGTGCAAATATATAGGTATGTGTATATATATATATATATGTTTGTGTGTGTATATATATATACATACATATATACATGCATACATACATACATACAGACATATACATTTATATAGAGAGAAAAAGTAAGAGAGACAATGTAAATATTAAATTTGTCACTTAGCAGATTGATGCTACGTTTAGCATCAGAATACTATATTTTCTTTGACTCCATCCACTCCTCAGGGGATGCATCTTATCCGACGCCTTTAGTCCTCTGATGAAGTAAGGTAAGTGTAAGCATCGTATCTTGCAACAAGTAGTTATAAACAGCAATAAAAAAAAATCAGTTAGTTTTTCATCATTTTTAAGTTGAAGAACGCTCATAAATCTACTCATTGTAAAATCAAGATAAAAATTCTATTATTCTATGCGATGTAAACGAAACAGTAAAAATTGTTACTGCTGATTTTTTTATATCATTATTTATATTGTATTAGTTTGGGAAATTAAGTTATATATTTTATATTTTGAATAATAAAGGCGTCACAAAAATTTCAACAATTATATCATTTACTAACTTTTGTTTATTGTACATTAAATTACACCAATTAGCATCCTCCATAATCTAGCGTCGGCTAAGTTTTTCTTTTGTCGTTCTTTATGTTGTCTTTTTACAGAGATATTTTTGCTTATGCCCGCATTTTACCATATATTTTCTATTGGTGTCTTTCCTGTAATGTATACTTACGCATAGATATTGATACTTTAGTCTTCTTATCCACTGTTTTGAAGTCTTCTTTTGTCAAGGTTGAATGCAAAACTAAGAAAGAAGTCACTTTTCAAGGATAAAGAAAATATTGAAAACATATGTAAATATCAGAAAATTTGATGAAATATTATTGCGTAGAAGTATCAATAGTCGGATCTAACCGCTGATACAATTCATCGTGTGTCTGTAAACGATAAAACTGAAAATGGCATATCGTTAACATTGCTACTTTTAGCCTCTGTTATTTTTATTTTATTTTTTCAGTCAGATTTAAACTTTGTTAGTAATTAAGCAGATACACAATATCTAATCCGTATTCTAGGATCCAAGCACAATTCTGAATGGAAGTCCAGATGAAAAGGCGACTCAGAGCAACAGAGAAATCATTCTATACAAAGTTGCTGAGAATATCATGGAAGGCGCATGTAAGCAGCTAGGAAGTTTTAAGGAAAGGGAAACAAAAAGTAGATATAATTAGAATAATAAAATAAATGTTTAAATTTTCACAGACATAATGGAGAACAAATTTAGAAAATATGATAATAACAAGGTATACTGTCGACAATCGGAAAAGAGTGAAAAGCGAGTAAACTACTATACAAGTGTAAATGGATATTAAATCAGATTTGGCGGGATACTGAAAGCATTGGTAATGTTGTATACTCCCCTTCTGGGGTGATCTTGGCCACTGTGACAAATAAGCAAAATGCTGTATAGCCCCCATCGTTCTAAGGGTTTCTTTGTTGACGGACTTGAGGTGATCATAATAAAGTTGTTTTTCTTTCTCGGCCGGGTGATCGTTAGTTGGTTTGTTCGGAGGTAAAATGAGAACTTCAACAAAAGGGATTTTCAAACTTATCTATTTTATTAAACACGTCGACGTGTACATCTTCTAACTAGCCAGTGGGGTTGCTAGCCAACCCCGCTGGGGAGCAGTTTCAATATACGGAAATAAACCGTCTGCATTCTTCGACGTGTAAAACTTAACCCCCGGAAATCACTTTCTATCTCTCTAACATTGACACGTTCGGCTCAGCCAATCGAAATCTATATTTTGTCTACCATCTGACCTTAAAGATCATCCGCAGAACATCTGAACCAAAATACACTGCCACTAGTAATGTCTGAAACTATTATTTAGCACTGAGAGCTACTAAGAATACGATGCAAAGGCGATCTATGGTCGCCCATAGCCTAAGGAGACACGACACATTGAAAAATTAGAAGTAAAGTTAATTTTTTTATACTTTGTTACTTTTTTTAGACTGATGGACTGATTTGTTTTATACTAATTACAAATTATTTTTCAGATTATTTAAAGTCAGAAAATATAGTCAGATTTTAAGAATTTTTGAGATAATGATTTAGTGATACAAGTCTTACTAATTAACCAATAGCTGGAGAAGAAGTGGTGAATTCAGACCTTTCATGATATCAACCACAGACTGGTAGAATTGTTAATCGGAGAGCCAAGTTCCGATTTCAGTTGCGTTCGTTAAATTCACTTACGCGAAATAACCATTGGGAAAGGCATGAATCCACATCTTCTACCTCCAGCTATAGGTTAAGACTTTTATCACTAAAATATTATTATCTCCAAAAAATTCTTACAGTTTAGAAATATTTTTTGCCTTTAAATATCTGCAAATGGTTGATAAACCTTAGAAAACGAATCCCACAATAAACTCTGCATCAGATTTTGCTTGATATAACGAACACGTCATGGTCATGCATTTCTCGTGAAAATAGGTGGCATTGAACTGGATATTTACTCCCCTCTCTTTTAATTCATCAATATAAAATATGTAAATTTTAACACCTCCAATCAGGTAAGATCGGAAGCGTTAAGAGTCGTTCTTGTTGTAACCTCGGGGTATATATCATCATCATCATTATCATTATTACAATTACAGTTTTTATTATTATTATTATTATTATTATTATTATTATTATTATTATTATTATTTCTTCTATTACTACTGATAATGATATTATGACTGTTATTACTATTAATACAGTTACTATAATTATTACTATTAAAATAATGGTTAAGAGAAAGAGCGCAATTTAAGAAAAAGAAATGAAAAACTGTTTCACAATATTAAATTATATTTCAACAGAATGTCTGTTTTCCTCAGGTTATATTTTTAAAATATTTTCCAGGTACAGACGAAACTCTCATCAACGGATTAATAGGGGGAGGGGAGGTAGTTAAAGCCGATTGTCCGTAGATTAAAATGGATTGTTTTTGTGTTATAAAACCACTATAGTAACTACCAGTAGCTATGATCATAATGTAAATACTATAAACATGTATATATGGCATAAATAAATATATACTCATATAATTCAAAATAAAAAAAAAAGAAATTATAGATTTCTCACAGCTATTTTCTCTCTCACGCGCTAATGTATCGTATTTTAGGTCTTTGTTTATAATAGAAATACCTGCTGCCATCGCCAAGAGGTTACTTTGAAAATTAATACGACCCGTTCCGCTGCCGATTTGGAATTGTTTTTTTTTTTGTTTTTTTTTCTTGCAGATTATTTTTTTCTTTTGCCTGCAGATTTTGTCCGTGCATCCGAAGTCTGTTGAGGGTAGGGGGAGATGAGAGTTTTGCCTGTATAAAAAATATATAAATCTACAAAAAAGTATAAGTTTTTGTACAAACGTTGCTTGCTATGTAAGGAAAGAAATGGCTATTCTGGTAAGGAACGAGTCAAAACCAAATAAAACACCGCCAGCATGAAGGCATGAAACTGAAATACGATGGTAATCTTATAATAATCATAACAATATAAATAACTTTTAAGATTATTTTTTATCCAGTGGCATTTACAGGATATTTACTCTGCTGAATGTACCTACATATGCTAGTGATCTCTTCAATAATTAGTATCATTCAGTTCATAGGATTTGCAGTTATTTCAAACATTTTGCGAATGGCCATTCCCAGTGTTCCAACAATAACGAGTGAATTTATCACCATATTATTATTATTATTATTAGTAGTAGTAGTAGTAGTAGTAGTAGTAGTAGTAGTAGTACACACTTATTGAATTTTCATACAGTAATTTTAATTATTCCTATACTTAATTCCTATCACGATTGCTTTTACGAGTCATAAGTAACATCCAATACTAAAATTCTTTGATGTTTAATGAATTCTTATTGTTCAGATCATGTTTGAATTTCCCCCTAGAAAATTCATCAGCTAAAGCTATCTTCTAGTATTGAATAAAGCTTTTCTAATTGTTTCTTTCATGTTAATGTTAGTGGTAAGAATTTATTTGTCAAGTCCCCCCTGCGATACCTCATCCCGATAACCGATCGTATTTGATGATATTATGATACGTTTTCCGCCAATATTAGAATTTCATAAATATTTTGCCCATTTCGAACGTGGACGATTAAGGCTCTCCGCAACTTCATATCCTTAGAATGTTTACGCCATATTTGTTTCCGTCCTATACCTCCACTCCCTGTTCTGCTGTCTATTTATAAAGGTTCTTTAAACAATTTATTTGATATTTCCCTCCGTCACATTTGCTATCAATATGCCCTGTTAGTGTCAAATTCTCTAAGCCATCATTTCTAATTATTTATCTCACTAATTTGAACTCTCTCTCTCCTTCTCTCTCCCTCTCCCTCTCCCCCTCTCTCTGATTCCAAGATAAAAAAAATGTAATTTTCGTTCTCATTTTCATAAAAACTTCCTTGTTGCTCGCATATTATGTCCATGGTATTCTCAGAATCCTTCCACAGAAGCACATCTTTTCGCTTAAGTCCCCTATTCATCTGTTAGGAAATTGTCTAGAATCCACTGCCATATAGGAGGATTGATATTGCATAGCAGCTGTACATTCTTTTCTTTGTTTTTAATCTTCTTCTTCTATTATACGCCGTATCCCTTCATGACAAAAGCGATCATGTCCCGCCTCATTTTCCTGTTCCTTAAAGGTTTTAATAAGTTTTACATCTTTCCGTTGTTTCTCCCAGACCCTGTTCTAACATCCATTAACTCAAGCTCGTCAAGTATGTTATGCATTGCCTTTCTCTGTCACCCTTTTTCTCAATCTGTCCCGTGAGCATCAGACTTACCAAGCACTCCTTTCCCAATAAGTGGCCCAGAAACACTAACTTCTTCATCCTGGTGTGAAGTATAGGTTTCCGTTTTGTATCCATTTTCTACAAAACAACTTCGGTCCATGTTATTCTCAGGAGCTTTCTGTAAAATCACATTTAAGTAACTTCAAGTCACTTCTTCATCTTTGAAGAGATTGTCCAGCATTTTCTGACATACAGGAGGACAGATATCAATATACGTTTTTTTTTTTTGTTTCTAACGATTTTTTCTGTCTTTCGCTACTCCAATATTTCTTTAAATTCCCGTGTAATATTTTTGTTGGCTGCTTTAACAATTTCTAGACAGTTATATTTCTGTATCCGCGTGATTCCGAGCTGACATGCTTGCTAAAGACCATATTTTATACTAGGCCAAAGAAGGAAGATGGATGAAATTCCACTAACATTCCCTCTAACACTAAAAATATTTTAAAACCTTGCCTGCTAAAATAAGGTTCGTTTATGCGCACGGATGCCATAAATGCAGTAATGAAGATGCGTTTTAAACGTGTAAGGTTAAATCAATTGCTATAATTTCTGCTTACACCACTTGGTGGCGCCACTGTTAGCATCAATTTTAGCAGAACGGTTTTCGGCATTCGTATTCCACACTTAAGGGAGTTGCATATGCTGTAAGTAGGACAAATTTTGAATATTTTTTTTTCACCAAGCTATAAAATATTCAGCTTTTACAAACGCGTGCTTTATTCATGCAGTAATATGTCGTTGATGTTAGTGCAATATGCATATATATATATATATATATATATATATATATATATATATATATACATATATATGATGGCCATTTTGGTCATACTAGTCGAGGAATCTAAATGGAAAAATAATAAAAAAAACGAAAGAATATTAATCTACAACACAGTGTGTCTAAAGATTTTAATTTTTTAATTTTTTTATTGTTCAATATATATATATATATATATATATATATATATATATATATATATATATATATATATATATATATTTATTAGGTTGGTTCAAAAATAATATCGTTTTTTGACGTAGTTGTTAACGTCAAAAAACGATATTATTTGTGCACCAACCTAATATATATATATACATATATATATATATATATATATATATATGTGTGTGTGTGTGTGTGTGTGTGTGTGTGTGGATTCATGGCCGAGTATGGGAATAAGATAGCAATCGAACCTGTATATATCTTGGCTTGAGGCATTCTGTTGTCTAGTCGCACCGACGACCTTGGATACGTCGAAACAGTACTGTCTGCGAATGACTTATATGTACATATGTTGTTTATACATTATTTTTATAGATACAAATAGTTAAGTAAATGTTCTGTTTATAATAAACAGTATTAACAATATTTACTGGACTGAGTATTCGAGAAATTTTATAGAAAATATGTCTACTTAAAAAAGTTATTCAACCTTGCTACCCTGATGCTTCCTCTGTAGCTAAATTATATATATATATATATATATATATATATATATATATATATATATATATATATATATATATATATACAGGTTCGATTCTTGTGAGGGAATGTATATTTTCTATGAAATTTCTCGGACATTCAGGCCAGTAAATGTGGTTAATACTGTTTATTATAAACAGTGCAATTACTCAAATATGTGATGCCCACCGGTGTCCCTGCGCCAAATGTGACGTCTGCCTGGCTGCGTCCGTCGTGCTATCCTGTCCTGTGACGACCAACTGGCTTGGTATTGGTCGCGCTACCGAATGTGACGTTCTAACCTTTTGGTGATTCGGATGGGAATCTGGTTAGATTCGGTATCAGCCTTGTCGTTCCCAGCTCGCCTCCAACGTCTGGTTACTGAAGTAACTGTTTTGATTGCCAGTCTAACCTACCCACGTTGTGATTTGATCTTAGGCAGACGAAATCAATCAGTCGCCGGGCCGTAATACAAGCCGAGTTCGATCAAGGGTAACACCGCACAAGTATATGTAAGAGAAAATAAATTAATAACTCGAAAATGTCAATTGTGTTAAAAAAGGATAACAATATTTTATATCTGGTTGCTGAATACAGGACTGCGTCTTCTTCCCAACCCGCTATATGGATTCGTGACACTTTGTGTTTGTTAGGAAAGTCTGAACATCTTATGTTGTTTGTTCTTTAAGAAACTGGTTCTTGGTGTATCTTTAGGCGATATTCTTAAAACTTGTTTTGGTGGTATGAGTCTAAGTCGTTCTTCAAAAATAAATTGTTCTTGGCTAGTAGTTGGAATCTTTCAAGTCAGCTATCTGCGAGGCGGGTGCATCTCCAACTGCGAAATTCACTCAACTGCCTCTCAACTGGAACTCGAACTGAACTGGTTTTCCCTCGTTGCTTATATGGATGCCGACCAAAACCGGGGTGGGCTTGTCGGGGTTTGAGGTTCCTTGATAATTCTAAACCCACAATCCACTTCTTTGTTTTCGGTCAGAAAAATTTTAATTTTTTCCATTTTTGGAAGTCTTTCGTCTTCCCACTTTCTTCTGTACTCATATTGGTATCTCACCATGCCATCAGAGGGTGTCAACGGGTTTCCCCTCTCTCTCACAGTGTCATCTCACACCTATCCCTTCAGGGGGGCGCAACAGGCCTCCCTTCCTTCTTCACATGATTACCTCCACCTAACGCTCATGCCACCATCCAGCCAATGGGCGCTCAGCGGCGTGGGTGTGGCCAGACTAGCCTCGGTTTAAAAAATCTTGCTCAAAGAAAAAAAAATTATCTTCCTTTTTCTTTTTTTTTTCTTTTCTTTCTCTTTCTTTCCTTCTGCTGACAACAAACCTGAGACTCCTATCATAGTCAAATGTCACTTGGACTTTATGCCCCGGGGCCTTCGCCAAACAAGTGGGTGGTCAATTGGACGTATTTGCATTCTGTTGTTAATTAACTGTTCTGATAAAATAATTTCGCTATCATAGCCAGCCCTGACGATAAACAGGTGTTTTCCCAAATGACATGGAGGTGGTTCCACGGACATTTTGGTTTCGGTCAAGCTTGACCTAATTAATTTTTATCTCCCAGCACCCTGCGGGAGGTCTTTTGTCCAACTTGAAAAGATCTTTTTTTATCATTGCCATAGGCAGATTGGATATATCTTACTCACCGCCCCGTAACATAAATCAGATTAAATTCTGTGATTCACCTTCTCGACAATGGAAATAAAAATCTTACCACTTTCCTTGTCAGAAAATAACACCGCTTAGTGTCCTTTTCGTGATGGCTTCTTATCACCTAAATTTAATTCTCGCCTTTCTATTTTTCTTCTTTCTTTCTAGCGACGTAAATAGTGTCACAAATATTTGTATCTATGAAAATAGCATATAAACAGAATTAATATATATATATATATATATATATATATATATATATATATATATATATATATATATATATATTTAAAAATATGATTACTTCGCTATAGTTCTCATGTTCCAAAAACGAGAGCCGACACCAACAATATAATTACTAACATTAATTAGAATCAAGGTGTTGGCTCCCGTTTCATCTTCAAGCGAAAATTTAGGAATAAGCTATCTTGTGGTTTGCGCGTGTTTATAAGTATGGTCCGTTGCCACATTAATTACTATGGTCACTGCTGGGCCGCCATCTTGGTTAGGTGGTCAAATTGTTAATTCTTATCTACAGATTCGTCACCTTCGGAAAGGCTCTCGTTTTAGAAACATGAGAACTCTGATGTAGCGAAGGAATCATATTTTTTTTTTAAATAATATAATATAAGGTCTACTTATGTATGGAGCACTGTCTTCTTAAAAATAAAAACAAAAATACTAAGGAACTCCTGATTATTTGCCTGACGTGTTCCTTCCTATTTTTTTGCATACTTTGGCATATATATATATATATATATATATATATATATATATATATATATATATATATATATATATATATGCGTGACGTGTGGTCAGCAATTCATACGGATGGACACATTTAAAAACCGGACAGAAATATACCAACCTCCACGCAAGCCCCTCCAATCAATTTTTGGCGTGCTAGTATAACTCTTATATTCCACACAACGTTGCTTAACTTCCCATGCTACACCTTACTATCCTTCTCGATCAAATCCAATCCGAGACTGCTCATTAGAGAGTAAGGTTAGCATTCCTTGTTAACTCATTAATTTTGTCTTGTCTTACGTTATCTATCCACGGCATGAGTTATAATATAATTCCTAAAAACATTGGTGTCGTGGACACTCTTGGGTTCTCACACTGCCAAAGGCCACTGGGGATCCCTTTCAATACCGTTTGACATTTCAATTAAGCAAACTCCGTTTAACATTTCTACTTAAGCAAATTAACACACGTTGTAGGTTTATATTTTTAAAAGACACAAAGCTACCGTAGAGAATAAAACAAAACAATATCTTTCATCCCTTAGAATGTATAAATGTGCAGTTATTTCTTTTTCAAATCTTTGCTTATTTTGATTTCAGAACTCGAAAGATACATATCGTCCTAAAAGCAACCATTTTCTTTTTCTTTTTTTTTTCTGATTTCTACATTCGATGGTACGACATCTTGCGACAAATAAGGAGTAATAAAGAGTGCCAGAGAAAAGCGATAATAACAAAAATTGAAATATGAGCTCTTGTAAAAATATCCCATGATAACAGCAAAAATTGTAATATGAGCATTGTTAAAAAAAAAAAAGGTTGCTGAAGAAATTGTGATTTCAATACCAGGTTAGAGCAATGTAGAACTTGGAGAGGGGAATTAACAGGAGATAACTGATAACTGGCATCTATTAAATATGGCACGTGGAACTAGAAGAGTCTACCCAAGTGAGCGAAATAAAGACTTCAGTCCGACATTCCAACGGCAGCGGAGCGTACAGCGGCCGCGGAGCGTACAACAGCCAAAATGTTGTAATAAATATGGCGACTAAGATGAGGGTAATTGTCTGAATAATGTAAATAGTGAACATGTTTTCAAGGACATGCTTGTTATCTCAAGAGAGAATATTTTAAATAGAGGTACTGCAAGATTTTTGTAACTTTTTCTTATACATTGTTTGTTTATCATAGGAACATTTGAAGATATGATTTCTTCGTCTGTTGTTTTCGAAGGTTAGAATCTTAATCATACGGCACCAAAAGAAGCAGTATAGCTAGGAAGGAGCCCAGTATTCACTGACGACAGAAAATATAATGTCGTTTTCTCACATATGTTACTATGTCAGAAAACAACATTATTTTTGCACCAACCTACTACATCAAAGGAAAGATTTAACGCATCACCGAAAACAGGATTATACATAATTTCTTTCGACAAGTAAGTTATTAATACTTTTATTATCAGACAGAAATTACAATATATATATATATATATAATGAACAATAACAAATATTAAAAAAATATTTAAAAAAAATAAAATCTTCAGACACGCTGGGTAGTATATTAATATTCCTTCTTTTTTATTACTATTTCATTTAGATTCCTCGACTAGTTTCGGCCAACATGGCCATCATCAGGGGAAAAATAATTTTATGCTTGCTTGTAACAGTGAACTACAGAAGTGAATGTCTTGATGGAGAAAATGAACTTTTGTCTGTAGTCTTCATTTGTTTGTTTTTTTGTTTTTTTTATTATTTATAACATGAATTTTGTTAAGTCTTTGTGTTGGTCAAACAGTCTCTTTTAAATTGTTATTTGAGATAAGAGCTGGATGGATACACACACACATACACACACACACACACACACACACACACACACACATATATATATATATATTTCTTTCTATAGAGTGCCATTTAGGGACCGTGTGGCATTCTGTGCACATGTTCTCTGTATTTGGCTCTTCCAAAAAGTGTGTTCACAATTATTATTCAATTGATATATGCGGGTAGTCTGAATGTTTGTCCTAAAAGAGTTCAATAGTATATTGTGTACAGGGGCACCAATCAATCTTTTACAAATGTTTCGTTAAACGTGCTTGACAAGACACAGTTACTAAGCTTTATATTTATTTATTATTGTGTTCGTACAAGTATTTCCTTTTCGGGATATAAAGTGTGACAAAAAATCTAAAACTTTTGCATATACTGGCACTTTCCACTATTCTTTTAGCCATTATCACCGACGATTTTATTTTTAACTATATATATATATATATATATATATATATATATATATATATATATATATATATATATATATAAATAATCACTTAAAATTTTAGAGGATACTCATATTTGAACAGGCACCAATTTATTTATTAAGCAGTGTATTTATTTATTTTCTTCTATCTGCCTGAATATTCTTATTAAGGAAAAACGTGCGCTCTCTGGCAGGATTTGAACTTGCGTTCCCCCTGCAACTTGAAACCATGTGATAAAAATCTGTCTGTTTAATGAATACAAAATTTGGTTCTTGGGAAAATTATTTTGTTCATGTTTGGATTTGAAACTGATCAGATATGATAACTTCGAGGAATCTATGATGAGAATGACTTAGCATAAAGGCACTGTTCAGTCCTTAAGTGATCGGTAAAGCTTCCTCGTGGCTGTGTCGGCTAAGGCACGTCGGTTTCCCTCTGCCCAGAGAGACGCAGCTTCGAATTCTACCGTAGACAGCCTATCTTTTCTTGAATAAGATTTATCGACTATTTAAGCCTGTGCACGAAAATAAATAAAAGTAATGCCTAATAAATAAACAAAGCATCTACTCAAATATGAGCATTCGATAAATATAAGGTTTAATACAGCGTAACAACTACCCTGGGTACATGGCAGCAGCCCCCAAAAACTGGGATAGGCGGGTACAAGAGGAGGAGGAGGACAACAACACTCAGAAAACAGTCCGCCTGCCTTATGTGAAGGGGTTATCAGAGAAAATACAAAGGATCTGCGGTCCATATAACATCAGGACAACTTTCAAAAGCTTGACAACACTTCGCAGATATCTCTCTCGAGTGAGACCCCCACAGAGGAGAACATGACTAAAGACTGTGTGTACGCTATCCCGTGCAGCTGCGGAAAGGAATATAAAGGAGAGACAGGCCGCCCCCTCAAGGTAAGGCTTCAAGAACACCAGAAAGCTGTAACGTGAGGGGAAGTAGAAAAATCAGGCGTGGCTGACCACATATGGAGAGAGAAGGGAGATCACCGTCCCCTATGGGATCATGTTGAGATCATAGAACACCATTGGAAAATTCGTAAACTTAAGGAATCAGCACATATTCTAGGCCACAAAAATCTCCTGAGCCGACCCAGCATAGAAATAAATACAATATGGAAACCAGTAATAAGGAGTGCCAGAGAAAAGCAATGATAACAGCAAAATTGCAATATGAGCACTCGTAAAAAAATGGTTGCTGAAAACATTAGGTTTATAATACCCAGAAATTCATACCCACTTGGTACAGTGGATAAAGGCGTTGGTTAGATCCAGTGACAGACCCAAAGAGTGTGTGTTCAATGCCCGGTTAAGACAGCGGAGAACTTTCAGAGGGAAAATTAGCAGGAGATAACTGATAACTGACATCCATCAAACATGGCACGTGGAACTAGAACAGTCTAGTGAACAGTGATCGAAATAAAGTGTTCAGTTCGAAATTCCAACCACCTGAAGAAGGCCGGAGCGTACAACGGCCGAAACGTTGTGATAAATATGGCGACAAAGATGAGGACAATAGTCCGAATAATGTAAATACTGTACATAATACCTCATCTCAGAAATATAGACAGACTCTATAAGGTTTAAGTCTATAAACTATTTGACACATTTACAAGAAATTGCTTATTTCAATTTAGGAATTGTTTGCGGTTTGTTCTTGTAAATAAGATCTTACAGTCTACTGCACAAGAAAAGTCTGATGGTTTTATAACTGGTGATCGTGATGGCCACACAATTGCTCCACGTTGTCCTATCCACCTCAGCTCGAAATTAAGATTTCACCATTCCCAAACACGTAAATCATTGTTAATCATAAGCAATCTTAAACTAAATAAAATTTAATAACTAAAAAGGGCGTTATATTTGGCGCATCTTAAATAACTTCATATAAATATCCCGGAGAGGTTAACGGAAGTTATCGAAAAAGCTCTTTTCCGTAATTGTTCTGTCTAAATAACAGAATTTACCCGTTACCTTCCCACAGGACGGGATATGTCACAAGGCCGTTTTTTTTTCGTGGTGTTTTCCTAGCCTGTAGACCCGGGCAAAAAATTCACTGTAGAACCAGTATACACGGAGTCGGGTAGATGTCTACCTTCCCAGATGAGACTCTGTCCTTCGGCATCGTCTCGTCTGAGTTCCTCTCCGCCCGAAGGCAGAATGGTCGACAGTGTTCCCAAATCCAGAGGTTTGGCAAAAGACAAAGAAACTTTCTGTCTAAATAACTGCACGAATTGGATGGTCAGATGTTTATATAAACAGTTTGATCGTAAAAATTTTAAATATCTTTTATTTTAACCGAATGGCGAGTGTAGCACATGCCTGTACTAATAAATTGTCTCTAGTTCAGCTTCGAGCCAGTAAGCACCTCTCAGCCTATTTAATATCTCAAATCTAATTATCTTTCGCAATTAGTTCTCTATCGATATTTAATTCAAATCCTCGTTAAAAGCAATCAAGCCTTCTGCCGGGTTCCTTCCTTTGTTCATTTCTACAAAACCTATTGTTTCTAGATTTAGCTCGGTTCGTCGACCTCTGTCAAGATTCCTGGCATCATGATCCATATCGCAGCTTACCCGTTAGTACCTCGCTCTGTCATCGGCGCCAAACAGGCACCGCCTTTCCTCATTCTAAGTTATCTCCGCTATACCCGTAAATATAACAGTACTGTTTTTATTTTATTTTCTAACAGCTTCCATGCAGATGCAACAAGATATACCGGGACAACCACCAGATAATCTGAGTTTTGGAGACGTAACTTGTGGAGTGGCACCTGAGGGGGTACATTCGAGTACGGCATCGTCTCGACTTGAAGGTAATCAAATTTTATATGGTAATTAGACAAGCATAAGCAAATATTCGCTATTTTCCTTTCTTATCGCGTCTGAAGTGTTTATTATTTTGTTTTGTTTTTTTTTTGTTTTTTCTTGTTGTTTTTTTTTTACCGCTACTCATTTTCAGTATGTCTTGTTCTATCTTTGTTGCATCTTTCATAAAGTTTCACATTGTCTTTTCCTCTTTTTTATGGTTTTTCTTCCTGTATTAGTTTTTTCACGTGATTTTCCTATATTTATGCGCTCGATATTTGCTTGCGTTTTATCTTGGCGATGGTTATTTTTTACTTTCTAACAAATTTATTTCTACGACAACTGTGATTTTTTCCTTCATGTATCTATATTTTCAATATATTTATGTGTGTGTGTGTGTGTGTGCGCGCGCGCGTGCGTGTGTGTGTCGTGTGTGTTTTGCGTGTGTATATATCAATGAATATAAAATATTGTCCATTGAGTGTTTGTGTTAAGAAAATAGTATCCGTTGCCATACAACTGAGGTATAAACTATAGATTAATACATATATATATATTAGGTTGGTGCAAAAATAATGACGCAATAATGTCGTTTTTTGACGTATTTTTAACGTCAAAAAACGACATTATTATTACGTCATTATTTTTGCACCAACATAATATATATATATATATATATATATATATATATATATATATATATATAGAGAGAGAGAGAGAGAGAGAGAGAGAGTGTGTGGTTTAAAGGTTCATGCACAATGCAATAGCCAAGTGCTGAATTGAGATTAACTGTTACATAGTTTCAATTTTTTTTAAACCAACAATTCCCGTATGAAGTAGAAATTGCCTCACAATTGCAATAAACCAATATATATAACAAATGTAAATTATATAAATGTTCTACACAGCACCAGAAGATTGCGGGGTGCATGAAATTTCGCGTCGTGCTGCCGTTGAGGAATATATATATATATATATATATATATATATATTAAGATATTTTTATGTTATGCATTATTTTTATAGATGGCATATATCAATCCACCCACGGGGATCGAATGTGGCACAAGGCCTTTTTAATGTGGGTATCTCCGAGCCCGTAGGCCCAGCCAAAAATAAATAACCATCCAAACCCGCCGAGGCGGGCCAGTTCCGTCAACCTCCTCCAACGAAACCCTACCCTGCGGAGGAGCTTCGTCCGGGTTCCTCTCTGCAATCAAAAGGGTTCGACAGACGCCCAACCCGGCAACTCACAAAGCGCAGACACTACACTTTGATCCTAGTCACCGGGCGGAGCGGGTATTCTTTTTATAGGTGGTATTTATCAATCCACCCACGAGGATTGAATTTGGCACATGGCCTTTTTAATGTGGGTATCTCCGAGCCCGTAGGCTCAGCCAAAAATAAATAACCATTCAAAACTACCGAGGGTGGCCAGTTCCGTCAATCTCCCCCAACGCAACCCTACCCTTCGGCGGAGCTTCGTCAGGGTTCCTCCCTGCAAGCAGAGAGTTCGACAGACACCCGACCCGGCAGCTCACAAAGCACAGATACTACACTTTGATCCTAGCCACCTGGTATTCTTTTTATAGGTGGTATTTATCAATCCACCCACGAGGATTGAATATAGCACAAGGCCTTTTTAATGTGGGTATCTCCGAGCCCGTACGCTCAGCCAAAAATAAATAACCATCCAAACCCCCCGACGGGGGCCAGTTCCGTCAACCTCCCCCAACGAAACCCTACCCTTCGGCGGAGCTTGGTCAAGGTTCCTCTCTGCAATCAAAAGGGTTCGACAGACGCCCAACCCGGCAGCTCACAAAGCGCAGACACTACACTTTGATCCTAGTCACCGGGCGGAGCGGGTATTCTTTTTATAGGTGGTATTTATCAATCCACCCACGAGGATTGAATTTGGCACATGGCCTTTTTAATGTGGGTATCTCCGAGCCCGTAGGCTCAGCCAAAAATAAATAACCATTCAAAACTACCGAGGGTGGCCATTTCCGTCAATCTCCCCCAACGCAACCCTACCCTTCGGCGGAGCTTCGTCAGGGTTCCTCCCTGCAAGCAGAGAGTTTGACAGACACCCGACAGCTCACAAAGCACAGATACTACACTTTGATCCTAGCCACCGGGCCGAGCGGGTATTCTTTTTATAGGTGGTATTTATCAATCCACCCACCAGGATCGAATGTGGCACAAGGCCTTTTTAATGTGGGTATCTCCGAGCCCGTAGGCCCAGCCAAAAATAAATAACCATCTAAACCCCCCGAGGGGGGCCAGTTCCGTCAACTTCCCCCAACGCAACCCTACCCTTCGGAGGAGCTTCGTCAGGGTTCCTCTCTGCAAGCAGAGAGTTTGACAGACACCCGACAGCTCACAAATCACAGATACTACACTTTGATCCTAGCCACCGGGCCGAGCGGGTATTCTTTTTATAGGTGGTATCTATCAATCCACCCACCAGGATCGAATGTGGCACAAGGCCTTTTTAATGTGGGTATCTCCGAGCCCGTAGGCCCAGCCAAAAATAAATAACCATCCAAACCCCCCGAGGGGGGCCAGTTCCGTCAACTTCCCCCAACGCAACCCTACCCTTCGGAGGAGCTTCGTCAGGGTTCCTCTCTGCAAGCAGAGAGTTTGACAGACACCCGACAGCTCACAAATCACAGATACTACACTTTGATCCTAGCCACCGGGCCGAGCGGGTATTCTTTTTATAGGTACAAATATCTAAGTAAATGCTTTGTTTATAGTAAAAAGTATTAAACAACATTTACCGGCCTGAATGTCCGAGAAATTTTCACAGAAAATATTCCTCCTCCGACCTTCAGGCTGGTAATTTATTTAAATATTTGTATCGATAAAAATAATGTATAACATAAAAATGTCTTAAAATAATTGTCGGACTTTGTCCATTTCATATATATACATATATATATATATATATATATATATATATATATATATATATATATATATATCGGTAGATAGATAGATATTGAGAAATATATATATATCTATATATATATATATATATATATATATATATATATATATATATTAAGGAGGCACGGTCCAGTATTATATTGCAGCGGCTCGGATTGTGCAATCACAGAGCCGAGTTTGAATTCAAGTCGAATCCGTTACATTCGTGGTAATACCCTTGGGAAAGGTATGAATACATAACCATAATTTGGGGAGAATTTCTTCTCCCCAAGTTATGGTTAAATAGCAGGACATACTTTGTTCTTCAGTCTTGAATGGCAACTGATCTAGGAGAAGGACAACTCTGAATTCAAAACCTGTGGAGGGTCGGATGGTGATCTTTGTGGCACATGGTTAACCAGGTCTCTGTATTTGGTTGGTTGTGCACCACTTTAATGAAATCATATGTGTTAGTGTCTGGCTATCGCTTGACCCTAATACGTCGAATTCGACGGGAGTATCCATTATTTATATATATATATATATATATATATATATATATATATATATATATATATATATTCCTCTTTTACTCCCTTTCAACTTATTAATTAATCTATTCCTCTATTCCCTTTAATTTATTTTATTAACTAGTTTTTTGTTTCTTTTATTTATATTATAGCATTATTATAATTATTATTTCCTTTGATTTCTGGCGTTTACACATTTCTTTCCGGGTCCCACCCAGGGACCTAAGGTTAGAAATGGCATCATGACACTTTCCACTGACGAAAAAAGAAAAGAAAAAATACATAGATAAAGCCCTTCGTAAAGTGTGGGCTGTACTTGTCAGAACAATTTTTTGTATGTTTATTATTATTATTATTATTATTATTATTATTATTATTATTAATCTCCATACTTAGATGCTTCTACCGACTGAAGATGCTCTTGCCAGTAGCTTAGAGGCAAGACGCTTTGCGTATTTCATGAGCAGTTACAAGTATCACAGCCACCTGCGAACACTCATTGATGTTAAGTACCTTGAGGTGTCTTGGGAAGCAGAGAGATTATTATGACTATTATTATTATTATTGAGTGTGTACCCTCAATAGAGTGATACTGAAGTTCAAATATAAGATGTCCAATACGCTGATCATGAAAGACATTCTCGTAACATTATACCAGGTGCATACGTCACAGTCAAATGTGCGCGATATGGTGACAGGTTTTCATAACATCAACTTACTTCTCTGAAGCCTTCGATTCTGTACATTAGAAAAAGTGTAGACGGTCCATTTGATATATGTTACTTCTGCAGACATGGTGATCAAAGGTTACAAAAAAGAGTATGTTGTTACTTATTGACATGTTAAGGAAACATCTGGAGTATGGTGTGGTTATTTATTTTACTGGTTGCCTGAAGATTCAGGTAGTTAGTCAGCTGGAGCTGGATGCCTGCTCAGCTCTTAGCTGTTGTCGAAATTTCTGCCTTCGGACGGAGAAGAACGCTTAAGGACAAAATCTCGTCCGGTGAGGTAGACAGACCTGACTCCCTTTATGCGGGGTCTTCGTGGAGTTTTGCCGAGCTTAAGTGCTCAGATTGTCCCACATTAAATTAGGCGTTGTGGTACATCCTACCCCGTAAGGAGGTCGGTAAATATTACTTATTGACATGTTGATATGTCCCAGAAAGGGATATATTTGAACGAAGTAGCTAAGTGGTTTTGGCTACTATAACCAAGTAGAATACGGTAGCAGTAATCGACTGGTACGCGTCGTAGTCGCAGGTAAGAAGTGTAGATCAATGACGTAGTCCAATGGGCGTCGTTATAGACTTAGCTGTCAGACTAAAGCTCTTGACTCTCCTACATGTCCGTCGGCATTTATGACGGACACCAGCCAATCATATTCCACTGAAGGGGAACACAGGTGTACGCAGATTCCATTATATCACATGTCAAAGAAGCATCCGGGTAAATATTAGCCTTTCCTTGAAACAGTAACTACTATACGGATGCTATACAAAACAAGTGGGTGCTAATCCCTTGCAATTTGATGCGAGATGGACATTGTTTCTGGATATTTATCACAGAATCCGCATTTCGGATTAACACGAGTTTTTTTTGTATGTGTCCTTGGTAATTTCTAGTAGCAACCATTGGTCCTGTGTAGCAAAATTAATATTATTGTTATCATTATTATTAGCCGAAAAAACTTCTTGCAAACAGTTTTATTAATGAATCTATTTATCAGTAAGGCTTTACAAATGAACAGATCTGAAAGTGACAACTTTTTAAATTTTTCACTGAAACTGACGTCAAACACTTGTATCTTCGCTTCGTTCTTTGGTTTCTTTATTGCCTCACTGAAACAAAATAGCCTCTGTGATATGTCAGTTCTCTGTTTAATGCGCTCAAAACGGAATAGTCTATTATTCATGAGGTTTTGGCAGGAATAGCTAAGGAACTAACGACTAACGGAGGGACGGACAAGCAGAATTATAATATACTATTATTATTATTGTTGTTGTTTTTGTTTTTGTTGTTGTTATCATTGTTGTTGTTTCCATTTTTCTTGATCTACTTTTTCATAGAATCTTTTTATCAAATGATCTCTGATAATTGAGAC
>OZ010594.1:74412604-74417604 GCA_963932145.1 Acanthosepion lycidas | reverse complement strand
ATATATATATATATATATATATATATATATATATATATATATATATATAAGTGAATGCTGGCGCCAGTAGATAAAATAGATAATTTTATTCGTACTCCCCAGCGTATATGCTGCGATTGTGATAAGTTTGACTTTGGTGACACTTGAATCTTTAAGATTTTTATTTTTTGGGGTTAGATTGCCCGAAACTCTCTCTCTCTCTGTCTCTGTCTCTCTCTCTCTCTGTCTCTGTCTCTCTCTGTCTCTCTCTCTCACTGTCTCTTTCTCTATCTCATATATATATATATATATATATATATATATATATATATATACACCAAAATCTGAAAACCTCCAAAATCCGATGGTTTATCAGGTGCTGACATGACTTACCGCAAAAAGAATATTTCAGAAATCAATGGGTAGGTTCCTAGGTAATACGCAGCTATTGTAAGTTAACTCATATGCCCTGAGTGGGTGTTCCCCAGCCTACCTACTTTGCGGTTACCTTTTTTTTTTTTTAATTTTTCTTTTTTTTGTTCTGTGTGTGTGTGTGTGTGTAGTGTCACAGCAAAAGCCTTCCTCCGTGGATTACTTAACATGTATTTCGTGCTCATAGAAAATATTATTAAATATCAAAAGTCTTGCATTTCTATATATTTTCCATGTTCTTTGTACCCGTACAGAAAGTACAAAACACAATTTTACCCTTTAAAAATTCGTGTGAGCATTACATGACTAGCGCCAATACCGGAATCTGTATGTACACAAAATTTATTAATTTTTATATCAAACTATTTTCGGGGTATATGTTATGTATATAAAACTACCTTCGGCTATGTTTATAGGCTGTTATAAAATGTAAAGGGATATCGTGTTTATGCTTGTATTTCATTATTAAAGGGTGACATTTTATACCTACTATATACAAATTAAATAGACTGTATTCCGAAATCTCACAAAATCTATACACCTAAGAATTTCTGGTCTCAAGAATATCAATATATATAATATTATAAATTAATTGATTTAAAATATGTTTTTTTCGCTACACAGTTCTATCCATGTTTCAAAAATGGAAGCTGAAAGCTCCGAATTTAATTTTGTAATTAAATTAAAGACATTAGATCCATTTCATCCTCAAGCGAATTTTGGAGTAAGTTTTAAAATTACTGCGTTTTAAGTACACAGGATTATATATCTTACAATTATATATATATATATATATATATATATATATATATATATATATATATATATATATATATAGTGTATTGGGGCAGCAGATCATTATTTAAACATATATTATTAAAAATAACAGACAATGAATGTCTATTATGGCTGGTCATAAGCCATTCTAATGTTGAAATATTTGCTGTAATTTCTGGTGAAAATAAAGACAAACAAGTTGCAAGTTCAAGACGAGGCCCTATGACGTCATACCACGCGAAAGACCAAAGTATTGCAACAGAATCAATGTCTAGATGCATTGTAATGTGTTCTACCTTGTTTGAAATGTAATTTTTTTGAGTCGGGGTTGCTTCGTTTTAATGTAGATGGATTCCAATGTGTGAAGGTTTTTTTTACTGTATGTATGTGTTAGTATTATTGTGTTATCAACAAATATCTGTCTGATATTATGTACATGGCTATGTACATGATATTAGACAGATATCATACACATCTTGCACTAATTATCTGCGTCTGTTACTCCGCGCCCGTTATCGTCGCATAGGAATTTTTGTATGTCAAAATAACAAAATATCAACTTTCACGGTGGATATCTTTGTTTCTAGCCGGTATAACCGCTTCAAGGATGGCACATGTGACCTGAAAGCTTAGGACCAAATTAATAAAAGAATCTCCAAATAATGGAGATTTTTGTCTCTATTTTCACCAGAAATTAAAGCAAACTTTCGAACATCAGAGTGTCTCATAACCAGATATAATATACATTCATTGGCTGTTATATTTAACAATATATATATATATGTATATATATATATATATATATATATATATATATATATATATATATATATATATATATATATATATATATATATATATATATAAATATGTACATATATATATATATATATAAATATGTACATATATATATATATATATACATATATATGTTTATAGGGTCAATGGTGCTAACAACACTTTGGGTTCTGTCACTGGATGTAACCAACGTTTTTATCCACAGTGCCTTTATCTTTAAGGACACATGGCACAGCGAGCGAAATAAAGGATTCAGTTCGACATTCCAACCACCTGAAGAAGGCCTGAGCGTACAACACCCGAAACGTTTTAATAAGTATGGCGACAAAGATAAGGACAATAGTTCGAATAATGTAAATAGTATATATATATATATATATATATATATATATATATATATATATATATATATATATATATATATATAACGATCTGATGAATGTGTAAGGCATAAATATACCGGGCAATGCATATTATTAATTTCTAAGTCATTACACTTCTTAAATTTCATTGTTTTTTTGTTTTTTTTTATTTTATTTTATTTTGCGTAAATATTTTTCTGTTATATTCACAATCACGCATGATATTTATTAGGTTGGTGCAAAAATAATGACGTAATAATGTCGTTTTTTGACGTTAAAAATACGTCAAAAAACGACATTATTACGTCATTATTTTTGCACTAACCTAATACAATACGGTTGTCTATAAAGATTTTAGAAATATCAAATGTTTCAATAATAATCTTGTGCTTATGAAAGATATAAACGTCTTTACTAATCTTATACAATCATGTATATTTGTGGATAAAATGTCTGCGAATGTTCTATTCGTTTCTTTATTTGATTCATATAGCAACATTTGGCGACCGTATATTTTCAGTGCTATTATGCTTCTTTCTGCCTGAATGCGCTATGAACTTTTCCCCGCACAAAATTTGTCTTCTTTCCGCCAAAATCTAAATTCAATCACGCAAGCCAAACATTTTACTCAGTATGCACAGGGACGTTCCTAAAATGCGAAGGTCTTCGAATCGTCACAAGCAGCTCTATAACCTGTCGTCTTCTAGAATTTTACTTCTGCTTCCTTTAACTATTTTCAAATATTATCCAATCATGTTTAGCTTTTCTCGCCTCTTAGTTCACCTGCTCTTTCCTCCAAATATGACGACAGAGGAAATCCTCTTCACGAGCAGATCGAAAAATTTTCCTTTCAATCCGATGATTTTACAAGGAAAATAACTGATGGCTGTTGACGTCTTGATATTATCATTTGAACATGAAATTAATCTTTAAGAGCTCAAAACGGATGAAATTTTTAGTTTTTTTTTTCTTCAAAATACCGAAGAGGTATATGATTTTAGTAACTACATATTTAAGTATACTTGAAACAGTCTGAATTCTTAATTTTTAACCAAAATGCATTTCTTCAATTATACATGTTTTCTTTTTGAGAAAGTGTGATCCTGTGGTAGATCTCTAGATTCCAGACAAAATCCAAAGAGGCTGTAATGTTATCGGTTCTGACCTGGCATCTCGACCTCAGTTACTTTCCCACAGCCCTGAAGTGGCTCCAGTGTCTTTACTATAAATATACTCATGGCGATTGATGTAAAAAAAAAATCAGCTTTTTGAAATTCGACCGCAGGAATTTAAGTGTCATTACAAGATTGTCAACCGGGTTTAATCGTTTACCTAGATGAAAACATAAGTTCTATTCTAAGATTTTCTTCTCTCGCACTTCTCGTCTGTGGAAGTCTCTTCCTGTTTCTTGCTTCCCTGCCATCTACAATTAACTAAAATTTAAAACCAACGTCAATCGCCATCTTCTGATTGCAGAATCATGTTCTTTTGTGGTTGCTAACTCTCAAAAACATTTTCTCCAATTCAGTTCACTCTCAATAACCTTTAACCTTTTATTAGCATTAACGTTTTGATTCGGGGATGAAAGGATTAGAAATTATATGCATACGTAATATTATATATTATGATTATTATATTAATTATATACATACTGACAATAACAAAGGGGACAATGAAAAATACATCATAACAAATCGAATATAGCATCAAAATTTATATTAATTTACTTATTTGTTATGTAACTAAAACCATAATTGTTAACAATGGTTCTTATTATTATTTTACTTAAGTGTAAGGTAATCCTAGATTTATAATTACTTACGGCTAAACGTGAAGAGAAATCCTGAACAAAAATAACTAAAACTTATTGCGTATTGCCGCAAAATTATCAAATGTGTATATAAGAGGTATATTTAGGCATACATATATATATATTTATATGTGTGTGTCTGTGTGTGTATACTTAAATACAGCTCATATATATATATATATATATATATATATATATATATATATATATATATATATATATATATATATATATATATATATATTAAAGAAAGCATATTACTTAACATACACTAAGAACACTCCAGAACTATTCACGTCCTCAAAAGGCATTATATATATATATATATATATATATATATATATATATATATATATATATATATATGTGTGTGTGTGAGAGTTATATTTAAGCATACAGATATATATATATATATGTGTGTGTGTGTGTACTTAAATATACCTCATATATATATATATATATATATATATATATATATATATATACATACATATTATATATACACACTCTCACACACACAAACACATATATATATATATATATATATATATATATATATATATATATATGTATATATTTAACAAAAACCAAATATCTCAGCATACGATAAGAATACTCCAGAACTATTGAAGGAAATTACATGAAATCTAGGCCTAATTAACATGAATGACAAAATTAAAAATATACCAAAAACAACGAAATTATTTAAAAGAAAACGCCAATCTAAAACCTAAATATATTAACCTCTTCCAAATTAAACCAACGCTATATACTTGCGGGTTGGAGAAAGTCCGACAATTATTTCAAGACATTTTTATGTTCATACGTTCATTCTCATAGAT
>OZ010594.1:74377604-74407604 GCA_963932145.1 Acanthosepion lycidas | reverse complement strand
TATATTTTGAGGATACCTTGCACAGTGGATAATGCGTTAGTTAGATCCAGTGACAGGACCAAAAAGCGTGAGTTCAATACCTGGTTAATGCAGTGGAGAACTTAGAGAGGGGAATTAACAGCAGATAACTGATAACTGACATCCATTAGACATGACATCTGGAACTAGAACAGACTACCATAGTGAGCAAAATAATGGATTCAGTTCGACATTCCAACCACCTGAAGAAAGCCGGAGCGTACAACGGCCGAAACGTTGTAATAAATATGGCGATAAAAATGAGGACAATACATACATACATATACATATATATATATTTGTGTGTGTCTGTGTAATTTATTTGTTAAAATGGATACTCCTATATGAGTAGATGATCTGTTCCTCCATAAAATATGGAGTAAAATTTCAAAGATGAATGTAAACCATCCTAATTTGAGGACTTTGCTTGTTATATCTACAATAGTTCTGATATCCCAGAAGAACTAAGCAGGTCTATTTTCATAACACACCCTATGAAACCAGGCGTAAAGGAATATGAACTACATCGGATAACCAGTCCAATGAAGTAGATCACAAAAGTCATCACCCGATTTCCTATGAAGAGAGCGAGCAGCAGAATCAAGCCAGAAATAGAACAAGATCATTTCCGGTTCGTCAAAGATACCAGAACAAGGAACACAATATTTATACTCAGAATATTATCAGAAGAGCAATACAAATACAGAATGTCTTTTAACTGTCTTTCGATAAAGTAAGCCACAACGATCTTTTAGAGATGCTTAGCATCTTTTAATATATCCAAGAACGGCATTAAAATAATCAAGAATCTATACTGACAGCAAACAACCTGCATACGGACCAAAAATTAGTTAAGCAGATACCAAAAAATAGAAAGAGAAGGATGTGTGTTCTCATCTGATTTATTCAAACTATCCAGCGAGCAATTCGGAAAGAAATAGAACTTCTACAAAGATTCATTATAGGTGGCCACAATCTTAAAAGTATAAGATATGCAGATGACACAGTATTGATAGTAATTATAGAAATTGAACTGCAAAAGCTCCTACGGAAGAAAGCGAAGGAAAGCGCGAATAAAAGAGAAAATATAAACTGGAAGAAATTAGAATCTATAATTAGTAAAAGATCGGCCCAAAATGCAAATTACAAATCGGGGATACTAAAATCAAGCAGTTACAGAAATTTACATATCTTAGAAATTTTCTAACGGGGAACAAATTTGCGACACTGAGATTTGAAGTAATATTGGAATGGCCAAAGATGCCTTCCAAAAGCTAAGCAGAGTATTAAGAGACAGAAAATTTTCGTTAGAAACAAAGAAAAGATTACTGGACAATTGTGTGATAAGTATTCCTGTATGGCAGCGAGTACAAAGATTTTGAGGTTTTGGAGAAAATTGAAACAAAAAGGAAACTGAGATTTAACATCAGTAAGAAGGAGTTGAAATTTCTAGGGAATGTAATGAAAAAGGAGGGCTTGGAAAATCCGTTATTCACAGGAAAGTGAGTGCGTAAAAATGGGACAAAATTAACGTAATTTACTTGATGAGATTGCGCAAATGGATTGAAGAAATAGCAAAAAAAAAAAAAAAAATTAAGTACTGCAACGGACGGGAAGAACTGAAGGCACATGATTGTCTACGGCCTGAAAGGACACGGCATATAAAAGAAGCTTCTGACAGGTTGAAGAAGTCCTTTTCTTAGATGAATTGCTTTGTCGTTTGTTGTAACACAGCTTTTAAGGATTTTAGCGAGAAAGAGTGAATAGCTCATATTAGGTCAATTCCCGAACGCAAATTATTAATGGTCAGAATGTTGGAAAAGATGATTGAAAAGCCTCTTACTTCTTAAGGTTTCGATCAGGTCAAGATTAACACAAAACCCCATTTTCAGTTTCAGTTTTTATCTAGGTTGTTACTTATCCTTTCTGTCACATTTCGATGTTTTTTTTTCTGCCTTTTGTAATGCGTACGTATATCGGAGATTTATGTAACATTATCAAATAAAAAGAGTGTATTTCAAGTAGAAAGGTAAAAACTCTATCATTGTCTTTCGTAAATACACTGATCTTTCAGAACCTGACTCGTTCACCTCATAAGAGAAATGGATTTCCGCACTTAATTGTCTGCTAATTAACAAAGGCTTGTGTAGATATGGGAAATCTTAGAAAAAAGAGATGTTTGAAATTTGCATTCTGTAATATCATGGATTTTACAAGTACAAGATTGAACACTACTTTATAACATTTTCGTTGAGATTTGTAAAACGTTTGTCCTTATTTCTTCTTTTTCTCTTTTTTAATCTTTTCCTTCCAGTAAAGACGGAAATGCCACTAGTACAAAGGGTGAAAGTAGGAGAAAAGCCTGAATACAGGAAGGATTGAGGAAAAGACAAAAATGAACTCGATTCAAGAAGACAGAGGATGGCGTTTGAGGTTGCATTTAAGTGTTTGAATTTTGCAGTTATCATAGAAGAAAGTAAACATGAGGAAATTCCACAGGCGGGAATTGCGAGAAAAGAAACTGTTGGAGTAGAAGTGACGGTTGCATTTAGCTAGTTAAACAGTAAACGAGTGTGATTTAGGTGTCTATCTAGGTGACACCAGTCCATGTAGTCGGTGCACAAGGGAAAAAGTTCACCAGAACAATTGCCATGAAAATACTTGTAGAAAAGACAGAGGGAAGCCACGGCACGTCGTTGAGAATGTAACTGAAGTCGAGACACCATGTCAGGATCGATTTCCTTTCAGATCCTTCTTTTAATTATCAAGAAATCCGAGAGAAGATCCCAGGTATAGCAACTGTATTCAATGCATAGGCGAATGGTAGGTTTGCAAATTTTGCAAGATGGAAACTAACGAGAAAAAAAAAATCTAGCACGACATAGTGACCCATCTTTCTTTGGAGTAAATGCAGTCCTGTCTGTAACGTGCTTTTATGAACTTTTAAAATCGATTTCAAATTACTAGTTTTTTTTTTTTTCTTTTGCTTTTGTATTGTATTGATCTTTACATTCATTGTCTGGGGCAATGATTAGCGAGGCTTGTCCGGTTGACCTTTAATAGCGACGGAGATCTTCACAGGGTACCCAAAATCAAATTCGTTATAAAATAATTCAACAAGTGCTGTCATGTAAAATCAACCATTCTAAGCATACTTTGATATACTTTAATTAGATAATTGCAACATTATGCAGTACTGGTTCTCCTTCTCTTCTTCCTTATTCTCTTCCCCCTCCTCCTACTTCTTCTTCTCATCCTATTTCTCTTCCTCCTCTTCCTTCTTCTCCATAAGGTCAGAGACGTTTAGTAAAGTTTCATCGACTCTTTATTCTTTGATTTTATATCAACTCTTTAAGTAATACTTACGTAGCATTACAAATTCTATATTATTTTACGACAAAGAACGGTTGAATACAAAATGAACGTTCGATTTTGCGCTCATCATGTTTATTAGGAGAAAACTCGAAACATAAGCAAGACAGCAATCGACTGAATTTTATAAGAATACTGCATAAACATTGTGCTACTGATATGTTTATTCAACGTCAAAGCTTTTGGAAAACATTTTGAAAATTAATATAACTTGTAATGAAGATCCCTTGTAAACAAATCTACAGAAAATTAGATCGATATATTTAAGTGATGTTTCGGCGAAATCCATTGCTGATTTAGTTGCTTGATATCACGCGTTCTCTTGTTAGCGCAAACCTTAATTATAAAAACTCCTACTCCACTTCCGTGTCGCATACATCTATCAGGGCCACCTCTTAAATTTAACGGTTTCTGTATTTTCATTGAATCAATTGTACTTTGGTTCAAACTGCTTATTTTTTTTACCTTGTCCATTTTATGAAATCCCCGAATATATTTCGTTAAAGACAACTCATAAGCTATTACGATTAAGCTTTTTATTTAGTTTTTCTTGTGTTTACTTTTCTGGGCAGAAAGTGTATAAAAACTGTCCAAAAGGCTGAACTATTTCTTTCCAGATAACTAATAACGACACTGAACATACAAAAACAATAACATTAACATTTTCTACAAAATACAAAGATACGTCAACTACAAGCAAGATGAATCTTCAATTAGAAATATCATAAAGAAATACACTACCCCAGTCGATCCGAAAAAGAAAATTAGATTCATTATCTATTACAAAAAATGTTAAACTGCGAATCTAATCCTCAAAATCTGTATAATCAAGACTAAAAGAAACTACATGCCCCTTAAGTAGCCGTGCTCCTGATCAAACCAAACTCAAAAATAATTGTATCGGTCACACTACTAAATGCCTATCCAGAAGACTTGGGTTATACCTACCCGATCATAGCTCCATCGGAACTCACTTAAACAGACACCAAAACCTACCAGAGTCCATAGTGCACAAACTAGTAGAATATACAAGCAGAATAACCTCATTCACATGTAAAAAAATATAGAAATAACGAAGGCCCAAATAATATAAAATAAAAACATTCAATAATATTAACTATGAACACGGCCAGAAAGTACTGACCATGTTTGTAAAATAAATTAATCCTATTATTTCAAATACATTCCTATCACAACCTATACATTCAGTTAAAAGTAAAAATAAAATAATACTTGACAATGGATAAAAGTATTAAGCTAAACCGCTCGGGATATCCAGAAATTTTGATATACTTTGTGTCGAGAAAGAAAACACTTTTATGTACACAAAAAATGAACTAAAAAGGTAAATCACAGTACCGTGTCAATTGTCTTTAATGAAACATGTATAAAAGAGGGATTGCTGCCTAAATACACAGACGCACACACACACACATATATATATATATATATATAATATATATATATATATTAGGTTGGTGCAAAAATAATGTCGTTTTCTAACATAGTAACATATGTGAGAAAACGATATTATTTTTGCAGCAACCTAATATTATGGTTTTTCTTTTTTTTTTTTTCTCAGATATCTAATTGTGATTCGTCCCAAATCACCATACCAGCTCCCTCATACTTCAAATCCAAAACAACCCTCTTAACGTCAGTCTGTGATGTATTTCTGTTGCTTCCGCTCATGAACAGAAATCCACTGTGTGTCAGCATTTCGGGGACATGCCCAGTTCGAGGAATTTATATAAATATGTGGCACGGAACTGAATATCTGTAACCCATTTTAATTCTCCAATATAAAATACTAGCAGTATAACCCATTTTCGACCGGGTCTTTCATTACTGGGAATTTTGCCGTTCAATAGGAGCAGTTTAAATTTAAAGTCAGCCCACCTGTAATCAATATTAGTAACAGCATTTGGGTGCAACTGAAGCACATCCCCAAATGGGTGGGGGGTAACAATATGATTGGGTGAGGTCCTGAAAAGGGCCGTTTTTACGTTCTTAATCTTGTTTCAGCCTCACGCACAGCAGCAGGTGAAGAAGCGTTTCTATTCAGTCATTGAGTCCTTTGATCATCATCTTCAGCCTCGCACACAGAAGCGTTCCCATGAAAACTGTGGAAACGCATAAACAACATCCGATCACACACACACACACACACACACATACACACACATATTTAGAGAAGTATTGATAATTTATTATAGTTTAAACTATTTTTTTTATTAAAGTGTTTATGAAAGATATATCCAAGAACAGATAGTAAATAGTGAAATGTTGTTGAGGCTTATAACGGACAGGAAGTAGTGGGAAGCCATTGTCGCCAATAATTTGGACTCAAAACCGGCACTGAAGAATTATCTATCAAAAAAAAAAAATTATCGTCGTTTATCATATCGTCTTGTTCTGTGTGCCTTTAAATGTAGTTTCTGTTTTATCATTTCCTTGATTGCTGGAATTTCATTTAGTGTTTTAATTTCATATTTCCGCTTGATCTTGCATTTGCCTGTTGATAGATTTTGGTTTCTAGTGAGCTCATTCAGTATCGAAATCTCACATCTGATTTCCTCTATATTTCGCATCAGTTTTGCCTCCTAGGCTGTTTCTCTTTGTTGTTTGATCTTTACATTGTCCAAGCTTCCGAGTAGCTGCTAAAGCTGTTGTGTATAAAAGATTGTTAACTTGTGATGTTTCCCAATGGTTTGTCAGTTAACAGTTTTTCTAGAGCAGTGTTGTATATTTGCATATTGTGCTTATTGTACTTTGTCGTATGAAGTTTTGGGAGCCGGTCTCTTTCGGACATTTGTGTGAGAGCTACTCTACTGAGGACTATGACGGTGTGGTTTTTCGCTTAAGTGGCTTCACCTCTGTTGTTTTCAAGGAATTCTACCCTAATGTAGTTGGACCCATCTTCAATGACATCGTCTGGCTATTTGCAGGTTATGTCACAGTAAATTATTCGGTTTTATTTATTGGGAGATTATTATTTCGTATCTCATTTTATTTTTTTTAACTCATCCTCTGCCATATTATTTTTTCTACTCTCATCTCTTTACAGTTTGAAAGATGGATTAATGTATTCTGTCTTATATCTAGTTTTATCTTATCGATTTCTGCATTTCAGAGGCTTTTGTTTCGCAAGATGTCTATGCAGACATTGGCAAGCATGTATGGGTTGAGATGAGGTCTTTTTTCACTTCCTACTGTAGTTCTGCACATTTGGTATGTCTGCTTCTAGGTCTTCCTTTGTGGATTTTCGAGTTTGGTGAAAAAGGATGTCATGACTTGTTGGTACTCTCCGCGTGACCATTTAGTTAGCTTTCTTTTTATTTGTTGATTTGGCATTGAGTCACTTGGTCCAAGGTTGGAAATAGTCCGGGTTTGGTAACTAAGTGTCTCTTCGTTGCTGGAATATTTTGGTCCAGTATTAGATTTTTCGGTCCCAGTCTAGTTCCTCTGTGAGATACGCGGCTTTTGTTGACCCAGTTGTAGGCCGATCCGGTATGATGATTTGTTTGTAATCATTGGGACTAGTATATTTTTGCGTTTTATCCTTGGCCGCCAATGGGTAATTTTGTTCAAGTTACCAGCTGTCGGACTACTGTCGACCAAGACTAAAGAGGTTGAGAACACATGACACAGTGGATAAAGGCGCTAGTTACATCCAGTGACAGGCGGTGGAGAACTTGGAGAGGGGAATTAACAGGAGATAACTGATAACTAACATCCATTAAGACATGGCACATGGAACTAGAACAGTCTACCCCAGTGAGCGAAATAAATGGTTCAGTTCGACATTCCAACCACCTGAAGAAGGCCGGAGAGTACAACGGCAGAAACGTTTTAATAAATATGGCGACAAAGATGAGGACAATAGTCCGAATAATATAAATAGTGTACATAATATCTCATCTCAGAAATATAGACGGATAGTAAAACCAGTGATAAAATTTTCATTTACAAGCATTTTGATCTGAGGGAGACACGACATTCTTCACCAGATTTCGAGATAACTTCAATTTTCTTTAAATTTTTTCTCTCTTATGTTCAAAAATATCAATTATATTCACATCTCACTAATTCTGTTATTACATGAATATATTTTACACACAAATAAAATTAATATATAGTTACTAATAATATTTAAAGAAAAGTTTATTATCAGTGTTTGTACAGTATGGCTTATGTAATAAAAATTGTATATAAATTACTATTAAATAAATAATAAAAGAAAATCCAGAAAAAACGATAAGTCACTATCACCACCATCATCACTACTACCAATTCTTCTTCTTCTTCTTCTTCTTCTTCTTCTTCTTCTTCTTCTTCTTCTTCTTCTTCTTCTTCTTATCTATCTATCTATCTATCTAATACTAAATGTCTGTGAATCATGCTTACATCAAGCGCATAATTTACTTTTGATTCTATCCCTCTCTTTAACCTCTCACTCTTTCCACCTCTCTCTTTGTATCTCTCTGCGATTGCGTGAATGCTTATTTACATTCCAGCTTTCTTTAAACAAACAATATTTTAAATTAACAATGTTCTACCCGAATAAGTTAAAAAAAAATTATGATTATTATCAAAAAGTAATAAAAGTAATAGGTACATATTAGGTATATCAACAAATGTTATAACTTAGTTTAGTACCATGTCCCTAAAATTAAAATATTATTAATCGAAAATTTAACTTGCGGCTTGGTAGTAATCAATGTCCATATATATATATATATATATATATATATATATATATATATATATATATATATATATATATATATATGTGTGTGTGTGTGTGTGTGTGTGTGTGTATAAGAGGAGACACTCTTGTAATTCAAACAAGGACGTCGTTTAAAGAAACAGATAAAAAAAACTATTATATTAACTACAATGGCAATGATAAAAATAAAACATTCCTTACTTTTGAATGGTATAATAACTTAATAATATGTCTTTAAAATTAGAATATCATTACTTTAAAATATAAATTGTGGTAATGAGCAAATTGATATATATACATGTATATGTCATCATTTTTTCAAGAAATATAATCTATTTCATTATAGGCTTTTCATTTCTTTGTTTTGAAGTAAGAATTTAAACAAATTATGATTTTTAGTCACAGAGATTTTAATTAAAATCAGTTGGATAGTTACATTGATTTGTATTTACATTGAAGTTTGTATTTCTGAAACTGAAATAAAACATAACACAAAATAAACACATTACGACAAAAATTGAATTGATATCAAAAAGAAAATGTATAATTACATTAAATTCATAAAAAATATGCTAAAATTCATTAGAAAAATTAATATTATTATTATAATTATTATTATTTCTATCATCATCATCATCATCATTATCGTCATCATATTATGATTATTATTATTATTATTGCGCTAGTTACTTATCAGTTAAAACGTACGCTACACACTGCCAATCCCCTGTAAATAATGGACTATTCCGTTTTCATCACGAGAAAATCGGAAAAAAGGCTTATTAGAGACGCTATTTGATTTAAGTAAGAAAATAAGAGAGAGACGGAGAGAAGACTATATCTGTTACATGTGTTTATTTTCTGCTTCAGCGAAATGAGAAAAAACAGAACTTGCCAATTTAAAAACTTTTCATCTGTACCCTTTTACATTTTAAACAATGAGCTGCATTCATGTTTGCCATTGTTATTGCAATATTTTGTTAGACTTGTTAATGTCAAAGATGTTACGGTGCAATAGCGAAATCTCCAAGGGTATTTTATTGTCGTGATACACGCAAGGAGATTAGTCAATCATTAACTTAAGAATGAAGATTCATCAGGAAATGAAAATAAGAAAACCGTGAAAATTTTACCCCTCATCCTCCTCCTTCTTATCCCCCTCCTCTTTCTTTCTTTCTTTCTTTCTTTCTTTCTTTCTTCTTCTTCTTTTCTTCAGATAAGAAAACTGTGAAATTTTCCCTGGTTCGTGTTCCTCCTCTTCTCTACTCTCCCACCCTCCTTCCTACTACCCACCTCCTTACCTTTTCTTTTCTTCTTCTTCTTCTTCTTCTTCTTCTTCTTCTTCTTCTTCTTCTTCTTCTTTATTCCACTTCCTCCTTCTTAGTCTTCTCCTCTTCCTCCTTATTCTTCTTTAGTAGAATTAATCATTATTATCTGGAAATTCGTTCACATTAGATATCTGTAGGTTATCTTTGGAGAATCAGTGATCTTAAACCATTTCCAAGGTCCGTTTCTAGTATATTGCCAGAGCCATATCCACCTGTGGTCTTGATAGACTCTATCCTCCTGTACTTATCTAATTCATGTAGTTTCGATTTAAACATTTTTGGCGCGGTTCTAAGTGGACCAGTTGTCGTGTACCCTGACTATCACCATCATCATCATCATTATTATTATTATTATTATTATTATTATTATTATTATTATTATTATTCCTTTGATTTCTGGTGTGTAATCATTTCTTTGCGGGTCTCGTCCAGAAAGCTAAGCTTAGAAATGACATCATGATATTTTCAATTGACAAAAAAAAGAAAAAAAAAAGAAACACATATTTTATATAGATAAATCCCTTCATAATGTGTGGACTGTGTTCGTGAGAAAAAAAAATTGTATTTCTTTAAGGCATGGGCTTCCAGGAATCACTTCAATTTGTCTACTGGAATCTTTTCCAGCCAATCCGAGGTTTCCAACTAAAAGTGGGATTGTTGATGTTCCCATGTGCTACATTTTTTAGATTTCAAGGTCCTTGTATTTTGATTGCTTTTTGAGGTTTTTCAAAGATACATTGAAGTCCACAAGGACTATCATATCAATAAGAAAGCACTTTTTTGTCTGCGATCTCTAATAACAATTTCTGGGCGGTTTGCTTTGATTGTTCTGTCTGTGTGTATTGTGTAGTCCTATAAAATTGTAACAGGTCCTATCTCCGTAACCGGGTCTGGGTGGTATTCATACCAATTTCTTGCACTTTCCTTTGCGTAAATGTGGCAGATTTTCCAGTGCAGACATTGGCCCACTCTGTTGTGCCGTGTTTTATATTAAGTGGGTGCCAATACCTTGCAACCTGATACAAGATGATTAATTGTTCCTGGGTATTTATCACAAAACCTGCATTTTATGCCAACACAATATTTTAGTATATGTCCTTGATAATTCCTAGTTACCAAGCGCTGCTCCTTCGTAGCAAGGATAAATCCTTCAGTTTCAGCTTTTAACCCTGCACTACGTAGCCACTGATGAGTACGAGGTTTGTCTACATCAGTTTGTTTGCTACTGGCAGAGTATTGGCCACGAAGCCGTTTATCTTGCCATTGATTCTGTATATGGTCGGTGCATTTGTTTTTCCTTTCTTTTTTATATATTTTGCAGATTCAATTAGTGTATTGTGCTTTACTTGTATTTCTGCATCCATTTGAAACTTCATTATTATTATTGTTATTATTATTATAATTATTATTATTATTTACTTTTACACAAGTAGTTTGGGCGGAATAGCTGCTAGCCAAATATATTTAAGCGTTCTGTAGACGCAGTGCCACGGCAATCAACATTTTCATTTCAGTGATATCTTTTGTCGAGGTCAAAGTAATCTATTCGTTTATCTGACATGATTTTACCTATTCCTCTTGTCTATTTACGGTCCACACGTTCTCTTTACTCATTTTCCTAAACATTGTTCACTGTCTGCTGTCATTGTGAAAGCCAATCGAGAAACTATTTTAACTATTACCAATTTTCTACTTTCAATGTTTCTCTATTTCCATCAGTGATACACATTTCAATAGAAAGGATTTAAACAAGTGCAGAGATGGCTTCCCAACAAATATGTCCGACCAAGTCATAGCTCACGGCTTTTCGGTTACCGGATATTTTCCCTTACTCTTTTTTTTTTATCTCTCTTTTCTTCTATATATCTGTTCCTGACACATCCTTCTCACTCTAATCTGCTTTCTCTCTATCCGTCAGTTTGGATATATTATTCTTATGCTCTATTTATCTCTTTTTCATATTGTCCTTTCTCTATCCCCCCTCTCTCTCTCTCTATCCCCCCTCTCTCTCTCTCATACTTTATCATTTTCTTCATTCTAACTCCCTCTTTTTTTTTTTTTTTGCCTGTTCTTATTCCTCTTAGTCATTTTTCTCTCTCCCTTTTTATTCCTTTCTATTTCTATTCCTCATTCTCTTTCTCATTCCCTTTCTTCTCCACTCGTTCTGTTTTCTCTTTTTCTCTTACTTTCTTTTCTTTTCCCTCCTTATCTTATATTCTCACTTTATTTCAATTTCTCTTTCTCTCTTTCTCTTTTCATCCCCCTCCCTATCTCATATTCTTACTTTCTATTTTATTTCGATTTCACTATTTCTCTATTTCTCTCTTTCTCTATTCTTTTTTTACTCTATGTCTCTCTTAAACTATTCCTCTCTTACTCTATTGCTAGCATTCTCTGTATCTTTCCGTGCCATGCTTACATATTTCCAAATGTTTTACATACCCTTCCAATATACAAAATGTTCGTACTTCAATCTCACTACTTCATCTCAAACTGTTGATTGTGTCGAACATAAGTTCGTTATAAAGTTTACTCCAAATGAAAGAAAGTTGCCTCGACTGATAGAAATGGCATTGCTTTTCAAGAAACGTGAAATTCGTTTCCTATTGTTTTTTGAGTTGGTTTCTATACAGGTTTCTTCTTTGAAATATACTGAGATATTCTGACGCCTCCAGAATGATTGCATAGCATCAATACTCCGAAATTCCGAAATTATCATCGGTTTCTTTTTATTTCTGTGTGGTTATATGACGAGGGGAGTCTGGATCAGATCCAAATAAAAAAATAATAGATATTAAATATAAATATATATATATATATATATATATATATATATAATTCTCAAAATGTATATGTATGAATGCGTCTGTGTGAGCGGATGTTTTTGTATTTACACAGTTTTCAACCGATTTCGATCATTTTATTTGTTTGATAGATATTTCTTCATTTCCGATTTTGAGTTCATACTGTTAGCGACAATGGCTCTCCACTACATCCTGCCCATTATAACTCACAGGAACTTTTTACTTTTTACTATCTGTTCTTGGATATATATATTTCATAAAAAATTAAATAAAAATAAATAGTTTAAATTATTACGATAATGTTATCTATATCTAGAATTCTTATAATGTGTGGGTATGTGTGCGTGTGCGTGATCGGATGTTGTTTATGCGTTCCCACTGTTTTCACCCGATTTCGATGAATTTCTTTCTTTTTTTTTTGTTTTTGTTTTTGTTTTATAGATAATTCTTCAATGCCGGTTTTGAGTCCAAATTGGCTGTAAAAAATTACAACCTTGAACGTGAAAATCGAAAATCTTTCATTTTTTGAGGGGCAGACTTTAAACTTACACCGCTCCAAGTGAACGGCAAAAATTCCCAATACTGAAAGACCGATCGATGAGGGGTTGTACTGCTAGTATATATATATATATATATATATATATATATACTAGCTTAAAAGCTGCCCTAACGAGTGACATTTAAGTAGGTTCCTCCGTTAGGTCACTCCGCCTTCAATTTTGTAAATATAAACTGCGAAGATAATATTATATCTTATTAACAAAAATTGAATGGTCTCAAATAAAGAAATCTTTTCTTTCTTTTTATGCGCCGTGTCCTTTCTGGAAGTAAGCGGTCAGAGCACTCTACTTCCCCCTATCCCTTATGGCTCTCAACAGGTTTTGTTTTTCTGCTAACTCCCCCTGACCACGCTCCGCAATCCACCAATCCCAGCCCGCCACGTATGTCATGGGCTGCTTTCCCCTGTCTCTTTTTCCCTCTATTCGTCCGGTGAGTATCACATTCTCCAGGCCCTCCTTTCTCATTACGTGTCCCAGAAACACAGAGAGAAAGAAGTAAAAGAAATAACCAATTGCTAGAAGGGAGTCAAGCGAATTCCACAATCAATCTTCCTGATGTTAAGTATAAGCGTCCTCCTTTCAACTGATGGGTATATTGGTATCGTTCATTTGAAACTCTCTCCTGGATAATAGCCCACAGAGCGTTGAAATAGAAAATTATATTAAGTAGGAGTGACAGGACTTTGGGACTATCCTGCTTTTATAAATATTTTTTCTTCCTCAGAATCAAACGATGAAGATAAAGAGCAAAAAGCTCTCAGTATGTTGCCTGCTTGAGTGGTTCGTTTTTTACGGCTTATCAACCCATTATCATTATTATCAACCTGTTATTTAAAGCTAAAAATATTTATAGAGTGTAAGAATTTGGGGGTGGATAATAATAGTTTAGCTAAGTAAGTTTTACTAATTAACCCATAACTGTGGAGTAAGTGAAAATAATGAATCCAGTGGAACTCGGTTAATTTCAAGATGGCTCTTAGATGACAAACTAATGTAAAGGGTGGTCCGAAAGTATTGTCATCGTCTACCAAAAAGCAATGAGAATAATAGATCATCAATAATACAGTAATGCAAAGCCACCCTTCAACTCATGTGCATTCTGGTAATGTTCACGGGAAACACCCTCCTTGATAGAGAGCGTTAAAATAGAAAATTATATTATATAGGGGTGACAAGCCTTCCGTACTTTTTAAACATTGTCACTTCACCTTTTCTTTCTCTTTATCGCCCAATTATTTTTTTCTTTTTTCTTCTCTCGCTTTCTTTCGATTCAATATTTACGTATTCGTTATTACTTTATTAACACCTTATATTACCTTTCTTCTCCATCCCTTTGCAATATTCCTCTCATCCATGACCTCCACATCTTTCTTTTTCTGTTTCTCTTTTAACTCTTTCCTTTTCTTCTACCCACTTTTGCTTCTTCCTTGCTACTAAATCTTTGTTTTACTTTATTGTAGTTCACTTCTCCTCTTCAATCTTCCTTATAATACTTTTCTATTTTTGTTCCCTTTCTTCTCTCCTATTTGCTGCCTACAACTTATTATTGCTGCAACCTAGGGAAGATTACTGAACAGAATAATCAAACGAAGGTTGGTAATGAACGATAATACCTAGGACAAGAACAACACATATAAGCCCCCAATGAGACCACCTCTTTGCGATGGGTTGCGACCTGTGATAGCTGAGGACGAGATTCTGGTGGTTGACGGCTTCAGGATGAGGTTGCTTAAACTCCTGAATTCCAACACACCACTTTAGCTTTAACATGTGCTAAAGGGTCGTCTGTAGAATCCTGATTCGATCAAACATATCTGGATTATGACAATCTTTCGTTCTGGATTTTCTGAACCTCACTTTTTTAAAATCTGAATCAGTGGACGGTGGCTGTAATGTCTGTATTGTTGACGAGAGATTGTTTATTTCTAATATCCTTTGGTGAGTAATTATCTTGAGAATGGAAACCTAGGGATGCACAGTAGCTGGTTACTTTCTCTAGTGTGAATCTACTGGTTGTGGAGCTCTGATTTTACAGGGAGAATTGGATTCTCCTTTGGCATTTCCCCTACCAATAAAATTTTTATGGATATGGAAAATCATTAAAAAAAAATAAATAAAAAATAAAAGAGCATAAATAGTCCACAAAAATATATCAAGTGCGGAAATGTAAAAGATAGAGAAGCCCTGGTACTCCCAAGATTTATAAACTTGGAATCCCTGGAGACATTCGAATTACAAAATTATCACTTGTTGTCATTGAACAAATTATTTTAGCAGATATAATATCCAAAACAGTTACAAAATTAAAAATGGAACAATTCTTGTTGAGGTTGAACAAAAAAAGTACTTCGACTTTCTTTAAAAATGAAAGAAATTCACACACACAGATAAAAAAAAACATACTCACATCAAACCCTGTATGCATTTAAAGGGCTTGTAAGAAGTCAAGAACTCTCCCTTTGCACAATAGAAAAATTTGAGACGGAGCTAAAGAATCAAGGAGCAAAAGAGTTGAAAAGACTGTCAATCCTCACCGACACATATATAATCAAATTTACTGTCCCCTAAATCCACAGAAAGCTTAAAATTGGATATAGCATGGAAGGGATTAAACCCTACATTGCTAATTTCCTGAATAGTTGTAACTGCCACAAATTTTGGCGCATTGAGTTAAAATGTTCAGTACGAATGGTATGTCCAAAGTGTGAGCGTAAAGACACCAACCAACCACCAAACGAATGCCAGGAGCCATTAGTTTGTGAAAAATGTTCGGGGTCATCCTACATATTCAAATAAGTATGAGCAATGGAGAAAAGGAAAATAGATCCTTTCAATCAAATTAAGTATTCAAGGAATATTTATGTCATTGAAGCACGCAGAATAATACAACCTCAAACAAAATACAGTCAAATCACAAACTGAATGGATATGAAGGGGAAAATACGTATAAGGCCATGTTTCAAGAACTGATGACACTAGAATCAGACAACTGGCCTAAACGTATAAAAGAAATAAGAGAAGAATTTGAAGATTTGCAATTAAACATCCTCTCGAAAGCCCAACATCAAATAAAAACTGAAAAATAATGAAAAAGCACGCCCATCTATTAAGATGAAGCCACCAATCAGCGAACATTTGTGTCCTGCAAATAGAAACACAAATGGAAAAAAAAACACCAATTCAACCATCTCGCTGAACCGGAGTTTTATCTCCACAAACATCGACGGAAATATCTATTCAAAAACAAAATGACACAGAACAAAAATCCCAAAGAAAACATACCAATGATCCTCTTCAAAAACAAATGACTAGCAAAATATTTAAAAAAAAACTTCATCAGAAACCAAAGATAAGTAGAAACTGCTCGAGAAAATGGGCATTGAAGATTTCCCCACCTATAAAATACAAAGCAAATAAACCTCACTGACTCCCACTATGGACCACACAATCTTTCAAAATACCTGCCGTTGGAGAAAACCAAACTTTATGAGCTCATTATACTCCTCGCAAACTTGAACCCTTCTATTGTCTGTTTGCAAGAAGCCCATCGAAAAAAAAACGAAACAAAGTTTAAAACTACACATCTTACAACTTCATTTGTAACAACAGAGAATTCATGATTTACAAATGGCTAAATTTATATCTGTGGTAGATCAATATAATCTTTGGGGTGTTATATTTGATAGAAAATTATCCTTCACACCACACATAAAGTACCTGAAAACTAAGTGCAATAAAGTGCAATGAAGCAATTCAACTACTCAGACTTGTAGGCCACAAGGACTGGGGGAGCTGACAGACAAACTGCAATGAATTCATATGGATCACTGGTCACATCGAAATTGGATTATGGTTGTTTTTAATATGGTGTTGTTTCATTTATTTGCAGCAAGGAAGTCTTATTTGAAGGCGCTTGATACCATCCACCACCAAGAATTGCGTCTCGTCCTGGAAGCCTTTAAAACATTCCCCTTATGTACTGAAGCCCATGAAATGTCACTGATATTAAGACTACAAAAAGTATAACTTCAGTATTATATCAAATTACAATCATGCCCAAAACAAGCTATCATCAAGCTGCACTTTCTATCCATCATATAGATCTTTATTCAACCAGATGATAAAGCGCTATCAAACTTCTTCGCCTTTATATATAAAATCACAGCAGCGAAACTCAATTAAGGAGAACATTAATTTATAAAACAACAATCTCAAAAAATCCACTCTAGTTAATAAAATACCCTACAGTACTGCTAATCATTGCTAAAAACTCTAAACTGTATCCTAACTTATCTGATTGCATGGAAGAAATCCATACGTTTTACATCACACCCAAATTAAAAACACATAGACACCGATGTCTCTAAAATCTTGGGCAGAGTTACGTACTCTACTACCCTTAGCAATATAACAATGCAAAAACGATTGCGCGACAAAGCGTCAATATTCAATGCAGAAAACTTAGCCATGCCTAACATCCATACTAATATTATAAATTTCATTAAAGAAATTAGGAACCACAGGAAAATATATTTAAATAAACTCTTTACCAAACCTTATTACCTGAGCTATTTTGCAAATACTATTATAAAACGTACAACTCCTAAGAAAAAAGAAAAAAACTTAAACGATTTTTTCTTCTATATAACCTCCTGATCAGTAAAGAATATTCACCTGAAAACTTTCTTCGACATTAAATGACCCACGTAAAATAAATTGATCAATCTTTATGCATTTCATTTCCTATTTTTCTTTCTTTACCAATTGGTTGGCTTTTTTATCTTTCACTTTTTTGTCTGTCTCTCTTTTCTTTTTTACATTCTTTCCATTCTTCCTCCCTATCCTCAATTCATTTATTACTTCTTCTTTCTTCCTCGCTTTGCTTCTATCTTTTCTTTCACTTTTTTGTCTGTCTCTCTTTTCTTTTTTACATTCTTTCCATTCTTCCTCCCTAT
The DNA here is from genome assembly GCA_963932145.1 of Acanthosepion lycidas. Lineage (NCBI taxonomy): Eukaryota > Metazoa > Mollusca > Cephalopoda > Sepiida > Sepiidae > Acanthosepion > Acanthosepion lycidas. The sequence goes on along the minus strand of OZ010594.1, from coordinate 74,389,838 downwards.
CCTCAATTCATTTATTACTTCTTCTTTCTTCATCGCTTTGCTTCTATCTTTTCTTTCACTTTTTTGTCTGTCTCTCTTTTCTTTTTTACATTCTTTCCATTCTTCCTCCCTATCTTCAATTCATTTATTACTTCTTCTTTCTTCCTCGCTTTGCTTCTATCTTTTCTTTCACTTTTTTGTCTGTCTCTCTTTTCTTTTTTACATTCTTTCCATTCTTCCTCCCTATCCTCAATTCATTTATTACTTCTTCTTTCTTCCTCGCTTTGCTTCTATCTTTTCTTTCACTTTTTTGTCTGTCTCTCTTTTCTTTTTTACATTCTTTCCATTCTTCCTCCCTATCCTCAATTCATTTATTACTTCTTCTTTCTTCCTCGCTTTGCTTCTATCTTTTCTTTCACTTTTTTGTCTGTCTCTCTTTTCTTTTTTACATTCTTTCCATTCTTCCTCCCTATCTTCAATTCATTTATTACATCTTCTTTCTTCCTCGCTTTGCTTCTATCTTTTCTTTCACTTTTTTGTCTGTCTCTCTTTTCTATTTTACATTCTTTCCATTCTTCCTCCCTATCTTCAATTCATTTATTACATCTTCTTTCTTCCTCGCTTTGCTTCTATCTTTTCTTTCACTTTTTTGTCTGTCTCTCTTTTCTTTTTTACATTCTTTCCATTCTTCCTCCCTATCTTCAATTCATTTATTACTTCTTCTTTCTTCCTCGCTTTGCTTCTTTTTTTCTCTCACTTTTTTACTCTTTCCCTTCTACTTTTCTGCCACCAATTCTACTACTTCTTCCTTTTGCTTTCAGTCAAATTTTATCCTCTTTGCTTTAACTCTTATCCTATTTCCTGTCTTCTTATTTTCCCTTCTTTCTGAACACCTCGACATCTTTCTCCTTTTTTTAAAGATGTGGCTTTTTTTTTCCTTCAGATAATTATTATCACTGTTCTAAGAGCCATTTTATTATTTCTCCTCCCCAAAATTCGCCGACGTTCACTTCATTCCATCCTCTTTCTGTTTCAATTGTATCAAGCTTTATATTTATCACATAGTATTACCGAAACCATTATAAACACAGCCGCCATCATATAGAAATCACAATAATTTTGTCTCACTTCAATTTGAACCTTATCCTTTTATTAGTCTCTCTTTTTTTTTTCATACTCGCATTATAATATATATATTATTATAATTATTAATATTACTGGGTGAGTGAGAGAGAAACACTTCAACAAAGACTGATAAGCGTATACCTGCCACATGCATCACAGAGAAATATACGTGATATGGTAAAAGGTTTTATTAAAAGCTGTGTATAATATGCAGGTGCGGTCCAGTTCGAACTACCTTGAGGATTGCACTTAAGATTACTTCCACGTATGTAGAAGTAACTGTACCCTCGCCATCCCTCCATTATCTTTCAAACGTAAAAGAATAACCAATATTTTTGACGCCTGTACAGTATTATTATTATTATTATTATTATTATTATTATTATTATTAAGGAATTTAGATTTCCCCGCGTGTGATCTCATATATCTGAGACATTGTAACACTTTCACATCTGAGATATTTTAACTATTTACATTGATCGGACTATTGTCCTCATCTTTATTGTCTTATTCACGGCATTTCGAGCGTTGTACGCTCCGGCCTTCTTTAGGTTCTGTCTATATTTAAGAGATGATGTATTGTAACTATTTACACTATTTACACTGTTCGGACTATTGTCCTCATCTTTATTGTCGTATTCACGACATTTTGATCGTTGTACGCTCCGGTCTTCTTCATGATCTGTCTATATTTCTGAGATGAGGTATTGTAACTATTTACATTCTTCCGACTGTTGTCTTCAAATATATTATCTTATTCACGACTTTTCGACCGTTGTACGCCCCGGCCTTCTTCAGAATCTGTCTATATTTCAGAGCTGAGGGATTGTAACTATTTACACTATTTACATTGTTTGGACTATTGTCTTTATCTTTATTGTCTTATTTACGTCATTTCCACCGTTGTACGCTCCGGCCTTCTTCATGATTTGTCTATATTTCAGAGATGAGGTATTGTAACTATTTACACTATTTACATTTTTCGGACTATTGCCCTCATCTTTATTGTCTTATTCACGAAGAAACCCGCTAGTTTTCATTGATCTTTCCAGTATAAGGCAAGGATCTAAATAATCAAGTTTGTTTTTACGGCTTATCACCCTTTTGAGGATCATTTAAAGCCATGAATTATTTTAGATCGTAATAATGTTTCGGAAATAATAGTGATTTATTCATACAACTCCTACATAGCCGAGAGGAGAAGAGGTAGATTCATATATTTACCTAGGGTATTTGCGCGTAAGTGAATATAACGTACCCAACATGAACTCGCCTCCCAAATTTTAAATTCCGAGCCGTTATCTATTACACCACCGCACATCCAAGCGGACACCTATTTGTTACTGACCAGGTTCGGCCAGTATATCAACGTAATATGGTCGCAAGACCTTGAGTGAACAATAACAATCAAGAAAAAGAATTTATATTTAAAAATTTCTTAATATAGAAATATCGACAAGGTCAATCTTGATCATTACTATTATTTACTGATATAGAAATATCAGTTGTAACTTTTATACCACTTTTGGTAACGTTAATTAACTAAAGTCAGGGTTTCTGAAATATTTCCCATTCAACAAATTCACGGTCCAATAATATTCTGATTATTGTTAATTTGATTTAGTTCTTGACAGGAATCGAAACTAATCACGTTTACTTTGTTCTGAAATCATAATCTAATCTTGCTACATGGCAATTTCTTCAAGAACTTGAAGTGACAGATATGGTTTAACACTTGGATGATTAGGATTACATGGGCTGAAAATGTGAAACAGAATAATGTTTTAGGGAAAATAAAAAATAAAATGTCAATTATAATTACAATCAGACAGCGAGAAAGTTTGTTATACACAATAAGAAATAAAGTCTGGACGAACTAAACATTCACATAGCATATTGAAGACAAGAAAGAAAAAGGCGAAAAATCGAGTAATTTTACGATGTGTATTCTTAAAGATTTCGTCCATCTATTACCCTTACGAACCGAATATAAAAATCCCTTTCTTATATATCGCATCTGATTCCACATGTTGACGATATTGGTATTAACAAATACAAAAATTCAAACAAATGCCACTTCAATAAATATACAGTGTAACCCGAATATAAGAGAGTTATCGGGACCGGATAAGGAGTCTCTTATATCCGGGTTTTCTCTTATATCCGGGTTTGGTCTAATTTATATACATTAACACAGGCTCTAATTTGGGACCAGAGAAAATCTCTCTTATATCAGGGTTTCTATTATATCTGGGTTTATCTTATATCAGGGTCTCTTATATCCGGATTACCCTGTAGCACTTTTTTTTCACCCGTAAATAAAATATACATTATTAAATATTTGATCAAGATAATAGAATTTAGCATTTGCAAATGACCCTGATTTTTTTAAATTCCCAGAAGCATGGATAAAAGCGTTCGATTACTCATATACGGACAATATCTATTATCATGGAACATATACTAAGCGGGGAAAAAGAAAACAATAATTAAGAAATAATTTTCTTTTCTCTGGGTGGGGCAGTGTGTGCTTTCACTTGGTGGGAACGGAGAACATTAATGAATAAAAATAAGAACAAAAAAAATATTCCTAGACTTGAGCAGTGGAATGTGAACAGTCTACTCCCATAGATTAAATAAAGTGTTCAGTTCCGAATATCCTGTAGTGTTCTCAGATCGATATACACCTGGGGAGGCCGGATGGTACAAAGACCGAAAAGTTGTGATAACAATAACGGTGAGGACAATAGTCTGAATATAAATTGTGCAAATCATAATTTTCTATCTTTTATATAAAATATGTATCAGTATTTATAACTTTATATTTCCAATCATGATGGATATCTTTCTGTAAATCTTTTTATGCACAGGTTAAAATGGCAACGTTATTTATTCTTAGTGAGAGACGCATCTCGGGCGAGGATGGCCATATTTTACTTAAATGGAAGTTATTCCATGTGATCTGGAGGATTTTGACATCGAAAAGAATGTGTGAAGAAAACTGTTATTTTATATTTTATTGCGATACAAAAGCGCATTTATTAACTGGCTACGCGTTGCTGTTTCCATTATGTGACACTCTAAAAAGAAATGGCCACGTATGTGCATATTCTAATAAAAGCGCATGCGCACCTCTTCATTAATCTGCCATTGTTGGAGTTCAGATAATACAAATAAACACTCATTGCAAGATACAGTGCTTTATTTCAAAAGACTTCACAGAAATAAGGATGTATCTAATTCTCGCTATCTGTATAAATGCAGCTCCAATGCATCAGATATTTAAAGGAAATAGCTAGAGATACCCTCAAAATAATTACCTTTAGCATAATCGTGTTATATTTTGAATGTGTAGCTAATATCCCATAAAAATCTTAATGGATTTTTGCTAAGAGTTTTCTTCCGTTACTAATGTATGTTGCAGAGTGAGGTTCCCACGAAATTGCCTTACTCTATCATCAGATAAATGTTGGAATATTTTCAGCCCTTTTACAGATTTTTATTTCCTTTGTTTTTTGGCTTACATTTTTTTTTATTTTCTCGTTTTTATTTATTTATTTTTTTTATTTAGCTAATTTGTAAGTCAACTTGAGATTAAGTTTTCTACTTATTAAATTTAAATATATTATTTTTAAAACGTTAATATATCATTGAGGGTTTTCCTTTTTCTTCATTGTAATCTGATATATATAAATATATATTTGCTTTTTAATTTTTTTTACAGATTCAGGCAATGACCGATCGAACAGAGTAGTTGATCCAAGAGAAGCTAACAAAAAACTGAGTGAGTTGCTATTTTAAACCTTTTCATTCAGAACCAACAATTCCGAAGTCATTTTACCATACAAAAAAAAATGAAATAAATGTTTTCTTTTTTTAGAAAAAAAAGTAACAAAAAAATCAATTTAAAAAATCTTTTAATTATAATTTCTTTTGTTGTTGTTGTTGTTGTTGTTGTTGTTGTTTGTCCCAGGAAGAGGCGGTATTTTTTTTTATCCAATGTTTTTGTCTATTTAATTATTTTCTTTTCCTAGCGCCTTTTTCCATTATTCAAATTATTATGTTTGGGTTTTTCCCATAATTGACCTGTCAGATCATGAAAAAGACATATTTGTGTTGGTTATTGGTTTATCCTAGGAATTTCAGTAAGAATTACATTCTTTAATAGTCCAGTGTGCACTTTTGTCTTCTCGCTTTGTAACTTATATGACATTTTATCCCACTTTTGTTTTGTTTTTGTTTTCTTCTCTGCCGTCCCTCTTGACTCGTCGTTTTCCGTTTATTTCTTCAGTTACTGCCTTTTCTGTCTAATTGTCTTCACTTCTTTCTTTATCGTTATTCTCTTGGGGTCACCAATTTTCGCACACATTTCATTTTCTCTTCTCCTTTTCTCACTCCTTGTCTCTTTTATTACCATTTCTTTTCCTTTCGTTACTTTCTCTCTTTACCGACATTTTATGCCCCCTTTTATGTCTCTGTTCCTGTTCATATTTCATCTCCTTTCATTCCGTTTAACTCAGTATCTATCATTTCAGCTTCTTATACACATCCTCTTTACGCAGTCCTCTGTCACTGATTTCTCGCTTACACTCTTACCTTTTCTTTTTTTGTTGTTTTACTTTCTATTATGACAATTTTTATCGCCTCTTGAATTTCTCAGGCTCTTTTGTTTTGTTTTTCTCTTTAGAGAATGGTATTCTAGTCTTTACTTTTTCCGATTATCTCTTTGCCTTTCGGGTAAACCTTATTGAACCAGGAGCTGAGATGGTTCCGAGCATCTGTTTTAATCCCCATGTCATTTCTTCCGTCTTCAAATAGACTATTATTTATCCAAGTAATTTCCTGTCTTTCACGAACGTTAGTCCCATCCAATTATTTTTACCGAACCATGAGGCCAACCACCAGAATACCCGGAACCTAGAGTTTGTAGAGAAAACCTTAGGGAAATATTAATTGATGCGTGGCTTTCATGTCTTTTTATATCAATTTTTGAAGAGTGTGAAGCCAGATATTGCAATTATCACATGTGTTAAAAGTTTTCCTTTTAATATTTTACATATATTATATATTTTATTATAGCGCTTCAATCACTTTATCAATATTAACTCATCTACCAACAACGAAACAACAAGTCTATCAGAGTGTGCTGCAATGAAATAGTCATCGAATTTCAATGAAACCCTGGAATTTTAAAGAATCTCCATTGCTAAGTATGCTTTACATGCTTTACAAAAAAATTATTTTTAATTAGTAATTCATATAAAAATGACATAGCTTGGTTAAAGTGTTCGGCTCAAACTTCCGGGAAAGTTACCCACTCGAACGTTAAAAAGGAGAGAAAAGCAACCGAAACACTGTTATTATAAAAACAAAGGTACGCATACTGGTTCAGGTAGGAGTAGTCGGCAACCTCCAGTCTCGGGACACGAGGGTGTGAGCTAATGTATGTGGCATATACATTCCAAGAAGCAATTCATTTTCTTCAAAACCTACAATGCCAACCTCTAGTTTACGCTGCAGTTATGCTGAGTCTCTTTTGGCTACATCTACAGTAATAGATATCAGGAATGCCATCCCGCTCGAACTCACAGCCACCAACATTTCAGACTTCCTTATAGCACAAACATTGACGGCTTCCGAGCAGTTTCATATACACAATTTTGTTTAAAAAGCTTAGGTCAAATCGTGATATTATTTACAGCTATATACCTGCAGAACTAGAGACTAGAATCGTCTACATAGGTCGATATTAGCAAGAATGGCCCCTAATTGAAACATTGACGATGGTAAGATTTGAACCTGAGTACACATTAGATTAAACACACAAATGTATCGGATTATCATCTAACCTACATAGTTTGATAGTGAAAGGTGTTTTGGAATAATACATGAGCAAATATACGAGTTTAAGCCAAAAATCATCCACTCTTTTACCATAACATATCTTTAGGTTTATCTTACTGATTTCTGCACATGCGTGCTTATTTTTGGTAACTCTTTGGTCGCATGAACTCGATCATGTCAGTTTTCTTGCTCCTGTTACAGTGTAAACAAGCACCCCCCACTTCTAACATTGTGCGCTAAAGAGGATATTTTTTGGATAAACCTCGTATGTACTATTTTTTTTACACGTGTTCACTCTATAAAAACAACCCAAGAGCCCCTCGTGGTAGAAGACTACTGAAGGAGTTTTTTTTCTTTCTGTTGTTGTGTGAGTGTTAAGCGTAAGAGGTAACAAAAGCAATTTAGAAAGTTATGTGGGAATGATAACGGTTAACCCTAAACAGAAACAAATTACGATTTTCATAGTCGAGAAAGCAAACTCTTGGGATTCGCTTACACAAAGCAGTGGTTTGTGGTAAGAAACTGAATAAAATTAACTTTTCACTAATGAAATATGGAAAGAATGAGGGTCGTTTGCATTGGTATACGGGGCATGGCAGATCTAAGCTCTGAGGGTTAAATAATGTCGCATGCCTGAACATTTCCCGTGGAAATAGCGATGGATTAGCGAGAGACTTGCAACGTTTCTTCTGTGGAAAAGGGGTTGGTGGATTGAACATAATTCATCACCAACAAGTCCGCGGAAACGCATTTGCGCCCCATTAAGACTGGAAAATGAAACCTAGGCAGCTACAGACCAGATATGTACTCCATTTTCTGTTAGATATGATTCTAATCAACAATCCTGTGATACGTGTAACTGACGCAAAAACTAAATTGTTTTACCTAAATTAGTCTTGACAGGTAAACTGCTTGCATCACGTTGCCTATGGTTACATTAAATGACGTTCAAGGCATAATTGTAAAACCTTAAAAATGAACAGTTCCACAAAATAATAAGTGAGGAATACTGATAAGGACCTCAAATTACTTTTTTGAAAAAAAAAAAAATCAATTGTATAATCAAGTTCCATTTTGATCACTAGGATTATGCAAACATATAAATGAGAAATAATATAGAAAGTTATTTGTATAATAGCTCTCCCCAACTTCCTTTACTTCTTAGATCTAATTAATATTTGTCTCTGCCATGCACTTAAACAATCTCGTCAAACTAGGTAATTGGTTAATTTCCACCTTCTCCTTTTGCCAGTCAATTTATCTAAGCCTACTTTCCTCGTTATATCTCCCAGAAATTTCAACTATTTCTAATTCTAATTATATTTGTACCTTTTGTTCTTATTTCCTTAAAACGGTTTCCTCGCTCGCATGTTGCATCCATTGTATTCACGGTATTAATCTGTAGTACCACATCTCTGCAATTCTAATCTTTACCCGTGAGGAAATTGTTCAGCGTTCACATCCATACAGGAGGATTCAAATTACATCGCATTACAACACATCTTTTAGATTCTAACGATTTCCTTTTCCTTAAAAATTGGCCAATCTTGGGCCAATAATACCCATCGCTAATCTGATATCAATTTTTTTTAAAATATCCAGGATTACTTGTAGATTTTTAAAACAAAAATGTTCGGGATAAATTGATAATTAATAAAAATCAGTTATTAAATGTAGATACGTAATACAAATTTATTCTCACTGTCTAAAAGTGAGAAGATACGTATTAATGGTTGGATTGAAATTATTTACGAAGCTACATAAAGAGTTCACATCAATTATTACAGATTTGTGAGTCTCGGAGTCATTTACCTGTTAGCTACGAACATACTGTGGGTATCACAAATTCAGCGCTGACTGTAAACTTAGAATTGATTTCAAATTCAACCTTATATCAAAATAGGTTAACAGATCTACAAATACATAAGAACACATATTTTATGAAATAGCTGTTTTTCACACGTTATTTTCGACAAAAATATTTTGAAAGAATTTTATTACACATACAAACGTGTGTGTGTGTGTATATATATATATATATATATATATATATATATATATATATATATATACAAAATTTACTTGAGCTGAAAAGCCCGTTGTAAAGGCGAAATGGCCATTCTTGAGGCGGGGGTGATTTTCATCTATTTGTAATTCATATATGCTCTATAATGAATACATTGATCTCTTTTCTGCTAATTAGTTTTAATATTTGATATTACCAAGATTTACTTCGATTACTTACCACGGATTTTTAACTATACACACACACACACACACATAGACATATATATATATATATATACATATATATATATATAATATTAGTGGTCAATGTATATATATATATATATATATATATATATATATATATATATATATATATATATATGATCATGATACGAACCTGAATTCTGTCCACAAATATGTAAACATTAGGTCAAACCAAACCATGACTGTTATTAAGCACATCCCCAGGGGTGGGGGTTAATTGTACGATCTCAAGACTTCCGTCCACAAAGGAGATGTACAATTGTAAGAAAAAACAGAATATGAAAATGCTTTGAGAGAAGAGTGGTATATTACCAACTTGGTTTTAAACCTCGTGTTCAGACTAAAAATAAGACTAGAAACTGGGATACAATGTTTTAATTTGAAGTTAAAAAAAATTGAAAAATATTTTTTTTTAAGTTACTGGCTAAACATGTTCCTAAAAACTCTTTATTAGCAAAGGTGTTTAATAGGAAACATTTCAGACTGAGTTACAGTTTCATTGTTAACGTTAAAATTTTGGAGACGTAATGTGGTGTAAGGGACGAAAAGAAGTTAAGCAACTGTAAGAATAAAAAGAACTTTTGATTGAATGGGGAGTGCTACACGGAAGGCATCATTTACATTGTTGAGATAAGAATGGTTTCATGAAAAAATACATTCGATGTACGGAGGGCCCATTCAAAAAATTGATTTTATGACCATGTTTCGTCTTTTAGGTTGAAACACAATAGATATACCAATCTGTCTGAATGTGTCTGGAAATACAAATAAAGGTATGGTAGATGCCCTTGTGTGAAGTGGAGCATCGTAAGGAAACTAAGACTTGGCACAATTCGTAGTAAACTCTTTACTTGAGATGGGTGCAAATGTTTTTGTCAGACATCTGTGAAAAAGTGAACTGAAAATGTGACTGTCTATATTTCTGAGATGAGGTAGATGTACATTATTTACATTATTCGGACTATTGTCCTCATCTTTGTCGCCATATTTATTACAACGTTTCGGCCGAAACGTTGTAATAAATATAGGGACAAAGATGAGGACAATAGTCCGAATAATGTAAATAGTGAAAATGTGACATTTAAATTTTAACACTATTCGCCGATTGCACTTTCCGTGATTACAATATTTTTACGCCACTCGTACCACACACGCACGCACGCGCGCGCGCACACACACGCGCGTGCGCACACACACACACACAAAAACCACGCGCGTGCGCAGCTACCCAAACCCGAAACAAAAGAGGAAAGAATCGAACTAAAGAGAAAAAGCTTTTTCACGGCGCCATTTTCGATATCGTAGCTCCCAATTACTGTCCAGAAAAGAGAAATCCAGTGAAATCAATTTCAGACTCCTCCAATAAGAGGATTATTTTTTGTGCCATGTCAAATGCAAATTCTACCAATTCCACAGAAGAAAAATGCCAAAATCGAAAGATAATAATAATCCTAATAACCATAACAGATGCAAGGACATAATCCTCTCTACGAACTCCGTAACAGCCACCATCAAAAACCCGTCCAAACGTAACTAAAAATTCTTGACACAACCTCAAAAAAGAAAGATATAGTTATCACCGAACATGATAACAACAACAGGATAGAAACAGGGTAGATATGAAATAAGGTAGATATGAAGTAAATTGTAATAAAAGCCTAATGGTTTACATTTTTTTAAATCCAGAAACCCCAATAATGACTATTTTTAAAATCGCATAAGTATGCTGCAAAAACATTTAAAAGCACTGGTAATTCATTATATTCTATCTGGCAATAATTTCGATTTAATAAATGCACCTTCTGATCAAGAGAGAAAAGGATTTTGCTAGGAAGCAAATATATAGAGAGCAGGCTACTCTTGTAATTTTCAAGTACGATAAATAATATTACTGATAATCAAAAAACGAATACAATGTGGTATATGAGATAATAGAAAAAAACTGTGCTCGGAGTGCGCTGATTTCACATTCAAAAGTTACCAACGGCTTTAAAACATCTATAACAACTTCTGGTTTCTAGTCGTCGGATCTGATATAGTATTAGGTTGGGGCAAAAATAATGATGTAATAATGTCGTTTTTTGACGTTTTTTAACGTCAAAAAAACGACATTATTACGTCATTATTTTTGCACCAACCTAATAATTTAAATTATTGCTGTGTTATCCTCAATCAACACAAGCTATTTTCATTCAGACAGATTTGTCTTTCATTCCAATCTGAAAATGCCAAACATAATTCGCGTCTTTGCCGAAATGTGTCGTTTAATATAATTAAACTTGTTACGTAATGCTAAAAGTATAGTTTTACGGTATCAGGCATAATGCGTGTGTAATTATGAAGTTGGACACTGAGAGCAACACCGATTGACGACGTTCAGTTTTATCACCTCTCAATATTTGTGTGATGTAGTATTATAGCTATTTACACTATTTGCATTGTTGGGACTGATTTCCTCATCTTTATTGCTATATTCACGACGTTTCGGCCGTTGTACACACCGGCTTTCTTCAGGTGATATTTGTTGGAATTTGGAACCTTACCGAAATTCCAATAAATATCAGGTAAAGAAGGCTGGAGCATACAAGAGCCTAAACGTCGTAAATTTGGAAATGAAGATGAGGACAACAGTCCGAACAATTTAAATAGAGTAAATGGTCTGTTTCATGTTTAAATGCAATCTTCAATCTCTCCTGAAGCATGAAACAGAACATAGCTATTTTGTGGTTACTCATAATAAAATTCTCTCTTCTAACTGCAAAGGTACATTTGGAGGAATCTTTAACTACTAATATTGGTTTGGTTTGGTTTGTTTTACGCCATATCAACCTCAACCTTAATGGAGACAAGATGCTAATTGCTGATAATATCCTTTCCAAAACTATATTGCTAGCAATATTTTTGTTAAAAATCTATTACTGGTAATGTATTGCTAGTAATTTTTTTTTTCTTCAAAAATTCATTGCTGTATATATTTTTTTATAAAAATGTATTTCTGGTATCAAAACCTAC
>OZ010594.1:74370104-74375104 GCA_963932145.1 Acanthosepion lycidas | reverse complement strand
CTATCATCAATTATAGTACTAACCAGAAGAAAAACATGAAAAGAAAAATCATTTGGTATACACATCCGTTCAACCAAATCGTTAGTATTAAGCTCGGACATAAATTCCTAGCCTTAATTGAAAAACACTTTCCTACAAATAGTAGACTTAGTAAAATCTTTAATAAAAACACCCTAAAATTAAGTTACAGTTGCACTGAAAATCTAGAAAATATAATAAAAAACACAATAATAAAATCCTGAATAAACTCGCATGACAGAATAGTATTAATAAAAACCCTAAACTTAAATTAGACAAAAATAGTGAAAAATTATGTGATTGTAGAAACCCAGAAGACTGCCCGTTGGAAAATATATGCCGCGTAAAAGCTGTGGTATACAAATGTACTATCTCATCCATTGATAGTCCTAACACTAATATGATATGCATTGGGGCTACGAAGAATGAATTTAAAACCAGGTGGAGACAGCATAAAAGCTCCTTCAACAATATTAATAATAGAAATCAGACATCTCTATCAAAATATTTTGGGCATTTGAAGGAAATGAATAAAACACCAAAAGTAAAATGGAAAATTATGAACAAAATTAGAACTTGTAAAACTTGGGATGACCCATGCCCTTTATGCCTACATGGAAAACTACACATTATCAAGTTTCTAAATAATGTAAATTTATTAAACAATAGGCATGCATTAACGGTATTTCCCGACATCATCAAATTTTCGCATTGAATAATTAGCATTAAAAACAAACAAACAATTAAATAATAAATACAAATTTTAAACGCCATAGTCTAAATAAAAAATTTACAAGCCCTACCCAGTCACATAAAAAAAACAAAAAAAACCTTTATGAAGACGTCAAAAAAACAAACAAATGTTAGCTAATTATGACATTTCAGGAAAGATAATAAAATAAAAAAAATATATAAATCTCCATAGACACTTAACGGTTAATCAGACTAGACGATGTCATCTTCCACTTTAAATTTAGACACCCCAACCTTACCCTGACTTGACCTCTTTGAATGTAACTGAGATATTGATACAAATTATTAACCCTTACGCCCCTTTTTTTAAATAATTGCTCTAGCCGTTACCATAGTAATTTTAATTTTAAGACCGTCCTTTCCTCCAAACCCCCACTTTTCTGCCCCGTGCCACATTTTGTACAATTGTACGAATAAATATTATTCCAAAAATTTCGCTTGAAGATGGAACAGAGCTTGGTACTTTAATTCAGTTTAATTCAAATAATTATACTGAAGCTTTCGTTTCTTGTTTTGAAACATGAGAACACTTATGTAGCGAAGGAATCATATTTTTAAATAAATAATTATATATATATATATATATATATATATATATATATATAATGAACATATACATCTATAGATATAATGTTTATATAATACATACACATGTATTATGTTTATATATCATGCATGCACACAGATATTTATACATATATATGCATATATATATAATGATTATATAATACATATATATATATAATGTTTATATAATACATACACATACATATATTTATATAATTTTTATATAATACATATATATATATATATAAAGTTTATATAATACATGCCCACACACACACACACATACACCTATACATACACCTATACACCCATACCAAACTTATACCTGAGAAACTTTTGCAATGATTGCCAAAAATGTGTGCTGCAGTAATCATGTCTAAAGGAGGATATTTTTTGAAGAGCAAAATTTAGTTATTTTTTTTTTTTTTCTTTTTTTTATGATAAAATTTTTAATAAAAAAACATCTTTTTCAGCCATGTATAATAATTTTCTTTTTTTTAAATACAAAATCTTCTTTGGGAACTAATTTAAAAAATTCACCAAACTCTTTTGTAATATATATATATATATATATATATATATATATATATATATATATATATATATATATACATTAGGTTGGTGCAAAAATAATGACGTAATAATGTTGTTTTTTGACGTTAAAAATACGTCAAAAAACGACATTATTACGTCATTATTTTTGCACCAACCTAATATATATATATATATATATATATATATATATATGTGTGTGTGTGTGTGTGTGTGTGTGTGTGTGTGTGTTATTTCTGACAGGCCACTCCATAAAAGAGAAAGAGACTTCTGCATTCCTATAAAACTCCGCTATAACTGTCCCACAATGCGAGCTATGCCTCCTTACTGAGTCAACAGAGTAGTTGGTGGAAACAAAAGAAATAAGCTGCCAGCTCGCATTTACGAGTATTTGAAAAATTATAGGATAACAAAACACCCCACATTATCACTTGGTTAACAAAGAGCATTGTTTTGAGCGGTGGCTTGAATTCTGTTGCGTTTAACACTATTTTTCTGCATTGTTCCTTACAATGTATTCAGCGAAATGAATATAGATAAATCTATACTACGTGCGTAAGTTCCATATAAAAATATATCATATATGACAAATGCTTAAGGGTGAATATCTCATTATCTTACGTCGCCTGATTTTTCACTCACAGGATACGCACTTCATATTCTGCGATTCTGAGCCGTCTCTTCATATAAGATTTTGCAACATTGAATAAAACATCTACACTTTTAAAGAGTTCTTCCCTACTTAAATCCATTTAGATTTTTTCTTCGATATTTACCCCCGAAAATGTATGCCCGTTACACTCGCAGTATTAACATATATCTCCGCCTAAAATGATAGTAAGTTGATTAAAACTTTCAGGAATATAATGACATTATTTGAATAACTCTTCAAGTTATTAATATAATCCACCGTAAAAGATATAAATACACACATACACACACAGCAATATACATACATCATTATTCATATATATATATATATATATATATATATATATATATATATATATATGTGTGTGTGTGTGTGTGTGTGTGTGTGTGTGTGTTAACAAATGTTAATAAGGGTTTTTGTATATTATTTGAATTGTTCGCGAAGATAGATTTATCGCCATTTAAATCATTAACCTTTGTATTTGTTTTCTGTATGAATAATTCATGAATTTGTAAATTAATTGCACCTTTATTGAAATTAAAATAACTGAGGCAAGTGCAACTTTCGGATAATAAGTGCGACATTACTGTAATTATTGAACAATATAGTTCATGCCACTTTGACGGAAAATCTATCAGTAAAAAAGAATTCTCTTATCACTACATTTGTACATAAACGCAGAACTTAAAATTTAAATTCAAACTCACCGTTTCGACTGCACGTTCCAAAACAATAACACATTTCTCATAGCATTTTTCGGATTACAACCATGTTTTCGTTGTCCACTTATAACTAAGAGTAAGAACAAGAACACAATCTATTTCATACCTGAGGATGTCTGTAGGAACAGACGAAAGCTTGTAAAAATAAAAAGACCTATTATAAAACAGGATCTTTTCATTCATAAACGGGTTCGGGGTTTTTGTATATTATTTGAATTGTTCGCGAAGATGGATTTCTCGCCATTTAAATCATTAACCTTTGTATTTGTTTTATGTATGAATAATTTATGAATATATATATATATATATATATATATATATATATATATATATATATATATATATATATACACACCATCGGATCTGTTTTCTTTAGTGTGTGAGTGTGGTGCGGTATTTAGGTCGTGTATATCGTCCCTTTATAGTATTGTGTCACAGAATGCACAGGAGAGGCGTTGAGGCTGTGTTTTCTGCATTCATTAATTATACTTTGTAGAGTTATTAGGAATACAACCAACCGATTATATATAAAGAGATCGTAGTCATCCAAGGCTGGTTAGGCGAGTAATGATTAATAAACTCTCTCTCTCTCTGTATATATATATATATATATATATATATATATATATATATATATATATATATATATATATATATAAATATACACGCACACAATTCTCTTAATGGAAATTATACTTACTTGAATAAAGGTTATTTTTGAATATCTCAGGAACCATGATTTAAAAGTGAAAATATTCAATATTTTGCAAATATATTAGAAGAGTAAAAGCATTTGCCTTGCTCTTTCGGAAGCTGTTGTACAAACTTTCCTTCTAACTGCTCATTGAGCACTTACAAAACTTGCCCAAGGTTAGCTGATATATTTCAACACATGAGAATCAAACGAATGTGCAAAGACCTTACTAAAAGTAAACAATCCAAAAAAAATCCAATGCTGATATGCCAACGGAACCGTAAACTTGCAATCGGATTTTCTGCAAAATAAGCGCTCTTTCGGTTCTCCTACTCACAAAGAACGTACTATTTGTGCCAAATACGTTTGGATTCTTTGCGTAAAAGAACCGCTTTTTTTTTGGAGAGGATGAAAGTTCCCAACGTTATATAGTTAAAAAGAATTTGGAGAATAATAATAATAAGAATAATAACAACAACAACAACAACAACAATAATAATAATAATAATAATAATAATAATAATAATAATAATAATTGTAGTATGCATTGGTTTTATTTGTTAAGCAATATTGTATTTTTAAACTGACGTTCTTTTTCTTGTCTTTGTGACATATTTGTGTTCCTTACGTGTTGGAAAAATTGACACAAATCAGTAATCTAGTTATCTGTATCCGAGTGCAATCCTAAACCCTGCCCTAGGCAGTTACAGAGATTTTTGCATTATTGTCATTCACAATACAGATCGTACGAAATGTTCGTATACATTCTCCTAAGTTCTTTTCAGGAAAATGGAATTTATGATAGAGAAAAAGAATTAAATTCTTAATAAATGTCAAATATCCCATTAGATAAATAATGGTGTAAGAGCTAGGAGAAATGTTATTTAGAAAAAATCTCGCTTTCAACCGTAATCATTTAAGCTGCGTTTTTAACTTCTAAATAATTTGATAATTCATTGTTTATTCTTCCCAATCATTTAATATTATTTTTTTTTTTTATCTACTTGCGTTTTCATTTTGTCGCTACTAAATCTTGGTTTGT
>OZ010594.1:74360104-74365104 GCA_963932145.1 Acanthosepion lycidas | reverse complement strand
ATTTATTACATTGGTAAACTAAATTAAAGATTAGGTTTCATTATTTAATAATAGAATTTGAGGGTAATATTAATTTTCATTTATTCATATATGCCTCACAAATGCATTCATGTGAATCCCTACATACATACGATCATTAACAAGTAAAAAAAAAAAAAAAAAAAAAACCTTTGAGATAATTTACACAAAAAAAATTCATTTATCCTCATACATAAACTATATATACATTTTACAATCTTTATCTATATTTCAAAATATATATAGATTTCACAGTTAAAATTTAATTTTATCAGTGTGATTTCGGAAGTGTTTCATTTTAAAGGAATTTAGCTAATATTATTACTATTATTAATAGTCAAATAATGGTATATTTAAATTTAAATCATCAATTTAGAAATGAAACTCCCTTCAGAAGAAAATAAAATTTAAACTATAGAATATTACAAAAGAAGGACATTACAAATAAAGAAAATAAATTAAAATGTCATTAGAAAGACCCAATATTTCATTTAAAATCAATTCATGCACGTACGCACATATATACATACACACACACACATATATATATACATATATACATACACACACACACACATATATATACACATATACATACGATCATTAACAAGTAAAAAAAAAAAAAAATAAAAAAATAAAACCATAGAAACACTTTAGATAATTTACACAAAAATTCATTTAACCTCGCACATAAATTATATATACATTTTGCAATCTTTATCTATATTTTAATATTTGAAATATATATAGATTTCACAGTTAAAATTTAATTTTATCAATGTTATTTCGGAAGTGTTTCATTTTAAAGGAATTTAGCTAATATTATTACTATTATTAATAGTCAAAGAATGGTATATTTAAATTTAAATTTTAAATTTAGAAATGAAACTCCCTTCAGAAGAAAACAAAATTTAAACTATAGAATATTACAAAAGAAGGACATCACAAAATTAAGAAAATAAATTTAAAATGTCATTAGAAAGACCCAATATTTCATTTAAAATCAATTTATGTACGTACGCACATATATACATACACACACACACACATATACATATATATATATATATACATCCACACATACATATATACATCCACACATATATACACATATACATACATATACAATTCATATATCCATATACAAATCTATATATCAAAAAATTAATCTAACCATTTAATCATCCGTATATATATATACAGAGAGAGAGAGAGAGACATACTCATATACACATACACACCCTTAAATAGATATACATTTATATATAAGCACAAAATCCTACATACAAAACAAAATATAAAAAGAGCACATATATACATATATATATATATATATATATACATACATATACATATGTACACTTACCAAATATAAATTCTAAGGTAATTACGTCTATATACATATATAGATTACAAGTAGTTTAAAACCATAAAAACACACATGTTTAAGTACATGTACACACACATATACTTGTACATACATATATAATATACATATACATACAAAACAAACATTAAAACATTTATACATATACATCCACACCCATGCAGCATACACGTTAAAAAAATATAAAAAATATTCAGTATTCAAACATGCTTCATATTAGTAATACCTATACTCACACACGTGTATATCTATTTATACATATATATCCATACTACCATACATATGTGTCCACAATATAAATACATAGTTACCCTTATCTATAATGTTCATATATATATATCTAAATAAGTTCACAAAAAAAAAAAAAAAAAAATTTTAAGTTCCAACACATTTATCAAAGAGCACAGTGTCAGTATTTTCATATATTCATTTAAAACAATTTATATTTTCTATTTATATATCTACACATACTTTTTTAAACTGAGGTGATTCTTATATATATATATATATTTATATATATATATATATATATATTTATATATATATATGTTTGTGTGTGTGTGTATGTGTGTGTATTGATCTTTCTTTCTTTCTCCTCCTTTACCACTCAACTCACCCTATGATTTTTAATATCCCTCTGAGTATTCCTCGGTGCTTCTCGTGGGGTTGACACTCCTCTATTCTTATTTCTTTCCTTAATTTTTTTAATTCTCTTCGCCTTACGGTTGGCAGTTTAGAGAGTCTGTGGCTGACGTGGCTTGCCACATACAAACCTCTCTGATGCCCTCGTTAGTCCTTTTATTATCGTCTTGAACTTAAACCGTCCATCCACGTCTCTCTTTGTAGTTGACTGGTGTATCTCGCAAATGTCAGTGTCGCAATCCTGCCAGGACCCATTGTTCTTCGTTGGGGGCCCCATTATCTTCATTCGGAACTCCGTGACCAGGGTGAGTGGAACTGTAGATTGGACCTACTGGAATCTATGGTATGACTCCTGGCCCCGCACCTCCTCCGTTTTACCAGGGATTGTACCTGCACGTTGCTCCTGGTTACTCCCCTCAAGGCATTTCATCCGGCTTTGATTATCTTCAAGCCACTCTGATTTTTGCAAGTTTTGCTGCATTTGCATCTGTTCGTAATCGATTAGGAATTTCCGTACGATTACATTAAACCCGTCCTGATGGGATCTCTTCCGTCCCACTTCTTGTGATCCCCTGGTAGGTATGATGCATTTAATTAAGTCATAGAATTTTTGGGTTGCTCCTCGCGGAGCATGCAAGATGGCAATCTAATCCGTCCTGCCCCACTACCCTCTTCCCTGGGTGCCAATCGTCTCTCCAATCGGCACTAGAACTATTCCCTGGTAGCCAACTGGTCCGTAAATGTTAACACCAGAGTTTATAATTGCATAATACATTCTAGATGCATCAAGGGTGGTCTTCATTGATGCACTGTCCTCATCACCGATTTCGTTTTTCCATCATATCGGCTCAAACATCAACCCCGACCTGACTCTTTACAAAAAATATTCCAACATGCCTAGGATTCATACCGATTTTATTGACATACGTCAGTCAACATCAGCCAATGAAAAAACGCTTTATACATTCCTCCCCTACATACTGTTGTATTTTTACTTCATCCGGTTTCGATTCAAGTTACTTCCCTTGGATTCTTACCTAGGTAAGCGGGTCTACTTCTTGCACAGATTAATCCAAATATATATATATATATATATATATATATATATATATATAAATTTGTAATAAAAATAAATTTGGAAATAAATATGTCCTTGGTATGACGATAAAATATATCCGCCAGCAAGTCTTCTGATCAGGAGATTGGAGGATTTGACGAACGTGGAACCCCCTTTTAGTTGTTGTTCCCATGTCCGCCCTGACGCGGAGTAGTAGCACCTGTTAGGATCCAAACAATTAGCAAATAGTGCTTACAAGGGATGACAAGGCTCTTTGGTGGTATACAACACGTCTGGTCTAGGAGATGGAAAACTCTTATAAGAAAAACCTGAGGTCTATTATCTGCTTTTTCTGTGTCATTTATTTGCACCGACTGAGTTTATCAATAGATCCGAAAAGAGTGAATGGTTCTACATCAGACTTCACCACTTTAATCAAATCACTTGTCTGAGTATTTCTCGGGATTTGTTATCAGTTCCTCTCATACATCGAAACCGACGGGAGTGTCCATGATATATATATATATATATATATATATATATATATATATATATATATATATATATATATATATATATTATGAAATGAGCCGACAATTATTTTAAGACATTTTATGTTTATATATTCTTTTTATCGATACAAATATTTAAGTAAACGCTCTGTTTATAATAAATAGTATTAAACAATATTTACCGGCCTGAAAATTTCTCGGACATTCAGGCCGGTAAATGTTGTTTAATACTGTTTATTATAAACTTAAATATTTGTATCTGTAAAAAGAATGTATAAACATAAAATGTCATATATATATATATATATATATATATATATATATATATATATACACACACACTCACACACACATATATATATATATATATATATATATATATATATATAGATAGATAGATAGATAGATAGATAGATAGATAGATATTAGTGGTAAATTTACACAAACATATGCAAAATACATAAATATATATATACATACCAGAATACACATACATATATATTTTGTATTAAAAAAAATCCATATTTATATATATAAACACAAACTTAACATAAGATAAAAGCCTAAAATATAAAATAATCTGAGTGATAAATTACAGTTTCTGCATAACTCAATATATTCTAATAATATTATTAACACAATAATATCAAAATCTACTACTTAAACTTTTATGCACTAAAATAATCCTCAGGCAGATAAAATATGAAAGCAACAGCTATAATCCGACTGGCATATATGTACTACCACTGATCTATACTTTTACACACATACTTATTCTTATGCCTGCATACGGCAATAATCTTGTTTCACTTATTTAACACTAGGGTTTTCTTTTTTCAATTAGGCTTTGCAGGCTTCTATAACTCCCTTATATTTGATCTTGTTTTCCGCTTCTAATAATGTCTTAATAGTAGGTAGAAAGTGCATAGAATGCATGTTCCAATCTTCTTTGATAAAATAGAGAAAATCGTTGAATTCCGGGAGAAATTAAGCTATTTTCGAAAATTCCGTTTCAATTCTTTATTTTTTTAATAGTTTTCTTAATTTACTTCATCAGTTGTTTCGTTACTGTTTATGTTTTGGTGACGGACTTTGTAATGATCAGATGAGTATTAGTATATGTTCTTTTTCTGTGGGAATCTTAAGTTTAGTAAGGTCATTGAAATGTGTTACAAAGTGCTTTTAAGGCTTGGACATTTATGTGGAGGGCTTGATTAATATGATGTTTTGATTTCCCCTACATTTAGCACATTGTCTATGTTGCTTGGCTTCATGAATTTCATTTACAATTTTCCAGGGATAATGGTTTCTCAAAGAATTAATTATTTTTTCTAATTTTCTTTGTTGATTGTTTGATGTTTTCCCTTCCACCTTTTCCTCTAAT
>OZ010594.1:74355104-74357604 GCA_963932145.1 Acanthosepion lycidas | reverse complement strand
TTGAACTCGATGGCAGAAATGTATAGATTTTCAGGGATGTTATTTTAAATAATTTAAGCGCTCTTTAAATACGAGAATGAAGGAACGGTGGAGTAATGGATAGCGGCTCGTATTGAGGATCGGAGAGCCGAGTTCAAATTCCAGTCAAATCCATTACATTAACTTCCGTGCTAATACCTTTTGGAAAGGTATAAATCATCATCTACTACCACCCCTGCTATGAGTAAATAGCAGGACAGATCGGGTTCTATAGCCTTGGATGTAAACTGGTCTACCACGGGAAAAAATCTACCTCGTCAGTCATGTATCTAAAAATACATAATCCCCTAAGAGTGTATCATGCATGGCACATGACTGACAGAAATTTATTTTCGAACGACTTGAAATGCTTGGTTTGAAATGCTGATAACTTTTCAGTAAAACCTCGTTAAAACAACACTGTATTATGAATAGCCTGTGAATAATAACCTAACAGTTGCTGCTCATTTTCTTTTAATGTTTTGCAAGTTATCTCACGGATAATGAGAATTTGATATTACTGAGATCTGTTCATGCTTGGCTTTTGATTGTATTAATATCAATATGCTCAATTGCTATTTTTTATTATGGTTACATAACGAATGTAGATTTTCAAAAATGAATCAATAAATCTATAGTGTAACTCCTAATTTTTTTTTTGCTGGATGTTGAACTGAAGTTAGCATTTTACAGTATTCAATATATGTGATTAATTTTACAAATATTTCAAGTGCAAAAATGGAAACCATGTTAAAAAAATAAACAGCTGTTGTGTCAAATGCTTTCTATCGCCAGACTATAGACTTATAAATGATTTCCTCAAGGAATAATTGGATTCTGAACGACTTTTATAAACATATATGTATATGAACATATTTATATGTCTACCATTCACCCTTGCGTTGACTATTGCTGTCACATCTGTCACATCAGGTCTGGTGCTCCTGCTATATATTTAGAGATTCTTGATAAAGTCCAGAACAAAATCTGAAATGTTATTGGCTCTGACTTGAAATCTCGGCTTCAGTCCCATTCCCACTAAAGAAACGTTGGTTCCCTCTGCCTTTTCTATAATTACTTTCATAGTAATTATTCTAATGAACTTTCCTCTATGGTATCTAGAGTTTAAGCGCAGTAATAGATTGGCAGTAAGGTCTCATTATTTTACAACTGAAATAGGCAAATGTAACCGTAAGTTCTATACTGAGAGTTTCTTCTATCGCACTTCCGGTTTGTGAAAGACTCTCCGGGCTTCTGGCTTCCCAGCCTACTTTGACCTTCAAAGATTTTAATCTAATGACCATCGCTATCGTCTGTTTTTTAATATTTGTCCTTTTAATGAACTCTCTCCTTAATAGGCATATGTTTTCATATTCTCTAGCATTCAGTACACGCCTAGCCTTTTAATGGCTTTATTGCTTTTCCTGGTGTGAAAAGATAAATACTTCAGTTTTAGCTTTGCAAGTTGGGATAAGAAATATCCGTGAATAGTAACTAATTAAGTTCAATTCTGAAAAATCACATCAAAGAAAATAATTTTTATTATTAGAAAATATTTCGGGTTTATTTGTCATATTTACAGATGTAAAACATTGTGACATGGCAGGATTCTATAATCTTGGATGTATATCGTAATTATTAGTAGATATTTTATCAACAACTAGCAGTCGTACCCAGCTGGTCGATCAGAAAAAAGCGTTCAATTAGAATAGAGCAAAAACAGTATCAAGTTTAGATGTAATGTCTAACGTCTACAATTACTTTAAAGTACTTTCGTTAAAAACAAAACATTTTTAATTAATGCAGTTACTCATATAACAGAAGTAGTCTGTATTTATTTAATCGAAGTTAGCCGAGGACATGAAGGGGTAAACCAGGCAACATGAAGACACACTTCAGACCACAATTATTTGGGAGCTTTTGAGATTCAATTTGTCAGTATACTATTAGTTTGGTGCAAAAATAATGTCGGTTTTTGACGTATTTTTTTTTTTTTTTTACGAAAATTGGTTGAACGATCAATGACTAATAAGAAAGAAACAAATAAAAATGGCGATTTTTCTCTATTTACGCAGGTTTTCATTCAATTATCAAATTAAATGACTTTTAAACAATCAACTTATTGTTGGCTACAATTGAGTGAAGTTTGTATTAAATTGCTTGAAAATTGAAGGAGCTTCTTGTTTAAAATTTGTGTTGAAATCCATTTGCGTTGAAATCGAGTTTTAGTTTTTCACGGATTTTCACTAACCGCAGTGGCTTATAAATAAAAATCAGGTATCGTTGAGCTCGTCATGATGTAAGTAACCTACATACCGATTTTGAATGGATCTAGAGTGAAAAGGTATCACATAGACAGACAAACAGACACACAGATAAAAAGACATCCTCTGTTTTATATAGATAGATAATCATTCGACGAAATAAAATCCTGCCTCCAGTACAATTATCTTGCATTGTGTTGCTCCCATTCTGCAGCGAG
>OZ010594.1:74300104-74345104 GCA_963932145.1 Acanthosepion lycidas | reverse complement strand
CAGTGCAGGAGAATATGGAGGGTAATCGTTGAAAACAAGGACTTGTTTACTGGAGCATTGTCCTGATGTCCGTTTTCCCTCGTATTACCTAACTGTCTCCGCAAGTTGGCATATTACTCACAACTGATTGTTTGGTACTTATGAAGATAACCCATAAACACAATTGATATCTCCAAAAATGAGATCATCACCTCCCGGACAGATTAAACAAACTCGACCTTTTTGGAGTAGGTGAGGAGGGATGTTTCCATTGCATAAAGAAAACTTTGCTCAAAATGATGAACAAAATACACATTGTTAAAAAACGTTCAAGCAAACAAACTTGCTCTGCCTGGAATAATGTCAGATTTTCCCGTGATGTGATCAGACTATTCGCCTTTGATCAGTCGTTAGAAAGCGTAGACCCCACGGAGCAGAAACTTTCGTCATAATACATTGTGCAGAATATTCTCAACTTTCTTACAGGATATAATAATAATATTAGATATTTGATTTATGACATGTGACATGACGCCTGACATCCATCAAAATGTGATGAGCTCAATCAATGTTTTTCCTTTTCAGTTGTAGTAGTCGCAGGAGGTTCAGACTTTGGGTTATCATCAAGACTCTTCCTTTCTCTCCTAAATTCAGCTGTCTACTTTTACACTGTTCATAAAACTATGGCGTGATCACCTAATATAGCAAACACGTCAACATGAATGTCCTTGGAGGCTAAACCATTTTTTTTGTAGGTACTTGATAGCACCATTATGCCACATTTCCATTTTCAAGAGATGTCGCTACTGGTTACATCTGAAGTTTTCTTTGAACATTTAGATGTCACTTTATCTGGAATGCAGAACGGCAGTTAATAATAAGAAAAGTTGAAATTAAACATGCAAGATTTTACAGTTCTTGCATCACCCGTTCATAACATATATGATTAAATTTATAATTCCAAAAGTTGCTTAGGCTATTGAAATGAATGTTTTGCTTTTGGTGAAAATCCATGATTTTGACTGTGCCATCATTTACTCATATAATTATGTGTTGAGACAGTAAAGAAATAGAATGTTTTTTTTTAACAGACAGAAAATAAACAGTTCATATACTGACCAACATTTCTCGTTCCTAGCATCACCAATTATAAACTAAAATTAATGGATAACGACTTTTCTCGAATTTTCTCTTTCTCTATAACCATTATAAGAACATTTTTTTTTCTACTAGAATTAACCAAACATCATAATTTACTTTTGGAGTGTAGAAGCAAGATGAAAGTAACACTGGGCAAAATAGGCTTAAAGAGCTTATTACTGTGAATGTTATATAAATGACAGCTATGTGGTCCATCAAACAGTTTTAAAAATAACTATTTTCTTCACTCAGAAAATATTTCAATATTTATTTACAACGTCGTGCACACGTACTTTGATTATCAATGGTAATATATATATATATATATATATATATATATATATATATATATATATATATATATATATATATATATATATATATATATATATATATATATATATATATCAAGTTTTCTAGAAAATAATCACGTAGTTCTCCACTATGGTTGCATGTAGAAAACTACGTTTAGAATTAGTTTATTTTAATATGTCTCCATCAGTTTGTCGTTTATAATGCGTACATTTCAAATTCTAATTGGGGAAACTTGAACTGGTTAATTTGGGTTCCTCATGAGTTTTTTTTTTCTTGAGAACTGTGCCTTACCACCACCGCCGCATTTACAGAATTCATTTTACCGGCAATGCCAATTGTCTTTCCTTTTAAATCGCATTGTTACACGTGATGAAAAATAGGTTTTGCATGTCAAAAGGAAAGTGTAAAACCAAAGGTTATCAGAAAATGTGAAAGCAAAACCAAGAATCCAAGTACACATAGTACGGTGGATAAAGACGTTAGTTAGATCCAGTAACAGGAGCCAAAGAGTGTGAGTTCAATACCTGGTTAAGGTAATGAAGAACTTGAAGAGGGGAATTAACAGGAGATAACTGATAACTGACATCTATTAAAACATGGCACGTGGAATTACAACAGTCTACCCCAGTGAGTGAAATAAAGGGTCCAGTTCGACATTTCAACCACCTGAAGAAGTCCGGAGCGTACAACGGCTGAAAAGTTGTAATAAATATGGCGACAAAGATGAGGACAATAGTCCGAATAATGTAAATAGTGTACATAATACATTATCTCAGATATATAGACAGAAACAGAGAACGTGTTGTTTTCCAGTAAGATTACATCCTACAAAAGAAACCATAAGACGGAGAATGATACATAGGTGACAAAAGTAGAGAGGAGTTAGAGTGTCTGTCAGATATCGTGGTAGAGAAAGTATGGTCCACAACTCTGGTGAGGGACTTCGGGGTCAGGTCTACGCGGGTGCACACGCACACATTTATACGCGCGCACGTTAAGATTTGAAATTCTTCCACATGACCCATACTCAGCAGTTTTAGCACCTGCTGATTTTCACTTGTTTATTATTATTATTATAAAAAGAGCGTATATTCAAAGCAGTTTATATCATTATTATTATTATTATTATTATTATTATTATTATTATTATTACGAGATCATATAATAAGAGGTAAAAACAAAAATGATTTTGAATATAGGCCGTTAAATATTTAGGTGGAAAATCCCTATTGTACTAACGTTGTCTCGAAAAGGTTCCTTTTTTGGATTTCTGGGTCATTTAAAGCCGAAACATTTGGGATACTATGAAAATTTTTTTTTCTTTTTTGGTGAATGGATATTTCTTTAAAAATATTTTGAGATTAAAATGATTTTTTCCTCATACAGGTAATGTTATTTAATACATAGATGGCGGGGGACTAATTCATATTTTTCGCAACGGAAATTATTTCTGAATGCAATGAATAAATAATGATATATAATTAAATGGATAGGTTAATTAAGATAGCCAATAGAATCGAATCGGGATTTCTATATATAAAAGGTAAAGTTGTCAGAAAATAAATCTCCAGGACAAAATATTTGGGCAAATCTTCTTAAAGTAATTTACTTCTTCCTCGGATTTACAAAAAAAAAAAAAATAAAATAAAATAACAAATGAAATTTCCAGATGACTATTCCATTAGTCTATTTTTATTTCTAGCATAGTTTTGTCTTTTTCCGTTTCCAGAAACAAAGAGGGATATTTTTTTTTTCAAAAAAATGAAGGAAAACTTCCTTGCTGGACGTTCGTGATATTTTATAGATTTCTCTTTTCACAAAAGATGTGAGTTTTTTTTTTAAAGAATATAATGCCCATCGTGTCATGGTTGGCTGAATCTTTTTATTTTCTAAACCTTTTATTCTTCATGAGAGAATTTACGATGTCGGCTCTTCTCGAAGACAAAAGAAAACGTTTTCCGCCCTGATATTCTATTCACCTTTTCTGAATAGTAATAAAGTTGTTACTAGAAGACGAATTCAATAAAGAACAATTAAGGTCTTTGCTTCTCAATGAAGAGAAAAAGATCCAACACAAGGGAAGGAATAAAAAGAGAATAATTGAAAAACAAAAGCTCATCCGTTTTTAATAACGTCGCAATAAAACCAAAACAATATTCAGCTGCCATTTTTCAGCGGAACCCATTGTGGCCGACTGACTCGCTTTTAAAAAGAAAGCAAGGAAGATGCCGAGCAAATCATTATAAAAGTTTATTGAATAAATTGAATTGCAGGTTTTCAGCAGAGAAAATAAATACAGCAAAAAGAAAAGGCACTTAAATGATTCCTCTAAAACTATTTTTGTTGAGCCGTAAAGAAAAAAAGTTACGCCCTTTTTTTTTGAAATCATAAAATGAAAGAATTTGCTTTCCAATAATAGATGTAACTATTATGGCACACAAATATGCAACAGTTTAACAGAAGATGGTAATTTATATGGTTATGAAGATTCATCGAATTATAATGACTTCGATAACTGCATCTCTATAGAGCCTTCGAATTAATGTGCTGTAATATTGAGGTTCTCTATGTGACTTCTTTACTGTGGAGGTACCGATTAAATTAGTTGTCCCCAAACTGTAGGATGCGTCTCATAGGCTCAGTGGAAGAGGAGGCGAAATGATTAAAAACAGTTTTAAAAAATCCATATGCTAAAAATAAAGATGATTTCAAAATTTTAAATATTATCACAGATTACTTGCAATTGCATGTATGAGTCGTAGCATAAGTATTTCTTAATAAATATTGACTGATTTTATTTGGTTATTTTTGCATTATATCAACTATAGTTACTAGACTCTAATTGTGCCAGAACATTATCATTGATAATGTTCTAACTTCTAATCTGCGGTTATCTCCCTTTAACACTCTCACTGTATTTTTTTATTTGTTTTTTTTTTATTTATTTATAAATGTGCTTTTTAACATATCAATTTTTTCATTCCTAAAATGCGGTTCAGAAAAAAAAAAATTGACAATCACTGGATTAAATGATAACACGAAATTTTAATCGTTATTACATAAAATTTGTATTCATTTCAGTAATTCGTAAGAAACCCTCAGCCAATTTCTTCTATCTGAGTGACAACGGATGCCTCTAAACCGACACGTGGAATCTAACTTTTCCGCTGCAGTGTGTGAGAGACTGCCCGGGACTACCAGGGTAGTTGTATATATGCATCTGTCCAACATTCTCGTTCTCACTATTGAACTAACATATACCAGTGCGAGGTAACTACTTTTGAATTCAGTGGGTGAGACTAGCTCCAGATCAAGTTTTCTGACAGTCTGGTGTGAACATGAAGCTAAGGACTCCGGCGCAATAACCCCCTACCATTTTGAATGTACAGACCTACCAGAGATATAAATTTCTTACATGCTCGTCAATTGTGTTTGAACTGGAGCTAACAAAGTAAGTTGACTCTGCTCTGAATTATTTTATTTCTTGTTTCTTTGTGTTCAATATCTGGCCACAGCAAAAGAAACAGAAATTTGAAGATTTGAGTTACTAAAAGGGAATTAACTGAAACCGAGATAGAATATTCTATCTCTGTGGATTAAATAAAGGTTTCGTTAAAATTCCAACGTATATCACCTGAAGAAGGCTGGATCGTTCTACGACCGAAACTTCGTGAATATAATAATAAAAATGCGGACAATAGTCCTAACATTTTAAATAGTGTAAATAGTTAAAGTACCTCATCTCAGAAATATAGTCAGATATTTTAATTTATTTTTTTTTTTAATCATTTCACCCCAAGCAAGGCGGGAAGCCACTAGGACGCAAGGGGTTACAGAAAATTTAGAGGAAGATCAGATAGAAGAATGGATGAGGGTAGTGGATAGATCAAGGCAACTGAGGATGTCGATTGACATTACACTTGAATAGCTGGAGATTATAGCACACAGGGAAACAGGAAAAGGGAAGGGAGTTCCACAGGCGAGAGGTGCGAGACATGAAGCTAGTACAGTAGAAGAGACGGCTACATTTAGGAGTTTCGACAGTGAAGGGGTGAGAGCGGGATGCCAGCCTCGTAAGGCGCTTGAACTCATGACGTCAGGGAACCAGCGAATGCAGCTCCTCGGAGCAATTTCCATGAAAGTATTTGTAGAACAGACAGAGGGAGGCGACGGCGCGTCTGTGAGAAAGTGATTGTAGAGGAGACGCCAGGGCAGGGCCAACTACATTGCATATCCGCCTCTGGAGCCTATCAAGAACCCCGAGGCAAACAGAAGTGGCACCAGATCATATATGGCAGCAATACTCCATGCAAGGGCGAATTGTTGATTTGTAGATCTGGAGGATCGACTCCGGGGTGAAAAACTTCCTGGCGCGGCTCAGGGAGACAACTTTCCTTGCAGTGGACGAGGCAATTTATTCAATGTATTTATTCCATCTCAGGTCAGCAGTCAACGTGAGGCCGAGAAGCCGCAAAGAGTTGCTCTCGAGAAGTTGAGCGTCAGACATTCTAATGGAGGGAATGGAAGGATCTCTGTGGTGATTAATAGAGAGCAGTTTTGTCTTAGAAGCGTTGAAGTTGACCAGCCAATTCATGCCCCAGTTCACAATCGATTGGAGGTCCTTTTCGAGACGCACGGCCAGGCGAGTTTTGTCAGCGAGACTAGATTTGTTTTTTAGGCAGGAATAAATTGTGGTGTCATCCGCGTAAATGTCAACTTGGGAAGTTATTGCGTCAGGAAGGTCATTTATGTAGATAAGGAATAGAGTGGGGCCTAGGATGGAGCCTTGAGGAACACCTGCGTTTGTGGGATAAGAACTGGAGGAGAATCCATTGAGAACGACCTTCAATTTACGGTTTGACAGGAATGATCGTATTAGGTTATATAATCGACCCGTAATGCCATAACCCTGGAGCTTGCGAAGAAGGCCGACATACCAAACCCTATCAAAAGCTTTGGAGATGTCTAGTGCCACGGCTCGGGCTTCCCCGTTATTTTGAAGAGCTCGGTAGACTGTTTCAGTGATGGCCGTATGCACATCGGCTGTAGATTGGGCAAAGCGGAAACCATATTGCTTGTCTGAGAGCAGATTATGGGATGTGAGGTGGTTCGAAGACTTTGCCAAAGAGGGGAAGGAGACTGATAGGACGGTAGTTGGAAGAGTCAGAGGGTTCGCCGGAGTTCTTGAAGACAGGAACGATCGAAGAGGACTTCCAGCAGTCAGGAAAACAAGATTCCTTGAGGCAGTAGTTGTATAGTTTAGAAAGGGCGGGCGCCAGTTCAGGCGCGCATTTCTTCAAGACAATGGCTGGTATCCCGTCTACACCACTAGTCTTGTTGGGGTCTAAATTGGAGATAACGCCCAGTAGCAAAGATGGGGTTATGTTTAACCCACTCAATATGGCCTCATTTCTAAGAGGCAAGTCGGGTATGGCTACACCGGAAGAGTCGAGCGTCGACTTGAATGAAAATTTCCGAGCAAAGCATTCAAACCTTGTCGGTAGAGGAGTTCAGGACTAAAGGAGGTATAGAGGGTTTGCAATTGTTCAATAAGCTCTTGCAGAGACGCCAATAATCTTTGGAGCCAAATTTGCGAGATGCAATCCGTTCCTTCATCCGAGCCGCAAATAGTGACTTAGCATCGTTAAGGACACGCTTACATTCGTTACGGGCGGAGGCAAAGAGACGTCTCTTGCAGTCAGACATGTCGCTACGGAATAGGTAGAAGTAGTGGTTCCTATGGGCGATGGCGGCTGAGCAAGCAGCCGAGAACCAGGGGGAGGAGCGCGACATGACCCTATATTTCCTTGATGGGATGAAGGCGTCGATTCCAGCTTTAACCCAGGAAGAGACTTCAGAAGCACATTCTTGGACGGGGAGCCTAAAGACTCCATCCATCGCAGAGGAAATCACGGAACGCGTCCCAGTCAGCTCGTTGATAGCAGAACGAAGTTCTAGTGGTAGGAGGTTCTTTGTAGGGGGTGGAGTTGAAGGAGATGTTAACTGATACTACTGCATGATCAGAGTTACCAAGAGGGCAGAGTTGCGAGGCGCTGCAGGATTCGGGGATGGAGGTAAAGCACAGGTCGAGAAGAGAGCCTTTACCTTCCCGGTTGAAGTCAAAACGAGTGGGGAAGTTAACTATCTGTGTGAAGGAATGGGAGATTGAAAAATTCAGCGTTTGAATGCCTGCGTGGTCAGTAGAAGCATACTTATGCTAGAAGGTGTGATGGGCGTTAAAGTCACCAAACACAAAAATGTGAGCAAACGGGTTTTACCATTTTATAAAGATGTATTATTTACCACTAACCAATACGCTAGTAGTATTTCCTCTTTCATTTATCTCGCTTTATATCTATCTTTCTTCAATGGGATATCTGCTCGTTTTACTGTTATTTTTTTTCATTTTACTTCTTATATGTTAATACCTCTCACAACAGCTACCAGCCATACTTCTCCATCAGCGTTTACCCTTTTATCACATTGTTTATTCTTCAGTCTCCCTCTGTAAATTTGTTTAATTTTTCTTCTCTCTCTTCTCATTAGATTTCTTCCATTTTCCTCGTAAAGAACTATACACATCTTTTTCTCACTCCTCTGGAACTTTATCTTTCTCTCTCTCTCTCTCTCTCTCTCTCTCTCTCTCCCTCTTTCTGTCACCCTACCAATCTATCACAGCAAGTGTACAATCTAATAAACCAACTAACTCGGGAAAAATGGCGCCATTTTAACTATATACAAATCTTGGCACCAGATATTTGTCTTCATGGTCTACAAAGGCGTTATAAACGTATTATCTAGAATAGGAATACAAAATATTCGTTTCTTAAGAGACACTCAATTCGCAATTAAGGAACGAATACAATGCTGCTTGGCAATCGATATCAAAGTCCCCAAACATCCATGCAAGCGGATCACTTTGACTCGAAATTTAATCTGCATTTATTTAAATATGAGTCTATTTAGTCCTATCTTATACAGATAACATAGAGGAGCATTACGTCTGAAGTATATGAGAAAGTTGATTAATTTTATTGTAAAATCATGTGCTATATATATATATATATATATATGTGTGTGTGTGTGTGTATGTATATGTGTGTGTGTGTATGTTCTTTATTCAAACGTTATTATATATTATTCTGTGTGCAAATTACCGTCTTTGCATGATAGAAATATACTTTTAAACATTGTAAAACTGATTATTGGAATTTGAAATGTTTTCATCTAAATGTTTTGCACATTATTGTACTTTAATAAGTTATTTATGCAAATAAAATATTTTAATTTTCTATGTCTGAAAATTAATGTTCTTGATGTAATATCATTTAATAATCGATGTGCCTGTATCTTTCCCAAAGAGATAAAGATGTGCGTATGAATTTTGAAACGGAAAATGTGCCACGCTTTCTGAACGCCGAACAATGCTGCAATTACTATTTATGACGTGAGCACCTCAACGTGATGTAATGGTTAGCAACCTTTTCACGCTAGATCAGTTACGACTGAAAAGTAAGTTCGATCCCTACTAGGTGCTCCATATTTTCGGCATTGTGACACATCTAAGCTGTGTTTACCATTTATGACAAGTCGGGGTTGGACACATCGAGGCGGTGTAATTGTTAGCAAGTTTATTTCGTTAGATCAATTACGACTAGTGAAGTCAATCCTCATTGGGTGCCCCATACTTTCGACCTCGTGCAACATCTAAACTACGCTTGGAAAATCACAACAACAATTCGAGACTAATTTATTTGAAA
Source organism: Acanthosepion lycidas (assembly GCA_963932145.1). Lineage (NCBI taxonomy): Eukaryota > Metazoa > Mollusca > Cephalopoda > Sepiida > Sepiidae > Acanthosepion > Acanthosepion lycidas. Next base: position 74,335,910 of record OZ010594.1, on the reverse strand, counting down.
CCAAATGACATAAAGACAGAAGGAGTGTTGTTGCTTTTTTAATTATTTTAAGGTTGCAATTAGACAACAAATTTGCATTATTATCAGTATTACTAAAATGAAGTTACTAATAGTGCGATATGTGTATATACAATAAAAGCATGGAAACTCGTTTCGCAGTTCCCGAATTCCAGTCTGAGGATATTTGCATGTTCTTCTAATCGTGTCAAACTAAGTAATATTCAGTGAATGAACTTATTTTAATTGCCAACATTTTTGTTTCATATATCAGTACGCAAGAAAATATTAAAATTACGTAAAGAAGAAATGAGGTGAAATTTGCCGTGTCGCTTAAAGCCCAGTGTGGCAATGGATCACCACAATTACCTGTCCTTTGTTGTTCAGTAAAGTTTCTTTTTTGGTTATGCCTACTTCTGTCATTCATTTACACAATCGTGTTGGGTAAATTACTCGCTGCTTGGCTCCATCGATTCTGCCTCCAATATGTCCTCTTAGTGTCAAACTTTCGAAAGCCTCAATTATCATATATTTCTCTCTATCAGATTTTAAATGTAATTTTCTTTTAAACTTCGACGTTTCTCACATGTTCAGGCCATGGCTTTATCCGCGTCCTTCTGTTAAACCAAAATTTCTGTTCAGTATTTACATTATTCAGGCTGTTGTCTTCAACTTTGTAGCCATATTTATTACAACGTTTCGACCATTGTACGCTCCATCCTTCTTCAGATGGTTGGAACGCCGAACTGAACCCTTTAATTCGCTCACTGGGGTAGACGTGGAACTAGAACAGTCTACCCCAGTGACCGAAATAAAAAATTCAGTTCGACATTCCAACCACCTGAAGAAGGCCGGAACGTACAACTGCCGAAACGTTGTAATAAATATGGTGACAATGATGAGTACAATAGTCCGAAGAATATAGTGTACTGAACATTGTGTTTCTTTCGTTTTGGATAGGCCTCAAGTGTCTTCGTACATTTCCTTTTTCGGTTAATCCTGCTTGTACGTTTAACGAATTCTTGCGTTGTTGGCACATCAAAAGTATCATACAGTACTTGCATAGGTTCCTGTCCTTTGTATCTTTCTTCTGTAATACTTTTCTATTCGACAGCCTTTTTTGTTCCCATTTTTTCTTCTTTTTACCATATATATCATTTTTCAAATTCGTCACCTTATTGCATCGTCTTCCCGTTTTTCTTTTCCATTTTTATATACAATGAAAAACACGTTTCGTCAATTTTGAAAAAAATGTCTTTTTTGTTACCCATTCTTATTCTTTTTGATCAGATAACACGGTTCGCCAATTTTGAAAAATCGAGAACATTTTGGAATTCTTTTTTTTTAAATAAGTAAGCAGTGAATTGTGTACCCTTTTCTGAGACTATGGCATTCGAAATGCCATATCTTGCAAAAAGTTCGTGTAAGAAATTCACTGTATATCGTATTAAAAATTACAAGCCACATAGTAAAGCTATCCACTACCTTAAGATAACGTGATCCGTTTATTTAAACTGCGAAATCTATGTGCAGTCTTGACCACGGAGTATCTATCTTTAGACAAATTTGTAATTTTGTTGTAGGTGATTTTCTGTCGGAGCACAACCTCCAAAGAATTTTACTAATTTTTCAATGTTGTGATTCATTTTGGTTCAGTATACATAGCTTCTCAAGAGATTTCATCCTTGAAATTCCCGCATGTCTACTATGAAATTCATTTATTATCCGCTTTTGTAATATCCAAGGTATTACTGCTCTGTCACATAGCGTGTAAACGTTCAAGTCTGGATTGCGTTCTAAAAATCGTCTATCTTTCTTTGTTTTAGTTGTTTTGTTTTGTTTTTTTCGAAATAAATATATTTTACTCTGCTTTTAATTTTATTTCTTCCAGGTTTTCTGGTATTGTGCGTACGACATTGCATAATATATTTTCTGTTCGTATTTCACTTTTTAACAGTATTCTCAAAATGCAATAACAGTGTCCTCGCAAGTGACAGTATTGTGCTGTATCAATCTTGATTATCCTTCAGCATATTATAAATTTTGGACGTTTGGTATTCCATCTTGAAATGGCAATTTAATAAGATGGTGCCCCAGTGTAGTATCTGTTCACTGTAAGCATAAGAATTCCTTTTTTGAACAATAAATTGATAAGAGAGGTCGAGGGTCTGTCTTCAAACGAAAACGTCTGTCGTATATAAATTTGCGAAAGGTTCACTGCAAATATAGTAACATTCGCTTCTTTTTCAAAGTGGCTATAGTTTCTTTTTTCTTTTTTTTCTGCTGATAGTATGGAAGACAAAGTATATGAGGTAGCGATCCTGTTAGCGTCACGATATTTCTGTAGAATTTCCGCTCCTATACCATAGTCACTAGCATCTGAAACCAATACAATTTCTGCTTTTATAAATTGATATATAAATATGATAATCACAGAAATATGTGTAACTTAGTAACGTTTGTTGGAGGAGGTATATTCTTAATTGCACTTGCCCTTGACGGAACTGGTTGTCGACCACTTTTGTCCATGATTTGTCTTATGTACTTGATTTAGGCAAAAAAATTAACACCTTTCCTCACTGTGTTTGAACCAGTAATCAAAAACTCTTTTCATATGCCCGATATGTTGTTCCTTAGATACATCTTTAATTAATATATCATCCAGATAGGCACATGCGAAATCCTAATTTGCAAGCATATTATCGATAGCTTGTTGAAATATAGCTGGAGCCACTTTTATCCTAAAAAGAAGTCGGAAGAACTTATACAATCATTTTTGCGTATTTATAGTTATTGACTCTGAACATTCTTCAATCTATATTTTCAAATATGCTTCAGAAAGATCCAGCTTCGAAAAAAAATTCCGCCTTTTAATTTTGCAAAGATTTCCTCTGGACTTGGTAGTAGATAGTTATGGAATTCTAAATATTTGTTTAATCCTGTCAATAAATCAGCACAAACATGAATTTTATTGTATTGTTCTTTAAATACACTGTTGGTGCTGCCTATTTTGAATGATCAATCTAATTCTGCGTTGACTTGAACCAATGCTGCGATGGTACATTATGAGTTTAAACTCAGAGGTCGACAATTTTTCTCTTGAAATTTCAGGTTGACATTGGGACACCGACAGTACATCTGGAAAACATCTTTTTTTAAATTCTTCCTTTAAGTTTTCACTCTTCTTTTTAAACTGGTCGCTTTGTTTATTTTTCTAATAAATATTTATAGTTAAATTCCACAGCTGAAATAATTCCATCCAGTCAATACCGAATACGTTTGTAGTATTATTTAACACATAAATCTTAGCTTTTACACACGTGTTACGGAATGGGAAGTTACAATTAATGTCGCCAATAAAAAAAATAATTTCTCACCCGACATGCCACTTGCGATTTTCTAAGATCTTTTTAATATATGTTTTCCGCTAGCTTTCCAAGTGGCTGCGTTGATTACTGCGATACCAGTGATCAATTGCATTTTTATACCCACATTATTAATTTTCACATACATAAATTTTCTTTGGTATTCTGTAATTATTTTTTCCGTCGCAACTGTGTACGAATTTTGCAAAATTTACCTTGCTTTAGTTTTACAGTGGATTTTTTTATGTCCTACTTGTCCACACTTGTAGCTCTTTGAATTCTTAAAGGGAAAGTCGACTCCGAGTTGTAAGCTTCCACATCTGAAACTTTGTTTTTTTTTTTCTTTTTCCCCATTTTTCTTTAGCTTGTATATAAGCACATTATTTTTCTTCAGTTTCCCCGGGTTTCATATTAGGTTGGTGCAAAAATAACTTCGTTTTTTGACATAGTAACATATGTTAGAAAACGAAATTATTTTTGCACCAACCTAATATATAACATTCTCTGGATTTCGTTCGATATTTCTTGTAGTGCTAGTTTTTTATTCTGTTAATGTTTCGTTAGAATTCTAGTACGTATTTCTGCGTCTTTTTTCGCTGTTAGCCCTTGAATGAAAATTAACCCTTTAAAAATATCCGAAGTCAGTTCATTTAATTTGAACCTTTCACAATCCTTGTTAACGATACCAACATATGTGACAAAATATTTTATTTTTCATCAGATTCATTCACTTCTAACGAGTAATGAATAAAGAACACTTCTCGCTAAATTTTTTAGAAAAAATATTTACACTCTCTTCATAGCAAATTTTTCCTGATTTTTTCTGTAGTATATAATTGCATTATTTTCACGTTCTACCGGTGCTAACATTCTCAAGAAATGACTTGTTTTTTTTTTTTTGTTGTTGTTGTTTTCTCCCTCGGTCTTCCAGTCGCTACATTCTTCTATGAACATTTGTTCGTTTCTTCAAAAATAAGCAGAAAATGGTATTCCATCATCTGAATTGTATGGGAATACAGATATGGCATTTTCCCCGTCGTAACTTGAGGAATTTTCCGTTTTCTTCCGTATTATTTCAACTAAATTTTTTTGTTGTTCCTGGAGTTCCAACAACTGGTGTTGTTGCTGTTATTGTTGTATTTTTACCACTTGGGATAATAATTATTCCATATTTATAGAATATTTGGTTTTTTTCTTTTTTTTCTTTCTCTTTTTTTTCTCTCTCTTTTACACAGACTAAAGAGAACAAATAAATAAATTTGGTTCTAATTTCTCGTCGTCAAGGTTATCATGTGCAAAAAAGTACCTTTTTTCCCCTACTCGTATGGGTTTCGATATCTTCGTCATCACTCTTATAACTAACTCCTAGCTGTGATAATATTATGTCTTGATTAGAGTACTCATCGTAATGTCTCTTTCAAATTCCCCTGACTCCAACGGACTTACTTGATTTACTTGGAATTCTTTATTTGAGGCGTTTTGCATAGTTCATTTGTGCTGCAAGTGATGTGTTATTTACTTCACAAGAGAGAGAGATACAGATTTTTCTAAGAGCAATAAAGGGCAGGAAACTGTAGAGTGCTATGATATTGAAGGAATATGGCACAGAAAAAAAACAAGCTGAATCTACTTGTTGCATTTGTTTATCATACTATTATCATATTATTTGTTAATTTACAGGCACGGTTTACTTTGCTTTAATGTTTTGTCTAGCCAGTCTTTAATAACATTTATTCTTATATAAATTTTCTGCGATGTCATTAATTGGGATTCAGTTTATTTTTTAGATATCGTATTCGCAACCATAGTAATGTCAAAATATCTGTAATTAAATTTATTTATATTATAAAATGTCTTTGTCCTTACTTGTCTTCATTTGTATTGCTTCCTCGATTTACAGTTTTCGTATCTACACTTTAAGCTTTCTGTCAGTTCTTCAGTTTTTTCTCTTCTAACCAATCTCATTATTCTGAATTATATAGTATGGAGATAGAGACAAAAATCTGAATATACATTGGAATAGCAAAAGATGCCTTCCTAAAGATAAGCAAATTGTTAAGTGACAGGAAAAACAAACAAAAATGTTCTCATCTGATGTGTAACATTAATATTTCCACATGTTAGTGAATGCTTGATAATTTCCGCACGCATCAAGAGGCGACTTTTAGGCATGAAACGTAGTTTTGCAGAAAAAGAAAAGGACTATGATTAACTGAATATGTGAGCAACGAGAAAAAGTTCTAAGTAGAATCGATTAAAAAGGATCCTTTTGCTTAGGATCAGAAAAAAGAAGCTGACATTTTTGGGGGACATGATGATGATAGTGGGCTTAGAGAATTAGAACTGGTGAAGTTAGTGGAAAACAGCGAGTTACATATCTAAAGAGATTGTATGAATGAATGGTAAAACAAGAACATCTTATGACTACGATAGATAGTGTTTTTTTTTTTTTTTATAGTCATGATCCCTTACATTTTGAAGGGACAAATCACGTAAAAGGAAGTAGTCATTGATGGTACAATTCTTTTACTTTTTATTTCTTATTTCTTTGTGTCAACTCATTTTTATTAATTTACCTGGAACTTCAATTCAGTTCTTTCATCTATTTTCTATATATCACACATATATTATCAATGGTGTACATGTCTGTCTTTAGCTGATTTCCAGTGTTGATACTAAGTATCCATTCTTCGTTCTTATCCAACATTCTTTACCGATGTGGCTCTCATCTCAAACTTTTGAAATATAAACACTTCAGGTATTCATAATTATTTTTTCCTGTATATATTTACAGCGAGTATTTCAAAATCGTTCTTTATATTAGTGGATAGTTCAATTCCTTTTGTTGCTTCCTGTTTTCTCTTGTGAAATACAAAATTCTAACTTTTTCGAAGTCGAGCTCCATTCTAATATTCTGGGCGAGTGGATGGTGTTCACTTTTGCACAAATATCTTTTTAAAAAATCCTGAATCTTTCTCCTCCCCACTCTATCTACCTTTTGGTGTCAAACATTCTAAGCGAAGGAAGATTCTTAATCTTGAAGAAAGCAATTTCATCCCCCACCCATATTTCTCCAGAAATGCATGCTATTTCACAAATAATAAAGAAAAGAATATCAATTTCCTGAATAGACATGATATTTTTTTTTAAATATTATTCACTAAAGTAAATCTTCAACGGGCTTCTAAGTATATTATTTGATAGATTACTGTGTTTAGGAATGATAGATATTGTTCAGTCTACAATGATTTCTAGCAGCTTTCCTAATAGTTTTGTCTCATTACAGAACCAAGATTATTCTTGAATTTTAACGTTATGAGAACTCTTCAAAATGTAGCAATGATGTTGTGAATGATACTTAACCGCTTAAGCCCTGTTGGTATCGGTGTTCTCATTTGTATTTTAACTACAGATCAACTGACAACATTTCACAAAAACCTGTTCACTTCTGTGTGTCTTTCCGATAGATTTCTGACGGATGTACAATATTATGAGAAGTCTTTGTAACTGTTTACAAGACATGAACTAAGCCATGATCTGAATAAATTTTATCTTATTGCGAAATAACTACATCTTCCTTGTAAATATTCCAATTTATCTTATTTCTAAACATTTATCTGTTTAATGCTTTTGTCTGCTGGAAATGCTACATAGTCCGCTTTCCTTTCTTGCCTTAAAGCAATTGATTAATCTCGTCACTTGATTTGAACAGAAACATTTATTAATAGTTTATTTTATACTATAGATAAGAGCTTTGGATTTTTTATATTACTATTACTATAATAAGAATTTCTTTTTATCTATATTTGTGTTATAATCACATAATATGTCACAGACAATAACAAGGAGCTAGCAAAGTATAAGATTTTTGTCGTTTTTTACTTAATTAAACCAAAGACAGATTTAACCCCAAATAAAAATAATCCCAGACCAGTCAATAATATTACTAAGACGCAAGTGGTTAGTGAGTGTTAGAGAATATGAGAAAAATATGCTATTAAGGAGAGGAGACAATAAAAATAAAACAATTAAGCAGACAGATGATAACGGTTGATATTGCATCTAAATTGTTGAAGAGCAAAGTTGACAGGGAAGCAAGATTTGAAGAGTTTCACAAGCAAGAATTGCGAAGAAAGAAACTCTTAACATAGAACTTATGGTTAGAGCTAGCTATTTTAACTACAAAATCATGAGACGTTTCCACCAATCCCATACTGCGCTTAAATTCATAAAGTCTGGGTACCATAAACGAAAGTTGATCAGAAAAATTACTACAAAATTATTTATAGAATAGGTGCAGAGAACCTAAATTATGGCGGTGGGAAAGAAACTGAAGCCAAGATGCCAAGTCAGGACCAATAAAATTGTTGATTCTTTCTCAGATTTTATCAAGAATCTATAAATATATAGCGGGAACACCAAACCCGATGTGGTAATAATATCTAAAAGCAAGGAAGAATGGTAGTCTTATAAATATATAAGATAGATTCAGGTGAGAAAAAAAAAGTCCACCTCGACATAGTGAACCAACATTCCTTGCTGTAAACATAGCAATTGATTTAATATACATTTTATATTAGCGGAAAATGGTTGTGCAATATGGCGCAAGGAATCACTCTACTAGTGTTTAGCATCAGCCATCAAAAGGGTTCTCTCAGATGCTAAAGGAGAGAAGTTTCATTTTGAGGGCTTTAAAATTAACAAGCCACTCCTTGATCCAATTCCATCCCATTGTAGGTCATCTTTGAGATCAGATGCCAGAGTTAGTGTTAAGAGAGGGGAGTAAATAGTTGATGCATCAGCATAGATCCCGATTTAAAAACCGATGACATCAGAATGTTCATTTATGAAAATTAAGAACGACGTAGGTCCAAGGATAGAGTCCTGAGGAACAACTGTATTAAAGCAAAAAAGATCTAGAAGAGTAGCCATTCAAGACAAGATTCATTTAGCGATTAGATAAGATAGACAGAATCAGTATGTTTAACCTTGTCAAATGCATTAGAGAAACCCAACGCAACAACCGGAGCTTCACCATTCGTATCTAAAGTTTGACAAACTTCTTCAAAATTAATAATTAATACATCAACAGCTGACCTAGAAAAGCGGAAGCCATATTACTTATCTTCACAGATTATGGGTTGTGCTTTAGAACCATTTTGAGGATTTCCTGATGAGATACTCCACCAGATATTTTATTGATTTCTTCTTGAGTTCTTTTCTAAATGGGATCCAAAATTCCAATCGAAACAAACAAAGTCATCTTTTAAATGTCACGCTTTTATATTTGCATATCCACGTGTTTACATTTGCTTGGTTTTTCAAAACTTTATCTAAGATGTTTTAGGCACTTGGTGTGCTCATAGCAATCCGTGATTTTTTCTTTTTCCTTTCTGCCATTGATAATAATGTCTAGGGGATTTTCTTACATATTTTGATTCGTGTTGAGAGAAAAAAAAATACATCTGCTCACTCATAGTCAGATTGAGGATGTAGCTCATACCAGTTTTCAGTTGTTTTTATATCGTATTGATGACAGATCATACAATACATCTATTGACTTATCCTGCGATGACAGTTTTATTTTTTAACTCCTTCTGTGTGAATATTTAGAGGTTCCTGGGACAAGGCAATTAATAGTCTCATTGTATTGGTTACAGAAACTATATTTTGGGTCCGTACTATTATGCAAGACTATTATTATTATTATTATTATTATTATTATTATTATTGAGAAAACAACACACCAAGTGCCGCTATACAAAGCCAAACCTTTAATGCATTCTTTTTGGTTAAGAGTATACTAGGGTGGATCATAGACCAATGTGCGTAATACGGTGAAAGGTTTTGTTAAATACAGAGCATAACCTTGCTGGTGAGGTCTAGTTAGAAATAATTTCAGATCGGGTAAATTCGCCCAGACAGTCTCCGACATAGTGTAATCTATATCTATAATTCTCAAAATGTGTGTGTGTATGTGTGTGTGTGTAAGAGCGCGCGTGTGCGCGCGTGTGTGTGTGGGATCGGATGTTGTTTTTGCATTTCCACAGTTTTCATCCGATTTTGATGTTTTTTGTTTGTTTAATAGATAATTCTTTAGTGCCGGTTTTGAGTCTAAATTGTTGGCGACAATGGCTCTCCACTACTTCCTATCCATTAGTAACATTTTACTATTTACCATCTGTTCTTGGATATTTATCTTTCATAAAAACTTAGAAATAAAAATAAGTATTTTAAATTATTAAATAATATTATTTATTATTATACAGTTCCCTTTTAGGCTCCCCACCGTACAAATTGATAACCCCCCATTTGGGGATGTGGCTCAGTTGCACCCAAAGGTTGTTACTAATATTGATTTTCAGGTGGGCTGACTTTAAACTTAAACTGCTCCAATTGATCGGTAAAAATTACCAGCAATGAAAGACCCAGTCAAAGACGGGTTATACTGCTGGTACATATATATATATATATATATATATATATATATATATATATATATATATATATATATATATATATATATATATATATATATATATTATGAAATTGACAGTCCGATAATTATTTAAAGACATTTTTTACATTTATGCGTTCTTTTTATAGATACAAATATTTAAGTAAATGCTCTGTTTATAATAAACAGCATTAACGACATTTACCGGCCTGAACTACAAAATATCGATTTGTAGTTCAAAAATAGTAAAATCTACCTTACTAAGCGAAATGCTCCTCTGTGGCTCCATCGGTAAAAGCACGCCACGCTATATGACTATTCCGTATATGATACAGGTTCAATTCCTATTGGAGGACGCTTAAATTCTATGAAAATTTCTCGGACATTCAGGTCTGTAAATATCATTAATACTGTTTATTATAAACAGTGCATTTACTTAAATGTCTGTATATATATATATATATGTGTGTGTGTGTGTGTGAAAATATATAGAAAATAGGAAAGAAGAGATGGAATCATATATATATATATATATATATATATATATATATGTGTGTGTGTGTGTAGCCTGGTTATACTGATATAAATATTATATGATATAAAGACTGCTTTTCTCTTGATATGACACCCAACACGCTTTGCCGAAGTTATATAAAAATTACCTTCACGATTTTTGATCATGTTTCCGCAATCATCGCCATTATTATTATTGCTTTGACTCAATCTATTTTATTTACTCAATTCTTAGTGACACATCAAAGTCAAATCTGCTTATTATACTCTTTTGGGTGGTGTACGTACAGTAAAATCTTACTCGTTTTTGCCCCACCAACACTTTTCCCTTTATCACACACACACAAACGCGCGCACACACACACAAACGCGCGTACACACACAAACGCGCACACACACACACACATTTCTTATAATTGACGTTTAACTTTTTCCTGATATTATATATTATTTACTTCGATATGATTGCTTATCAATATCCAACTACAGGTTGTCTGAATTTATTATGTAAATAAAATAATCCTCAATAACTCAAAAGGTTTTGAACTGATATTTGTCAAATATAAACGCCTCCATTTCCACTCTTATTAAAATATGAAATTAAATTTTCTGTTAAATTTAATTGGTAATTTATTTAGATATTTGGAATTTAAGAAAATGTATTGACTGAAGTTAACATACAGATTGAACGAATATTAGCTTATGACCGCTGAAATCTAATAAAAACTATTTTTTGTCCATAATATATGTTGAAAGATGGATAAATGAAAGGATCTAACAGCTGTTGAAAAACAGAAAATAACAAAGTTTTTGACTGAGGGAATGTCCATATTGGAGATATCAAAAGAACTTTGCCCAGATCATCGAACGATAAAGAAAGTTGCTGAGAATATAAGCATGTGAGAGCTCGAAGCAAAGGAAAAGACTTCGCTTCCTCGTGATGAACGTAATGTAAAGTAAGTTATAGCAAAATAACCATGTTTTGGCCACCGTTCTGATCTTTAAAAATGCTGGAATTGAGGTATACAAGAAGGACAAAAATTGTAGTATACTTTTTGATTTAGGATCTGTAAAAAAAATATCCTAAGCAAACTCCTTTCAAGAAAGGAAATATTTTAACGCATCAAAAGTGGGTCAAGAAATACAGGAAAATTGACTTTTCTAAAGTAATTTTCGCGGACGAATCTCGTGTGTCATTTCATGGATCTGAACGATGTGACAAAGGATGGATTTTATCCAATTCCAACGGTGCCTGTGGCTAAAAGAAAGCAATAACGATGCGGTTGTATTATGATATCGTCTGGGATTGTCGACCAAACCATTATTGGAACATTCAAAGTCGATGAAGTAGTTAAACTGAAGTGCTAGCTATTGCGATTTAATGAACAATGCTGTCTTTGCTTGGTACAAATTCCAGTCTCGCAGATTCAAAGTTAAGTATGTATTTATGCACAACAATGCTCCTTCTCATGTATCTAAGATTACTCGCAAATACTTTGAACATAAAAGATTTACAAGAAAGAAGATAATAATTGGTGACCACCAAGTCCTTTTCTGAATCCGATCAAAAATCTATGGTAAATTGTGAAGATGAAATTATATGAAGGTAGTAAATAGTATAAAAAAGGATAGCTATAGAAAGCAACTTAAACTAAGACGTCGGAAACTGAATCCGCTGAAATAAAAAAAAATAACAAAATTAATCGCTCATAGATTACTGGCTGCTATTAAGAACGATCACTATATTAAAATGTAAATGATTCAAAGACATAGCATGTGTTTATTGTGTATTCTGTTATAAATATTGATATTTTTTATGATTTTATTATATTCTTATTTAAGTAAAATGTGATTATTTAGTTTTTCCTAATAACTTCAGACAGCAATTTTTTAGAATACAAATAAATTCAAGAAAACATATTGATACTAACTAAATTTTTAACTCAGTTTTTTTTTTACATCTACATTAATTGTTTAAAATTTTACAATTTTTTTCAAGGCAAATTTGAATTAAGGAAGTCTATATGATTTGATTAAAAACTTTGAACACGGTGGAGTTTAAATCTTCATTTTGTTTATTTTTTCCGTCAATATTATGTGTTTTATTCTTCTTTCCACAACTCTTCTATAAACGGCATGGATCAAAAATACGAAATTAAATCCCGACGGGCCGAGATACAAATAAGCAATAACGATAATATTACATCATACTGTTCGGAAAAATTTGATGTAATCTTTTTTGATAATCTACTTTTGGATTTCTACCACCACGTATTGTTGCTTGTCATCATTATCCCCTGCGACCTTATGTCCAGATCACCTCTTCTATAAACCTCTATTTCCATTTGGATTCCATAAACGCGCTTTTAATCCCATCTCTCGTTTCTATATTTACTTTATTCTATCGTCTTCTTTATATCGGCCTTGCCTTTCTTTTCTTTGCTCTCAATTGTCGAAACTATTTTGATGATGGAATTCAAAGTATTTTCTGTCACGTCGTTTATTCCTTCCTTCATTTCTCTTGGCGCTGTTCTTGCGGGCATTATCTCGCATGTGCAAGCCGCCGTATCTAGTTGTTCAATTTTTAAACGCCGATCAAACGACTTTTATTTTTCTGTTGTTTAGTTTAGGAAGAGCCCGAAATATCAAATTATCGACTCTACTCATGTGCTCAGCTTTTGAGTTGATTATGGCGATTTAATATTATTTCAAACACCTTCTTGATCCTCCGAAGGTTTTTTCATTGTTTAGCTTCACTTTCATTCAATCCACTTTTATAGAACCAACTTGTAATATCCTCAGGACTTGCGTCTTCATTGTTCCGATTAGTTTTTTGTTCTGTTGTTTATTTTATTTATATCATTTTTAACTTACACATAACCAGCATAACGTATTTTCTCTTTCAAAATCCAGTATCACTGTCATGGCTGTTTGCAGTTATATCTTTAGATACTTTTTCGTTCATATTTATATTATTAATATAAATGATGATACAAATGTTTTTTTTTTCTAAATTTCCTGAATTTGTTTTACAAATGCTTGATAATACCATTATTATAATATTATTTCGACTTAAAGAATGAAGTTTTAATTAAAATTAGACCACCCGTGACCCGTTAGGTCAAATTTGTTGTATTACAGTTTACATTTACTTTCAGGAAGTGTTTGTGAAAGTAGAGATATTTAACAAATACATTTATTTACCGTTATTAAAACTGTTTTCAACATTAAAAGAATGTATGTTTGAAGAAAGTTGAAATAAAATACTTTCTGTATAAACAAATCGTATTATAAAACCTCATATATATATATATATATATATATATATATATATATATATATATATATATATAAGGATCAAACACTAATATTCCATGGTTAAAATTTATTACATTGGAACCATAATCAAAATTTATTACATTGGAACCATAATCCAGATCCAATTCATCATTGAGTTCTACCTGGATTTTATCCTCTTGGGAATTTATGTATATATATATATATATATATATATATATATATATATATATATATATATATATATATATATATATATATAAATGTTCCGTTTATAAAACATTGAAGTTGCTTTCAACATTTAAAAAAATTTTCTGTCTGAAGAAATTTATAATAAAAATATTTAAAATATTATTTGTTTAAAGAAAGCTGAAATATAAATAAGCACACACGCAATTACGAGAAGGTGGAAATAGAGAGAGATGCGTGGAAAGAGAGCTTTTTTTCTCTCCATTTTCTTCTCTCCCTCGCCTTCTTACACAATAATAAATTCATATCTTTCTTTCACGTATTTTCTATATATGACTTCTGGTAAACAAACAAGCAATCTCAGAAGATTTTTATAATAATAAAGATTGTAATACATTATGGTAAAACGAGGAAAAGAATTATCGAATGTTCCTCAGTAAATTTTCGTCATGGTTCATGCAACATATCATAGATCTGAACAAAACAGATGAAGATTTTTAAAAAAAAGTCATAAAAACGAAAAGAAACAAGAAGCTGAACGTCGTTAACTAAGAAGTGCATCTAAGCACGTTGGATGTCGGAAATATAAAATTAAGTGACCCTGTGTTTTCAGGTTTTTTCTTTTCAATTTACAGCATGTCCCCTCCCCAAAATCAACCTCATTTAAAATGTAAACATCTGAGTAACTACATGCCGTAGGCAAACGGAATTAAATACGCTTCATATTGAACAAAAGAAAATTTATTTATCAAAACGTGAACAGGATATTCGAATGGATGTAGATTGTAAAATGTTCAATACTCGCACCACCTATGACACGACACACGTCAAGTCAGCAACGCAGCTTCTGTCAAACACGCTGTAGCTTCTCTTGCGTAACATTTTCCAGTGCCTCAACGATTCTCAGCTTAAGTTACCCTAGGCTTGTAGGAAGAGGGTAGATATAGACCTGTCCTTCCACACAGCCCCATAGAAAAAAAGACAGAAGACACCATTTCAACAGTACATTATCATTATCAATGGCACACCCGATCTATCTTCCTGGTAGATTCACATTGAGATAAGTCGACACTAAGACACTAGAGAATGTTACGAAAGAAATGCTACAGCGTGTTTGGCAGGAGCTGGACTAGCGACTTGACGTGTGTTGGGTCACAGGTAGTGCGCCTAACTACCTGAATATCCTGTTCAAATTTTGACAAGTAAATTTTGTGTTGGTCACTATGAAGCCTGTTTAATTTTGTTTGCCTGAGATATGCAGTTACTAAGATATTCTCATTTTAAATTATGTCTTTTTGTTGGGGGGGGGATCAACCGGTATAAACAACATTTGTTGCATTTCTTTCCATTCCTCTACATATATATTTTATTCCATCAAAACATTATTTATTCTGAAGAAGTCCTTTCGAGAAACGAAACGTCTAACGTAGACTTCCCCCCCCCAATTTGTTATTCAGTTACCCATTATACCAATATTATTACGAAGAATATGGCTATTAGCGAATTAGCTCCCTTGCTTGAGAAAAACTAATACAAATGTATAACCTTCTTGCTATTTTCGACTATGGCAGATTGAGAACTATAAGTCAATCCTTCCTCGGGAGTAGTCAAGCTTCTAGGGTGGGGGTTATTGAGTGCTTTTATCGTGTCACCATTGCAAGATAGATTGCCGGCAAAGGTTAAAGAGCTTTTACGTGCCCACTAGCTAGGAACTTGAAACTTCCTACTAGAAAACCCATTGACGTCTTCTGAACAGCTTCGACTAAATAATATCACACACAAGACGTGGGTCAGTTCGTAATATGTTTTTTTTCAAACACTTTCCAAACGAGCCACATCGTCTGACCATCGCCTCGGGACGATATTCACATTACGTAGGCTTTCTTCTATTCTTTTAATAAAATCCATTCCTTGTATAAATAGATTAAAAATCTTTTTGTGACCCTGCATTACACTTGCTTTGATTTTTCCAGTCATCATCTGTTCTTATTCCTGCAGTGGTTACTTTTTTGCTCTTTATGCAGTAATGATATATTAAACTGTAATTCCATTCGAATCCATTACATTCACTTACGTGTTAGTATTCTTGGGAACAGTATGAATCATTTTCTCTACCCACCCCCAACTATAGATAATTAGCAGGACAGAACGTATTCTATAGCCTTGGATGGCAACTGATCTATTACACAAAGAAATGACAACCTAATGCGGGAAAAAATCTGCCTCGTCAGTCATGTATCGAAAGATACATGATCGCCTAAGCATGTGTCACGAATAGCTCATAACTGACTGAGTAATTAAAATATAAAATATACATCATGGAAACTCTTTTCAAGCCATCTTTCATTCTTCCATATCTATTCTAAAATTATATTATTAACTTAAGCTATATATCAATTTCCTTTTTGGGGAACCAACTGTAATAAAGAATGTATCTAATTATACTCGGTGGCAGCATACACAATGAATTATGGGAAATATTGACTCCTCAATGAAAACGTAAATCTTCAAAGAGCCAGTAAATATTTTGTAACTTGGTTGGTCTATTCCAACCTACCCACGATATTCAGCTGACATTACGTCAACCAACTGTTACAATTTGGTGATCGGTGCAAAACGCTTTGATGTGTAAAATCTACTCTGATGAAAACCGGATTCAAGAATTCGTTGGAAATCATTTCACATCCAAAATTGTGGAATCTTACTCAGAAGTATCGAAAAGTTCCCTGATAAGTGGCAACAAAACATTGCAAATAATGGTGAATGTATGACGGAATAACAATCTAATTTTACTTCATTAACTGAAGTATACGCTTCATAAACAAACCCGTAATTTATTTGACTTAACTATATCGTTTACAATCTTACTTTTTTTCATCTCAGCGATGACATTTTATCCATATCTGAGATTCCTCCTTTATTATTATTATTATTATTATTATTATTATTATTATTATTATTATTATTATTATTATTATTTCTCTTGTAAATACCTTTTCTTTCGGGTCTCAACCAGAGATGTAAGGTCAGAAATGGCATCATGACATTTTCCACTGAACATTTCTTGAAAATAAAAACCCAAGATCAAAATTTATACAAGGATATTGTTCTTCGTAATGTGGGAGCTGTACTTGTGATTACAGTATTTTATTTCTTTAAGGCATCGGCTACCGGGAATCCCTTCAATGAGTCTATCGGAACCCTTTCAAATTTAAGGGAATTACAACTGGAATTATGGATGTCCTCATGTGCCACATTTTTGAGATTTCCAATTCAAGATACTTGTATTTTGATAATGGTCTTCAAAGATACATTACAATCTGAAGGCATGTCAATAAGAAAACATTCTTTTCTTGTAGTATTTGATAACGAGGTCTGGGCGATTAGCTTTGATTGTTCTGTCTGTGTGTATTGTCCCATAAAATTCTTACATATCCTATCTCTCTAACCGGGACGTGTGATGTTCATACCAGTTTCCGACAGTTTCCTTCCCGTAAAAGTGGCATATTAATGATAATAATAAAATCTTACTGATCATAAGTGATAATAAGGTCTTGCAGAGCCATTAACGGACTGGAATATATATTGCAATAAACGAAAAATCGGTTAATATCAGGCTTAAACAAAGTCTGTTGTTTAATAAGCTACGCATACACGGTATATTAAATGAAAGGAACGTGAAGTCACGCAAAGGCATTTTTCGTAGCAGCGGTCGAAATCTAGGCGCAGTTTAAATTACATTTCAGACCTGATATTATTGAGGAACATAGATAAATGGATTGTTGACAACACAAAACGGGTATGTCGGTATTTAGATTAATGTTTATCATGTTATTAGTGGGAATAGTCCGTAGAAAGAATCACAAGATAATTGATTATGATATTTTAAAAATAGTAATATTAGTCGTTTTCTTATGAGGAAACATTCGACATTCATTGACAGTTAGCCTTGCATCAACGTGTAATAACTGTTTTCCTTATATAGGCCTCCCGTAGCACAGACATCAACAAGATATTGGAGTTCAAAATGGTGCTATAACTCGACTGAAGACATCCTACAATTGCGTGGACATGTGTATAGCGTAGCTGGGTACTTCGATGTGGTAGATTTGTATAGTAAGCATGTTTCACGAGATGAATTCCAACTAAGTACTGAGATCTCTCTTTCGGTGACAGTCACTCCATCTGTCTTTTTTCAGTTAACAGGTAGTCCATTTTCTTGCTTTCTTCTGCTTTCTTATCTAATAATTATTTCAGTTTCCTATATGTGTTTGCCATTACCACTGTAGTATATACGTTTCGTATATTGTAGACGTCAAAGATACCTGGAGTATATTTCCAATCTAAATCAAACTTTTCTAATATTTCAAGTAGTTCTTCTTGTCTATAAAATGTCATCGTTTATTCTATAAAGGATAGATATATCTCTTCCTGCATTTATAATACTCGCGCTGATAGAATTTTTATGAAAATAGACTTTCTTATTCCAGTTATTTAAATTGACATATTTTTGCAATAGTTCCTCTCTAATTCTGCAACAAGCTATGTCCATTAGAATCCTAACTATTATTGTAGCTAAGTTGCTTTTCAAGTTGATTGCCTGAAGAACTTCGTATTAATTAGCACTTGTTTACACTCATTTTGCTAACACGATACATTGACTGTAATCTTCCGATATTTCACCACTGTCGTATATTCCATTATCATTTTGGCAAACGTATTTTGAAGACGCCTAAAGCTATCAATATCTCTTATATCAATAAATAGTTGTATTTCGCTGTTTGAACTGACTTGGGTTCGTTTCCAAACTTGACACACGTGTGGCACATTCTCTGGCGGAGCAGAACAAGATCGAGCGTGTTTCTGTGGCGATTTCGTTCCTAATACCATCTAATAATGCAATAAAAAATGTATAGTTTATCATAAAGTTCAACAAAAATATAGCTGGAAAGAAGCTTGTAAATGTGCGTAACCCCCGCCTAACGTGGCCATCTAATGAAGATGTTGCTGTTCGTTTGGCGAGATTTCAAAGTGATAGTTGACTTTGAGCTTCTTACAACATGTGAAATAATAAATGCAAAGAATTATTGCAATCAACTCACCAATTTCAATGCGGTTATCCAAGAAAAACAACCTATTTTATAAATCGGGAACGTGTTATTTTCCATCACGACGACACATGACGACATTTGCGAAAGAAACCTTGTAGAAACTTAACGAGCTTGACTGGGGTATCCTCCATCACAAACCGTATTCTAATGACTTGTGTCCATCGGTTTTCATTTGTTCCAGACTCAACAGATTAATTTAAATGATAATGAATTTGATTCTTTTACAGTCAGTTGAAAACTACTTCGCGATGTTCTTTCGACAAAAAGAACACGAATTTTCTTGCGTGTAGAAAGATGGAAGACAGCTGTTGAGGACAATGTAGACTATATATTTGACTAATATAATATAATATTGAATAATTTTTTTTGTGAGCGTATAAATTTTTGTCATTATTTTTCTCGTCCGACAAGAGCTCTTCGAATGATCTAATATGATATTTAATATAATAAAGTAGATGAGTAAATACTTAGACCAACCATTTTACGATGATTGCCGGCCTTATCAGATGCAGAAATGTCTTGCCAAACTCAGTCATCACTGAAAAAATCCAAAAATCCATATCTCTCTCTCTCTCTCTCTCTCTCTCTATATATATATATATATATATATATATATATATATATATGAAAAATGGAGTTTTAAGGCGTGCTATATTTATAAGTGCTCAATATCAGAGATAAAGCTTATGTAAATATAAATATAAAAGTGGACAATGAAGTCATCACTCAGAGGCGACAGGCTGTTTCCTACTAGACGCTTGACGAATGCGTCTAGCATGAAATAGCCTGTCGCCTCTTAGTGTTGACTTCAGTGTTCACTGCCATATACACACACACACACACACACATATATATATATATATATATATATATATATATATATATATATATATATATATATATATATATATATATATGATGGAGGGAGGGTGGAGTAGTGCATTCGGTTTGAGGAATCGGAGAGAAGACTTCGAATTCCAGTCGAATACATTATATTCACTTGGGAATGGAATTAATCCACTTCTTCTCCTTCCAGCTATCGGAAAATAAGAGGACTGGGTGGCAACTGGTCTAGGAGAAGGATAAATCTGAATTCAAAACCTGTGGAGGGTCGTTTGTTGACCTTGTGACACGTAGTGCACCAGGTCTCTGTATTCGGTCCTTCAAAAGGTGTGGTTGGTTCTGCACGGAGCCTTCAATACTATAATGAAATCATATGTGCTGGTTTCTGGCTGTCGGTTCCTAGAAACTGAACTCATACGTCGAATATGTCGGGAGTGTCCACCACCACCGTATATATATATATATATATATATATATATATATATATATATATATATATATATATATATATAGTATGTGTGTGAGTGTGTAATTAAGTGTAATAAGTGTATAAATATTTACGGATATAAAATTATCGAAATCCCGAAATCTGCTAATCGACTTTGCCCATCAGAATGATCAAATTTGGCGCTGCTGGGTGCTAGATAATAATGTTTTAAATTCTAACTATAGCCATCGCTTCACAAAGTAGACTATCGCTCCGTTGTTTTTTTTCCCTTCCATCCCAAATATCACCGTTAGATTTAATGCCCCACTCCTAAAATCACACTTGTTCAAGACATTAGCATGTAATGTTTCATACAAGAAAAAACACCAATGCACTTATTTGTCTTGTTATATCCGGCTGAGTACACGAACAGTTCTTCATTAAACTAATGGGCCATAATGTTTGTTTATCTTTGGAAAATAAATACATTTTCGAGTCGTGTTGTGTTTGTCTATTGCTTTTGAATACAGACAGTAAATGATAATCCCCCGGGACAAAATTGTATGGAGTAGTTTTGTAAATTTCACTCAAGAAATCCTTCATTCTAAGCGTATTATATTCCCGACTCAGAATGTATTGTAGCAACATTAACAGAAAACCCATTTTCTTTGCACGATAAATAAAATTATGACAAATAAAGAAGTACATAACCTCTCATCAGAAATGTTTGGAAGCAGATATTTTTGCAATTTGAACTTCTCGGATTTTGGGATGAGTGAAATGATATTTTATAATAATACTAAAACGCAATAGTCAGTTACCTATATAATTTTATTATGACTATGAAACGCAACAGTCTGTTATCAATATAATGTAATTTATTCGAACTGTTTTTTTAAATATGGATGCTATTTTTATCACATCTTTTTGGGTATGTACAAACTGATCATCGTCGAGTGTCCATTGATTTTCTGGTATGTTGAATATTACTACTCTATCCCTCTGATGTTAGTTCTTTTTCGATTCTGCTGAACTAACGTAATATTGTTTCACAACTTGATCCAGATAACGAACTCACAACTAAAGCATACTTAAAATACCTATATGAACGATGTATTTTTGGAGTCTTTAAAATAAATAGAAGATTGTTTCGAGAATTGAGTATCATGTCAGGTTCCTCTCGATTTGAATAATGTCTGGTATTTCATTTTTCAGATGAAGAATTTACCGATACGCCTTATTTTTCATATTTTGATTAGTATAGGTTTTGCAAGGAAAACGTTTCTGCCAAGTACACTCTTTTGATCTTCAGTTGCCTATTGTTTGCTTAATAGGGTATATATATTGTTTGTGCTATTTTATCTCTGTGAAGCCAGTTCATGTTTTTTCTTGATGACCAGTCCATATATAATCTGCTAAATTTTAAGAATTCAACTATTTTTGGTATGGCATAGGTTGCTGAGGAAAGCCTATTCGCTATTGTTTTGTTTTTTTTATTGTCGCCAGCAAAATAAATTCGTATATAGTGTGATGCAAAAATTAATATAATACTGCTTGTGCAGCTTGATGCAGAGTCCTGTTGACAAACGTACAGTCTTTCAGCAGCCACCCTCTTCACCCATATGCAAAACACTACATCCTTAACAAATACGGGTGATCTTTTATCAGAATGAGCAGAGTGAATTTTCGATCACACACACATATATATATATATATATATATATATATATATATATATATATATATATATATGGAGAGAGATATATAAAAATTATACACACACATATATATATATATATATATATATATATATATATATATATATTATAAGATATTATAATAAAAACAACTTGAAATCGCTATACAAAAGCGTTCATGTTTCAATAGTTTGTAATTTTTCAGGCGTTGATAAGTCTCATATATATATATATATATATATATATATATATATATATATATACGTGTGTGTCTGTGTGTGTGTCTATGTGTGTGTGTGTCTGTGTATTTGTATGTGCGTCTGTGTGTTTGTGTGCTTGTTTCTGCGTGTTTCTGCGTGTAAATTGGACATTGAGGTCAGCGACCAGCGGCGACAGATTGTCTCACGCTTAATCTCAATCTTAAGGCCATTTATTTCGATTCGACCCCACTATATATGCTACTAATTAGTACATTATTGGTACAACGTCTATTGTATTACTATAACAGTTACTGGGTGGGAATTAACGGTTATGTTTCAAACCATTCTAAAGGCTATTGACTAGAAATAACTGCATGTATTTGTAGCTATTCTTTGAAAAATAACCACATTCCGTTTTCACAATTATTTCTATGCAATAGCCTTAATATATATTTTAATATATTTTCTATTTATACGTTATTTTTATGGATACAACTTATTAATTATAAATGCTCTGTTTTATTTTATTATTTTTTTAATTAAACAATATTAATTGTATTTACTGGCCTCAATGTTTTGAACAATAAAAAAATTAAAATCTTCAGACACACAGGGTTGTCTATTAATATTCTTACGTGTTTATTATTTCACTTAGACTCCTCGACTAATTAGAAGCCAGCCTGGCCCTTATCAGGAGAAAAAATAATTCTATGCTTAGTATCAGTGAACTACAGAAATGAATGACTTGATGGAAAAAATTAACTTTATCTGTAGTTTTCATTTTTTTTTTTTAAACATGACTTTTGGTTAGTCCTTGTGTTTGCCAAGCAGTCTCTTTTAAATTGTTATTTAAGACAAGGGCTGGATGGATTCATGCTGCTCTGAACTCCCTTGATCATTTTGGCAGTTTTATTGGTTCCTGGAAAGGGGATGTGTCTCTGTTAAGTGTGTGTGTGTTATTTGGTTCTTAGGGAGTGAGTGAGTATGATGTGTGTAAGTTTGTATATTACTAAGTGAGTGAGTATGATGTGTGTAAGTGTGTATATTAGTAAGAGTGTGTGTTATCATTTAACTCATTAGAGAGTGAGTGAGTATGATGTGTGTAAGTTTGTATATTAGTAAGGGTGTGTGTTATCATTTAACTCATTAGAGAGTGAGTGAGTGAGTGAGTATGATGTGTGTAAGTGTGTATATTAGTAAGGGTGTTTGTATAAGTGTAAGACCTCAACACATCCGCAAGCATGTCTGTCTTGTGTGGGTGAGTAATGTGGGTAGGGCCTGATTTGTGGGGTTATTTATTAATTCTATCTATGTTGCTAAATTTGTGATTAAGCCCGTCTGGATGGAGCGTTTTTAGGCACAGAATCCCCTTATCTTCATGGTCTCCTTATATTGTTCTAATGTTATCTGCTCTAAACTTTTCCATTTTCTCATTGATAGTGAATTTGGCATGGGTTTTAAAATTGTGTTTTTGTAAGCGGAAATGTTATTCTACGGGTAATAATCTTTCATGGGCAGCCGTCTTAATTCGATTGCGATAATTATTAATTCTGTTGTAAAAGGGCTAATCAGATCTTCATACATTTTTTCTGGCATAGTGTGCATTCTTCAAGGTAAATTATGTTATGATTTCTACAGTTAGAGTCGTGGCAGATTTTGCAAGTAGATTTAGTGAACGAATTGTTCTGTCTAATGTGGCTACAGCATAAGCTCCTTTTGTTGTTACATGGTTGGGAAAATCCTGTTGTTTTTGCTTTTGGTTTATTACGGATTACCTTATCCCTGAAATGTGGTTACTACCTATAATTTCTTTTAGGTTCTTAGGTTTACGATATGCTAGATGGCCGGGTTCCTCAAACAATTTTTTTAGGTCTGGTTTGAGATGTAGTATTTCCCAGCGACTTTTGATTATCTGTGCAAGAAAAAATGTTACTAGAGCGATACGGCTGGGTTTATTTTTAATCTTGTACATTAGGGTGTCTTTTCTACGTGTAGAAATTGCTTTATTTATTTTTTCCTTGATTAGGTGTTGTTTATAGCCACGTGTTGTGAATGCGTGTGTGTGCCTGTAAAATGAGACATGGAATCTCAACAAATTTTTGAAGAAAACTTCAAAATTTGTCGTGAATCTATATCTTATTTTACGGACATACCTAAAAAATATTTTAAGTTCATTTTGAGGGATTGGATAAGGATTATACGAATCTTTTACTGTCGAGCCAATCTGGAAATAAGATGAAGATTTACATTAAATTCAGTACAGAAAAGCTGGGAGAATATTTTAATAAATTTCGACATGAACTTAGAAATATAATCAAAAGATACAGAATGAATATTTACGAATATTATTTGCAAAAGTCACCCATTTTCATCGTTTCTTTCATCATGAAAAACACCAGCTTAGCGGGAAAAAAAGTTCTAATGGTTTATTGTTTAAGCCTACACACAAACACAAACACACCAAAATTTAACTTCTATCATTTTTGTATCTGATGAAACCTCGAAGGCGAGACGCGTAATCAAATCTACTTTCAATATATATATATATATATATATATATATATATATTCGAAAAATATAACATAAATATGATATAAAATCTCTACAAAAATAGCCATTATGTTTCAACACTTCTTTGATGTTGAATGTAGAATAACAAGTTTTAAAAGGTTCAAATTAATCAAATACCCCTCGCTAAGGGGGAACGCTGTTACATAATCTGAAATGACCAATCAAAATACAACTATACGAGAATTCAAAAGAATTGGCAGCTAACTAAGGTTATAATAATTATTCAATGATTTAATGTATGTATTGTCTTTTGCGAGATGTCATCCTCCCTGCCTCTGTTTATGATTCAAATGTATCTATGTTGTCATGACGTTCAGAGCAACATTTGATCTTAACTTTTATTCGAAATTAATTTCAATAAAAACAAAATAAATAGAATAACATATGTATTTTTTCTTAATGCCCTCGGTAATTTTATAATATTAAACTTAATATAGATTAAATATAAATTTTAAAATGGGTAATTTTTAATTTCAAATTTTATCTTATAATTTAATATTTATTATTTAGAATAAATTCTATTTTAGTCTAACCCCAACATTAATCTTTTACTAGAGACGAGTAAGATCATGTAGTGCGTAAGTTGAAGTTTCCTTATTCTGTAAAGGGTGTAACCTGTGTGCATGCTTCTGTGGGCACAGCATGATTTGCTACTACCGCCTTCGATTCTAATCAGAGAGATGATGTGTCCGTTCAGAATTAGGTTTATAAATGTAAAAATGTTCATCAGCCCACTACAGCCAACATCTAAACATCAACTTGCGCACCAATTTTCTGTAATGAGCATCCCGGCATTCGGAGTCCCACAAATCGACACCTCTCAAGTAGACCTAAATAAAGGAAGAATGAGCAGGTGTACTTCTCTGTGGATTGACACCTGTCTGCATTTTACGTTGGACTGCTTTGAAAATTATCATACATTCGTCACCGTCTAAAGCTCAGACCAAAGGATGAAGTGGTGTGAATTTTACGACGTTTCCAAGACAGCCGAAGAATTTGGAAATCTGAAAGGGAAAAAAAACCAAAAAATTATTATCTGGTTGTATGCATATGACACATCCAGGTCACTATCAGGTTTCATTGGTCACAGTCCTGCAATTGTATTCACGATCAACACACACACTCGCACACACGGACACACACACACAAAACGTATTGTATTGATTATACAAGCATATCAATGATAAACATATCCATCCCTGAAATGTTCAAACCCGTCATTTGCACACTCCAATTTACACAACACACACAGATACAAACACACACACACATACATCTATCTATCTATCTATATATATATATATATATATATATATATATATATATATATATATATATATATATATATATATGCGCGGTACTTAGTGAAAAGTGATCAATATTTGTGATAGAGCTAACATATTTAGGTGTATGGATATTAGTTTGTAAGCCTGGGTTTCACGCTTTTGGGATCTAGTCTGATAGTCACAAAAGGGTAAAACCCAGGATTGCAGACTAATATCCATACAACTCAATATCTATCTGTGTTTCACTCCCTCCCTCCTCTCTCTCTCTCTCTCTCTATATATATATATATATATATATATATATATATATATATATATATATATATGTATATATGTAAAGAAAGAAAGGGCAGTCAGATATATAATCCGGTGTTCTTATTGATATTTTTTTTTATTTTTACAAAACAGTGCTCAAATTAAATTTACAAAGCATAAATATTATAAATTAACTGATCTAAAATACGGTTTCTTCGCTACATACTAATAACCATGTTTCAAAAACTGAAGCCAAAAACTTCAAATTTAATTATACAATTAAATTAAAAGCGATAGTTCCGTTTCATCTTCACGCGAATTTTGGAATAACTTATTTTTAAATTTACTGAGTTTTAAACGCGCATATAAATTCATAATTTCCTGTTTCCAAGGATACAGAGAAATTCAATAATTCAGACAGGGGCGGTAGCGTGTTCATTTTTATTAACTATTGTTGTATCAGTTATGAGTTCCTTTCGAAAAAGGGGTTAAGTTTAGGGAGGGGAGGGCTGTATTTTTCAAAGAATTCTGATATCCGTTATATATATATATATATATATATATATATATATATATATATATAATTTTTTTTTAATATATGATTCCATCGCGACACAGAAATTACTATGTTTCGAAACTGGTCAGCAGTATTTAAGTTTAATTCCGATATTATACCTTACAGTTTCATCCTCAAGCGTTGTTTTTGAATAACTATGGTACGAAATATATATATCCTATAAGTATGACTCGAATCTGTCACTGGGTGGCATGACACTAACGTTTATTGCAGGTGGCCCACTGTCGGGCCGCCGGAGTGATCGGGTCGTCTTGGCAATGTTACTACTGTTATATGTGGTTTTTATTCAGACCATCATGTCTATTTTGATTTTATCTTCTTAAATCTTCCTGTCCTCCGTTGTTGTACTTGGAATTATGGACCAAATGTATATTCAGTTCATGTGGATAGATTCTCCTTATTCTGCTCATATTGCCTAGGGAAGATAACTAATATCAGTTAAAATAGGAAATGTTCAGCTTTGTATCGCTTGTTCTTTTCTTCCACTGAAACAGTGTGTGATATTTTAAGAACGAAATGACACTGGAATTGAAATCACAGGTGATATGAAATCGGATTGTTTTACACAATGATTTAATCTACTGGACACTTTTTGTCTTTCATGAAGAAAACAATATTTCTTTATCTCTCTTTCACTTTCCCTCATTTATATATATATATATATATATATATATATATATATATATATATATATATATAAGACTCAAACACTAATATTCCACGGTTATAATTTATTACATTGAAATCGTAATCACGATTCAATTCATCAGAGCTAAAAATTCAAATTTGAATTTGAGAGTCTGATGAATTGTATCGTTATTATGATTCCAATGTAGTAAGTTATAACCATGGTATATCAATGTTCGAGCCTTATATAAATATATATATATATATATATATATATATATATATATGTATGTGTGTGTGTGTGTGTATGTGTGTTTGTGCGAAAATATATAGAAAATAGGAAAGAAGCGATGGAATCATATATATATACCAGCGTTTAATTAGACTGATGAAGTTTTCCTTGTTTTAAATAAGCCATATGACTTAATTTTAGATTTTATTATGTAATAATTATTTGCTCTGTAATACTAAATGCATTCAGCCCGATTTGTGGATGACTTTTAACATTTTATATTACTAGGATCCACTTGAATTACATACCAACTAATTTATTACCTCCTCTCTTACTCTCTCCCCCTGTCTCTCTGTCTCTCTCTATCTTTCTCTCTCTCTCTCTCTCTCTCTCTATATATATATATATATATATATATATATATATATATGGATGGATGGATGGATATATATATATATATATATATATATATATATATATATATATATATATATATATATATATATATATATATACACCCCTCACTTTATTTATCAATCTCCCTCACTTTATTTATCACTCTCCCTCACTTTCCTCACTTCCTCTCACTATTTATATCTCCCTTTCTCACTCCTTGTATTTACCCTCTAACTCCCAATCTCACTGCTTTTACCCTTCTTTCATTTCCTGTATTTAACACAATTGTCTCTCTCACCGACACTGTATTTACCTCTCTCTCCCTCGCTGTATTTATTTATCTCTCATTCACTGTATTTATTCTTTTCCACCTCACTCATTTTATTTATTTCTCACTCTCTCTCTCTCTCTCTCTCTCTCTCTCTTTCCATCCCACTGTATTTCTTTCTGTCTCTCTTCCCTACTGTATTTATTAATTTATGTCGTACTTGTTAATTCATGTCTCCCCTACTGTATTTATTCATTTATCTCTCTCTCTCTCTTCTCCACTTTATCTGTTTCTCTTTCTCCCGCACCACATTATTTATTATTTTCTCACTCTCTCCCTCATTTTATTTATTTTTCTCTTGCTCACTATCAATTTTTTTTATTTCTCTCTCTCCATCATTTCATTTCTTTCTCTCTCTTTCCCTCCCTAATTTTATATTTTTTCTCTCTTTCTCCCTGATTTTATTAATTTCTCCCTCATTTCATTCGTTTCTCTCTCTTTCCCTCCCTCATTTTATCCATTTTTCTCTCTTTCTCCCTCATTTTATTTATTTCTTTCTCTATCTGTCTCCCTCATCCTATTCATTTTTCTTTCCTATCTCTCTCTCTCTCTCTCTCTCATTATATTCATTTTTATCTCTCTCTTTTTATTCATTTTCTCTCTTCACTTTAAATTTATTACCTTCTGTTGTCAGCCATCATTTGACAAATAAATGTGTTCTTAAACAATTTTGTCCTCTAGCCAATTAAGGTTTTAGAAATTTATCACTTATTCAAAGAATTTTTGTTATATATATACACACACACACACATATATATATATATATATATATATATATATATATATATATATATATATATATATCCTTTGAATGAATTTTGGAAATCTTGTCCTCTTTGGTGTCTGTCCAAATTATGATTATGTACATTATTTACATTATTCGGACTATTGTCTTCATCTTATCGCCATATTTATTATAACGTTTCGGCCTTCTTCAGGTGGTTGGAATGTCGAACTGAACCCTTTATTTAACTCACTGGATTAGACTGTTCTAGTTCCATGTGCCATATTTAATGGGTGTCATTTATCAGTTATTTCCGGTTAATTCATCCCTCTAATTTCTCCACTGCCTTAAACGGGCATTGAACTCACACTCTTTGCATCATGTCACTGGATCTAACCAACGCCTTTATGAGGACACATGACCCAGTTGATAAAAGTGTTGGTTAGATCCAGAGACAGTCCCCAAAGAGTGTGAGTTCAATGTCCGGTTAAGACAGTGGAGAACTTTCAGAGGGAAATTAAGAGGCGATAACTGATAAGTGACATCCATTAAACATGGTACGTGGAACTAGAACAGTCTACCCCAGTGAACGAAATAAAGTGTTCAGTTTGACATTTCAAACTCTTGCCCTCTTTGCTGGGTATTATGTTTTCTTTATTCCTCTTTATTATGCTTTCTTTATTCCTAAGACAACAATCACTAAACTATCTCAGCTTGGTTCAAAATAATGACTTAGAAAATCATTTGACAATTTTCAGAATACGCTATATTTAATTATGTTTTAGACGGCCGAACAAAAGGCCAAAGTGAATTACGATTAGCCGACAATTATTTCAGTATATCTTCTGTTTATACGTTAATTTTGCAGATACAAATTTTTAAGTAAATGCTCTGTTTCTAATAAACAGTATTAATTACATTTACCGGCCTGAATATATAAGAAATGTTGTGTTCTCCGATAGGAATCGGAGCTGTATCCTGTATGAAACCGTCATATAGCCTGATGTGCTATGCCATTTAGCTAAAAAAGTCTGGTTAATGGTCAAATTTATGTTTTTAAACAACTAATTTCCATGATTTTTCTAAGCAGACACTTTCTCTGTAGCTAAAAATGAGATAATAGATATACCAACAAATAATTAATAATAGCTGAAAATGATATTCTAATAATAATAATAATAATAATAATAATAATAATAATAATAATAATAATACAAATTCAAAATAGATAAATAAAAAAGGTTATCTGAACTATAAACTGTTTCTATTTTTACAGTGTATAGATGGACATATCATACAATGCTTTCATAATTAGCATTTATTTTCGGTATTATTTTTTATTTGCAGTCTCCTCGTTTCAATGTACAGGGTGTCCATAAAGTTCGCGTGCACTTTAAAAAAATTATAACTTTATTTGTATTTGCGATAGACATAATCGGTAAAAATTTTAAAGTTTAATGCACTTAGTTTTATGTATAGCTAAAATAACTAATGTGATTTCAGGCATTACTGTAAATCAGTTGGCAAACGTTTTCCGTGAACTGCAAAATCGTATTACCCTTTGTATTGCAAATGATGGAGGACATGTGGAAACTTAAATAAAATCTGAATAAAACTTTAGAAAATACAGATTTACTTCTTTCTAATCTTTTTTACAAATTATTTCTATCGCAAATACAAATAAAATTATAAATTTTTTAAAGTGCTCACGACCTTTATGGACACACTGTAATTTGGTAGCCTTGATAATATCAGTTTAGGTCTGTTTTGGTCTGGTTTGTTTCACGGCATATCAAACTCAATGTATTATTTCATGCCGACATTATTTTTATTGCTGTTAATATTTCCCTTAAAACATCTATTTTAAAGTCATCATTTTTTCTTCAAAAATGTATAGTTAGTATTATTTGTTTTTTAAATGTATTGTTAGTAATATTATTTTACAAAATATTTCTGGTATTAAAATCTGTTTTTAGATTTTCATAGTGTTTTGACCCCAGTTTGGGAGTTAACTATAACTAGGACGCTAACAGATGTTACTACCCCCAGATCAGGGTGGACCTGGAAACACCAGTAATTAAGAGAATGGTTCCACTCTTCACAAAGCCTCCTGATCTGAGGCATTGCTGTTGGACGTGGTTTATCTTCTGACCTAGGACGCGGATGTAGTTTATCGTCAAACCTAGGACGGTATCAGTCTAGGAGAGACATGCTGCACCGATGGGAATAATCAGAAAACCATACACGGTTTAACTCTAGCCACTATAATATAGATGCTTGCGAGAAGATCGTGACAGAGGTTTTTAGCATAATTGCCTTGTTCAAATACTGATCCCGTCAGATTATGCGTTCTATCCATGTTACTGTAACTAAGATGAGCTCAGTATTGTTGCAGTAGAAACCCCGAATAGGTGTTGAAAATAAAACAAATTTACCTGACAGTGACTAACTATCCCTCTCTAGCAGACTACATTGAAAGGGAATCCGAGCTATTTCAGTACAGCAAAAATGGTAGCAAAAGAAATTTTCGGAATTAGCACCATCAAATTAGCTAAAAAAAATCTTGCTTCTTGGCAGCAAAATCGTGTTGACCAGTGTAATTAATGAGAAACAGGAAAATTAGTGATTTAAATTTGAGATTTTCTTTCACAGGAATTTATTTTGCTCTTAATCCAAATTGCAAATTCATTCTCTGTCAGTTACTCTTTTGGTAGTGTCGATGACAAACAATTAAAAATAAGATAATAGACACACTAAAAAATAAATAATAATGATTGAAAATAATAATAATAATAATAATAATAATAATAATAATAATAATAATAATAATAATAATTACAAATTCTAAATAAATAAGAAATAATAGAAAAGGTTTTCGAAACTACAAACTGTTTTTTGCGCAATCCTATCAACCATCTATATTATCGAGGCTACAGTCAAACCATATATGGTTTTCCGATTCTTCCCATCGGTCAAAATAATATAGATGCTTGTAATATGATTGTGACAGAGGTTTTCGGCTAAATTGCCTTTCTTCAAATACTGATCCCGTCAGATTATGCGTTCTATCCATAACTAAGATGAGCTCATTATTGTTGCAGTAGAAACCAGGAATAGGTGTGGAAACTATACAAATCTGCCTGACAGTGACTAGCTATACCCCCTAGCAGAATACATGGAAAGTACAGTACAGCAAAAATGGTAGCTAACCATAACAAGCAAAAGTCATTTTCGGAATCAGCATCATCAAATTAGCTAAAAAAATCCATTTTGTATCTTGGTACCGAAAATCATGTTGATCATGTAATTGATGGTCAGCCCTTTCTCGTTTTCTTTTACTAAATTGCCTTGGGGTTCCTGTAGCTTTCCTTTTGTATCTGATACCGATATGGTGGGATTAGCGTATGTTTAAATTGTCAAGATTTTTTTTCACTTATAATAAACCCTGTAGGACTTGGAGTTCTCTTAGAAGCGCCTCGTTGTATTGGTTGAATAAATAAACATTCTCTTTTAGAGAATGGAAATTGCTGGATAGGTTTTGTGAAGAGGAAATATGGAATAAATAAACGTTTGTAACAGCAGCTTAAAGATAAGCTCAGTATAGTTGCAGTAGAAACGATGGATACGTATTGAAAATATACAAATGTGCCTGACAGTGACTTGCTATCCCTCGTTAGGAGACTACATGGAAAGAGAATCCGAGCAATGATGAGGATCATAGAATTAATCAGTAGCGATTACAAGCATTATTATTACATTTCAAGACATTTTTTTTTCTTAACTTCACATCCATAATATTTCTTTTTTAATATTACGTAGTCTCTTTTGTTTGATTATCTTCAGTGAGTATTAAAGCATGTAAACGGATTAAACCGAAACAAGAATCGTGAATGAATGAAACAGAATGTGCCCGATTCGATCACGACTACACAGTTGTCGGAATAAAAAGTCGTTCTACAAGTTCATCGCGCTGGTAACGAGTAAAGAGAGAAGCGAGCGAATTGGTTGATCGGCGGTCGAGCAACACACGTGCACAGACCGCCACCTTTCGTGGTCGTCGTGCATGTCTCCATGCGGGCAGAGATCGATCGGGCTGCCATGAAAGAGCGTGCACTGGCTGCAAGTGCGTGGCGGGCACCAGCCTTTTCTTCATTCTGCCTTACTGGTACGCTTCTCCGCTGGCCGAACGCGCACCGCACCTATTTGCGACGTCCGATCACAAACCAAATATTGTCGAAAAATAACTATCTACACCCTGTTTACATCTTTTCTTAGAGATTCCTGCATGCGTGTTTATGCAATTAGACAGACAGAAATATATATATTTACTTCTATCTTAACTGTATATAAATTCCTATATTTGTTTCTATTAAATAATTTCATAATATTTGTCTCTTCGTGTATGTAAATATCTTAGAAATGCGCAGTGATATATGTTCACCGATTTTCATATTCACTTCTGCAACATATAATTTGTTTATTTTTACGCATCCAAATGCGCATGGATAAAAAAGTTCAGTCTTATTTATATAGAGAGTACTCTCTCTCTCTCACTCTCTCTAGATAACTACACAATATTAATGTATCAGTGTTTTTAGATTATATGGAGTATGCGTTTTTATATAACTTTCCTCCTGAAATAAATGTAGACATTCTTGCACGCGCAAACATTAATTTACAACATTTTCTTTATTTTTCATTCTAAGACAGTCCTAAATTTATTTTACCTTTGAATAAGTATTTTCTTTTTTTTCATTCACATTTTCTATCGCATGTCAACGCATGAAAAAATACTTCTCGCCTATTTTCTATATTTGTCTTGTTTATTGGAAAAGGATGAACAAGAAGAAATACAAACATTGTTAGATTTGGACTTTCGTTTATTTCTCACATTTCGGTCTGAATTTTTTGTCTTTTATTTTCGGGTTTGTTTTTATTTCTTACGTTTTACTAATTTATGACTTCTCGTTTCGTTTCATTCTGCTTCCGTCCAAAAGCAAATTGGTATACGACTATTTCTGGTTTTCATGCAGCTAACTAAACCTTTTAATACACTTTCTCATTTGGCGTAAACATTCATACATTTCTTTTTACCTTTTTTTTTTCCTTTTCATATTTTTATCTTTTATTTTTTTTTAATCTTTTATTTTATTTTATTTTTTATCTCTTAACATTTTATCTTTTATTTTTATCTTTTATTTTTATCTTTTATTTTTATTTTTTTCCTTTTTTCATTTTATCTTTCTTCTTTTTATCTTTTATCTTTTATTTATTTTATCTTTTATTTTTATCTTTCAACTTTTTTATCTTTTAATTATTTATCTTTTTCTTTCTTATCGTGTTTTTTCTTTTTTTATCTTTTTCTTTTATATTTTTCTTTCGAATCTTTTCTCTTTCTCATTTTTTTGTGTCTCATCTTTTTTCTTTACTTTTTACTTCTTTTTTTCTTTTCATTTTTTTCTCTTTTATCTGATTATTTTCTCTGTTTATTTTTATTCTGTTTATTTTTCCTTCTTTTGTCTACAGTGTTGTTGAAGTTTGTGACTAGTTTATCGGATTCTGTGTAGGCAATGATCGCGTAGGAAGCATCATGTCAATAATACAAACACTCTCAGTAGCTGAGAATGGATAATAGATGATATAATTAAATTAAAATTTTAAAAAATATGTTTATTGACAGGAAATATTTTAAGTAAAAAAGAAACTGCTTCTTTAGCTGGTGCTTATTTATTTATTGAAGGCTAAACCATTATTTTCAATTAATGTTATTATATTTTTATGTTTTCTGTAAAAGTATGAAAACATTAATCGTGAATTTTCCACAAAAAACTATGAAAGTAAGAAGAAAATACTCATTTTCACAAGAGACATATTGTACAAGAAAATCATTACAGAATCTTTCATAATATTTTGAAAGTTGCTTCTTGGAAAAATATTTTCAAAACAAAATAAATGTTCTAAAAACAAAAATTTTGACGAAATCTTTTAAATTAACAACTGATTTCTAATGAATTTTTACCAAATGCTGTTTCAAAAACTGTATAACACAATATTAAATGAAACTATTTTAGGGGAAAAGTAAGATGTTTTTCTTTTAGCGCCTTTGTAAACAATAATGGGGGCTTAGTTTATGGGTGGACATTCTCAACTACACTATACAGAATAAGTGTTGCAAAACGCACGTCTGGATTTTAAGATATTTTTTAGGGTTTTAACAAGATCTCTGATGTCAACGTGTATTTTTATGATGACAAATCAAAATTAATCTGCAAAAACAAATTAGTTAAACCGATGCAACTATGGTTCAATGAAAAGAGGGTTTCGTAATATTCCACAGTAAGGCTCGTTTGGTGAAGCACATTATTACACCCCCTCTTATTAGAAGTCCAACATATACAACATGCTACACACGCACGAACACACTTATATATATATATATATATATATATATATATATATATATATATATATATATATATATATATATATATATATATGAAAAAAATATATATAGGATAAATTTATCTGA
The DNA here is from genome assembly GCA_963932145.1 of Acanthosepion lycidas. Classification (NCBI taxonomy): domain Eukaryota; kingdom Metazoa; phylum Mollusca; class Cephalopoda; order Sepiida; family Sepiidae; genus Acanthosepion; species Acanthosepion lycidas. The sequence goes on along the minus strand of OZ010594.1, from coordinate 74,300,289 downwards.
GTAAACCTGTACAAAAAGACAATATTTTAAATATTAAATATTTCAAACATATTTGCTCTGAATTGATCATTGAGCTCTCTCCTCCTTGGGTCTACCCATACGGATTACCTAGTTTTGCATAAACTATACATACATACATATATACATATATATATATATATATATATATATATATATATATATAT
>OZ010594.1:74285104-74295104 GCA_963932145.1 Acanthosepion lycidas | reverse complement strand
CCGAGCCTACGAGCTTGGAGATACCCACATTAAACCGGCCTTGTGCCACATTTAGTCCTCGTGGGTGGATTGATAAATACTCAGTGGCGTCTCGCGATCTTTGACTGCGGACGCCTTCTGTCCAACTCTCTGCTAACGCAGTGAGGAACCCGGACGAGGCTTTGCCGAAGGGCAAGGTTTCGTCCGGGAAAGTAGACAGGGCCTGAACCCGTCTAGGCGGGTTCAAAGGCTATATTTTTGGCCGGGCCTACGGGCTTGGAGAGGCCAACATTAAACCCGGCCTTGTGCCACATTCAATCATCGTGGGTGAATTGATAAATACCCGGTGGGGTTGAACGGTCTCTGACTGCACGCGCCTTCTGTCGAACTCTATGCGTTAGCACAGAGGAACCCGGACGAGGCTTTGCCGAAGGGCAAAGTTTCGTCCGGGGAGTTAGACAGCGCCTGAACCCGTCTAGGCGGGTTCAAAAGGCTATATTTTTGGCAGAGCCTACGGGCTCGGAGAATCCCACATTAAACCCTACCTTGTGCCACATTAAATCCTCGTGGGTGGATTGATAAATACCCAGTGGAGTTGAGTGAGTCAGTCCCCAACTAGATTGCTGCGTCATTAATTATTATTGCAAGTTCCTAACGTTTTGTACGTGGGACCCTTTTAGGACCGACTTATTGAAATACAAGCCTTCACGGTGAAAACTACTCTACAACAATATGACAATAAAATAGGGAGAACAGTCCGAACAATGTAAATAGTGTAAAGAGTTACACTGCCTCATCTCAGCAATTTAGATGCTGACCTTAATGTATAAAACTATATGATTATCCATTGTTGAATAAAATGTTGCTATTGAGCATGTAATATAATTTGACTTAAAACGTAGAACCAAATAATAGTGTTGATATTTTATTCGTTGTAGTACGACTTCAAATTAGTGAACTATGGTCGTTAGTTTCTGATGTGTTGACTAAATATGTGATAAAAGTGATTACCAACCACGAATTAAACTTCTATATTTAATAAGCAAATAACGATTTAAAATTAATTCGCTCCAGTTTCTGTCCAATAATATAATGAACAACAGGAATTGACGTTTCTGGGGGGAAAAAAATTCTGAAAATATTAATTCTTTTTTAGGACTGAAATTAGGAAATTTGCAAATCTGGCTGCCTTGTAAATCCCCAAGACCAACAACCAGGATATTCTCAGCTGCGTTATTTATTACAAAATGCATGCATATTTCAATTATTTATTTAATTCTGCTCAATGTTACAAGACTGTGTATATATATCGTAAAACATTAAAAGTGATTATTCACAATTCGAAGATATGTTTTAATCTTAAGTTTTTTTTCTGACATACATATATAAATCGCACTTATTTTAATTGCCAAATATGACTTTTAAAATTAAAAAGAATTCTGTTATCCCAGCATAATATATAACTTCACCAATACTGCGATAAACAGATATATTAAAATTTAAATTGCGTAACAATCAGTGCCTGATGATTTTGTTGTGCATGAAACTCAGGGTCGTGCTATTGGTTAATATGTATATTTATTAAAATATACATACATGCATAAATTACATGTGTGTGTATGTGTGTGTGTGTGTGCAAATATGAATAGATATAAAATGAACATTGAAGTCAACTATCAAAGTATAGGATTGGTGTATACGAATAAATTCCAATAACCAAAAAATGCTATTTTAAAAAAGTGCTCAGTAGTGAGTAGAGAAAATATAATTACCATTTGATAAAACCGTTGAAGTGATGAAACGAAATGGCTATACTTGTAGTAATTTTATAACATATGATTTTTATATATATATATATATATATATATATATATATATATATATATATAAGGCAAGACCTGTGGGTGTGTGTGTAACGAATGCACGGCCACAATTTTCGATGGATTTGCACCAACATTTACATGCACATGCTCCAAGGTATTCGGAAGGCCAAGACGGACTTTACATTTCCCAACTCCCTTCGATAGTGGAAATATCGATTTTTTTCATGTTTCTACGCAATTTTCATATAGTTTGCCGCCATTTTGTACTGGCCAGAGTATGAGTCTATAGTTGGGTGCCACGAATAGGCAGGAAGATTCTATTGGCCAGCGTGAGAGCCAACAGCTGACAGACACTAATGTTAACTAGCATGCTCGCATGCAAAAAAAAATCAATAGCTTCATTCGTCACAAGTGGGAAAATTTTAAATCTGCATTTTATTCCAATTGGCACATTCGCTTGCTTAAACTCAACGTTGATTCTGATTCCGAAGAACTGGGTTTGGTGTGAAAACGTATTTGTTGTTAACATTCTTTTTTCATTCGGTTTTTCCAGTTACGAGTGCTTTTTTAAAGCTGATCGTTTTGTGTTCATTTTGTTTAGTTCTTTTTTCGTAACAGTTTTAATGCTTAGTATAGAGCTTAGAATAAATTCGCAGTGTGAGATAGGCAAGAAGTAAGGCTTGTAGCAACATCAGCACGGCAACGGGCACTGCTTTAAAGGCGAGGATGGGCAAACATATTTTAAGTCAAGTGATAGCGATTGCTGTATGAGTCGTACGATTTTTTTAATCAAGCACGAGCATATATATATATATATATATATATATATATATATATATATATATATATATATATATGTTACACTGATTGGTGTAAACATTTCATCATTAGTTGAAGTAACTGAATATTCTGACTCAATAATATAAGCAGTAAACATAACTAAACAACGTTACTGCTCAAAACGCTTTTCCGCCAAATTTGAAAATACGCCTTCTTCGATAAAAAAAATTTAAATCAATAAATGAGAAAAGGATAAAAGAAGAAAATTATAGGCAAAAGTTGTTTAAAGTGTCTGAATGATAAATGATACGGAAAATATCAACGATAATGAAACAATAGTCTGAAAGAAGGAAAACAAACATAGCAACTCGAAATGCTTTTCCAAGTTTTTTAAAAAGTTTAGACGCTGATGTTGCAGTGAACGGATGTAGGTTGTTTTTTTTTTCATAGCGCAAAAACGTGATATCCTATTTTAAAAGTGATGTCTTGATTATTTTAATTACACATTTATTCTCATATTTTTCTTTGTTTATAATATTATAATAATTGTTTTATTATAATTATCTTAATAGCCACAAGAAAATATAATTCCGATAACCACAAAAATATAATACGCTTAATCAGATTTTAATAAAGTATAATCAATATTCAGACTGAAATTCTAGGAAGACAATTTATCATTATTTACATTCGGACCAATATGAAATGGACAAAGTCCGACAATTATTTTAAGACATTTTTTTATGTTTATACATTCTTTTTAAAGACACAATTAATTAAGTAAATTATCTGCTTATAAAAAACAATATTAAATGTCCGAGAATTTTTCATAGAAAATATTCGTCCTCCGACAGGAATCGAACCTGTATCCTATACGGAACCGTCATATAGACTGACGTGCGCTTACCGATTAAGCGACAGAGGATCGTTTCGGTTGGCAAGGTAGATTTTATTGTTTATAAACCACAGTTCTCCATGATTTTCTCAGGTACATTCATATCTGCTCGATGTGTATCGAAATGTAAACAAATACAGGTTCGATTCCTGTCGGAGGACGAATACTTTCTATGAAAATTTCTCGGTAAATGATGTTAATACTGTTTATTATAAGCAGGGCATTTACTTAAATATATGTATCTATAAAAAGAATGTATAAACATAAAAAATGTCTTAAAATAATTCGGACCAATGTCTTTATTTTGGTTACTATTATCACAAGATTTTGGCTTTTATCCTCTGTGATATTGTAAGTGTAACCTTCGCGAGATTTCGAATTGAAAACTTTATTTGATTTACGAGCTTAGATTGTTCTTGTTCTCTTGCCCATGTCTTTCTATTTTTTTTATTTTAGTACTGCGAAGTTAATTATCTCCCAGGTTCTACCGAGTGTAAGCTTGTACTACCTGACTGCGGGAAGGAACTCAGAATTACTCTGCCACAAAATTCAGGGAACAACGATTTAATTCACTATACGATGTTGGATCTACTCCACCTGACCTGTAGATTTAATAAATGGTTCAGTTTGAAATTCCGTCAAGGTTACACAAATCGACACCTGATGAAGATCATTGCTTACAATGGCATAAACCTTGTAAAAATAAGTTGAAGTTCAATTCGTCTATATTTTTTAGATGACATATTGTAACTATTTACAGGATTTACTTTGTTCGGACTGCTGTCCTCATCTTATATGACACATGCATAGATGCTTACTTACATTATTTAGATTATTCGGACTGTTATCCCTACCTTCATCATTTCGGTCGTTGTACGCTCCGTTTTTCTTCAGGTGATAGGAATTTCGAACCGAACCTTTTATTACGTGTGTCCTGTCACATGGCTCACTGGATAAATGTTTTGGTTAGATCCAGTGACCGGACCCAAAGTGTTGGGTGTTCAATAACAGTCGATAGCGGTGGTGAAACAAACTTAAGGAGTTGAGGTAAAAAGGGGATTAACGGACACACCCGGAAAGGACATGGCGTGTGGAACTAGAACAATCAACCCCGGTAGACAAAATAAAGTTTTCGGTTCGAAATTCCAATCGACTGAAGAAGGCCGGAGTGTACAATGGCCGAAACGTTGTAAATATGGCAATGAAGATGAGGATAACGGATCGAATAATGTAAATAATGTGAGTAATCATAATTCCTCATCACAGAGATCTAGACATACATACATTTTAATCTATCCACACACACACACGTGTGTGTGTGTGTGTGTGTGTGTGTGTGTAGAGCATCTGGAGGTGGTGTAATGGTTAGCAAGCTTTCTAACTAGAACAATTACGACTTAGTGAGTTCGATCCTCACTGTGTGCCCCTGAATTTCGGCCTTATGCCGCATCTGAGCTATGCTTGGAAAATCACTATATATATATATATATATATATATATATATATATATATATATATATATAAAGATATGTAGTCTTAAGGTGTGCTATATTTATGGAATAAAGTGTTCGATATCAGATATATAGAGCTTGTGTAAATATAAAAGTGAACATAGACGATTGCATATAGCATGAAACAGACTGTCGCCTCTAAGTGTTGACTTATATATATATATATATATATATATATATATATATATATATATATATATATATATATATATACTGTGTATTTAGGCAGAAGATGCACTTTAAGGGAAATGCTATTGATAACGACGTTTTTGTCGATCAGTTTTAATGGTCGACTTTACCAAGTTACGAATAATCCTACTCAGGCAAGAAGGAAATTGCGTGAGGAATTCAGTGAAGTTCATTTCTGAATATAAATACACGGAATATGCTGTCTGGAAAGAACAGAAAACTACACTTTGATTCAGCTAATCGCAGATACTGGCCCAGTCGATAAATGCGTTGATTGAATTAATCCATTGACTTGATCTCAAATGCTGTGAGTTCAATGTCTGTCCCCAGCAGAGGTGAATCATAAAAACTTGGAGAGATGAGTAATTTCAGGGAAATAATTGAAACTAAGATAATCAGAAAATGCATGGCATGTAGAACTAGAATCTACTCCGCTGGATGAAATAAAGGGGTTTTTGGGTTGTTTTTTTTTTTCGAAATTCCACCTTATATAACCCCCAGATGGCTGGAGCGTACAACGGTCCAAACATCGTGAACATGACAACAAAGATAAAGACAACAGTCCAAACAAGGCAAGTAACCTAAATATCAGTCCAAATTTAAATAATTAACTATTTTAACCAACACTTTTTAAAATTAGTTTGTGACGTATCAAACCGTCTTTAGAAAAGAGTATAATTTCATCTTTATACAAAATGTCACTTGAGCTTCTTTTTATCATTCCAAAAGCAAAATAAAAAAAAATGTCTACAAAAATCGATCAATCAAATTTTCGTACCAACTACGCTGCATTGACCAAGCGGTGCCAAACTCTTAATGGCGCCTGATTGAATCTTTAAATATAGATTAACATCGATCAGCTAAGTGTCTATGGCGATAACTGAAAGTGGTAGCACAATTCTTCTTAGATGTAAATTGATCTTTACAGCCAATTTAGAAATGTCAATTTTCAACTGAAATTTCTAGACTAGAACAATCCGCACAACAGAAAAAAATCCTTGGAGCTCGTCTTGGTACTCAGTATAATTTTTCTTAACGATTTTTTCCTGAAACCTTTTACTTGGTAAAAGTTCTAAGAAACTCGTTGCATTGATGTGTTACTAATTTTTGTACATATTGAGGCGGATAGAATGTAGAGAATAGTCAAGCACTATTATACTTATTTGAAATTGTTAAATATGTTTTAATTAAAAACATTGCAAGGTGTAATAATGTACAAAATTATAATAAATTTTAAATACCGGTCTATATTTTTGAGATGAGGTATTGTAACTATTTACAAATTTGTTCTCATCTTTATTGCCATATTGAGGACGTTTCAGTCGTTGTACGCTCCAGCCTTCTTCAGAATCTGCGTATATTTCTGAGATGAGGTATTGTAGCTACTTGCACTATTCGCATTGTTCGGACTGTTGTTCTCATATTTATTGACACATTCACGACGTTTCGGCAATTGTACGTTCCGATCTTCGTCAGGATCTGCCTATATTTTTTAAATGCGTTATATAACTATTTTCATTATTTCCATTTTTCGGATAGTTGTCCTTATATTTATTGCTATATTCACAATGTTTCAGTCGTTGTATGATCCGACATTCTTCAGGATATATCAGTATTTTTTTAGATTAAGTATTGTAACTACACTATTTCCATTGTCTTCAGTTTGAACTCTTTGGGTGAAATCACTTTTGGATCAATCTACACGTGCAGACTAAATAAATGCTTCGGTTCGAAATTCCTAGAAATGTCACCTGAAGAGAAACGGAACGTACAACTTCGTGAATATGGCAATAATTATGAGGACAAGAGTCTGAAAAAAGGTAATTCGAGCAATGTAAATAATGTAAAACTTTAAATATCTGAAATTTGATTCTGATAAAATCACGTGATCTTAAATTATTCTCACAACTAAAAAAAAGTTTTTTTTACACATAGCCTTATCGAAGAAAATACTGTAGAATCGACATCATTAATAGGTGTTTTCTTTTTATATAGTGTTTAATATTTTCACATTTTTGATGGTCTATTTTATTTCTTCACCCAGTAAAAATCTTTGAATAGAAATATTTTTAAATGAATTCCTGCTCTTTTTGTTAGTAATATTTTCATATTAACACTGAGATTTAGAAACCTATTCATTACGAGATAAAAGACAAATTCTAATTTTATTTCTTTATCTTTCATACGGTTCCTTCCTCATAAGGGAAGTAACTGTTTCATAATCTTAGTATTTTTCATTAACTACTGCAAAAGGTTATAATTACATTAGTCTTATAGCCTGATTTCGATTCCTACAAGAGATCAGTCAGTTATGTGACATGCCCGATACACGCTTAGGCGATCATGTATCGTTCGACACCTGACTGATTTTTTATATTTTTTTCCCCACGGTAGGTTGTCATTTTTTTCTGTGGTAGATCAGTTGCTATCCAAGGATATAGAATCCGGTCTGTTCTGCTGGTGAGGCGAAGAAGAGGATTCATACCTTTCCCATGGTTATTAGCACGTAAGTGAATGTAAGGGATTCGACTCGTATACAAGAGATAAATATTATTAGTAAATCAGGTTGAAGATAGGAGAATTCTAATTTCATTGGATGCTGTCATCTACTTCCGAACCTCTGTTGTGCAAAATGATGTGAATGCATCACGAGTTTTCAGCTTTAATTACAGACAAGCCAATGATTAATTACTAAACCAAAGTGTAATTAAATGATTCTCAGGGGCAGGGGGGTAGAATCAGCCAGGCATTCTGGACTGGTTCGTTTATTCAATAATCAGTAATCTAAACAGATGTAGAAACAGTTGCACGTCATTCTGCGTTCATCTTATGTACATAATGTCTCAAAAGTTAAAAAGAATTGTCCGAATTTATGTGTAAATTAGTTGATTAATTGATCTAAATCTTGTCAGTAATCGTGTGAAATGTGTTTTGCTTTCTCTAGTGAGGTTCTTTGATGAAAAAATAAACTTTTTTATTCATCAATTTATTTAATTTTGTAGGATAGATTGGTTTGGATTATTTTGTTTTACTGCATATCAACCTCAATGGTTTATTTAATGCCGACAATATTTTTACAACAGATTCATTGGAATAGAATATATACTATTTGCAAATAAACAGTTGATAGTTCAGTTTTCATTGACGTAGTTTTCTAAAGCTGTTACCCTAACAGGTACTAACACTCCGGTTCAGGGTTGATCTTGGAACAACAGCAATTAAGAGGTGTTTCCACACTCGTCAAAACCTCCCGGTCTTGCTGCCGTATATAGTTTATCGTCATACCCAGGACTTGCAGGGTAGACGATAGAAATTCAGCATAATTGAGCCAATATATCATTCCATGTTTAAGTTTTTATACAAGATATTAGAATTGCTGTCTCATACATTTCCTGTTACAATTTCCACAACGACTCGATTAATCCGTTTATTAGAATTCGTCAGGTGTATTATCCCTTACCGAAAAAAAAGGCCTAAAAATTTCCAACAACATTTATTTATTTTTCTGTTATATTACAAAAACAGCGCAACAAGTATATCTCAGTGTGCATTATTTTGAAATACATTTCACATGAGAACGTCAAATCGAGATTCAGCAAGCGAGGAAACATTTTTCCAATCTTCTATTGTTCAATTTTTAGCATCCTGAACGATGGGTACCCGCTGGTTATCAGACATGTCTGAAAGTAATGTCACCCAGCGTTCCAACATATTGTGCATTCAGAGAAGCTCGGATTAGAAATAAGTGTGTGTGTGTGTGTGTGTATGTATGTGTGTGTGCGAAAATTTATCGCGTTAACCTGTAGAAAAGAACAAGATTTATAAATGTAAACGACAATAGGAGAACTGTAATATTAGCCGACGCGTTTTGTTCAATCTGGACTTTTTCAAGGTAAAAACGAAATGGATTTGTTAAAACAATGTTACTAATAATGACGAAAGAAAATTACCTTAGCAACTGCAAGAATTTAGAAAACGTTAATATATTCATTGTGTCAACTGAAAATTACGTCAAATACCGTGAGCTGTGGAAATATGGTTTTTATTGTTGTGATTACGGATTCAGCCATTTTCTTTGATGTCTTGATACAGTTATGTACGTTTGCTTGGGAGAGTAGTAATTCTGTAAGGAAAGGTGAAATAGGGGGAAAAGCCGGAGTGTAGATTAATATGTCGATAATATTCAATGACGGCACTCTCGAGGATTTTCCTTCTGAATGAGTAATTTTTTTTTTAACTAATGCTCTAGTAATACATAGAAATAAATTCAACCACTATTTTAATTTAAAAAATGCTACAAGCATAATAATATATATATATATATATATATATATGTATGTATGTATGCATGTATGTACATATATATATATATATATATATGTATGTATGTATGTATGTATATATATATATATATATATATATATATATATATATATATATATATATATATATAATGTATGTATATATATGTGTATCGATACATGTGTATGCAGTTGTATCTGTATTTGTATATGTATACAGGAGTATATATATATATATATATATATATATATATTTACGTAAAGATGTATGTGGTCTGTATGAATATATGCATGTTGTATGTGTCTATGCATGTACGTATATTTATTGATAATAAAAAAGAAATGGCCAACTCTTAACAATATTAACTACGAACAAGGCCACAATGTGCTAACCGTATTCGGAAATTAAAAACATCCCTACCTAAGACACTAAGACATACACAGAACGCACACACTCAATTAAGCTGAAAATCGAATCATCCTTGATAATGGCTAAAGGTATAGCCGAAAGCGCTCGGAAAT
>OZ010594.1:74277604-74280104 GCA_963932145.1 Acanthosepion lycidas | reverse complement strand
TCCTCAAGGCACTTGATGTAGATTTCCGTTTTATGTTCTTCACTAACACATTCGGGAGTTCTTCTGAACGATCAGGATTTGTTTTACGATTGGCTGTACCATCCTCATCACCATTAGATTCATCCAACCTCTTCAGAATCTTCTGCACTCTCCTCAGATTGACACCCAAACACTCCAAAAATGTTCGTATTAGAGCTTCCGTTACAGTGCATTTCTTGTATCATTTGATTGTAATACCCAGAAAAATATCCGTGAATATGAAAGGTTTATACTAAAAATAAGCAGACATAATATTTGTGATTTACTTAATCAGACATGCCTAAATGAGAATTTGCTGCCTGAATACACACACAAACACATATACATGCATATATATTAATTTAAGAAAAAATATAAATATAAATATATATATATTAAATAATTTAAGAATATATATATATATATATATATATATATATATAGAGAGAGAGAGAGAGAGAGAATATAAATAAAAAAATATAAAAAATATAAATATAAATATATATATATATATTAAATAATTTAAGAATATATATATATATATATATATATAAGCATTACTCTTTCTCTCTCTCTCTCTCTGTGTATATATATATATATATATATATAGAGAGAGAGAGAGAAAGAGTATAAGCATTACTCTTTCTCTCTCTCTCTCTCTCTATATATATATATATATATATATATATATATAGAGAGAGAGAGAGAGAGAAAAAGAGTAATACTTATTTTGTATTATGGTTGTACATCTGCATATTGATATATTGTAGGATTTTGGACCTTTCATTAGTGTACATTTATAGTCAATTATTATTTCGAATAGTGATTTATAACTCTTTTTGACAAATTTAATTTTGCATTATTACTATTTGAGTAATAAAGTGAAAATATTTGTTCCCATATTATTGGCTGATCATCTGTAGCAATAAAGCAATCAAGATATTTTTATCTTTTATTTCCAGAATAATTTTAGGTAGGCATCCATACCACACATATACACAGTAGGCATTCATTTTCTGACGTACATAAAAACTATTTTAAGAGCATTTTATTACACTTATTTATTTATTTTTACTTATTTAACCATTAGGAGTGCTGTTTAACTCATAGTGATTTCTCAGTGTGTGTGACACATTTTCTGTAATAGCGTCCCAGAAATTTATTGTTATTTTTAATCTTTTTAAATGGAATCTGTCAGCGTTCCCTTATTTCAAAATAATTTCATTTATTTATTAAATTTTTCATGTTCTTAAATGAAGGATAAACTACAATTTATAGAATCTATGATTTAATTTTTGAACTGTAGGTACGTAACACATCCTTCAAAAAATTGAAAAGTATAAATCACGAGAAAACGATGAAAATAGTTTAAAACAAATTGAAATAGAACACAGTTATGTCTGTAAGAAAAGTGCATATATATATATATATATATATATATATATATATATACGTGGGGGGGTGATAAAGTGTTCACTATCAGAGATAGATCATATGTAAAATATAAATGTAAAAGTGAACATTGAACTCAACACTCAGAGGCGACAGACTGTTTCATGCTAGAAACAGCCTGTCGCCTCTGAGTATTGACTTCTCTAAGTATTTACATACGATCTATCCCTGATAGTGAACACGTTATCACATAAATATAGCACACCTTAAAACTATATTTCTTCATATATATATATATATATATATGTTTAAGTTGGTGACTGTTATAATCTTTTCTTTTCGTTCATCACTTATATTACAAGGAGTTTTGTTGGTCTCTCGGTCAGCTGCGCCCCAGACATGATAAAAGGGGTTCCAGTCAAGGTTGTTTGGTGGTCAGATGGTGATGTGTTTGCAGAAAGTTTCTGACGCTATTGACTGTGTACTTCTGCTTGTGTGGCATACTGCAAAGTCCTGTTGCCAGACATAGTGTCTTCTATCAGTCACGCTCTTGAACCACGTGTGTGTGTGTGCGCACGCGCTTAAATATAAATATGGCCATTGTGGCGACAGTCTGTTTTATGTTTAAAAGCAATCATCAGGACATGTATATTGTAATTTTGCTTGATTATTTGTATATGCTCGTCAGTGGTGCATTACCGGTAGGTCTATCATATTATTAGAGCGGTAATTTGGTGTCCGATAGCGATATGTTTCAAATTATTTTAGGGGCTATTGAGCGGAAAGTATTCTGAATCCGAATGCAGTTTGTGGCTACTTTATGGTATTAGATATGGTAATCAACTATATTGTTGATTGCTTGGTTATATGTACTTCTTTGTGTCTATTCGTAATAATTATAAACGTGTTCTCAAAGAGACAACGTCTTTGCTGACTGAATGAGGCACTTTAGGCCTCTAACATTTTGATAGTCGTGAATACTGTCCGGTCTTTAATAGTGTGAGAATAAGAGAAATTATTCTATTCCCCTCTCTTCACTCAGTTTGATGTATCAATATTTTCTGCTGATAAAGGAGAATGTTTTTCAAAT
>OZ010594.1:74220104-74272604 GCA_963932145.1 Acanthosepion lycidas | reverse complement strand
TCATATATATATTGTGTATGATGTTGAATGTTTGCTTGACAAACTATACTATTATCTATTCCGTATTATCTGTCTGGTTAGCGCTTAGTAAGTACCTTTTTTTTTTAATAATAATAAATGGAAATTATATATTCGCCTATCTGATATCAGAGTGTAACATCCGAGTTCAGACAGAGTACCAGGAATGTCAACATAAGAAAATTGCTGAGCACATTCATGAGAAACTATGTAAATTTTATACCTTTCCCTGAATAAAACGAAATCGACTGGATTAGAAATCCGCTCTCCGATTTCTAATTCTGATCTGTTATCCACTACACTGGTCGCACATCCAAGCTTGCGGTCACCTCTATAGGTACTGATATGTTCCGGAAAGGGATATATTTTTTCGAAGTAGCAAAGTGGTTGTTGACTACTGTAAACGGATAGGGCAATCTAGCATATAACCGTAATGGACTGGTCCTCGTAGTGGTAGTCAATAGGCGTAGTCAATAGGCGACGTCCTGTACCTCCACATCAGTCTGTATTTATGGCTGACACCAGCCAATCATATTAGTGTTAGGGGGAACCCAGGTGTATGCATATTTATTACATCATTGCTTAACTTCGATGATCTTATGAGAACCGGTATTCCAACGTGATATGGTCGTAAGCCCAGAATGGTAGGAAAAGAACAAACAATAAAAATTCTAGAAAAGAAAAAAAAACAGAATAAGAGAAAAAAACAGAAAAAGAGAAAAAAACAAAAGAAGCAAAAAACAGAAAAAGAGGAAAAAAGAGGAAAAACAGAAAAAAGTAGGGAAAAAAGAAAAGGAAAACAGAAAAGAGGAAAAACAGAAAAGAGGAAAAACAGAAAAGGAGAAAAACAGAAAAGGAGAAAAAACAGAAAAAAGAGGAAAAAGACAGAAAAAGATTGGGGAAACACGAAAAAGAGGGAAAAAACAGAAATAGAGAAAAAATAGAAAAAGAAACGGAAAAGTAATAAAAAAAACAGAAAAAGAAAAAATGGAGGTAGAATAAAAATAGCAATATAAATTTGGTAGTGGAAATTTTCTTGATAAGTAGTAAGACTTAACAAAAAAGAACAATTCTCATCCATCAATTTGCTGAGTGTTTATGTCCATTTCCAGATATTTCAATCTGACCCAATGCCTACTTACCATGTTTAAGTTTGTATGAATCTTAATGACAACTTCAGGGCGGTATTTTGCAATAACTTATTACTCATAAGAAATGCGCATTTTTTGTCTTTAGTAGTCGGTTACTATTTAGAAGGACACTAAATTCTTATTTAATATTAATATTTTATTCGAAAATGTATCCATTACGTAAAGTGCAGAAGAGTGGCGACAGTGTTGAAAGCTCGCGTACTCGCTCTCTTAAAGTAGCCCAATATAATCAGCGTTCGCATTAGGGGAAAAGAATTAAATTGGATTATACAGTTATAAACTAATAGAAAACGCTTTAATAACGTAATATAGATAAACATTGAGTTCGTTATACTGCATTGTGCATGAAACTCCGAGTCATGCTACCGATAAGGAATATATATATATATATATATATATATATATATATATATATATATATATATATATATATATATATACAAAACTATCTCAGAATCAGTCTGTAGAAAATGACAATATGTATTAAAGAAAAAGGCAATAGGTAGGAAAACTGTAGTTTCAGCCAACGCGTTTCGTCCAATGTGGACTTTGTCAAGGCAAAAAACGAAATGAATTTATTGAAACAAAATATTTATAAACAACAAACACAATTTTCTTGGCAACTACAAGATTTTAGAAACGCTATTATATATTCATAAGGTCAATTGAGAAATTACGTCAATTACTTCATATTTGAAGAGAATTTTTTCCCAATATCTTCTAACGGAATTACTACTATCCAAAGCCAACGTACACTATAAATATATCAAAAAATCGAAAGAAATCATTTGAATCTGTCAACACAACAATACAAACAATATTTAGACACATGAATATTTATATATATATATATATATATATATATATATATATATATATATATATATATATATATATATCATACTTATTATAAAGCCCAGGTTGTGTGTGTGTCTGTTCGTTTATATAATGGATCGGATTTCCTACATTTTTCAACCGATTTCAACATAACTTCACAGGACTACGTAAAATTACCTTACGGTGGTTCGGGCAGTGCCAAAAATTGGAAAAACACGTGTTTTTGCACGAAATCAATTTGAAAATACGATTAAGAGGCATCGGTGTTTCGAGAATGAAAGGGTGACAACTCACATCGAGTTATACTTATTGTAAAACCCAGGTTGTTTTTTTTTTGTGTGTGTATGTGTGTGTGTGTTTTCGTTTATATATGGGATCGGATTTCTTATATTTTTCAACCGATTTCAATAAAACATCACTTTTTTTTGGCAGGTAGTGTTTCTTATTGTCTTGCACACTTTTTTTCTTTATTTTTACATTCAGAATGCTTTAAAAATTCCACTTACAAGACAATTGTTTGTAATAAAATTGGAAAATTCTATTCAATCGATTGAAAACAGGGTTTTTGTTTGAGTTTGGGTTTGACCAATTCGTAAAAAAAAAACAAAACAAAACGAAAAACAAACTAATTAAGACATGCGTGTCCGTCAACCTTAAACAATAATCTTTGTCAATTTTATTTTTCAGTCTCTATGATGGTCAATACTTGATCTATCTCTTACTGTTAAATCCCCGTGCAACGCCGGGCTCTACTGCTAGTATATATATATATATATATATATATATATATATATATATATATATATATATATATATATAATCACATATTAAAGTTGTCTTTTCATCTAATTAGTATTTAGACCTATGCACAAATCTCTCTATATGTGCGTCTGTCTGAATGTTATCATTCATAATTGGGATACATATGAGGTCACTTAACATACGTCTGTCTCTCTATAATAGACTATTATATACGAGTATACTTATACGGATTTCTCTCCGCTGTGTACCAGCGGAGAGAAATCCGTATAAGTATACTCATTAAAGCTTCATTGAGCATCTAAATTGTCATTATTCACTCACGTGCCTTGTGTTCCCGGTCGCTGACAATGATAGTCGATATCTCTCAGGCTGCTAATTATTACGGACATATTTACTCAGGTTTATGTCACGTGTGGCTTCATCGCTCTATCCTTGTATTAACTGCAGCGTCAATGCATTTTCGGACACAGCCAAGATAGAATTGTCGACAAAACTGCACAGTATTTTCCCCTGTGTTAAAAACACAAACAATTCAGCATATTAAATAGTTATTTTAGTACCACAGTGTTTCTTCATTTTTTCCGAAAACTGAGTACATATACAGCATTAGGTGGGTAAATTGTCGCCATTTTATATTTTTAATTTCACGCTTGCGCGTTGTTTGTTTTTTATTTTGTCGACTGCACAGTATTAGTAAGCTCATTTGGGCACTGTCTTTGAGAAAAACAGCACCATGATGCAATTCACTCTGCCATAATGTTGGAAACGGCATGACATACTGCATGGCATTCGCGCAGGCATTTCCAACACGAACATTTCAGTGTGTTCTGAGGACAGTGCAGAGGATTTGTAAAGAGTTAGATGAGTCTAATGGTGATTACGAAGGTGTTTGGTGTGATCACTAGTGGTGTCAAAGTTATCCTTCCATTCATATTCCCACAGGGTCTCAGACTCAACCCGGAGGCCTACATCAAGTGCCTTGAGCAGGTAGTTCTGGTTTGGGAGAAGAAGGTAGAAACAGGACTACGCCTCACAAGCAGAAGCATTCAGTCATGGCTGTCAGACAATATCTGCGACCACCACACTCCTTACATCTGGATACCTAACCCCACAGACTGTCAAACCCTTGATTATTATGTGTGTGTGTCGTGGCTGAGCGGAAGACCAAAAATCTCCTTGTAATACCAAAGATGAACTGAAAGCAAGAATTATGACACCATTCACGAAATTAACCAAGGAGACCTTTCCAGAAGCAGGAGGTTCCGAAGTTATCTGGTGACTGTGGTTGAAACCAATTGTGATTTTAGTGAATAATTTTTTTCTCCAGTATTTCAGGAGAGTTTTGTGTAATTTTGGTAAATATATCTGTTAAAATGAGATGTCATTGTTATTTTCATTTTGGGCGTAAATTAGACGACAATTTATTCATCGCACCCTGTACTTCGGTCATTTCTTGCTCATTTTTCTTATAGATCTTAAATTAGAATTACTGGAAAAATCACTGATATTTCTGCTTTTAGTTAAGTAATTATGAAACGCGACATATGATTGATAAACCGATTATATGAATTTTAGAAACTTCTTAATATGAAGAATTATTAGTTTAAATTTCGCGTGTCTTTTATCACACATTTGCAAGAGTCAAGTAAGGAGAAAAATGCAGTATTGCTACTATATCTGAACTGGAGCTGTTTAATGCTTAGACTCTAGCCTTGATAGAGTTCAAAGCCGTTGACTTCGTACTTTGAACGTCTGTTGGGGCTCAAGTTAATCCAGACCTCAAGTGCAACCCATACATAGGAAGCGTTGATAAAGATGCTGGAAAAATGGTAGGGTTTCCTTATCGCCCCAGAAAGTTCTTGAATTCTTCCGTCCGATTATATTAAAAGAAACGGATTACTGCTGACAGATATTAACTGGATCTTATCAATACGCACGTAACACTCTTCATAGCCGCGTTGATACGGTATTGTAAGAGATAAAATTCTACTGATACATCCTCAGTTACCTCCCCTTAAGATCTAGAGGTAGAAAAAGACCCTTGCTCATCCGTCAGTAGACGACTAGTCAAAGTAAAGTGCAATAAAGTTTTGGTATAAGTTTATTTAATGGTTCTATTTTTACTACAAATACATTATTTTAGTTTGTTCCCTCCCACCGACACTGCATTGTAATCCTATTGTCATTTCCATTGCAAATGTTCCAGTGAGTTCCATTATTTAGAGCCATTAGTTCAGATTTTTGCAGCTTATCCAATTCCAAAGAGTTGAATTGTCTTAATTTCCTCTGTGTTCCAAATTTGTGAAACAGACTCTTGTGTGGGTGCTTCTCTGGAGATTTCAATCTTCTCCTCTACAAGTTGGTCGAGATCTCTTCCTTGCTGATCTTCATAATCTTAATTTATTACCACTTCCTCTTCATTCAGCACTAATATATTGACATCTGGATTTGTGGGGGGGGGAAACCCTAAAGCCAATAGCTTTTTATTGGGTTGCCTACTTTTAATAAATTTGATAACGTTGTGATAGATTATGATCATTTTAAAACTCATGCAAATAAGGATTTCCCTAAAGGCGGAAAAATAGAATCAATGCGAAATTATCTTAATTCCACGTGCAACAATCGCCCAGAAAAGTATATACACCCCAAAACACAACTTTATTGGTATTTTACACGTTTCTTGATACATTAAAAATCCTATCGTACTTTCCATATTTTAATTGCAACATGAAGATTCTCACTTTATTAACACTTTTAAATCGTTTATTCCCTTCAAAAGCACAGGTAAATTTCTTGAGGAAAATGTTTTCATTTATTTTCTATGACTCTGCTAATTTCATAGACAATTATAAATATTTTCCAACAATTTGTATTGCCTTCAATTTTCCTTTTCCTTTAAAAGCACTTCTACTGTCAAAACAAGTGAAGTCTTGAAGACAGAGTTTTGCAAAGTTTTTGTGTTAGGGAATCAGCTGCCTTGACGATGTTGATGCATTGGTTTTGATTTCTTTTTCCTGTTTCGAATAACACTTCAAGTCCATGCAGTTTATTTGCATAGAAAAGAAGAATAAAGAAAATATCAGAGCCAGGGCATCTGATGCGAACAAATTTCAATCCCTTTTCTTTTGCATAAAAACAATGAAATATTACCCATGGGCTTTTCACCTCCTATGTGAAGAATAGTGAAATGATCTCTTGGTACATTGTTGATGTTCCGTTTGATAATAACTGATTCGCTCTGCCCCCACACATCAGTATTACTTCATGATCCTCCAGTTTTTTGCAATTTAATTCACTACTCCATGTTGGGGGCAAAAACTGTACAAGTTGTTCCTTATTCGCATCACCAGAAAGAACGTTCTTCCAGTCTTTTTGAACATAAGATTGCTTGTTTTACACTAATTTTACATAATTTGGCTGTTTTACCTTTTATTTCCGTACATCCTCCCAAAATTCTAAATAATTTTCAGTAAAAGAAGGAATGTTAAGATCTTTTGAAATGGCCATCTCATTCTGTTTGTCAGGGCAATTCAAAGCAGAATAACATTTATCTTGTGATTCCTCTGGCATGCTTTGGAAAGACATAGTATATGTCTTGAATTGTTCAAACAACAAGCGCTCGAGTTATTCCACCATTACTTTGTGGTAATTGATTGTCCGGGCATAATTTTCGGAAGACACTACTTGACCTTCATGCCTTCTTTGGTTGTTACAATAGAAGTGCTTTTAAGGAAAAAGAAAAGTTGAAGGCAATAAAAAATATCGAAAAAAACAAGCATTTCCAGGAGGTGTTTATGAAATTAGGAGAGTCATGGAAAATAAATTAAGACATTTTAAGTTCCATTGAGCAATCTACCTGTGTTCTGTATGGGAATAAGTGCTAGGTGTCAATGAAATGAGATTCTTCAAGCTGCAATTAAAGGAAGATGTGACTCTTAATGTATCAGGAAACTTTGACTTGAGTGCATTACCATCTTCCACTGATACACTTCAGCAACATTTAATCACGTCAATTAGTTATGAGCCATGCGTGATACACGCTTAGGCGATCGTGTATCTTTCGATACATGATTGACGAGGCAGATTTTTCTCCGCATTAGGTTGCCATTTCTAACTGCAGTAGACCAGTTGTCATCCAAGGCTATATAACCCGGTCTGTTCTGCTATTTACCCATAACTGGCGAAGAAGAGGATTCATACCTTTCCCTAGGGTATTAGCAAGTAAGTGAATGTAATGGATTCGAGTCAATTACTATGTTTTGTATTTGTAAACGGGAAAATATTGCTAAACCTGATATACTTCAACCAGTCAGTGACCATGGAGGGATTCATGGTAAAAATAATTAAATGATAAAACATTTGACTGGTGGAGACATCATGTTGGTTCAAATTGTCGATGTTCTTGAAAACTTTGTGAACCTGACAGTGATAATGATAACAACTACGGATATTTAAATGAAATGCCAGCTGACACTTGACAGTTCTGATGAGGATTCTGATGAATATTTCGAAGAAAATGATAACTAGATTATACCATTTTTCAAAAACAAAGTTAAGAACGCAACATTAAATCTAATTATAACAAGTGAAGTATGTAAGACTCATATTTGAAATGTACATTGACACTTTTATTTATTATAACATTATACAGAGGGTGTCCATAAAGTTCGTGTTTACTTTAAAAAATTTATAACTTTATTTCTATTAGCGATAGAAATAATTTGTAAAAAGGATTAGAACGAAGTAAATCTGTTTTTTAAGGTTTTATTGTAATTTTATTTAAGTTTCCATATATTCTCCATCATTAACAATACAAAAGGGCAATACGATTTGCATTTCACGGAAAACATTTGCCAACTGGTTTACGGTAATGCCTGAAATCCCATAAGTTATTTTAGCTTTCAAATCTTCTAACGAATTAGGTTTGGTTGCATACACAATTGTTTTCACATGTACCCATTAAAAAATCTAATGTAGTCAAATCTGGTGAACGTGGAGGGCAATAAAATGGTCCATCCCTTCCGATCCATCTGTTAGGAAATTCCTGATTTAGAAACTCTCTAACACGCAAAGGAAAGTGACAAGGATCTCCATCTTGTTGAAACATTGTATTATAATTTTTTTTTACAGATTATTTCTGTCTCAAATACATATAAAGTTATAATTTTTTAAAGCGCACACGAACTTTATGGACACCCTGTTTATATAAAATAACTGACGTGAACTCTCTAAATATATTATTATCCTTTACCATGATAATTTATCCGAATATCCGAATATTTCATTTAGTTTCCCGTATTTGCGATATTTGAAATTGTGACTTTTTTGCGCTATTATTACTTTCCATTTACCAATCTTGATGGCATCATCAAATATCTCATTTGTGACCCGTGTAAAATGTATAATAAATCCTGCAAAATGATACCAAGTCTAATAAAAATTGTTTAAACCAAAGAGAATTTATTGGTTTGATATTCTTTCCTATCCACAAATATAAATCATGTATGTCATTCAGGGGAGGTGTTAAAACTGATGCTTTTGAAATAAATAAAAAAAATATTCGCTAGTATCATTATTTACATTATTCGGACTATTGTCCTCATCTTTGTGGCCATATTTATTACAACGTGTCGGCCGTTGTACGCTCCGGGCTTCTTCAGGTGGTTGGAATGTTGAACTGAACCCTTTATTTCGCTCAATGGGGTAGACTCTTCTAGTTCCACGTGCCATGTTTAATGGATGTCAGTTATCAGTTATCTCCTCTTAATTACCCTCTCCAAGTTCTCCACTGTATTAACCGGGCATTGAACTCACACTCTTTAGGTCTTGTCACTGGATCTAAGCAACGCTTTTAACCACTGTGTCATGTGTCCTTGAGGATGTCAGTGTATGAATTTCTTGGTATTATAAACCTAATGTCTTCAGCAAACATTTTTTACCAGTGTTCTTATTGCAATTTTTGCTGTTATCATTTCTTTATTTAACAGAGCTCATATTGCAATTTTTGTTGTTATTATCGCTTTTCTCTGGGTTTCCTTATTACTGGTTCCCATATTGTCTTCATTTCTATGCTTGGTCGGCTCAGGAGATTTTTGTGGCCTAGAATATGTGCTGATTCCGTAAGCTTACGAAATTTCCAATGGTGTTCTTTGTCTGTGATCTCAACCTGATCCTACAGAGGGCGGAGATATCCCCTTTCTCTCCATATGTGGTCAGCCACGTCTGATTTTTCTACTTCCCCTCGTGTTACAGCTTTTTGTATTCTTGAAGCCTTACCTTGCTAGTAGCATTTTTTTTATAACAGGGCGCAAGACTGCAGGAAAATACCAATCAAGTTTAGTTAACAAGTCTAAAAAATGTTCTATATGGTTGTTGCTCTTGAAATGAAGATATTTTCACATTGATTTCATTTTCCAGTCTTTAGAGAAATAATTATTTACATGATGTTTAAATTATAATGTGATTTTGTGATGTAATGATGATAACCCTATAATATGATACTAAGTTTACTGAAATTGGACTACTCAAAGAACTGTTATTCAATTAAGGTTCCCCTACAACAACTCCAGATTTCCTTTTTTCGTTTTGGTAGTTGTTAAAAAATGTTGTATTTGCTGAAGTGCAAATATAAATATCTGGAAGTAACATGATCTTTTGTTTAAGAAAAACCAACGCTGCATGTAAAATACCAATAAAGTTGTGCTTGATGTTGTTTCGGAGGTGTACATACATTACTACGCGATTTTTGCACTGGAAATTAAGATATTTTCGAATTGATTTGATTTTTCCTCCTTTGCCGAAACATTTATTATAATGGTATTTTACGATAGAATGATCGTAACCAGATATAATGATATAAAATTTATTGCAATTTAACAATCCAAAGAAAAGTTATTGGCTTTAAGTTTTTGTCTTCCACCAAATACAGATGACATTTTTTTTACCTTTAGGGATGGGGGTTGTTACAAATGGATGTTTCTAGTATAGTAAGAACATTAAGTACTGCTCATTAACATTTGATTCAGGTGCCACATGACTCTGGTCTACAAGAAAATACCAAGTGAGTTTTTTTAATGTTTGGGAGGGGTTGATGGAATTCCCTCCGAGCCCATAGTATGCATATGTCTCACATTTAACATTACACTTTATGCATCTCAAATATTATCGACTAGTATGTTTTTACATGGTCCTTTATTTGAAACCTGCACCTTACATTCTCGTGTGATATCTTTCGTGTCAGTCTTTATGTATCTGTGATACAGCTATTTACCATACTTGTAACACAGTTGGATCACGTACGTCCGCATTCGGCAATTAGGTCCGCACATGTTTATCCACCTTTCCCTGAAGTATACTGGGTGTAAAGTCTATTCTGGCCTGGTCTGGGGAAAGACATACAGCAGATTGTATATAGGTAGATTCGAAGCAATTCCACAGGCTCAAACGATTATTACCTGTTACCAATTAAATAAAACAACGAACGAAATCTTCCAGAATTAGACTTCAAAAATTGTTTGATTTTCTATCAAGATAATTCTGGATGCCGTGCCCATGTTGAGGAAAAAGTGTTACAGATTACTTGGAAAATTTGGCCATTGACTAGTAATGAAAATATTTCACCACATTAAATTGCTTGAAAAGTAATCTTTCTCGCAGAAATAAAAAAAAAAAATCTGTGAGGATGGGACTGTAAATTTGCCCGAAAGGGAGCAGAAGTTTATATATATATATATATATATATATATATATATATATATATATATATAAAACACAGGATGTCTGTCTGTGTGATAGCTTTTCACTCATGATCCATCTAACCGATTATGACCAAACTTTACAATGTAAGAGACAGTTTCTCAGCGTAAAACATCGATAATATTTTAAAAAAACAATGATGGATAAAGCCGATGAAAAATCGATAACTTCAACTTTTTCCTCTAATTTCGTTCAGACTCGGTATGTTGGTTACTTACATCATGACGAGTTCAAGGACACCTCATTTTTCTGTTATATCAGTAACTGCATTAATTCAAAATGTTTTTAATGAAATAACTTTAAAGTAATTGAAGAAGATAGACTGTTACATCTAAACAAGATGCCGTTTTTGCTCCATTCTAATTGAACGCTTTTTCTGATCAACCAGCTGGGTATGGCTACTAGTGAAACAATAAAATAACTATGTTACTGCTGAGTACTAATTAACGTGTCTTCTACCGGACGAGCTTTTTTTATTGGACTCATAATGTTCTTTCCTTCTGATATTTCTGATTGAAACTGATTAGTAATCTCATCGATGTGGCTTATGATTCATTTATCATATTTTTTTCCTTTCGATCAGACGAATTTCCCACAGACTTAAACATCCATTTCTTGAAGCAGTCATTTACTCCTAAAACAATAACTTTTTCCTTTTAATAGTCAAAGGTTAACCTGATTGTCTGTAGCAAATATCATATGCTACTATTTGCTTTCTAAAAATATATAGAAGAGTTGCCTAATGTTTTACTTTGGCTAGAAAGCAACTGTCCTAGAGCAATATCTCAGTTTTATTGGCAATGCTCAAATTCAGTGAAAGAAAACGATTTTCGAAGAAAAATATTCTTTTCATCTGCATCTAACGGTTGTTATTTTCAGATAAATTTCTAAATGTTCTCTGTGCTATTAAAATCACTTAAAACTCGAGATTATAAAATGCTGATGTTAATAGGAAGCATTGTGGAGTAATGGATAGTGGCTCGGAGTGAGGAATCAGTAGAGCTGAGTTCGAATTCCAGTCGAATCCACTACATTCACTTAGGTGCTAATACCCTTGGGAAAAGTATGAATCCTTTTCTTCCACCTGCCCAACCCCGGGTTCTATGGCCTTTGATGCCAACTGGTCTACCGCAGAAAGAAATGGCAATTTACTACAGGAAAATCTGCCTCGTCAGTCATGTATCGAAAGATACATTATCGCTTAAGCGAGTATCACGCATGACACATAACTGACTGACTGTTAATATTATCCATGTCTGCGGCATTCATTGACCGAGCAACCGTTGATACTTTATTTTAAATTATATATATTTTTTCTATTAAAAGAAGTTCTCAAGAATATAGGGTTTTCAAGTTCAGCAAATGTTACCAATCCTTCCAGTAAAGATGGCGGCTTTCATCCTAACTAAAATTTCGGATTAGTGAGGCACATTGATATCTTGATAATACCATTGTTTTTATCTTCTAACTGCATTTGACTATACATTTCAGTTGAAAGTCCTCAAAGGATGTCATTTCTCCTATTCGGTATAGATCTTTCTTTGTTATTCTGTAGCACCGATTAACGAGGTTCGAAAACCAATGATTCTCTCGAAGTTTTTCGGAATTCAGCCATTTTTAATCATTGATATGATAAAGCTGTTTCATACGGCTGACAGTTTAGATTTTCCTGAACGTGTTTTACGTCATTCATGAGAAACGAATAGCATTAATCACCAAGGGCCAATTACGTGCTTAGGAGAATGAACAGTAGAAATGAAAGAATGAGAGAAAGAGAAAAAAAACAGGCCTATACAACGTCGCTAGTTTTCTATCACACACACACACACATATATATATATATATATATATATATATATATATATATATATATATATATATATATATATATATATATATATATAAATACACACACACACACACACATATATATATATATATATATATATATATATATATATATATATTCATATTCGGTAAAGTGAATCGAGTTCTCTCAGTCAATTTGTGTTTTTCTAAAAAATAAATGCGATTAAATCTTCATCCCTGACGCCAATTCAGCCAGGTTTAGATCCTACCTAGAGGCAACCAGACGTCCAGTCACACTGATGAGTTGCGATTCAGTGAAACAGTCTATCTGTGGGTGACAGTGTGTGTGTGTGTGTGTGTGTGTGTGTGTGTGTGTTAAAAATAGGGTGCATAATCCTGACAAAGTTTCAAATTATTGAGAATTTGAAAATGTTCAGGAAAGTATGTTTCGATTATGAATTTCATCGTTCAGGCTTCAACGGATCGAAAGTGAAAAGTTAGTTGATTTGTATTTGCTTTTAAAATGAGTTGTGTTTATTTGTGTACGTTTAAAAAAATGAAATCTTATTATGTTTTCCCCCAAGCTGACGTTGCTCGTGACTAAAAAAGAAAGAAAATGATTCACCTTTAAAAAAAAAAAAGTCGTTTACATTTTATGTTCTTAGCTTGAAATTTCCGAGTTGAGAGATATATTTTAATCCTTCATATTGAGTAGAAAATAGAAAAAAAAAATTGGTTTTTATCCCTGCGGTCTCCGTGTCGGTAGTATGTTAAAAATAAGGAATATAATCCCGACAATTTGTCAATCAGTTGAAAGTTTGTCGGGATTATATATTCAATCTGAAGGATTACAATTGTAACAAATTTAATCCGATGAAATCAGAAAGGACGAAACACGTCACTCCGAAACTTTTGTTTTTCACTTTGTCATTGTAATATACCGTACGTATGAACACTAATGTATTTTCCGTCCTCTGTTAAAGCGTATCACAGATATTTATACTTCTGTACATGTTTGAAGTTGATATCTCCTCCCAGTTGTTCGCCATTTGGGCCTTTTCTCTTCCTAATAACTATACTGTCTATCTTCTTACTGTTGAGGTTGTGTCCTTTCTTTTCGCTTTCCTATATTACGTTGCCTAGGAGGTCCTTTAATTTTCCTTCTGGGTCTACAACCAACACTCTGTCACCTGCGTTGCTTGTACCGTTTAGATTGCGCACAGTGATAATAAATCTTGACAGCGCCTCCAGCTTCCCTAGGCTAACTTCCTTCTTGAGATTGAATAAGATAAGTGGGAAGATATATCCTTGTTCTACGCCCCTTTCGACTTTTGTCTATCTACTCAATTCATTTTCTATGTATATGCAAGATGTTGACTTCCAGTATAAATCCTGCGTTATTCTAATATTCTTCACAGATAGATCTTTTTTTTTAGAAATTCAAATATGTCGTTGTGCATTACTGTCATGGGTCCTTACCTATAACTACAGAATGAATTTTCCTAACACTATGTATACTACGCCTCTCAAGACAGAGGGTCGAATCGAGTCGAGCCGATAGTAGTTCACTCCAAACCAGACTGACAGTCATACTAACACCTTCCACATCTTGTATTATTATTTCGTGTAATACACCTTCGTTATTTCTACTCTTGTGTTCGTGTTGTTCTTTCTTGGTCCTAAGCTGGACCATAACAATTAACTTATCAAATGCTTTTGTCTGATCTATAATTTTTTTTTCTCTTTTTTGTCGAAAAAATAAAATCTGGAATGGATTATTCCTGCCATATATCATGGTAACTGCTCCGATGAGCTGCTTTCGGTAGTTCCCAGGCTTCATGAATTCAAGCGTCCTACGAGGCTGGCATTCCGCTCTCACCCTTTCACTGTTAAAACTGTTAAATGTAGCCGTCTTTTCTACTCCAATAGCTTCATATCTCGCACTTCTCACCTGTGGAACTCCCTTCTCTTTTCCTGTTTCCCTGTTAGCTATAATATCCAAATTTTCAAATGTAATGTCAATCGACATCTCCAGCTGACTTAATCTATCCACTATCATTTTCCTCATCCTTTCCTCTATCACTCCTATCTGCTCTTGCTCCAAATCCTCTGTAACCCCTTGCGTGCCAGTGGCTTCCAGCTTTGCTTGGGGTGAAATGCTTAAAAAAAAATAAGTGTTTACAAGCCTACCATTTTTGTACGCGCAGTCATCAAGCGACCAGTAGGGCATATAGGCATTTATGCACCCTAGAGTTTGAACCAAAATGTAATAATAAATGTAGACATGACCGGGCAGATAAACAACTAACTTTATTAAATAAAATATTATATGCTGCTATTTTTTAAATGAGCAATTGTCTTATTGTACTATTTTAATATATTCCTCTG
Organism: Acanthosepion lycidas; assembly: GCA_963932145.1. Classification (NCBI taxonomy): domain Eukaryota; kingdom Metazoa; phylum Mollusca; class Cephalopoda; order Sepiida; family Sepiidae; genus Acanthosepion; species Acanthosepion lycidas. The sequence continues at coordinate 74,257,884 of OZ010594.1, read as the reverse complement.
AAACTTATATCTGTGCGTTCCCAACATATTTATAAATACGTGTTTTCAATATTATGTTAAAGCATTATGTACGTGGTCTTATAAACATTATCTTGATGTTACGGTAACTGTGCTAAAGTACCCATGGTGTAGCTGCTTGCTAAAGTGTGACATTGAATTCAGTCTCGCATACACATCAATGTTATAATTTTCCCTCTCGAATCCGTATATAGCAGTGATTGGAAGTAAAGTGTGTGGAGTTAGCTATGGTTCATAATATAACATTGTACTCACCATATCATAGATGTCCTGGCAGGGACAATAGCAAATAAACTGTACAGAGAATAACAGATGAAAAATCGTAGATCTATGTTTATGACATCGTAATAAAGTCTCAGTCTTCACAGTGAAAGGCTCTAAAATCTTTGAGACCGAAAAATGCACAAAAGAGTTGAAGCAATGCAATGACACTGTTGCATGCGTCCGATGAATGACAAATCCGCCATGACAATGTAACTGCCCATTCAGCGCAGCTTATGTAGCATTTTTTGAAGAACATTCCCCATATCCAAAAAACACCATATTCCAGAGTTTTTCCCGCTTGCTACTTTGTCCACATTGCAAAAATCAAATCAAATCCGACTTGAAGGGAACATAATTTCAAGACATCAAAGAAAATCAAGAGAATGGTACGAGGCAGCTGCTTCCTTTCCACAAAATGGAGTTCTAAGAATGTTTCCATGCCTAGAAACGACTCTGGATACAGTGTGTAATTTCAGAATGGGACAACGTTGAACTGGATTAAATAACGAATTTATGTGTTCAAGTTTGTTTTTTTTTATATAGCGCAGTCCCGAATACCTTTTTTATTGGACCTCGCATATATATATATATATATATATATATATATATATGTGTGTGTGTGTGTGTGTGTGTGTGTGTGTGTGTGTGTGTGTGTGTGTGTCTAAATGCAACAATTCCTAAATTTTCACTTAAGGACGAAACAGAGCTTGATACTTTAATTCAAATTAATTTCAACAGTTATGTTTTGGGCTCTTGTTTTTGAATCATGAGAACACTTATGTAGCGAAGGAATCATATATTTTAAAAAAAAATTATATATATATATATATATATATATATATATATATATATATATTTGATATGTTATTTTTATAGATATAATTCATTTAAGTAAATGCTCTGTTTTGTTTTTGTTTGTTTTTTTTACTTATTATTTACATATAACAATCTGAATGTTAGAAAAATTGCGGACAAAATATCCGCTCTTTCGACTTGAATCGAACCTATAACCTTTATGGGCAACCATCATATAGACTGACGGGCCGTTAATATTCAGCCGCAGAGATGCGTCGTGGTTAGCAAAGTTCGAATTACTGTTTATAAACACACACCTTCGACGATATTTCTCGGTCAATCTTTTTTGCTCACAAAGCATATCTTAACTCAAACAATGACATTATTTCATAATAGATACACATATACACACACACATACACATATGTGTGTGTGTGCATATATATATATATATATATATATATATATATATATATATATATATATATATATATATATATATATTTGCATGCATGTATGTATGTATTTATGTAATGATTTAATATATGACGGTATAATAAAAGCGAATTTAGAAAATATTGGAATTTATATGCAGGAGTAAATGTTTGAAAAACAGATGAACTAAAAGTATAGAATAAAATTTAAAAAAAGATTAATAAACACATTACAAACTTTACAAATAAAAGAAAACAATAAATGCCAGAAAGATACAAAGAAAAGAATCTAACAGTGTCAAATCGCCGGTTTCTCGTAGACGAGTATTTCTGTAAGCTAATCCACATCGCAGACGCCATCTTAGGTACATTTACATCTCTTCAACATACATATAACCAGCCAATATGTACTACACCTATTTCTTTTCGAAGCCATATTGTTCTCAAGTCGCCTATCTGATGTTCTAATCATATTAAACATTGGTGAGCAGAATGACATAACATTGGACATATCGTACGCGAATATTCCTTCTCAAATGTCCTTTAAGAAAAGCTTCTCTTCGGAAGGTCAACCTGCCGCGAATGTTTCATGTTAGCCATTTTTACCCAGACTTTCCATTATCGGAATCTTTCAGGCACCACGGATTCTAATTCGTTTGGCGAAACTTTAAACGGACGTAACCTCTTCAAATCGACTCTCCATCAACATATAGCTCTTGGCTTCTTTCCAGTCCATGGTTCTAACAACACAACGAATAGTAATAAGACATTCGTTGAATGAAACATTTCAGCCAACTTATGTCCAATCGGAAATGAATTCTGACCCTGTAGTGGACATTTAATATCACTGTAGTGTAGAAGAGCATTTCATTGTAGCTGATGTAATTTAAGTCAGAAGCATACACCAAACCTACTGTGGAGGTATTGTGGATTTTACAAGTGAAGAAAACAAAGTAATACCACCTTACATTGTTTTAACCACTGCGCTGTTATTCCCTTGTATAAATGATTTCCTTTTACTAATATTATTATGACTTACAGCCATATCATTTTGAAACGTTGATTCTTGCCTAACAACCAAAGAAACAAAATCGAAGCTGGTTAGTACTTAGATGTGTAACCGCTTGGGAATAGTTTGTTAATGTGCTGGTGATGTAATGATAGTGGATCGGGTAGACATTTTGGAGAACCGTGTTCGAATTCCAGCCGAGTTTGTTACATTCGCCGGCGAAGATACACTTTAGAATGGCAGGAATCTATCCATTCATCACGTACTACGAGTTAAATAGTAGAACTTTGATCTAGAAAAAATATTATAATTACAAGTTATATCCAACTCTTCTAAGATGCCCTGAGACAAAACGGAAGTGCAAGTCTCAGGAAACCACACGAGAATGCTAAATGAACTCTGGAGAGTGTTGAGTCATATGAGTGTACCTTCTGCTGTAGGCGGAGAGACTGTTCTGTGATCGGTAATTCGAAATATAGACTGTTGACCGTGAAGGGCGGATCAATTTCGTGCGGAAATGCATGTGTCTGATCTGGAAATGACCTCGACGCTGCAACGCCAGGCAGACACAAATCAATATAAATCTGTGATTCAAAAAGAGCATAAATAATACGAAAAGTGATGAAAATTCGGACAGAGAATAGAGCGTGAACTACTCGACTAACATACGGGAGGAAAAGGAATTTTTACTTCGAGTTTTTTGGGATCTCTCTCCTTCAGCTAAACAATCTGAAGTACATTGAGATAATCACATATCGACAGTGAGAACGGATAAATTTTTAAACAAATATTAAAGAACACAATTATCCAAATTTTCCTTCCGTAAAACAACGTATATACATTTACGCAAGGTAGGATATTGTAGCATTCATACCAGATGTTTATCACGTCCCCTTCTTGAATCAGTTCAAGTACAATGTTAGAAAAGACGTGACGGAAAAACAAGAGAGACTTACAAATAAATCACTGACGGATTGACCATGGCGTCAACTTGCCCGTTGGAGAATGGGCCTCCTATTTCAAATAATAAATGCGATTGTCAATGTGTCACTGTGTCACACTTTTTCAACTTTACTCCTAGAAGCTGTAGCCCAACATGTCATACCATTTTGGAATCAGATCGATACCGTGAGCAAATTAAAAACATTCCGGACACGTAATCCTGAAATTTTCGATTCCCATATTTCCATTACAGCGATTTTTTAATGCAGTATTTTTTTTTTTTTTTTTTACATAAAAGTAATTACATACGTACATTAACTTGTCTTTAATATGAGTGGCAGAGGAAGAATTATCGTTGAACTTTTAAATGGTAAGCTTAAATATTAATGCAATACTTAAATGCACCAATGATTTTAGCGTTCATGTGTAATTTATTGTTGCCTATCTTATCTAATGCTCCCTAACGATTTTTTTCCGTGATCATTTACATTTTTTTTGTACGATAACAATTTGTATAAGTTGGAAATAAATTTGGGAATAATCGATATTAAATGCGTAATCAAGCGAATGTCACCGATAAAATATTAGTTTGGTGCAAAAATAATGACGTAATAATGTCGTTTTTTGACGTTAAAAATAAGTTAAAAAACGACATTATTACGTCATTATTTTTGCACCAACCTAATAAAAATAATTATTTAGAAGAAAAGTAAGGATGTACATCAAATTGTCTTTAAATTAAGTGGAGGAGAATTAAGGTAACGTAAGCTTAAATATTAATGTAATACTTAAATGCAGCGATCGATTTAGAGTTATTTTGTAGTTTATTATTGGCCATCGCATCTACTCCTTCCTACTTATTGTGATGAAGGCTCAATCAAGAGGCCTCCGCAGGAGCTAGATTAATGACGCCCGATAGAGTGGATTTTAATCTAGTATCAAATAAAAATGCAATAAAGAAACAAACAGATACAACTGTTTAGTAACAAAAAAGGATTTTGCAGTCCGAGAATTCGTGGTTATCCATCGAGAAGGAATTGGAGGAAAAACAATTATTGGAAAATTCGAACAATCATCTAATGGACGCAGATATAAAATAATAGATTGCATGCAATGTTCTATTGTTATTTTTTAACTATTTGTTACTGTGTAAATATACATACATACATACATATATATATATATATATATATATATATATACATATATATACATATATACATATATATATACATATATATATACATACATATATATATACATACATATATATATACATACATATATATATACATACATATATATATATATACATATGTATATATACATACATATATATATACATATATATATATACATACATATATATATATATATATATACATACATATATATATATACATACATATATATATATACATACATATATATATATATATACATACATATATATATATTCATATATATATATATACATACATATATATATACATACATATATATATACATACATATATATATATATATAATCAAATTAGGGCCGATGCCAGGATCCCGTGTCTCATCCACGATACCGTCTTGACGGTTCTACTTCTTCTCGATTTTACTAAGGTAGCATTCATATAAAATACAATTTTTGTTGTAACCTAATTATTATGGGGCCCACCCTTTTCTGATATAAATGGACTCGCCCTGCTGCCATAAAATAGCCACAGTCAGTGAGTCTGAAGGTAGAGAGTACTTAGACACTGTGATTGAGTTGACGTTAGAAGGACGCCAGACTCTAAGGAAGTTTACTTCGAGACTGTATATAACGATCTTTTATTAATAATAACCTGCGTTCCTGGATTTTACTAACAGCATTATCTTTTGTGTAAATAAATTTAATTTCTTAGCTTAAATACTTGCGTTTGTCATTTATTGGAGACCGATTTTTCACGCGGATAACCCACAACAACTTGACGAACGAGGATTGGAAACTCACACGGAAAGAAAAACTTTTCGTACGTCTAACAACAAACAACTTGGCGAACACACGCGGAAAAACTAATCAACAGAAGAAAAATCCTTCCCTCGTCGTTCCACAACAAATTAACGACAAACCCTTTCGAGGAGTAAAATTACATAAAATTGAGTTATCATGGAAGATTTTAAAAATATGTTGGTAGAACTGATAAGACACTAAAATTAGCAACAATTACAAATGCAGAAATGCCAAAATGATCAACAGTTACAGCTACAAGAAAAATGGCAAAAGCAAATATTACAAACGCAAAAGGAAAATCAAGATAGACAAACAGAGCTCCAGGAACTAATATTGAAAGTAGCGGGCAGCAAGCAATTAGATAGTGAAAAAGCAACGTTTTCGCAAGACGCAGTGTGGAATACCATAGAGACTTTCAAATATTCTTTAGATGAGGACAATTTTTGGACATTACTTCAGAAGACATCTTTAACATAGGCTGTCAAAATTGGACAGAAGCAAAAAAGCTACGTCTATTCCTTAGAAAATTAGAAACTGAAGAATATACAAAGTTTGTGGATTATGTCTTGCCAAAAAAGACGAACTAATTAACGTTTGACGAAGCAGTGATATGTCTTAAAGAACTCTTCAGCCCCAAAACATCACTCTTCCATAGGAGGTGGAAATGCCTTAACCTGGTAAAGGGCGATAATGAGGATTATTCCACGTTTGCCGCAATCGTAAATAAACATTGTGACGACTTCAAACTAGCGGAATTAACACCGGACAATTTTAAATGCCTCATCTTTGTTCAAGGGCTAGTTTCTACAAAAGATAGCGAAATGCGTAGAAGAATGCTTGCAAAATTACAAAATGAACCGGGTCTAACATTACAGCAATTATCAGAAGATTGCCAGAGATCTTTAAGCATAAAGACGCCGAGGACATTGAAGAATCAGCTGTTTCTCATATACGTAAGTTAAATAAAAGTCTACGTTCTTCACCCTCCCCGGAAAGAAAACTAAAATTTTATGACGAGAAAATTTTACAATAAGAAAAATACAACATGCAGGACAAGTTATGACGGATATCGAAACAAATATAAGCCCCCCTCCATCAGCATGTTATCGATGTGGAGGATTACATTGGAACAAGGACTGCCGCTTCAGATATAAAAACTGTCATGAATGTAGAAAAAAGGCCACAAGGCATCCCAATGTAGAAATAGGAAAGATACTAATAGAATAAGAGCTACAAGGATGAATAATGACAACACCAATGTAAGGAAATATGTAGAACTGGAAATTTTAAACAAAGATTAAATTACAACTGGATTCGGGTTCCGACCTCACGATAATCAACTTGCAGACATGGAAAAAAAACTCAACAGACCTACCATGTTACGCACTCAAAAAATTGCCAAGTCTGTTACAGGCAAACGAATAAAATTTGAGGGAGAAATAATAGTGAATGTTAAATCTCACGGCAAAACAAAAAAACTTAAGATATACGTCATGAAAGCTACTGAAAATTTAGTAGGTATCGACTGGATGCAGAAATTCAACGTTTGGGACCTATCTATCAACTCGTTTTGCAAAAAGTTAGAGGCTGAACCATCAGATACCATAAAATTGAAGGAAGAATTATAAAATCAATTTTCTGAGGTATCTTCAAGTGGGTTGGGACGATGCAACAAATTTAAGGCCAAAATAGAATTGAAAGAAAACGTCCAACCAATTTTCAGAAAGAAGCGAAATGTACCGTATGCTACTATAGAAAAACGACAAAGAATTGGAGATACTTTAACTGGGATTTTATCTAAAACTGTTTAGTGAGTGGGCTGCGCCGGTTGTTTACGTAAAAAAGAAGTCAGGAGAAATTCGCGTATGCGCAGATTTTTCGACGGGATTCAACAAGGCTGTAAAAGACCACCATTACCCACTACCGAGCCCAGAGGGGGTATTTACAAAGCTCAACGGCGGTAATCTATTTTCAAAAATAGATCTTAGTGAGGCTTATCTACAAATCCCAGTACAAGAGTTCGAAAATCCTTTGCATTAACACGCACAAAGGGTTGTACAAGTTCAACAGACTACCATTCGGAATAAAAGATACACCTGCAATTTTTCAACAAACGATGGACACAATGCTCACGGCCCAGAATTTCGCGAACGCGCATCTGGTTGATATTCTAATTAAGACAGACAATGTTGAAGAGCACACGTCACACATAAAAGTTTTTAGAAGACTTCGACTTCAAAGTAAAAAAAGAAAAGTTTTTTTTTTTTTTTTTTTTTTTTTTTTCCCTAAAGGAAATTAAATATTTAGGTCAGATAATAAATGAAAATGGCAGGAAACCGGACCCAGAGAGGCCATCGACAATTAAAAATATGCCGGAACCAAAAAATATTGCAGAACTGCAAAGTTTCCTGGGCCTAGCTAACTACTATGGCGAATTTATTGATAATATGCATAAACTGAGGGCTCCATTAAATTAGTTACTAAAAAAAGGAGCATAATTGGACAGAGGACTGTAAAAAAGCGTTCAAGGAAATAATACAGAAATTAACTTCAGAGCTAACACTGACACATTTTGATCCCGAACTCGAAATAGTAACTGCGAGTGACGCGAGCTCACATGGGGTAGGTGCGTGTATTTTACACAAGATGCCGAACGGTACAAACAAACCCGTTGCACACGCATCTAGATCATTATTACCGGCGGAAAGAAACTATTCACAGATTGAAAAGGAGGCATTAGGCATAATTTTTGCAGTGACTCGTTTTCACAGATATATATATATGGGAGAGTTCACACTTCAAACGGACAACAAACCACTCCTTACGATATTTGGTTCGAAAAAAGTCCTATCAGTCTATACAGCGAACAGACTTTTAAGGTGGGGAACTGTTACTGAACTATAATTTTAAACTGCAATTCTTACAATCAAAGAAAATCGGACATGCTGACGGACTATCGCGATTAATACCTGCACAAAGCGAACTATTAGAGTCGGTAATTGCCGCATTACAAGCGTAAGATGAAATCAGCAAGGCACTATGCAACACAAAGGAACTACCTGTAACGCTGCTAGAAATAAGACGAGAAGCAGAAAGAGACGGGTTTATCCAGGATACCAAGAAAAAAATGGTAGAGAAAGTAAAGAATTTAGCAGACAGTTTCTCAATCTGTGACAACATTGTTGTATAACGAGTTGTAATACCAAAGTCACTACGAAGAAGGATCTTAAGATTTCCACTTAGGACATCCCGGAAAAAACCGGATGAAATCTCAAGTTTTTTATACTGGCCGAACATGGACGATGATATCACGCAAATGGTGGAAAGTTGCAAAGGCTGTGCTGCTGCGGCGAAGGCACCACCCTCTATACAAAAGCCATGGCCTAAAGTCGATAGACCGTGGTCCAGAATACACGTGGACTACGCAGGACCCATTGAAGGTTATTATCACCTAATAACAATAGATAGTTTTAGCAAATGGCCAGAGGTTGCCAGATTCAAGCACCCAACAACGGAAAACACCATAAATTGTTTAATTGAACTATTTGCTAGATTTGGTGTCGCAGATTGCGTAGTAAGCGATAATGGCACAGTTTACATCCAGCGATTTTAAAGAATTTTGCGAGATGTACCAAGTAAAACATTAAGATAGCGCCATACCACGCGAGGTCAAATGGACAAGCCGAGAGATTTGTCGATACATTTAATTTCTTAGCTTAAATACTTGCGTTTGTTATTTATTGGAGACCGATTTTTCACGCGGAATCCACAACACTAATTATGTACAATAATGTATCATATGTAATATAGGTGAACAATTCAACTAGAAAAATTAAAAATAAATACAATATATCTAAATACAAATTAGAGACATACCATAATTTTAAATAAATGAAAAATGCTATGCGGCAATTTTTCTTGTTAAAAACATGAATAATTTTAAGACGTACATTATGGATAAAAACAAAGAATATTATATAGGTTTCGTTTTTACGAAATTTAGCATGAGCAAAACAAATTCACGGATTTTACAAAAAAAGACCACAGAATGACGTGAGAATCAGAAAATATTTCATCCTTTAATCGTCAACTTAAAAAATTTAAATTTATTGAAACAAAACAAGTACAGTTGACCACTGATGACAATTCCAGAACAACGTAACAATTTTTTCTAACCTCTGCCAGCCGCAATGATGGAGGAAGCTTTACCTCGAACCATTGCGAGTGAGACACGCTGCAAGAGCCATTCCGTTTCGCGAGGCTCGTCTCTTAATCGAGACGCAATCGCGTCAATCCTCCGAAGGAATGCCATCGAACGAGGACCAATAACCCCTGAAGTCTCCTGCCACAGGAGTAAAAAAAAAAAAAAAATCTATCAGCTTTTTTCATCTCTGCGTCCCGGGCGACGGATCCTGGCTCAACAGCGGAACTGATCAAATTACCGACCGAAAATGTATCCGCACAGGTCGCATCACAAATCAACGACTTCCCCATTTTAAAATGGAAAATGGTAATGCTATCCGGCCGCTTTCTATCACCACGGTCGAGTCCTACGGGTTCGATTTGGGAAGGGAACTCAGCCGCATTCAAACCTCTTTTGATGATGTCTTTAATGGCTGCATGCCGTGGAAAAGGCCAGCATTACGACGACAGGAGAGCGGATGCAAACCAAACTCAATCGATGGGGGCTCCACATCTGCATCTGTGACGCTCACATATTTTCACTCATCATCGTCAACTTGGCTTAGATTAATTTGCAACATATATACATGTAGTAGAAAAAAAAGCAAATGTTGATAACATGGCGAAATTGCTTGTGGTCCACAATTAGGCTTGGTCCCTCGCTTTTTTTTTTTTTTTTTTTTTTGCGTATGTATTTCTCAAATTTTATTTATGCATTATGAAAATTAAATCTAGCAACCAATAGTATTAGGTTGGTGAAAAAATAATGACGTAATGTCGTTTTTTGACCTATTTTTAACGTCAAAAACCGACATTATTACGTCATTATTTTTGCACCAACCTAATAACAGCCCACGTCTGAACAGAATCATTTTACTTGGATGTTTAATTTTCATGGATTCTTCTATACTCTTTGACCCTTCAGGACGTTGAGGATCGTGGATCTCTAGAATGTCATTTCTCTTGCAGATCTTAGTAAATTTTACAGTTCATCATCTCTCTCTTTAACTCTATTTTGCCAACTATTTACATAAGTTCTTAAGGTAGATCACTATCTTTTTTTTCTGCCGCTATTGCTTTGTGAGTGTCAAATTTTCAAGGCCTCCCTTCCACAACATGCGCCCTAGAATTTTCAACTGTCTTTGATGAATACTGCGTCAAATATTCGCATATCGCTTTTGTAATTTAGAAGATATTGCGAGTAGGAAAAGGTCTCTTGTTCAACAGATGGAATAAATTGTTCTTTATTTCCAAATGTCATAATGAACGCAACCAAACGCTGTCCCACATTGCTATACATTCTTTCTTTGGATACAGTCGGCTTTTGAGCAGCGTAAATAGACCTTTTGAAAATGAAAACTGGTTTGCCTTGGGGCATATAAACCTCAATGAGTTATCGAATGCCGACAAGATTTTTATTGCTGGTAATTTTTTCTTCGAAAACGTACAGCTCGTAATATTTCTTTCAAAATGTATTGCTGGTAATAATTTTTCTTCAAAACTTTTGTTAGCAATAATTTATTACAATATTTTATGGTATTAAAACCTATTTTTACACTTTCATAGTGTTTTGACCCCAGTTTTGGGGTCTAACTATTTACACATATCTGGGACCCTAACAGGTGCTACCACCTCGGTTCAGGGTGGACCTGTGAACATCATAATTAATCAGTGGTTTGAAGCTCCTCAAAACCTCCTGATCTGAAGCCTTGCTGTTGGATATAGTTTATCGTCATACCTAGAACGCGAATGTAGTTTATCGTCTTGCTCATTTTTCAGACTATTGTCTTTTCTAAAATCTCATATCCAGGATTTTTCCACATTTTAGTGAATGCTTAGCCTTATCCTTTGTTCTAAACTCTCATCATCTTATTTATACTATTTACATCGTTCGGGCTGATATCATCTTTTTTGCCATGACATTTTTCGGGCGTCATATGCTCCGGCCTTTTTCAGGTGTTTGTAATTTCGAACTGACCCCTTTATTTCGTTCACATAGGTAGATTCTTCTAGTTCCACGTGCCATACCTCACTCTAATGTCTCGGTATCATGTATCTTCCTATAAACCAACTCCCTTTGTCTTTGTTCACCTCAGGTATTGAACTCGCAACTCTTTGGGTCAAGTCACTGGATTCAGCCAACGCTTTTAGGCATTAGGTCATCAAATTTTTGCATTTTAATGTTCAAACTTTCACTAATTTTCTTCTGATTTGATATCGATGTTATTTTCTTGAAACCTTGATTTCTTACTCCAAGAGACGTCTAATGTTTAGCTTTCCTATCTACCTTACAATGTATAATGTCTGGAAAATTTAGTACCATTATTTTTTTTTAATTTCTCTAAGAATTTCAGCGCTTGCAGTCTTCGATTGATATATATATTTTCTCCTCTATTTTGGGTTAATGTAAGAGGTATCACCTTCGTCCATAGTTTATATCCTCATCTTCTGTCTTGACTTTCTTGCTTTTCATTTTATTTTTTATTTTTCTAAAGAGATATTTTTCCATCTACGACTGAATCAGTGGAATCCATTCGTCACCGTGGTATTGAGTGGTTGGGGGTAAGGAGCAATAGAAGTAAGTGGACTAAAACCCCTCCAACCTTTACTTAACTACCTAGCTTAACTCCCAGCCATTACTACCGCTTACTTTGGAAAATTTGACCTAAGTGGTTTTTCTATATTGCCGCAGGATAAGAGTCGATGAACAGTAAGAAAAACAAAGTAGGTTAACATCTGTGCTTACCGTCTAATAGGTAGTTTTTAGTCTAGTATTATTGGTAAGGAAATTATATTGGTATGATCATTTCGATTTTATTTAAAGTAATAGTCATTACAAATAGTTTCCAGTTTTATACATCTGTTTTTCTTGTAATCCGTTTTCTTTTTCGCCACTGACTCTTAAGTACCTATTTCTTAATAGTTTTCTTTATAAAGTTGCTTTTACACATCTTAGTCTTTCTATAATAATCGCATAGACATTGAGTTTTCTGGCTTTTAGTATTTGGAGGTTCTGGTTGTAGGTTAGGCCCGTCAAAGTCCTTGAAAGTTTTCTTTGCTGATTTTAAATAGTCTGGGAGTAGAGGCTACAAAAATATTAGTAAAGCTCTAAAAGCGTAAATTTTAAAAGTATATATAAATATATACCAAAAATAAACCAAAGACAGAAGAGAGCAAGTATAACTGAAAAAATACTCACTTTAAAAAGGATCTATAAAAAATAACAAAAAAAAACACGAACATATCTGTAAATCTTTTTGTCCTTATTTGGCTTTGAAGAACATGGATGCTCTTCAAAACCATATGAAAACAGATTTGCTCAACGATTAAAAAAAAAAGCGAAGAGTTTAAAAGTTTATTACCACGAAGTCAGCAGTATGTACTATAAACATATATTTAAACCCAGTAGCCATTACTTCTCTAAGTAGAAGGAATGTTGTTTAGGCTTAATATAAATTGTCACGAAACTTCTCAAACTGTAATCTGAATTCACTTTGTTGATTATGGTGAAAGAATCCATTGAGAAACGAGTGGCAATGATCGGATTATTTATTAAGTGTTCGGAAATAGCAGAACCAGAAATATTCACATATTCATAGCATCGTTAAACGTTTTACTGGTTTTCTATTCTGGATGTAATTATTTTCTTCTTAGACTTGTTTTTCAGTTTTATAATATTTATCTTGTCATTTCTGTTTACTATGAGTACCGAAGTGACCTTCAGTATCAAAAATTGTCTGTTTTCCTTAAGAATTCCTTGTATTGGTTCAGTTTTTACTAACTTTGAATTTCATACGACGGTCCGTATCGTCTCTGTGGCAAATTCCTGCTGCTGATGTTTAGAGCTTTAATCCGATGTGGTCCTCTCTGCCGGTGTTGGGGTTATAAACTTTCTTACACCCCCACTCTCTACTACATGACGATTTCACGATGTCGCGGGGACACAAACCCTCGAAAGAAAATTGGGGCGCGGAGGCGGCGCATTTTTTAAATTACCAAAAATCAATTTAAATGAAAATTTCAGGACATATTCATTAATTATTTACTTTTATAATAATTTAATTTTTTTTATAATTTTTTTATCTTTTAAAAACTCTGAGAAAATGTTCTTTTTTTTTATAATAATTAACAATATTTCCATGATTAAATTTTACTGAAATTAGAACTTCTGCCTCTTCTCCAGTAAGCATGCACACCTACCATGCATTTGAGATGTTCGGTGTAGTAAGCAGCGACCCTGACAATTATTATTGTTGATGACTGACAATATAACCTAGGTAGGAAAAATTAAAAAGTACAAAAACTTTAAAAAACCCAAAAAAACGCTGCTGAAACAAGGCCCTTTGTGGGGGGGGGCAGCTGGCCGTTTTTTTTTGTTTTTTTGTTTGTTTTTTTTGCGTAGTACGCACTGCACCGGTCATACTGATATAGTGATTTTCCAAGCATAGCTTAGATGTGGCACAAGGCCGAAAGTATGGGGGCACCCAGTGAGAATCGAACTCGCTACTCAGTCGTAATTGTTCTAGCGAGATAAGCTTGCTAACCATTACACCACCTCCAGGTACCCCCGGTCATGACTGAAAATGTAACGTAATTTTGAAAATAATCTTTAAAAAATGTCGGATGGCTATAAAACGGTGATGAAAGAAATGGCAGAAGCCAAAACGGGGTCCCCCCAAAATGCCCCCCTCCGGTTAAGAGTTGCAGAGTTATGCTCATGGCATCCAATCTTACGTTTCTTTCTTAAAATAATCTTATTATTGTTTCTTTTTATCCGGCATTTGTAGGTTTCTCAGCCTCAAGTTACGGCAATCTTGATTATTTTTTTATTTTTTTTTTTTTTTAGCGGACCTGAGAAATTGTTTCATAAAAAGATTTTATACCGCACTAAGCATCTTGAGCCAATGAAATCCGAATGATTTCTTTATAGAAAAGTCTTTCTTTTACTATCATTGCAGTGATTTGTTGTATTTATTTAAGTCTCTCCTTTAAGACAGGGTGTGACAAAAAGTCGGTTTTATTGTGGGTAACCCGAGCGCGTATACTTGGGACAAATACAAAAAATTGATTTGTTTAGTCCACAACACGTTACATCATGCTATTATAATTGTGCTTTCTCCTGCATTCGTTAGTTAGCCCGACTGTTATTTCCTGTTAAATAGGAAAGAAAGAAGGAAGGAAATAAATACATAAATAAATACATTTATTTGCTTGTCTCATTCTGTTAGCGTTTAGCAGAATGTGACGCAAGGTTGATTTAATGTGGAGATTCAGAGAACGTCTACCCGGGCAGGCAAAAAAAAAAAAAATAAATGCGGTTAATACACTAGCTCCTGTAGCCGTCGACATTACTACCGATCTTCCTCTGTAATTCAATGAGGCAGGTAGGGCCACTGGCAGCTGGTTCCCGAGACGGGGAACATCTCAAAAATATTTTCAGTTGCAGCCACGATAAAGCTATATTTTTCAGACGTACAGTATCGAGCGATGAAAAGCGAGTAAGTCAATCGCCAGAAATCCAGTTATCCTAAATAAAATGACATCATCTGTTGAATTATTTTAAAATTATATTTTAATTATTACTAGCAGCATGGCCCGGCGTTCACAGTGCTTGATTAAAAAATCGTACGATCATACAGCAATCGCTATCACTTGACTTAAAATATTTTTGCCCTTCCTTGCCTTTAAAGGAGTGCCCTTTGCCGTGCTGATGTTACTACATGTCTTACTTCTTGCCTATCTCACATTGCGAATTTTTTTCTAATCTCTATACTAAACATTAAATCTGTTACAAAGAAAGAACTAAACAAGACGAACACAAAACGATCAGCTTAAAAAAAAAAAGGACTCGTAACTGGAAAAACCGAATGAAAAAAGAATTTTAAATACTTTTTCACACCCAACACAGTTCTGCGGAATCACAATCAACTTTGAGTTTAAGTAAGCGAATGAGCCAATTGGAGTAAAGTGACATGCAGATTTAAATTTTTCCCACTTGTGACGAATGCAGCTGTCGATTTTCCTTCTTTTTTCTTTTTTTTGCATACTAGCATGCTAGTTAACATTCGTGTCAGTCATCTGTTGGCTCTCACGCTGGCCAATAGAATATCCTGCCTATTCATGGCAGCCAGCTATAGGTTCTGACTCTGGCCAGTAGAAAATAGCCGCAAACTACATAAAAACTCCCGTAGAAGCATGAAAAAATCGAATATTTCCACTATCGTTGGGTGTTGGCAAATGCAAAGTCGATCTTGGCCTTTCCACTAACTTGGAGTATGTGCATATAAATTTTGGTGCAAATCCGTCGAAAATTGCGGCCATGCATTCGTCACACACACACACACACACACACATCCTGCCTTTGAAAGATAGAGATTATTATTAGAATTATTTTTTAAATTATTATTAAGAGATGTGTTCATAAGACAGGTATTTGTAAGGAAGGAAGGAAGGAAAGAAAGCAAGGAAATTAAGAATGAATAAGGGAAGGAAGGAAAGAAGGAAGAAAGGAAGGAAAGAAAGAAAGAAAGAGACGTTTAACAGCTCCTGCCAATACCTCATAAATAATGGACTATTCCATTTTGATCGCGTGAAAAGGAGAAAAAACATTACTTGATTTCAATGAGAAAACAACAACAAAATGAAAGAAGAGAAGATAGAAATGCTTTACGGTTGTTTGAGTGAAGTGGAAAAAGTTGTCAATTTCAAATCTTTTCATTTCTACCCACTTCTTTAAATAATATTCAAATTTATGTTGGTTTTTGCGATATTTTTGTTAAAGCTGTTAAACTCAAAATATTTAACGATGCGATAAAGGAATTTCTACGAATATTTTATTGTCGTAGCAATCATTAACTTAAAAGTTAAGAATTAAGATTCTTCAAAAAATTTAAATAGGAAAACATGAAATATTCACGGGCGTCCTACTCCTACTCCTCCTCCCTCTTCTTCTTGTTATAATCCAGTACTCAGTTCAAATTCTAAGTGATTCCTAACATGTACAGAGCTTAAGGCTTTTCATCATTTTACCGCACTCGTGAGTACTTCTACAAATTTTAGTCCTTTTTAAATCTCTTTTCAACAGGAGCTGACATAATCGCATCCAGAGCAGCATTTATTTTAGGCTTTTATCTTTGAAGAAATGCTTAAAACCACTTCCCAAAATTGCTAAACATAGGATTTGTTAAATACCGTTTTAAGAATTTCCTTGTGTAGCTGGGAACTTTTCAACTCGTCTGATTTTCATATCTTGTTTACTAATTTCTAATAATATACTAATGAGAGTCACCTCAACAATTTTGAATTATTTTAGTCTGAATAGTTTTTTCCGTTACATTATTCTTACTTCATTATATAATATTTTTTTGGTGCAAGAAGATAACATTTATTCGGGTTTTTTTTTTTTGGGGGGGGGTTGTTTTTTTCCACTTCTCTTTACTTTCAATGTGATCCCTGTTGGAATCATGGGGCTTTCATTAATTGTAATTTTGGTATTTATTCGCTTAAATTTCAATGCCAAAACATTTTTTTCTTATATACCCGTACGGTCTCGACAATAGCATCATTGTTCTTAGAAGTGTTATGAATAATCATAAGTGGTCTCCCCTTGTTTTGTTACTGTACCCTTTAAGAGAGCTATTTCTGTTGACTGGCACTATTAAAGGACACTATACGCAAACCTTGTATTCTCAGTTGAATAAAACTTTCTTAAAGACTATACCCGTGTACTTTTGTCATTACAAGTAGTAATATTAGTAGTAGTAGTAGTAATATCAGTAATATTACTACTAGTAGTAGTAATTCACTTACGTACAAATACCCTTGGGGAAAAGTATGAATCGAGCTCTTCTCCCCCCTCAGCTATGGGTTGAATAGCTGGGCACACTGGGTTCTTTAGCCCTGGTTGGCAACCAGACAACTGCAAAAAGAAATGGCAACCTAGTGCAGGATAAAAATCTGCCTCATCAGTCATGTAACGAAAGACACACGATCGGCCAAGCGTATATGACGTGTGGCATTTAACTGACTGATCGAGACATAGTCTGACTGAGTATTAATAGAAGTAAAGGGTGCGGCAGAAATATCTCCCTCATTGTAGCTCACAAAAACCGCGTCGATATAATGGTAAGACATGGTGTGGCAGAAATAACATTCACATTTTAAACTGTGACCTGCATGATGCTAGGGTACTTAGTCAAGTGGCAATGGTATTTCATCTAATTAGTGTCATACCATTATGTAGGAGGTAGATATTTACTTGAACCCCACTGAGCCAGGTTGTGATACAAGGTCAGTTTTTAACGTGGGAACCCGGGTTTTTCACTCGGGCCGCTGGTCCAAGCTGGCTTTGTTGATCATATCTTGTCCAAGCTGGTGAGAGCATCTAAGCTAGTCATACCGGGTCTTGGCTGATCAGAGCCGGTCCAAACTAGTAGCCATGATACCACCAGCACAGGTACAGATCCCTACACCAGGTAAGTATCATTATGTAGGAGGTATGTGTGGGGCATAATTATGCTGTATCCTGTAGTAGTAGTAGTAGTAGTTTTTTGAAAGTATTAGTATTATTATTAATAGTATTACTAATAGTAGTAGTATTGTTACTTGAGGTAGAAAAAAGCAAGTCCAGTCATTTGAAACTTGGCAATAATGTATCATTTTTAGATTACACTATAACACCCGTCGTTCTTGAGTCTTGTATTCTTATCGACAATAGTTTCCCTCATTCCGGCAAATAATCAATTACGAAAACCTAATTAAATAATTGATCAATCGAAAATTCAATCGTCAGTAAGTAATTAGAGACAATCGTAATTATTTTTACCTGTCTGATTCCGGAAGCGATAAGCTGGATAAGTGAATTGCTTATTGTCCACACGCCAACCGTAGCTTTTGTTTGCCGTGTATCGTTACATTTTATAATTTCGTTTCTCTTCATTTTGTTTCTTTTGCCGGGTTTCCACGTAGCTAACACGAAATAAAATTAACGTTTTGGAAACAAAAAAAAAAAACTACCCCGATTTCGTAAAAGAAATAGATTTAGTCACGAGTTATATTTTTCGTTGCATTCGATAATGTAATGAGAAAATAGAAATGAAATAAATAAAAGAAAAAAGAAACAATTATGAACAATATGTCTATAAATTCTAAACCAGTTCAGTGCAAACATTTTAACACTTTATATGGACTGCTTCATCGATCCGCCATTAGCTATTGTGACAATTTCTAAACCAAGTGAACATTATTCTTTTACCTAATATTCTGATTGCTACACTATTCAAATTGGAATTATGGATATATTTTGGTAGTGTGTTTATACTACATCTGATATGTTCCCTGTCTCTTCGAGACGTTGGCGATAAGGGCTCTCCAAAAATTTATCCCCTTTCTAGCTATTAATAAAGTTTTTTTTTTCTCAATCTCTGCACCGCCATTCCTTCACTCACGACCACCAGGTAGGTTATGCATTGCTTTCCTCTGTCTCTCTTACCTTCAATCAGTGCTGTGAGTATCAATTTTCCAAGCCTCTTTTCCTTATTATATGCCCAAGAAATTAATTCAATAATGAACCCTGGTAGAATGTCTAGTTCTCCTATTATGCAGGACTTCTAAAATATTAACTTGTAAACATACAATGCAATTCTCGCCCAGACTTACCACTGGCCAATGAACCCCACCCACATTGCATTCCGATTATCTACGGTGTTCACCGACAGCTGGGAAAGGTTGCAATGCATGCTCACAAAATAACACGATGAAAGTAAGCGCCACATCGAGAACATGAACCCTGTTTCCCATATTATATGCGGGCGTTTTATTCAGGGACTCGCCAGCTTGTCGGGATGGAGGATACTTGGGACCACTTATACTATGTCAGCTTTTTCTTCTACCAACTCATCGAGTATTTACTAATTCCAACGTGGTTTACGGTAATATGAAATAGAGCACCCGGAACTGCGTAGTAGACCTGTCCGTCTCCAGGTTAGGGTGAACCAATATTCATTCTAATCTCAAGCACCAGCACCCGGATATACCCTATTTCCAGTTTTGTTGCCACTTGATCGCCCATAATCATTCATCAACCGCTTCTGCGTTCCGTTACGGTCAAAGATGCCGGTTAGAGAACCGAACCTTGAAAGAGACTGTCCAGTGGTCTGTCAAATAGAAACATTCGAAATCGAGATTAAACCAAACTATTACTTTATACGTCGTTGTTCATAGTATCACAAGCTTAGATGTCATGTGATGAGGCGCTTAATAAAAGTTCGGATTCCTCATGAGAATTATTTTCGTGTAGGTTTTGTTTGATGACTAGATGAACGAGTGCTTTTAGAATAATGTTTATACATAAATGGAGAGAAGTATGAAGCAACAGACAAAGAAACATCGGGGTGCATTTAGGAGTACTACTTATCGGTTATTCTACAGAAACTGAATGGAAGTACATTCAATATGATGAACACAGTTATCTATTTACTATCATAAAAAAGCACTGAAGAACAAATAGATACATTTTACGTCATACTCTAAAATGTCAGTTCAGAATGCAACTCACAAAACCCCTTTTATTATCATGGTGACCTAATTGCAAATATAAGAAGGGAAACGATTTTGAAATTGTAAGTTCAAACACGTATAATGCAATTGGCGCAATGTAAAATATATTCAATGCTGCATAGCTAGTTATAAAATAATAAACACTTGCTTCGAAGAATATCGAAGTAGCTTGTGTATTTGCAAAGCCCATTAAGAGACACCAAGAACAAAACGGAATACGTAAGCACCAACGAAAAGATATAGAAACGAAAAATATACATAAGCGTTAGCTGTGGGTGTGATAACCTCGGAGTTATATCAAATTGCATAAGATTAAAAAAAAACTTAAAGAAAACCAATCAATACCTAAACAGTGATAGAAAACATCCATAATATATCTTATTTTCAGACAAGCATATGCAAACGCGTTTAGGAACAAGTAAGACGCCTTCGAACATGTCGAGAATATAAAATTGAACACCTTCAGGGAAGTATTAGTGACAACAGTAAAAAAAGGTCATTCCGCGAAAAGAAAGGCAACTGTAAAAGAAAAGTTTGACATGCGAAATTTCTGATCTAATTAATGAAACAGAAGATAATGCTAAGAAATGGTTAAGCAAAACCCTCAAAGGTAAGGAGGAGCTGGGTAAAAAAAAAAGGAATGACTAGTGTGATGATATGAAAAATTGGGAGGATACAGATGGAGCGATTATGCAAAAAAAAAAAATTAGCAGAAGGGAAAACAAACTCTTCAGCTCAAATTTATAAAATCTAAAGAAGGCACGATCATATTGAAAAAAGAAAACTTTCTGCACCGGTGGAATGGGTACAAAGGAAAACTCTTCCATAAAATTATAATACACAAAAGTATGGATGTAAGAAAAGCAATATGAGAACAAACTGTGGAATAAAGCAAGTAGATCATAGACGATAATAACAGCCTTATGCTATATAAAATATAGTCTAGAAAGGTTTAAATAATGATTATGAGGAAAATCCTAGAGATCATTTTTTCCTTTCCAAAAAAAAAAAAAACCAATAAATCGTGAGCATCTATAATGTACAACCCCGATATCGACATATAATTCATGTCCCGAACGTCTTAATCTAAACTTTGGATGGAAATAACCTGAACTGGTTTGGGAGAGGTTTGAAAGCCGTGAGAGCGTAATTGTGTTTCTGATGGACCCTCTCTCTCTCTCTCTCTCTCTCTCTCTATATATATATATATATATATATATATATATATATATATATATGCCAAACTGGAAAGGTTTTTTGTGATGTGTTTCATCCGTTAGGATTTCATCGAACTGAGTTTTGATGACGTCGACACGTCTACACATGCGGATGAAACGAGAAACGCAGGTAGTTTCAAAATCTTTTGTAAAGAAATATTTCTAGTTTGTCAATTTTTTTTATACAGTTTGTTGATATATAAAATTATACAAAATTATATATCTTTATATCATATGTATGTGTGTGTGTGTGTGTTTATTGAATCGGATTGCTAAGGTTACCAGTTATTTCGTCAAAGTTCGCCATCGCTTTCTGGAATGAGCGGGGTATTCGGCTGGATACGAAAATTCGGGTTTACGAAGTTGTTGTGCTTGCCAAACTTTTGTACGGATCAGGGTCGTTGACTCCATACAGGTACCATAGACGGCAGCTGAATGTTTTCCATAAAAGATGCCTGCGTACCATCTGTGGACTTAACCTTCAAGATAGAACGTCTAACGTAGACTTGTTTAACATGCGTAATATTGGAACAATCGAGATTTTTCTCGTACAGTCTCACTTACAGTGGACTGGTCATGTCTTGAGAATGTCTGATGACAGGATACCCAAGATCCCAATGTAGAGCCAGTTAGATCAGGGCTACAGGAATATAGGACACCCATGGCTAAGATACAAAGACAAGCGGTAGAGCAAATTTTCAGCTATCAATATACCTCATAACAACCTCGAGCGTTTAGCCCTGGAGCCAGTAGAATGGAATCAGCATTTTTCAATCTGTTTGCATGAATCGTTTTCAAGAAGCAAGATCTAAAAGGTCAGCCAATCTGACAGTAATCTCATCCCACAATTCGCCCTATCCTCCATATGCGGCCTCCTTTGTATGTCATTAGTTGGACTTAAGTGCCACTTAAGATTATCACACAAAATTTCATAACTGAATCAATTCATTAAATTGTCAGATCTTCATACGTCGAAACCGACGGCAGAGTCCATTATTATATAAGTTTATATATAAACTCGAAAAATCCGCGAAAGGCTGAGTGTGCGTTTGTGAGAGTAAAGATCTCAAAAGATTGGATGAATGCCAGAGCTTTCTTTTTCCAGTCTGTTTTCTGTGGCCATGGTTTTTGAGGGGAGACTTGATTGAAACTTACAGTTCTTTGAATGTTCTTAGTATTGATGGCGTTTCAAGCGGAGAAAATTGAAATTGTCCGATATGTTGATATCGGGTCTTCGTTTCTTTCTTTCTCCTTCTCTATCGCTACTCCTCGCCCAATTTCACTCTTCTCCAATCACTCCTTTCTATTTTGCACTCTCTCTTTTACTCCCCCTTAATCCACTCTCTCTCCCCAATTCAGTCTACTTCCCTCGCCCTATTTCATTTTGTACCTCTCTTTCCCTATTTCACTCTATCCATTCCTCTACATATTTCACTCTATCGCTCAATCCTTATTTCCCTCACCTGCTTTCTCCTTCATTAACGCTTATTTTCTTTGGAAATTCTATTATATTTGATTTACGTAGATCATCCAGTATTTCATCGGTGTTGTTTATTCGTCAGCTCACTAATATTAATAATTCCGAAGTTATCTATGGTGTTGCGCTACGAGTCATTTCTGGATTGTGGTTGTCATTGTTTTAATTTTATTTCTTTTGCCATTAAGGCGTAATTTTTTATGTATATGCTGTTAAATAGGAATGTTATATATATATATATATATATATATATATATATATATATATCCGTTGGTATATAATCAAAGTGGATCCTAGTAATATCAAGTATTAAAAATGATCTACAAAAAGAGCTCAAAGTAAATATAAAATAGCATATATATATATATATATATATATATACGCAGGCTGATTAAAAATAACTCCCTATTTCATGTATGATGGACTCTCTCGTCTTGTTGAAATTATAGAGTCCGTCATACATAAAATAGGGAGTTACTTTTCAATCACCCTGTATATAATTACATATGTATATAAGTGAATGGAAAATCTAAATTGCGCGTTTCATCCCTCGGAAGGACATATTCATATTAATAATCAGGCTTTGTGTAGAAGAAATCCACTTTTCATTAATGCTGAGTGTCCGCCCCTGCTGATACTATTGGCTCAATGATACAAAGGAAGACCAGGTCAGGCCATTTCCGTCGTTTACAACAGAAAACAGGTGATGCTATAGCTTCGGCGTTGAGAGAATAATGCAGGTGCGCAGTTCAGTATAGCTGCCTTCGAACACCTATTGTGACAGTGAGACTGAACAAGAGAGCCACAAGCAAGCTGACTTGGTCGCTATTTGGATGTGCGGCTCTTTGGATTTGTCACAGTTTGGTTTATTTTTCTACAGGTGTATATATATATATATATCTATATGTGTGTGTGTGTGTGTGTATGTGTAATTATATATATATAAATAAAAATGTTGGTTCACTTTCAGGTTTCAGACATTTTCTCAACAGAATCTATCCAACATATTCATAAGTCTACCTTTCTTCCTTGCTCTGAATATGGTTGCCACATTGTGTCTGTTGCGCCTGCTATATAATTAGAGATTCTTGATGAAATCCAAAGAAGAATCTGCAATGTTCTTGCTATCTCAGCTTCAGTCACTTTCCCTGTGTATTTTCTATAGATACTTCCTAGGAGCTGTTTGACCCTCATACGTAGGATACGTCCTTAGAGTCATATATATATACAGTGTAACCCGGATATAAGAGAGTTGTCGAGACCGGAGAAGAAGTATCTTATATCCGGGTTTCGTCTATTTTGTTTAGGTGAGTATGGCTCTAATTTGGGACCAGAGAAAATCTCTCTTATATCCGGGTCTCTTATATCCGGGTTACACTGTAATATATATATATATTTATATATATATATATATATAAATAGATGGTGCAGTTCAATTTATATTACAATGAATCCTTCATACAAATGTAGATTAGTAAATTTTATGATATAAAATGGCCAAAACTCATCACAAAGTTGCATTAACTTACGAACCCCTCGTTGATTGTTATGATCCTTGTTTTTTATACATTAAAACATCAAATTCATCACTTAATAGAATCAACTGCGAATGCTGTAGTAATCTACTTTTTGTATGAATGATTCATTGCAATATATACATATATATTTCAATTAAAAGGTGCAATTATAATTTATAAATCATTCATTGTTTTTTTGTATGAATGATTCATGAATATATATATATATATAGATATATATATATATATATATATATATATATATATATATAACGTCATCCACAGACAGACTGTTTCACTGTTTCACAGCTCATCAGTGTCGGCACACGGCAGGGAAGTAAGTGGATTTTTAGCGTATTTATTTTTAGAAACACGCCCAGTGACTGACAGGGACTCAATTCGCTATGCGAAGAGTCTCGCTATATAAGCTATAATAATCACTGTTTACAAACCCAAACCTACTCCCTAGAGAGCTCAACTGAAATTAATATTTATTTCAGGAGCCAATATATATATATATATATTTAGGCAGCAAATTCACTTTCCTACACGTCTGGTTATATGAATTACAAAAATGATGTCTGCTTATTTTTTATAAAATCCGATCATACTCACGGATAATCTCCTGTTTATTTCTATTAAAGGTTGTCATAAATGATATATAATTATGAAAATAGTTTTTATTTTCCATTTCCTGAGTATTATCCTACAGCAAGAAAACAAAAAATTCAAACTACAGATCCTCGGAGCCTCTCTTCTTTTCTTGTAACGTCATTCACCCGAGATAGGTTGAGGGAATTTGGAATTCACAAGCGGTCCCCAAACCCGCATATATAGCACAGAAGATTTGATTATAGTGGTGAATGCTTCGTGCAGGACCATCCACACTTTTTGAACGGCCGAATACAGAGACCTGGTGCACTACTTGCCACAAGGTCCCCAATCGACCCTCCGCACGTTTTGAATTCAGAGTTTTCCTTCTCTTAGACCAGTTTCCATCCAAGGCTATAGAACCCAGTCTGTCCTGCTATTTACCCATAGCTGGAGGGAGAATAAGAGGATTCACACCTTTCCCACGGGTATTAGTACGTAAGTGAATATAATAGATTCGACTGGAATTCGAACTCAGCACTCCGATTCCTCAATCCAAACCGCTATCCTCGAAGCAATATACATTGAAAAATCAAAGTCGTCACTTAATAGAATCAATTACGAATACTGTAGTAATGTTCTTAAATGTCTAAAAAAACAGTTTTTCACGCTTTAATGAGCGCATGACAATGACATTACAACACAAGAAAAAAATGAACGTAAAAAACCTGATTGTAAATCGTTGCATTTCAAAGCCAAAAGAACAATGACAGTAATGGATATCAACAAATAGTAGTAGTACTTACACCCGTGAACAACACACAGTTTGTATTACTACGTACGCCCCTGAAGATGATCTCGGAAGAAAGTCGAAAGTACTTGGGAAATGGAAAATAAAAACGATTTCCATAATTATAGCACATTTCTTACATCAATTAATTGCAATACACGGATGCTTATCCGTGAGTATGAACTGATTTTATGAAAAATAAGCAGACATAATGTAAGTAACGTATTTAATCATATATATATATATATATATATATATATATATATATATATTATTTTAGGATTAAAACATGTTAAAAAATCACTACATAATGGCAATTATGTTTCGACACAATAATTATTACATATGCTAAATTCAAATTAACCAACAAAATAATTTAATATAGGTCATGACAGGAAGTTGTCTGCATATAAATCCTATACAACTTCCTTATGTCTGACACAGGTTGCTACATTATTTTGTAAGATGTATGGAAGACTGACGTTCAACTTTCCTACGAAGTAAAAACACTAACCAGTTATAACAATACTAAAAAGTTCTATGCTCGTTCAGCTTCTTAAATAAAATTTTGTAGTTGATAAAGGCTCCTTTAAGAAGCTAGTTAATAACTTAAACGTAATCGGATGATCTAATTATATATATATGAAGAAAAATATACGGAAAAAACAAACAAAAATCCTAATAAGTAATTATGCTGTTTTAATGTTAATATAATGTCAACGTCGGACGTTTCGGTCTAGTAGACCATCTTCAGGACATATTCATAAAACATAATTAACATTAGACTATATTTAATTCAACATGAAAAGAAGATGGTCATAAGAGTCAGACCAATCACAACTGACAACTGAAATTTTTCAAGATCAGCGTTCCGTTTCAATATGATCACGTCGGCGGCGCGTCGGCGATGTTGTAAAAACGTATTGCTAACATATAGTATTTTGAATGAAAAATGAAAAGAATTTTATTTTATTTTAATCTAAAACTTATATGTACGTTTGTCGAGCATTAATCCGCCGTTGACATTATATTAACATTAAAACAGCATAATTGCAAATTAGGATTTTTGTTTGTTTTTTCCGTATATTTTTCTTTATACTGTCGGATCTATATCCATATATTTGCTTACATATATATATATATATATATATATATATATATATATATATATATATATATATATATATACCGCGTGTAACAGAAAAATTGTCTATCACACAAAATGTTTAGTACCTAGAAAACCACTCTTCTACTTGAGTTTATTTTTTTCATAGTTTCAGATAATAATTTTAGACATCTTGACACCATTTTTTTTTTTTTTTTTTTTTTTTGTAAGAGTCATTGAAAAATTCTTTGAGTTACCTGGAAAAGGATCCTGGAATGATGTATATATTTTTTGACTTTATTTCAATCCTTAATAAGCTTCCGATCCATAACTATATTTAATTAATGATGGACATGTTATTTTCGTTTATGATTGATTTCCTCCCGATTCTTCTGTTAAGCTTTGAGAGAAATCATACATTTTTATTGCTCGAAGTAAAGTCCATTAGTTTTATAAAAAGCTCGGATGATTCCGGTAAAATATCTTTAATCACTTCTAACATACTAAGTTTCAAAATTTAATCTAATAAATGGACGCTTCTTCTACACGATTCGCACAATTTTATATTGTTAAACCCGTTATATATAATGATTCTTATAGGTTGCAGAAAGTATGATAGCCCGTGGCATGTATTCGCCAGAGAATTCGACTTCATAAAGCGCACACGTATACACGGATATTCATGATATATATATATATATATATATATATATATATATATATATATATATATATATATATATATATATAATTGCTCTTATTGTGTTAGAATGTTGAATAACAACGGCTACATGATACATTCAAATAAGGTACCGGTATTTTCACGTTAATCTATTTAGGCAATAAAGCAGGGTTCATTTAGTATATGTAAAACCGATAAAGTGAATTTACACTTATAATTAGAATATATGGTGACTTTAAATTTAGATAACACCATTACACCGTGGTAAATTAGGTAATGTAATGTACTTAAATGAAAAGATCGATTTTTACGCTGGTACATATTTGTTATTGGCTGTTGAATTTGCTTGACTCGTGGCATGCTATTGAATATATTATATCTGAAGTAATTCCTATTTTATTTATTTTCTGTATAATCTCTATCTATAAAAGGCAGGATGTGTGTGTCTGTGTAACGAATGCACGGCCGCAATTTTCGACGGATTTGCACCAAAATTTGCATGTACATGCTCAAAGTTAGCGGAAAGGCAAGACGGACATTGCATTTCCCAACTCCCCTCGATAGTGGAAATAATCGATTTTTTCATGCTTCTACGGCAGTTTTCATCTAGTTTGCAGCCATTTTGTACTGGCCAGAGTGAGAGCCTATAGCTGGCTGCCACGAATAGGCAGGAAGTTTCTACTGGCCAGCGTGAGAGCCAACAGCTTACTGACACGAATGTTAACTAGCATGCTAGCATGCAAAAAATATCGATAGCTGCATTCGTCACAAGTGGGAAAAATTTAAATCTGCATGTCACTTTACTCCAATTGGCTCATTCGCTTGCTTAAACTCAACGTTGATTCTGATTCCGCAGAACTGTGTTGGGTGTGAAAAAGTATTTGTTGTTAACATTCTTTTTTCAGTCGGTTTTTCCAGTTACGATTCCTTTTATTAAAGCTGATCGTTTTGTGTTCATTATGTTTAGTTCTTTTTTCGTAACAGATTTAATGTTTAGTATAGAGCTTAGAAAAAATTCTCAGTGTGAGATAGGCAATAAGTAAGGCATGTAGCAGCATCAGCACGACAAAGGGCACTCCTTTGAAGGCACGGAAGGGCAAAAATATTTTAAGTCAAGTGATAGCGATTGCTGTATGAGTCGTACGCTTATTGAATCAAGCACGGGCCATGTCGGGCCATCTTGCTAGTTTAGTATGTGTAGAGCAAATTCAAACGATTAACACATCAGATCATTTTGACGATATATTCTCACAACAGATATTGTTTTATGTAATTTCTTATTTTATTGGTATATATTTCTTTTTCAGTGCTTTCCAACGTTTAATTGTACTTTAATCGCCATATTGTTTTTATTTGTCAGTTTTATAGACTAAAAAATTGTATTATAATCTTTATCTCTTGAAGATATTTTTATTTGTAATCTTCTATCTAAATAAATAAACGTCAAATTATGCCTGTCCGTCCCTCCGTACGTCTAAAATCTCTTTAACTCGGCCCACACTTGCTCTATATAGACATATTATACCTTTTCAGAATAAGGATGATCCCCAGATCGCAAATCTACACTTTATCTGGTACTTGATCATCAAGTATTGGGATTTGTCGCCTGATGAGGAGGTTTAAAATATCTCCGAAACTTTGTGAACTGAGAAAATCAATTTTATTTCTTCAAAATGCCAAAGAGTTTAAGTGAGAGGTTTTGTGACGTGAGGTTTTGAAGTTTGTCAAAGTTTGTGACTTGAGGAACTCAGTTTTCAACCTGAATTAGGATTTCGGCCCAAATCGGGCTTTCGTCCCAATTCCATTTGTGGGTGCAATTCAGTTAAAATGAAGTTTTGAATTTCCATGGATGGAATTGAGTAATTAAAAGTTGTTTCTTCAAAAACGTTATTACTGTTTTCTAAGCTGAGTCAGAAGTCCCTTTAGTTTTGGACCAGAGGCCTAATTAGTCCTCCGCAGGCGCTAACCTAAAAGTCCGTACGGAGTGCGGCTTTTAAGCTATTATTTAACAATTCAATATTTATTTACATCCTCATACGGATATTTCACTCCTTTATGATGGGTAAAGAACATTAGATTTATTTTATCATTTCACTCCAAGCAACACAATAAAGTCACTAAGAAGCTAGAGATAATTGCGTGTCAGAGAGTATGAGAAAAACACATTATTAAGAAGAGAGAAGCATAAAAGTACATGAATTAAGAAGCTAGAAGATAACGATTGACATTGCATTTAAATTTGACTGGCAAGCAAGAAGCTAGAAGAGAGTTACAAGAGCAAGATGTGCAAGTGAACAAGCTGTTAGCCTAGATCTTACTGTTACATCTAGCCATTTCAACTGTAAAATAATGAGACCTTGCCGTCAGTCTAGTATAGTTATTAAACTCAGTAAGTATATTTAACACGGGAAAATTCATCAGAATGATTAATGTGAAAGTATTTATAAAAGAATGTGTCAGAGAAGCTATGTTACAGCAGTGGGAATGTGACTGAAGCTGAGATGACAGGTAAGGGTTAGTAACACTGCAGATGCTGCTTGGGATTTTGTCAAGAATCTCTTAATATATAGCAGAAACACCATCCCATATGTGTCAGCAATATTCAAGGCATGGACGGATGGCAAACTTATAAATACAGTGGAATCCTTCATATCCGGAGTGCCTCATATCCGAAATTCCTTATATCCGGACATCATTTTCATGTGTATATTTGAACTATTTGTAACTGATTTGAAATGTCTGTTTTTCAGGAAATTTACTTTGGATAATTGCTTATGCTTATTCCCCACACCACCTAATGACTTGTATTGATGCAAATGATGATGGGAATAAGAGGAAAAGAACAACTTTGGAGTTATCGCCAAAGGTGAATATTTTAAAAAGATTAGACGCTGGCGAGGGTTCATTGTAACTAATGGCTGAGTTAAACATAGGAAAATCAACATAGTATGATATAAAAACTATTCTCCAGCGTTCACACTGTCACAATGAACAAGGAAATAAAAAAACATGATTGTAATAACACCTGGACTGAAATTGAAAAAGCTATTGAAATGTCACTTTTATGGAAAGAAAGCCAGCATTCAGCTATGACAATTGCAATAATGCACGCAGAGTTAAAAAAGTGTTTTTCGCTTTAAAATATTCAAGAACAAACGCCAAATCTAATGCGGAAAAAGTTGAGAATGACATTAATTATCATGCAACAGCGATTAAAAAATTCTCGTTACATTATTTGTTTTGCATATGTGACATACTTAATTTAATGAATTTTCATTAACATTACATAATTTATTTATTTCCCTTAAAATCAATTCCGTTATATTTCACTCACGATTAGCTTATTTCGTTTACTATAAAACATTGAAAATAAATGTTGAACTAGGTTTCCGTTCTTTTATTTTAATTTAAATAAAACCCCTCATATCCGGACTTTGAAATCAATTCCTCATATCCCGAAGGCCTTCTTAGTCGGGCTGTTAGAAATGCTACTGTATTTAAAATAGATTCTGGTGAGAAAAATGATCTTAAATGCAAATTGTCTGTGAAAAGAATGTTAACAGACACAAAGTATATTTACTTTCTTCTTTGTCTTTACACAAAATGCTGATTTTGTGAACCCCATTTGTTTAATCCACAGATTCTGAAAGTTATTAATTTTTTTTTTTCCTTTTTTTTTTTAATATGTTCGAATGAGAATACATGAATAGTCTCTAATTTCTGACTGAATTACTAGCACAAGGAATTATCTAATTTTTACTCTCGGATTTCCTGTCAGCTTTTTTGCTGTAATCACAATGTTATCGGCCGTAATGCCCGACGGTCTTTGTCAGCTATTTGTCGATTTGCTTACATTCACGGATATGGGAACTTGCATTTAAAGGTTACTCGGATCAACAAGCACCTTATGAAGGCCAGAGTGCACAACGACAGAAATGTAGTGATAATAACAGCAATGATATGGATATAATAAAGTTCCTTTTTTTCTGAAATGCGAATAGGATTTCTCACATATCCCTTCTCTTTTGATATGCGTGTACATTTTTTTCTATTCAGCCCAAACACGGTTATTAAGTCACTATGACTAAAGGAGATAATGGGAGTGAATCAGGATGAAAAAATATTAGAAGGAAGCGAAAACTTAGTCTTAAACAGGAAATAAGGGATAAACGTCTAATCCTGTTAAAAAAATCGGGGGGATTATGAATTGGAAGACAGGCGAACCTGTATACTCCTATTATATTTTATTGTAAACTTTCTTCTCTTCCTCCGGCTGGTACATTTTCCAAAGAGAAAATTATCCTTTAGCTGTTGCCCTTTTTAAGTTTCTCTCTATTTACCTTGGCTCACAAGCAAAATAATGTTTTATTTTTCAGCCTCTTTTAGTGAAGTGTAATGATTCCTTATATCTCTTTAGGGGCTCTTATTTCGTTACTTAAATACAAAACTTAAACCGTGCGTATATGATATGACAGTGGCACAGTCCCCGCTGACGAAACCCAATGTAATTATATGAAGTTTATACGTAACAGTAACAACAGTGTCTGACAACCATAAGTGTTTCTAGTAAATACATCACTATGAGGAAATACAAATACTGTTACTTATTGTCACGGAAAGGGATATATTTGCTCGATGTAGCAAAGTGGTTGTTGACTACTGTAACCGGGTAGGACAATATAGCAGGTAACTGTAATGGACTGGTCCTCGTCGTAGTGGTAGGCAATAGGCGTAGACAATAGGCGCCCCCACCTTGTACCTCCGCATCAGTCTGTATTTATGGCTGACACCAGCCAATCATATTACCCTGAGGGGGAACCCAGGTATATGCATATTCATTACATCATTTATTAAACGTTCCTTCGTTTCCAACGTCACAAGTAGGGAGCAGCGAATGAGGATGAAATAATTCGCCTCATAGATGAAAATGTGACTTAAGGCAATAGAAGTATGGCTCTATAGAAGGATGCTGAGAATGTGACTAACGAGGATGTTTTAAGGAAAATTGCAACAAAAAAGTACGAATGTATGTAAAATCAGAAAACATCGTGGAAATTTCTAAGGCATATAACGAGGAAAGTGGTTTTGGAGAATTTGACGCTTACATATTGAAGGCAAGTCATACAGATGAAAAGCATCGAGTGACCTACCTATCTGGCTTGTGTAAATGGATGATAGCATAACAACTGGGAGAGATAATTATAATTCAAACGATGCTAAGAGCCACAAAGGACTTGAGATCGTGGAGGGCTATGATCGCCCATATCCTAAATCTACACAACACATAAAAGATTATTATTAATATTGTTCTTTTATTCTGAGATGTAAATAGGACATTGCATATATCTCTTCTCTCTTGAGATGCGTGTATATGATTTTATTTTAATCAATTCACCCCAAACAAGGTTATTAAGTCACTATGACTGAAGGAGCTAGTGGGAATGAAGCATGTGGAAAAATATTAGAAGGAAGCGGAAACTCAGTGATAAAAGTCTACTCCTGTTCAAAAGATCGGGGAGAACCTATCTACTTCTATTATACTTTATTTAAAACTTTCTTCTCGTCCATATTCCAAAGAAAAAATTATCATTTAGTTGTTATAATTTTTAAGTGTCTCTTTATTTAGTTTGGCTCACAAGCAAAGTAGACTTTTATTTTTCAGACTCTTTTTGTGAAGTGCGATTTTTCCTTATATCTATATCGGGGCTAGTATTTCGTTATATTATAATACAACACTGAAACTGCATGTGGTAAAAAATTGGTACGGTCCCCGCTGACGTAATAATTTGAAGTTTATACGTAACAGTAAAAAACAGTGTCTTAGAACCATAAGAGTTTGTAGTAAATTCATTATTATAAGAAAATACAGACACTGTTATTTATTAAACATTCTTTCGTTTCCAACGTCAAAAGTAGGGAGCAGCGAATGAGGATGGAACAAATTGCCTCATAGATGAAAATGAGACTTGAAGAAATAGAAGTATTGCTCTATAGAAGGATACTGAGCATGTGAATAATGCGGAAGTTTTAAGGAAAATGGCAACAGAAAGTATGAATGTTTGTAAAATCAGAAAAAAACGTGGAAATGTCTAAGGTATATAACGAGGAAAGAGGTTTTGGAGAATTTGACACATATTGAAGGCAGAGGAAATCATCGAGTAACCTACCTACCTAGTTTGTGAAGTTTATAAATAACAGTAACAACAGAGTCTTATAACCATAAGAGTTTGTAGTAAATACAGCACTATGAGAAAATACAAACACTGTTATTTATTAAACTTTCCTTCGTTTCTAACGTCACAAGTAAGAAGCAGCCAATGTGGATGGAACAAATCGCTAGTTTGTAATATTCAACCAGGTTAGCTTGCTATAGATTAGCCAGCACAAAGACGCCCGTTGCTGCTGATGTATTTGTTGGCATAAGAACGACATTAAAATAGTATTAACAAGAGGTAAAGATGAAGGTAGAATGTAGAAACATGAATACATGGAAGTGTAAAAGAGACCAAATGAAGATTGAAGAAGAGATTGTTAAAAACTACTAATGAAAAAAAAAACGCAGCCATGTTGATAACGAATAAAAAAGTGCAAAGAAATACGAGAAATGCCAGTAAGAGTGATGGTAATAACGATTAACAAGGACTAAGTATGGATGTATGGTATGAACAGAAAAAAGAGAAAAACTCGAAAGATCTGGAAGAGAAACAGGCTAAGAGTCAGTTACAAGCATGTGAAGCAGTGTGGTGAAAGAAAGAGAAAATAGAAAGAGAAAGAAAAAGAGAAATTGACAGAAAGAAAGAGAAAAAGAGAGAGAAAGAAAGATAGAGAGAGAGAAAAGAGAGAGAAAGAGAAAAAGAGAAATTGACAGAAAGAAAGAGAAAAAGAGAGAGAAAGAAAGATAAAGAGAGAGAGATAGAGAAAAGTGATAGAAAGAAAGAGAAAAAGAGAAATTGACAGAAAGAAAGAGAAAAAGAGAGAGAAAGAAAGATAAAGAGAGAGAGATAGAGAAAAGTGATAGAAAGAAAGAGAAAAAGAGAAATTGGCAGAGAAAGAAAAAAAGAGAGAGAAAGAAAAATAAAAAGAGAGAAAGAGAAAAGAGATAGAAAGAGAAAAAGAGAAATTGACAGAAAGAAAGAGAAAAAGAGGGAGAAAGAAAGAGAAAAAGAGGGAAAGAGAAAAGAGATAGAAAGAAAGAGAAAAAGATAAATTGACAGAAAGAAAGAGAAAAAGAGAGAAAAAAAGAAAGAGAGAGACAGAAAAGAGAAAGAAAGAGAAATTGACAGAAAGAAAAAGAAAGAGAGAGAGCAAGAAAGATAAAAAGAGAGAAAGAGAAAAGAGATAAAAAGAAAGGGAAAAGTAGAGCGAAACAGAAAAAAAAAGAAAATGATAGAGAAATGGATAGAAAACGGAAAAGAGAGAAAGAAAGACAAAAAGTAATAAAGAAAAAAGAAAAATTAGAAAAAACGATAAAGAAAAAAGAGAGATAGAAAAAGGAGAGTTAGGAAAAAGAAAAAGCGAAATAGAAAAAAAAGAACAAGAGAGAGAGAAAAACAGTAGGAAGAAGAGAGAAAAGAAAAGCGAGTGATAGAAAAGACACTCTAAAAGAAATAACGCATCAAGAGGGGGAAATGAAGAATTAGAATTTATGTGAGAAGAGAAATTGCAAAGATTTAAAAGCACCAACAAAAGTTTAAATGCAGAAATAAAAACAAATCTCTCAATACTCCCAATAGAGAACATTGTCTATTGAATAATAGGAAGAAATGAAAAGACAATGAATCACAGAGAGAGTGAGCTAGAAGATGGTTAAAAACATTTTTTAATGGATGTAACAGTTTTCTTTTTTTCGAATTAAAACGAAATAAACATCTTCAGCTTTAACAGAAAAAAAATATTATTGAATCAACGTCAGCGTTTTTCTTAACGAAATCACTTCGTGATCGTCTCGATGGTTGTGCTTATATTTAGTCGGTCTGGTGCTAAAAGCCGTCGTATGAAACAATTGACCTACCTTAACGACAAGAAAATAACAAGATCATAAAGACAATGGTGTTCTAACGACAATAGCAGAAATAAAGAAGATGCAAATGGAATTAGTCGACGCACGAAAGAATATCAAAAATAGTAAAGTGAAGTCTGCGTGACAAATGTGGAATCTTTTTACTGACGGAAATAACATCGCTTAGATGTCGGTGTAGAAACTTTTTGTGGATTGATTTTAAAAGCGCTAACAGGATTTAAAAATGAAAAAAATGTCTGTGATTAGAGAATTTAAAATTAACATTTGACTGGATCATGACAATCAATAAAAAAAGGTAATTTATCTACCTAGCATCTTCATAAGTTTACTTTTTCATCTGTGCATCAAATAGTGCCGCCATATCTGATCTGGTGCTTCTTCTTAATCCGAATAAGAATCTGCAATGTTATCAGTCGAGACATGACATTTAGTCTTCAGTCTATTTCCCAACGCCGTAATGTAACTTCCGTCTGCCTTTCCTATAAATGTTTTCATGATAATTGTTCTAATGGGATTTCCTCTTGTGTCAAATTATATATATGGGAACTATTTAGGACTTCATTAGAGACCTGAGGTATTATGGTTACTGTAGTAAGAATGGTAAGAATGTGTTGTTTTGATGTAAGGGATACTGTGGTATGTTTGGGTCAGTAATCGTGGGTAGCTATGTTTAAGATAAGACAGATTGAAAACCAGCCTTCCCCTATCCCCACTTTTGGCCTTATGCCACATTTTAGTATTATTCAAAATAAATATTACTTTCCTATTTGGGTCATGGATTTGTGCGAAGTCCTCGTTTTATGCCTGTTGTGGTGCATTGGATATTGGCTCGAAATGAGAAATCGTTATATTCACTTATATTCACTTGCAAAGGTGTGTATCCTTCTCTTCTTTTCCAGTTATGGGTTGAATTGCAGGTTAGACTGGGTTGTTTAGTCTTGGTGAGCAACCAACTTACCACAGAAACAAAGGGCTAACTAACACGGAAAAAATCTTCTGCCACCTCAGTCATGTATCGATATAGACGTGATCACACAAGCGTGTTACGTATGACACTTTCAGTGACTGACACGTTTTATTATTGAAATGACTATATCGAAGTCATTTTGCTATCAAAATTACTACTTATATATGTAAGTTCGATGCTAATGCTTCATTCCCTCGCACTTGTCGCATGTGGAACTCTCTATTGCTTCTTGTTTTTCTGTACATTATGATTTTCCAAATTTTAAATCATCACTATTCTACCTCCTTGATTCTTAGTCTTTTAATACCATTTAAGGTTTCCTCAGTCTCTTAGTAACGCCTTACTATATAATAGTTTTAGCGCCTTGCTTGGGGTGAGACGTTTAAAAAGAATCTTTATCGTTTTACTTACTTTGAAATGTTAAGGAGATGAAAATATATCGTATGTTTCATGTATTTCTAACTTTTATGATATACGAATAAAACTCATATATTTTGTTATCTGAGTTCATGCCGGCTGAGATGGCTTAACAGTGAAAATAAAACAAAGGAATGAAAGATAATACTAAGAGTGAGTTCCGGGTTCGAACCCTCATTTGATAAAATAATGCTTGATATTATATTTTGCCGTTCTGATGTTGCTACATGCCTTACTTCTTGCCTATCTCACACTGCGAATTTTTTCAAAATGAACACAAAACGATCAGCTTGAAAAAAGGACTCGTAACTGGAAAAACCGAATGAAAAAAAAAATGTTAACAACAAATACTTTTTCACACCCAACCTAGTTCTGTGGAATCAAAATCAACGTTGAGTTTAAGCAAGCGAATGAGCCAATTGGAGCAAAGTGCCATGCAGATTTAAATTTTTTCCACTTGTGACGATTTTTTGCATGCTAGCATGCTAGTTAACATTCGTGTCAGTCAGCTGTTGGCTCTCACGCTGGCCAATAGAATCTTCCTGCCTATTCATGGCAGCCAGTTATTGGTTCTCAGGTTGGCCAGTAGAAAATGGCCGCAAACTACATGAAAACTACCGTAGAAGCTTGAAAAATTCGATTATTTCCCCTACCGATGGGAGTTGTGAAATGCAAAGTCGGTCTTGGCCTTCCCACTAACTTGGAGTATGGGCATGTAAATTTTGGTGCTCATCCATCGAAAATTGCGGCCGTGCATTCGTTACACACACGCACACACACACATGCTGCCTTTCATAGGTAGAGATATATAA
>OZ010594.1:74210104-74215104 GCA_963932145.1 Acanthosepion lycidas | reverse complement strand
CAATAGTCCGAATAACGTAAATAGTGTATATAATACCTCATCTCAGAAATATAGATAGATACTAAAAAGAGACTACAACATTCAACAACAAATGATTGCAGTAAAGACAACACGCAATTTGTATAAATCGTTAAGAACTTGAGAATATCTAAGAACAAATACTAAACGGTGTATTGAAATTTAAATAAAACCTCTCATACACGTTAATCCAATTATGATGGAAATAATAATTAAACTATTTATACTGTCATAGAAAGTTATATTTTCCATTACTTGTGCGGATTAAATACATTTAATATAGAGAACATCTGTAGAAACAAGGAAAGAATTGATTGAGAATTTATTCGTGTGTTTTACCAACTAACAAAAGATCAAACAGACAAGATGTATTATTTTATTGATAAGAACAAAATATAAAAATTCGTTTTAATTTCAAAATCCGATATTTCTATCGTTTTTCTTTGCGTTTCACATCCTTTTCATGATCATTATCGATCTGCTTCTCTTTCGTAGATTTATGTTCATAAATGATAATTGTAACGAATATCAATTCTTTCATGATATTAATGAAAGATGTAATAAATAAAAGCAGTCAAAAATCGAATAATTGATATTGACAGTGCGAAAATAATTCCCAATATCAAATGGTAGTATCTACAAAAGAGATGACACTGAAACAAGATTAATTTGTTAACGTCTTCAATTAGCAGAGAAGAAACTAAAGAAATATAGTATGGATGTGTGCAAGCGATTTTTATCTTGTGTTACGAATCAAAAAATGAGAGTATTTCATAAATAGTCTATTTGGAGGTTTCCAATTGTAGGCTAGCCATTTTATTCAAATAAGAAAGCATGGTTTTTATCGTCAGTGAATGTTTCAGTGATAAATTCTGCATTGCTTTAGAACATAATACAATATGAAAGACTTTGTTTTTTTTTAAGAAGAAGAAGAAGAAGCCAATCCCACGACATGCCTCGAAACAACCAGGAAGCCTGATACATAAAATTGAAAATTGTGCAGCAAAGAACTAAGTTGAACTGCATCAAAAAAAGACGTGAACAAATAGAAGAAAAACAGAATAAATATAAAAACAGTTTTTACTGAAGAAGACGATGAAGCATTGTACAAGGATTTAGTGTCACGTGACAAGCTGCATGTCTCAAAAGTAAAGAGTAGCGGCAAATATATATATTAGGTTGGTGCGAAAATAATGACGTAATAATGTCGTTTTTTTGACGTAAAAATTCTTGAAAAAACGACATTATTACGTCATTATTTTTGCACCAACCTAATATAATAATTATTAAGAGAAGAGGAAGGAGAAAATCTTTATCACAAAAGAGAGTAGTTTCATAAAGACATTGTTTATTTTCTCACTACACGTCTAAGACATTAAATCTGAGAGATTGGCACTATTGTCACAAGATATCTATAATATATTTGTTATGTTTACCGTTTTGCTTTAAATAACAATGCTTATTTTTCATCGTAAAACGATTATAATAATATCTGTCGATATCACTGAGATGAAGTATTATAATTACTTGCAATATTTAGATTATTCGGACTATTAGATTTATTTTCATTGCCATATTTGCAACGTTCCGACTGTTGTACGCTCCGACTTTCTTCAGGTGATTGGAATTTGGAACCGAAACCTTCATTTCGTCGACCGGGGTAGATTGTTCTAGTTACACGTGCCAAGCCTCTTCAGGATGTCTCAGCCATATACCTTTAACTCAACTCTCCTGTGGCCTGGATCTAACCAACTTCTTTACCACCTGGGCCATGTGTCCTTGATTACATCCGTGTATGAATTTTGGAGAATTATAAATATATAGATCTATATATATATATTAGAAATCATTTTCTTATCTGTGTTCATATTACAAATTTTGTTATTATTATTGCGTTTTTTTTACCAGTACTTATATTGCAATTCTTAGTTGTTATTCAAAATTCTCCTGAGCCGACCAAGCATAAGAGTGAATGCAATATGGGAACCAGTAATAAGGAGTGTTAAAGAAAAGCAATGAATAAGAACAAAAAACTGCAATATAATCCGGAAGAGGCATGTCACGTGGAACGGGAAAAATCTACCCCGGCGCATGAAAATCAATCACCTAAAGAATATGGCAATGGAGATAATGATAACAGTAGGAATAATGTAAATAATGCAAGTAATTATAATAATATATTAGCAAGAAAAGATCTGAAATATATTACGTATTACTGATAACCAAAAACAAAGCCATAAGATCCAATTAAGAGAGTTGGTTGAAAAGTTCATAGGCTGACCAAATTATAAAAATAAGTAGACGCACCAGTTGGTAGACTAAAAGACATGCAAATGTACTCGTCGTCCAGCTGTTGTATTTTGCATTTCTTTTAGTCTAACAACTGGTGTGTCTACTTACATTTATATCTTAGTCAGCCTATGAAATTTTTATCCAACCCTCGTATATAAATAGACATTGGTTCTGTTCAAATCACGCTGAAAGCAATCTACCTTGTTCGATCACCGAGGTCAGCAACGTCAAGACTGATTAGTCTTTCACTGGGTGACCACTTGAGAAAACCTACTATTTTAACTATTAAAGTGTGAAATAAGAAAGAAAGAAAGAAAGAAAGAAAGAATTGGAAAAAGCAAAATCTTTCGTAGAAT
Source organism: Acanthosepion lycidas (assembly GCA_963932145.1). NCBI lineage: Eukaryota > Metazoa > Mollusca > Cephalopoda > Sepiida > Sepiidae > Acanthosepion > Acanthosepion lycidas. Next base: position 74,212,438 of record OZ010594.1, on the reverse strand, counting down.
GTAAGAAGCTGCTTAATAATCGTGGAGATAATATCACAGAGAACACCTAATCTTATAAAGTAAAGTGTATGGGTGTGTATTTATGTGCGCGTATGTGTACATCCAAGCAACTCCTCCTCTCCCACTGGTCCAATTTCAATGATTCATAGCTAATTCAAAAGCCGTAGAAAAATCAGGCACAGGGAACGATTTTCGTTGAGCTCAGATTCAGTGTTGCCAGATTATGCGAGGTTAAAAATATATATTAATACATTATACTAGCCATTATCGTTGCTTTTATGGTTCAAGGGGAGTAAATATTTCTTTCCTTTTGTATCCAAAATTTCAGTGCCCTTTTTATTATAAACCAGATTAAAACCCACCCTATTAGGCGGCATTTAATCTAGATTCTATGGAGGAATCTTAGTTTTGCCATCATCACAATATCTAGGGAGGAGTGGATGTGATTGGCATCAATAAACTACCGAAAAAGTCAAAATTTATCGCTGCTTTTAAGCATTGAATTAATGTTTAGGCTTCACTTGTAAAATTTCAACGATAATTCTGCTGCCACTTAATTTAAAGAAGATTTGATGGACGTAGATCCATATTTTCCGTATAAACAATTATTTTTATTTCATGGGTGGCAGGACAGGGGACAATTTTTAAGTTAAAATTAAAGATGGGAAAACAGAAATTAGAATTAGTTATATATTCAACATTTGAAGTGTTTGAGAAACATGATATTAATTAAGTAAAACTTATGGAATCTATATAAATAAATGCGAAATTGAGCACAATTATCCAACGAATTCTGACACCAACTCTATATAAATTTATACGGTAAAAGCTCAATATCTGTGTTATATATTATCTACTTCTAGGTGATATCACTCTTCAGGTTAAACTAATTTGCATAATGATTTTAAAATTATATATTTCATTAATTAACTGTCCTTCATTAGTGCTCTTTTATTCAAGAATTGTTTTGATTTTTTTTATAAAACAATAGTTCTGTTTATAAATATATAGTGGAGAAAACTCTTTGAAATTTGCATTTTATTTAGCCTTCAACAAGTTGGTATCTATTTGTAAAACTTTCCGTAACTGTAACAAGCCAATTTATGAATGATATCTTCATTTAAAATTTTTCTTTCAAATATTTCAAGTAGTGAATATATCTTACTTTGCGAAGCGATAGAAAGTGGACGAAGCCTGCTAGTAGAAAATAATTTCCTTTAATTTGAAAATCAAAGATAATGATAAGTGGCTGTTCGTTTCTATGTATGCTCTTCTGCTAGGGTGTTTAACCAATCCCTATTACAGACACCTACTCAGCCATTTATTTTCTTCTGTACTCAGAGAGATAAATAGTATTTGAAACTGCAGCTATGCTGAGTGGACCTCAGTAATGTTTCTGGTAGATAGCGTATAATCTGGCGAGATCAATTGTTGAACAAGGCCCGTAACTCCAGGCCCTTGGTAAAGATGACTTAAGACTTCAGGATGTCACAACCACAGACACATTGTGAACAGCTTCATCGACCCAATTTCACACACATATGAAACACTTCCCTTGCTTCCAGGAACTTAGCAAAGGTGCCACACGCTGGGGTCGTCTCCACACGTCTATTTTATGAAGAAGCCATCTTCTTAACATAGGCTTATGACTACATCACGTTAAAACACATTTTTGGCCTACAAGTCATTGATGTTAAGCAAAGTGGAACCTCATCAGTACCAAATGGGTGACTGCTTGGCAATACCTCATACTTTGGCTGTGTGGTTGGTGTAATGGATAATGGTTCGGAACTGGAAAGCCGTGTTTCGAATCCAATTGGGTTCGTTAGAGTCACGTTCAAATACACTTGGGAAAGGCATGAATCTTCCTCTTCTTTCCCAGTTATGGGTTAATTGGTAAAACCTGTATCACTATATTCTTTTCTCTTCCCCCCACCAAATTGAAAAATATTTTCTGACTTTAAATACCCTGCAAATCGTTTAGAAACCGTAGAAAACGAATCCATTAATCAATCTTGACAAAACAGCCATGATGAGACTAGAAATCGGCTCTCCTGCTCGGAAAACTGACGTTCTCTCCACCCGTAGGATAATGAATCAAAACCAATATATAAAACCAAAAGTAGACAACGGAAAAAATACGAGGACCTTGCCCGAGAGATTCTGAAAAGAAAAATTGTTACTATGCTGTCTATAATATTTGAAACACTTTAGTGCCAAAAGCACTACAGGAAAAATTGACGGGATTTGGTATTCGAGGAACTGTAGTGTGTATCACCACTGTAATACATATCATGTTTTTTTTTAATATTCTGAAAATGGTGGAGAAAATTA
>OZ010594.1:74205104-74207604 GCA_963932145.1 Acanthosepion lycidas | reverse complement strand
GATTCCCATATTTGAGTAGACGCGCCGTTTACTAATTAAAGAATTTACATATTTATTTCTGTCTAAATACCTGAGCATTCGACAAATATGAAAGAAGAATATGAGATCATCGACAGGATTCGAACCTACATTTCCAGATCTGAAGAAGCCGTCTTTAGACAGGTCGTGATTTTGACCGTCTCGACCACAGAAATCTACCCAATCTTTTATCCTAACGTAAAAAAAAATGAAATTTCTAAAAGAGTGATGAAATTTTATTTATTAATCTGACAGTTTTTATTTAATTTTTTTAATATTATTTAATAATGCATTAAGTATTGATATATATATATATATATTGAACAATAAAAAATATTAAAAAATTAAAATCTTCAGACACACTGGGTTGTAGATTAATATTCTTTCGTTTTTTTTATTATTATTTCATTTAGGTTCCTCGACTAGTTTCGGCTAAAATGGCCATCATCAAAAGAAGAAATATTTCTGCTTGCTGGTAGCAGTAAACTACAGAAATGAATGTCTTGATCGAGAAAATCGACTTTTGTCTGTAGTTTTCATTTGTTTTTTTAATTTTTTTTTATCTTTTTAACATGAATCTTTTAACATTCCTTGTGTTGGTCAAACAGTCTCTTTTAAGTTGTTATTTGAGATAAGAGTCGGATGGATCCATGCATCTCTTAATTCCCCTGGTCATTTTGACAGTTTTATTGGTCCTGGAGAAGGGATGTGTCTCTGTTAAGTGTTTGTGTCATTTGGTTCTTAGGGAGTGAGTGAGTATAATATGTGTAAGCGTGTGTATTGCTGTGGGTGTGTGTTATCATTTGGCTCATTATGGAGTGAGTGAGTATGATGTGTGTAAGTGTGTATGTTCGTGTGAGTGTGTGTATAAGTGTGAGGCCTCAACACCTCATGTCTGTCTTGTGTGGGTGAGAAATATGGGTAGGTTTCGAGTTGTAAAGTTATATATTAGTACTATCTATATTGTTAAATTTATGGTTTGCCCGGCTGGATAGTGTGTTTTAGACGTTGTATCCACTTATTTTCATGGAACTCTAAATTGGTTTCAATAACTAACACTTACTATTCTTAAAATAGTGCTCAATACAGAGTAGAACCAATATAATTATTTATTTAAAAATTATAAAATAAATATGTTATAAATCACTACAAAAATAGCCATTTTATTTCAACACTTTTGGTGTCTTATCAAGTGATGATGTTGAATGTAGATTGAAGAATTCTACAATCTACATTCAACATTATCACTTGATAAGACACCAGAGGTGTTGAAACAAAGTGGCTATTTTTGTAGTGATTTTATATCATATTTATGTTATAATTTTTAAATAAATAATTATATATATATATATATATATATATATATATAGACAGATATATGTAATGGGTAACATTTGTAATTTGTCGCTATTATTAATTTTTAATTTCACGCGTGTTGTTTGTTTCTGCGTTTGTCGACTGCGCAGTACAGTAAATCCAAGTGGGCACCGTATGTGAGAAAAACGCCACCATGACGCAGTTCAATCAGGCAGAAATTTGGAAACGGCATTATGAATTGTTTGGTGTTTGTGCCTGGTGATGCGATCCGAACATTTTAGAATGTTTCGGTGTTGTGACACTATTTGGCTTGCTAAAAAAAGAAAGAAGAAAAAAAAGGCGAGAATTAAGATTAGGTGATAAGGGGCCATCACGAAAAGGACACTAAGCGGTGTTATTTTTCTGACAAAGAAAAGTGGTAAAAAATTTTATTTCCATTGTCGAGACAGGAAGATACTGGATTTAATCTGATTTATGTTACGGGGCGGGTGAAAATTTTAGGCTGGTCAAATGACCTACAGGGCAGAATTCTAAATAGATAAAAATTATTTAGTTCGCAGAAAATGTCCGTTGGATCAACTGCAGAATTACAAAAACAAAAGACCGAGCCGTTGGCTATCTACGAAGATCTTTTGAAAAAGGCATCTGTTTTGTACCAGGGTCTGGCTATGATAAGAAAATTATTTTTAATTAACGCCAGAATGCGATATCATCATATGAACACCCACTTGATGCTGGCGAAAAGCTGGTTGTCGAATTCCAGGTGATCCGGTTAAGATAAAGAGTCTAGGGTGTGAGGTCTCCTCGAAGAGAAGAAAGAAAAGGAAAAGAAAAAAAAAAAAAAAGGAAGATAATTTATTTTTCTTTGAGCAAGAGTTTTAAACCGAGGCTATTCTGGCCACACCCACGCTGCTGAGCGCCCATTGGCTGAATGGTGGCATGAGCGTTAGGCGGAGGTAATCATGTGAAGAAGGAGGGGAGGCCTGTTGCGCCCCACTGAAGGGATAGGTGTGAGATGCCACTGTGAGAGAGAGGGGGAACCCGTTGACACCCTCTGAGGGTATGGGTGAGATACCAATATGAGAACAGAAGGTGGGAAGACTTCCAAAAATGGAAAATAATAAAATTGTCTTGACCGAAAACAAAGAAGTGGATTGTGGGTTTA
>OZ010594.1:74170104-74197604 GCA_963932145.1 Acanthosepion lycidas | reverse complement strand
ATCAAAGATGTCAGTTACAACATATTAAACAATATACGGACACGACAGTGATGATAGTCTGTCATTGTTTACATAGAAGATTTCTAAGCAACGATAAACACGCGCATATAAGACGCTAGAAGCGAAAATCGCACCGCATCTCATGACGTCACACATCACCACACGAGAGTGAATTGTAGAAGTATGAATCGAAAGCCGTTGGTATAAAACCAATGGCTTCTGTTAACAATTATAGACATTTAAGAATATTTGTAGAGATGCCATAATTGATTTTGTTTAGGTTGGGTTTCAACTGTTTGATGCATAATGCTTCAAGGATTTTTAGTTTTTGTCTATGTTTTCATGTCGAAGTATAATTGTGTTTTCGACAAGTATTTTACGGAATTGTGTGTGCGGGCAGGCATGTTGATTTAGGCATTTAAAACAACATGCCTGCCCGCACACACATGAAAACAATGTTATTAAACTTATCAGAATTTACGAAAAAAAATTTACATAAAATAAATAGAAAACACTTGTCTATATTATTTAATGAAACGTGTATATATATATATTAGGTACTTCCACTATTTCGGCATAAATTTTCTATATTCAAGTTTAAAATGAATTTTTTACAACGAAAAAACATTCTTGAAGATTTCATTTTAGCTTTAATTGAAAGTTAAATAATTAAATTTATGATTTATATTAATTAAACAATTCTGGTGTATTTCAGATAGAAACTATATACATTTGATTGTCAAATTTAATTTCAATTTTTTAAATTTTCTTAAAAACGGCCATTTTCTTAATTTTAAGAAATTTGTAAACAAACACAAATTTATCGATTTTGAAAATATTTAAAAATATTTCTGACACGTTATTTTAGTAAAATTAAAAAATTTAAAGTTAAAGTAATCTGATTTGAAATAAATTTTTCTTACTTATAGCGTAAAAAAATAATATACAACCAATTATTAACGATCGATCCTGTTAATCTGACCCAACTATTGATGGATTGTTGACTGACGAATCGATGACAGCTACTACGGATTACCATAAATGACATAATTTTTAAAAGTCTGAGTTTTAAAAAATTATTCTATTTGAGTATGACCCACACTAATGGAAATACAATACAAAAATAAAATTATTTAGTGAAATAGTAAATAAAAAAAAGAAAAATTACTTTAAAATTTAAAGTTTACACTTTTAAAGTTGAACGGAAAATATGAAAAGGCCATGTAAAGGGACAAAACCCTTAAATCACGAGACCTTGTAATAATACTGACAATTTCAGTATATCATACATAGAAATAAGGAATGTATTAAGTAAAAAAATACAACATAAAAAATTATTTTTTAAAAAAAGTAGCTCAACTAAATTTATTAAATTTAGCAATTTTGGATTCGTCAATTTTTTTTTCTACTTAATTACTACATAATATCGATGAGCCCTCCTAATACAGAGCTTTACACGATGTTAAACTATTATAGATTATTATAATTAAAATTTCTTAAAAAACGAAAAAATTCTTGTAAAAATTAATTATTCATCAGAAAAAAATTATTTCTTCAGACAATAATGTCCTTAATATTACTTATTTACAAAAGCAATTAAAAGCTTTTCTAATTAAGTAATATCATAGTTTTATTGGATTCATTATTTTTCAATTCAGACAAGATTTTCAGTGAAATAGCTCAAATTTGAAAAAAAAAAGTAGGTTATTTACCATCTCCAAAGACACCTTCTTTTAACAAAAAAAAAAAAAATTCAGGAGCCAAAAATGTTTAGGGCGAAATTTCATGAAATTAAATAAGTGGGGGGGTAACATATTTAAAAAAAAATATTTTTTACCAAAATTTTCTAAAAAAAAAATATTTCAAAAATAATTTCAATCATTTGTTAATAAGTCCTGAAAATTTCATTAAGATCGGACAATTATTTGATTTTTACAAGAATTTCCAAATCAATGTTTTCAACGGGAAAAAAGCGCAAAAAAAACGTTATTTTAACATCACCGCGATGACGTAAACAAAAGAAGACTTTAACCAAAATTTCGAACGTGTTAGAAAATATTTAAAAATTTCAAAAAATAATTAAAAAATACTTTTTTCTTTCATCTTAATAATAACATAAGCATTTTGACGATAATACTTTAATTTCTTTAAGTTTGTGGCATTTACGCTATGCTGTTTTTCCGCGAAAACAGTGGACATACCTAATATATATATATATATATATATATATATATATATATATATATATAATGCATAGTCATTCATATGAGTAAGAGAAAAATACGATTCTAAATTCAACATCATCTGATTCTATAAATCCGTTACTAGGTTATGACCTTCTTTGTTCATCTTCTTCTTGTCTCAAAGACTGATTTCCCAAACATCGGTTGAATGACAATGCAAAAGAATTTAGCGTAAAAGTTAAAGAGTAATAAAAGCCGGAGATAGGAAAAATTCGAAATCAATAGGTAGTTATAGGCGGTAGAAAAGATTCGTTCTTTGTTTAAATCACTTTTCATGATCGTCGACTAGACAAACTAAAGAAAGTAAAAATGATAATAGACGGAAAGATGAAAAAAATGGAGCAGTTTCTTCAGAATAACAGAAGCACACCAAGAAGAAATCGTGTATTGCAGGCTTCTTAATGTAATCAATACGAAGAAGCTTTTGGCATAAGAAAACGAGGACAGTCGCCAAATATGGACAACTACAATAAGTGGACTAAATCGCAGTTCAATAGCCTATTTGAGAAAAGAATTCTCTACTCGATACAAACTGTCTTTTAGAGAACTTGTTTTGAGTGTTGAAGCTGGCCAGCCTCTTGCAAGAAGAACATTGTTTAACAGAATCTGTCAAATATATTAAATCTCACTGAGCAAGAAACAAATAAATGGACACTGCGACTAACTATAAAGTATACAATAACAAAAGATAATTTGAATGACTGGAAAGAGTTCATTTTTTTTCCGTGAAATGACCAGTGAACAAAGGAGTAAGATATTGAATGCTTCAGATCATGTATCAGAGTAATTAATTGATATTCCGGTGTACCAGGTAGAGAAAAGAAACAAGATACGGGGACGAAACCAAATAACACTACCTCAGAAAACAACAGTACGGCAAATTTAGGAATAAAAAGATGCCCATGAGACCGACGTTTAGAGACGTTGTGGCATGATTGTAAATACTGTTCACATGTTCCCAGTATTCGTCTCTTCCAAAAAGCGTGTTTGATTCTATACGAGCCACTATAATCAAATGATATGTGCGTGTAGTCTGGCTGTTAGTTCTTGGAACTGAGCTACTAGACCGGCATGCGTCGAAAACGACGGGAGAATCAAGTACACACACACACACACACACACACACACACACACACACACACACACAGATAGATGGATGGATGGATGGATGGATACATAGATAGATAGATGGATGGATACATAGATAGATAGATAGATAGATGGATGGATACATAGATAGATGGATGGATGGATGCATAGATAGATAGATATTCATTTATCATGCCGAATTAGATTTGAGGTCATTTATCTACTCTGTAAGTTAGATTAAAACAGTTTCATACGTAAATTGATAATAAATAACGGATAATATCGAAACGTATTCCGTCTAACCAACTTCCCAAAATCAGTATTCATTTGTTTAATTATTGAAATATTGATGTTGGACAGTGGATTGAACCTAGAACTTTGCTCCAATTCCCCGTAAGAAAGAATTATTTTTGCGCAATTACCAATTGTTTTTCCCGTAGCTCCATAAACTAATATTTTGTCGAAGTACCTTTTGCTATTTCTATAGTTTTCAGTAAATATTCGCTATATCTCAAATCGGATTTCCCATCATGCTTCACGCCCTAAATCAATTCAGAACACACGTTTGATTGAATATACTTCAAAGGATTAAAATAATTCCATCTCAGTAATTGTATTCTATTTAAACCATCATGTTTTTGTCTTTTATGCATATTTCGGGCTGTGCTTTAAAGATGAATCATATACCAAGTCTGAGGTGAATAAAAGAGATATTTAGACTTGGTGTAATGCATAACAACCTTGTCTTGCTAGATCAGTTACGACTACGAAATGAGTTCGATACTCACTGGATGTCCCATATTTTTGACCTTGTGCCACATCAAAACTAACACTTAGAAAATAACTTTTGGGTACCTCAACGTGGTTTAATGGTCAGCCAGATTTCTTGCACGACCAATTACGACTGAATAGTTGGTTGCTTCATGATTACGGTCTTGTGCCACATCTAAGTCACTCTTAGAATCTCATTTGGGCAACTCGACGTGGTGTAATGGTTAACAAGTTTTCCTTGCTAGCCCAGTAACGTGCAAATAGTGTGTACGATCCTCACCAGGTGCTACTTGTTTTCGCTCTTGTACCACATCTAAGCTAAGCTTAGTACATCACTTTAGGCGAATCAAAGATGATAAAATTATTGATATTTTAACTAATTCAATTTCACATTCAAACTAGTGAATATTTCCTGAAAAATGACATGCTGAACTCGGTATTTATCCAAGTCCTCTCCACAAGGCGGGATGTAGCACAAAGCCGGTTTTGATGTGGGGCTTTCCGACCGCGTACGCTCGGGGAGGGAGAATTCCCCATAGATCGCGCATACACAGGGCCGGGTGACTGTCTACCTCCACAGACTAGACTCTGTCTGCAGACATTGCCTCGTCTGAGTTCCTCTCCGCCAGAAGGCAGAGAGTTCGAGAAACAGAGTTTTGGCAAACCCAGAAGTTTGGCTGACTCTAATGACATGCTGGACTCAATACTTTTGCGCTGAAATTATATTCTACTTCGGGCTCTACTGCCTCTATTCTCCAGACGCATTTCCTTATAACCCTAATTTTTTTATATATTTGTTTATACTGACCAAATAACTCTAAAGTAAATATTCGACTGATCTTCATGTTTAAGGAATGCTAAACAAATATTTCTTTTTGTGTGCTTTGCTTCTGCAGAATTCTTTGTGCAATGGTGAAATCTTTATATATCATAGTCTGACAATTTTGTTGAGACGTTTACATCTCTTCTATCGTCCTTCTAATTTTGCTCTGGTTGTACTTTTCACTCGATTTCGGTTAACAAAAATTCCCTTTGTGATTTAACACATTCCTCTTGTTGAAATATCATTGGATGACACGATATTGCAAGCGTTCATACGATACCAATTTCTTCACATTTATAAAAGTTGAATATGACAGAGGAACATGTCAATTCAAAACGTTTGCAATGTACCTTATACTTCCACACGAAACTAACAGGACACAATTCGAATATACTTTGACTTTCAGCAGTGTCTCAAAATTAATAATTATTTGATTTGTATTTTAAACTTTTAATGGTCTCCTAAAGCGATGAACATTACAAAATGCAGGGGATGTAATTTCAAAAGGGCTATATTTTTATTCGTTGGTAAATTGTCATGTCCTTTTATCAATCCCTTTATTTATTATTTGTGCTTGCATTTCACCCCCCTTGAGAATCTTTTTTGTCAGCCATCAGCTCGGCTGACGTTAGACCCCAGGAGAGCAACACACTGTCCCTCATGTTTTCCACTGACTTGAAATGGAAGGAATATATTGAATCAATAACTACATATACTGCAATGAAAATTGGATCCGAGTAATGTATCAGAAAAAATTTCTCGTCAGAATCTCTCTTGTATATTTACAAATTTACCATTCTTCCGTGCATTGAATACTGTTGCCATATGCTGCCTGTCTGATGATCCTGCTAATCATTTCGATGTTCTTGAAAAATCCAAAGGATCTCTAATGTAATCGATCCTGACCAAGCATTTCGACTTCAGTCATTGTCCCACCGATGTAACGTGGTTTCCCTCTGTCTTTTCTAAAAATATTTTCATGGCAACTGCTCTGACGCACTTTCGCTTGTGCCCCGATTACATGAATTTAAGCCTGATACTAAACTGGCATCTTGGTCTCACCATTTTACTACTGAAATAGCTAAATACAACTATCACTTCTATTCCAACAGTTTCTTTTCTCGCACTTCCCATCTGTGGATGTTCCTTCCGTTTACTTGCTTCATTGATAACTTCAATCTTCAAAAATTTAAATGCAACATCAATAGCCATCTTCTGTCTTCTTGAATGCCGTTTATCTTTTGTACTTTTCTTTATCCTCCCTATTCTCAAACATTTCTTTCACTTTCACTTCCTTTGACCAAATGCACACTAATGGCATTCCTGTCTTGCTTAGGGTGAAATGATTAAAAACAAAAAATGTCATGATTTTGGGGGGGGGGAATTGTTTAATCGTTGCCTTTTGTCTTCTACACAGTTTGGAATTAATTGATTTAACCTGATTTAAAACTTATTGCCAAGGACCCGTAAAGTCTAACCACCTAATTAGCCCATAGATGGAGTGTTGGAGAAGAGACAGCTCTCTGCTTTTCCAAATTCGGAAGATGAGGGAACTTATGTATTTACACTATTTACATTGTTCGGATTATGTTCACCTTTTTTTCTTTCTTTTTTTCCTTTTTTTTTTTTTTTTTTTGGCAATATTCACGACGTTTTGTCCGTTGTACGCTCAGACAGTCTTCAGTTGATTTACTTTGAAGAATTTCCGGGCGTACAACTGTCGAAACGTCGGGAATATGTCAATAAATATAAGGACAGCTGTCCGAACGATGTAAATTGTGTAAATAGTTACAATACCTCATCTCAGAAATATAGACAGATAGAGAAATAAAGCTTATACAATTGTTTTTGTTTTTTAAATTACTTATTTCATGAACTCTGAATAACATAGGTATATTATTTTTCTTTTTTTAAATGTCATCTATTAGGTTGGTGCAAAAATAATGACGTAATAATATCGTTTTTGACGTTAAAAAATATGTAAAAAAACGACATTATTACGTCATTATTTTTGCATCAACCTAATACTTTCAAAATATTGGTGATCATGTCTCACCGGAAATTGATTTTTTTTCTTATTAGATTTTGTATTGCCATGGCTTCTTTTCGGAAAGATATTGGAGTGGTTTACTCTTGCATTCTCCAGGGTCTGGAATTCAGAGTTTTCCTTCTCTTAACCTGGTTGCCATCCAAATCTGAAGGTCCGGATCTATGCTGTTGTATTACCTATAGATGGAGAAGAGATGGATTCATATCTTTCGGAAGGGCTTTAGTGTGAAAGTGAAAGAAAAAGACTCATCCAGAATTTGAACCCGTCTCGCTGATTCCACTTACGTCATCTGTCGTACCACTACACCCCGTCGTATTTACAAATGAACAGATTTAACGTTTCTCAATCGTAACTATCAAATTCTAGACCACCTCGAGGTAAAGTAATGGCTAGCAAGCTTGTCTCGTTAGAATCATTACGACTGTGTAGGTAGTTCGAACTGCACTTAGTTTCCAATATTTTCGGTCTATTGCGATATCTAAGTTAGAAAATCTTAGAAAATCACCATAACTCTCAAATTCTAAGCAGTTTAATAAATAACTACATTATGAATCAATCGAAAAACTAACAGGACAAACAAAACTACGAAAGTATAAAATATATCCTCAAGCAAATTAGTAGATAAACCCGACTCATATTATGATTTCTTACGAACGCTATTTTTTTTTTTTTTTTTTTTAACGTTTCTGTGTTTTCTTTGTATTTTCATTTTAACAACTGTATGATTTTTTTTTAATAAATAAGCACGCATGGTGATACTTCTATTATCATTCGAACTCAGACTCTAACAGACATAACTAAGTTATCAATCTCAAAAATAAAGTAAGACAACAAAAACGTATTTATTATTCACAAAATTTGTTTGGGTTAGAAGCAACCAAACGATAACTTTTTCCTAATCATATTCCACTAAATTTCATTTATTCGCTTCTCCAGGAAAAGAAAGAAAAATGATTCGCTATCAATATCTCCGAATGTCTTTGTGATGTTACTACTTGAATTAAAGAGTGTATTTGTGTATCTCTGTATGCTTTTGCCTCGATGCGTGTGTGTCTGTGTTTGGTTGCAATTTGTCTGCGTGCATGTATATTACTCTGAGAAAATGTTTTTAGAGAACGCCGACGGTCATATTAACTTCTAGGCCTCAACTTGGTCCATTATTTGTAGCAGAAAGATATAAAGAGACCAGACTGCAGTAGATAACCCAATTACTTTGTATATGTCGTGTGTTTCTCTTAATTGTACACTGGAGGAGCATAGAAAATAGAACAGTAATATCCCGTGATGCACTTCTGCTCTTAAACTAGTATTTCTGCGAGGGACCTTTTTTCTTCTTCTTTTTTTTTTTTGTTATCTTTATCATCCAGTCGAATTCTGAATGCTCTCTGTCAATTGAATTGGCTTTTTGTATTCTTTTCTTTTATTCTCTTTTCCTTTTTCTCTTTAGCTTCGTGTATCGTTCTGTCTATTTCGTCCATATTTTATTTGTTTTCTCATAGGCACTAGTAAAGTCAGTTTTTATTATGTCTCCTCCTTATATTCTTTTCATTGCGTTCATATTATTTGCTTACTTTATTATTTTATTTTCATACTCTCCCACCGTATCTCTTGGAGACTATGTCTGTATGCATTCCGTTTTATTTCTCCTAATTTTTCTATATACATATAATTTCATTATATTCTGAAATTTCCTATTTTATTGACATAGAAACTGAATGTTTTGTGGGTGTTTATATTCTAAAACTTCGGGGACATTCATCCGATTATTCTGAACCTATGTGTAACATTTCATAAATAATTATGAATGCGTCGTTCTACATGGAGAGATTAGTTTATAGCGATTTTTCAAGCGTAACTTAGATGTGGCACAAGGCCGAAAGTATGGGGCACCAGTGAGGATCGAACTCACTACTCAGTCGAAATTGTTCTAGCGGGAAAAGCTTGCTATTACACCGCCCCGAGGTGCCCTGGAGATTGTAGCATATAGTCATTTTCCAAGCGTAGCTTAGATGTGGCACAAGGCCGAAAGCATGGGGCACCCAGTGCAGATCGAACTCACAACTCAGTCGTTCTTGTTCTAGTGAGATAAGCTTGCTAACCATTACACCGCTCCGATGTGCTACTATAGCGTGAGGTCTACCTTAATAAGTCGTTCCCCTACCCTTACGTGACCATCAGGTCAGGTGAGGTCTAACATGTATATTTATATCTGTCGCTAAACACGTGAAACGAAAGGTGAACCTCACCCTACATTCGCCCTCATTTTACTAAATATTAAAACTGAAGACATGACTCCCATATAATTCCGCAGATGGATATATGAGAACGGCTAACCGAAATTCAGGGGATCTGAATTAAGCTCGATGCGGGTGCGGCATGTAATTTTGCTGTATTCCTTTGTAAACAGTAGATTCTTTAAAATATTGTACTACTTCAGAAGTTGTCTACTTTAAAGAAAACAGCAGAAAGTACGTGTTACTGTTGGTAAGTTTTTTTTAATGCTCAACGCTACTATAGATTTGGAGCAAAAGTTATTATGTAGCGTAATTTCCAAGTTGTCTACTGAAGAGTCTACCTAGAGTCTGATTTGGTGAAACAGGTACACCTGGCATCAGATGGTTGATTTAACAAGCCAGAATTGATAAGAGGTATTCCCTAGCATAGTTGAGGGGATTTATCTCCTGAATAATATTGAAAAAATTAAGGAATATTAACGAATATTAATAAAGGACGGTGGAGTAATGGATAGCGGCTTGGATTGACGAATCGGAGAGCCGAGTTCGAATTCCAGTCGAATCCACTGCTAATACCCTTGGGAAAGGTGTTATTCTATGGGTAAATAGCAGGACAGACTGGGTTCAATATCCTTGGATCGCAACTGGTCTAGCAGAAGGAAAAACTCTGAATTCAAAATGTGTGGATGGTCCTGCACGAAACCTTCACCACTATAATCAAATCTCATGTGCTATACATGCACTTGTGAATTCTAAATTCCCATGGAACTCCAATATTTGCGCCAACTCAACACAACTCGGGTAAATGCCGTTGCAGGTACAGGTACAGGTTAATAAAAATCAGAGTGCCCAAAGGTTGAAACGTGACTGACGACCAATATAGAGAATCTACTTCAAATATTTCTGTAAATAAAATGCAATATCACAAGATAAATTAAGAATTAACTAACACGAGATCACCTCCAACTAAAATAAACAGCTGAATGAGAACAATAGACTGAACAAGTACTTCCGGTCGAAATTTCCAGACTGCCAAATACTCCTAAAATGTAAGCGGACACAACGATCGAAATGATGCTGAAATTGAACTTGTATAAATGATCCATTGTTAAGGATGCTTTAAAATCGTCAACTCTATTTGTCCTGGACATATCTGACTCAGACACACATGTTTCATTTTTACGACATTCAATATTACACAAAACATGGAGTATTCTTAACATGTCTGCGCTGGGGCTGTTCAATCCTCCTTACAGGGACTTTATAGATTTAAAAATTGTTTACAAGTGTTTGTGAAGGTTAGACATATTTTCCACACTGTAGCTTTATTTTTACAAACCCCAAATTACTCGCTCGTTACTACTCTCTTGCTATTTCCGTTCCAAATATTTAGATGACCTCCATACTTTAGTTTGACGAGTTCAGGTCTCTAGAGCTACGACATGTCCTGTTTCACGAAGTTGAAAGACCCTCTTTATCTCCGTGTTTCAGATGTAAGCAGAAATCTTGCTCAGACAGATTTTTTTTTAATATTATCTGCTTTGTGGGAAAAAAATCGCGCGTAGATGCTTCCCTGGATACTTTAATCTTGACCTCTTCAAGTCAAGTATTAATCCTTATTAATCCTAATCATCGTCATAATCTTTACTTCGCTTCATCTCCACTTTAATTTATTTCACACAACACATTATTCGTTACCATTTTAACAGTAGCCCTCTACCTTGAGTAACTCATGAGGCTTGTACTGGTTAAATTTCATATGTAGTTAACTTTAATCTTCACAAATTTAAATGGGATGTCAATCGTTATTTTCTCTCTTCCTAATTTATGTCCTTTTATTGTTCTCGCTCCTTAAGCGTATTTTTTCTAACTTTTCATTCACACAGTAACCTTTTGCGTGTTAGTATCATTGTTGCTCTGCTTTGGGTGAAATGATTAAAATAAAGAGTTCCAAGATGATAACAATATTATATTTCCAAATGAGTATAATTCTGGAGATTTGGTTTCCAATTGAAATATTTTTAATTGTTAAAAATTAAATAGCCGATTTCTTCTGGTTTTAATACAGTGTAACCAGGATATAAGTGACCCGGATATAAGAGAAACCCGGATATAAATTAGAGCCATACTTACCTAAACAAAATAGACCAAACCCGGATATAAGATACTTCTTCTCCGGTCCCGGCAACTCTCTTATATCCGGGTTACACCGTATATCCACACTTCTCGATCTACTGCTCTCAGATTACCGCGCCGTATCCTTCAGCAGAAATGATTTCTTTTACTTCATTTAACTTAGTAAAACAACCCTTTGTACCTATTCTTCCATAATAATCTGCGTAAAAGTCCCTGAAGCAATATATTGTACAAAACCTCATTGTTCTTGATGCGAACGGAAAAAAAAAGACTTTTCTTTCATATTCTTTGTCATCTCCTACTTGCGTACTGATGTCAATTTTTCGTTTGACAGCACCAAACTCTCCGTTTGCCATCTGCCAAATGTAGTACGATTGAAATCTGAAGACAGCGTAGTAACGCAATATCGTCTGCTTCAGGAATCGAAAAATACACTCTAGCTCCCATGACATTGTTTCAAAACAAGAGAAGAGACTTATAGAAAAAGAGAATGGAAAAAAAACAGACACCTTTGATATGTCTATTATAAATTCTGCCGTTTTCTTTTCAACCGATTCTTGTATCTCCACGGCATTATTAGTTATTTATCTGTTTAGGTTTTGAAAAGAAATCGTCGAAAAAATGTTATTTGTTATCAGATACTTATTTCTATGTATCTTTACCTACAGTTCGATTATTTCTTTTTAAATCATGTTTTCGGTACATTGTAATATTTTCTTTCGACAAAAGCATCATTCTTATCATCGTAATATTTAAAGTAAAGAATGAGAAAATAAGCTATTGTGCTGATTTCGTAACGATGAAGACATTCTATTATGTCTAAGTTTTCACCCCAGTTGCAACTAGTGACTGATAATTAGATGACGTCGAGTGTCTTGAAAGCTACAGCACTCTCCTCAGTATTCTGTGTGTTTTCAATAATGTCAGTCAGGATATTCTCAACTATCAGTTTCTACCAAACACTTTTTTGAAAACAGAATTTCGAATGTTTTTTGAGTTCAGATATCAGGATGTTCAGGTGTCTAGTAAAATGTAAATATTTGTTCAGTTTTTCACTTTGTTATATTCCGTGCTAAGGGAATAAATACTTAACCCCAGGTGGATAATAGAAGAAAGGTTTATTGTACACAACCAGTACAATATGAAATACGGTACAGTTATGTACATACAGGTCAATCTAGTAGTGAGTGCCACCCAATTGGAAGGTCGGGCGTGCTTGCGTCATTTTTTTTCTTTTTTTTTTTTTTTCCTCTCTCTCTCTCTCTCTCTATATATATATATATACAGTTAATATACTCACGAGGGGTGTATGTGGCAGGATCGGCCATATATATCCCCTTAGAACCCGCATAAGCGGGTTCAGGCTCCATCTACCTCCCCGCACGAAACTTTGCCCTTCGGCAAAGCCTCGTCCAAGTTCCTCTCTGGTCAAGGCAAAGAGTTAGGTACATACTACCTGTAGTGTAATCATTCATGCTGGTGGGTGACTGGTTATTCCATTAAATCCCACTTTCTTTCTGTTTTAGTTTGCGACTAGCTTGAACATCAAAATCTACGATTCGCCAAGTCTTCTTGTTTGCAAATGGTGAATCAAATTAATTTTCTCTTAAGGATTCGGGGATCCGATTTTTAAACAGAATGCACTGAAAACATCCTGCAAACCAGCCTACATTTACGGACCCTTTCAAAATTAACATCCTACTTGCCAGGATTCTTTAAGTAAAGAAATTCTGATGCAAGTTTATTGAGTCTGTGAAAAGCGGTAAAACGTTTACAAAAATGGGAAGTGTATCTTTCCTTTGGGCCATTTCAGGGAAAGGAAATATTCGTGGGAAAATGTGATTTTCTGAGAGCTGTAGAAACCTGTATCATCAGAGTTGCGAAGCACCATAGCGACATCAATTCCATGACAAGATTTAACATAAACGAGAAAGCGACATGATTTGATTCTACAGAATACAACAACAATAGTTCAACTTGATTAAATTAATGTCATATGGACGTGTTCGTAGTGATTATCGTCGCGTAGAAAGAATTCGGTGGGCTAAGTTCAAATACCAACAGAGTTCCATTGCATTCATTTTCGCACAAATACCCTATAGAATAAATTAATTTTGAGGTAATATAACCATGCACAAGATCAATTTATATTATACATTAATGTTTTAACTATAAACTGTTTATAAGATCCAAGTACTATTTATATAATAAATATATCATTCAAATTGTAGCCGATTTTTATTAAACATAGTTACAAAAACGTACATGATAGTTTAAGGTATTAATATACAGCTTGAGATCATACATTAAACCAAATATATATTAGTGTAGACAATTTAAATTTCGCTATATAAACATTGCTATTGATCATTTGGGAGCTAAAACCTTAAAAGAGAAAAAAGATATATAGTTTTTGAGTTTGAGAAAACAAATGTGGAAAAAGTTGGACAGGATCACAGAACAAACGAAAAAGAAATTAGTATCATGGGCTAGATGAAAACCAAAGGAAAAAAAAAATTTAAGAAAGCCACAAAAATAGACGTAAGCCAAAAAATAAAGACCGAAAAAAAAAAGGATTAACCATCTAAATATCACAGATATAAAATGTAAGTTGGACGAAGAAATACATGCAAACTGGTTACTACATAGTCAATCATCAATGTAGAGCTACATTGGTTGAACATTATTGTCTGGCTTGTTTATGGCACAAAACTAAGACAACAGTGGAGTGTTAGGGTATTGAGTTGTGTTAATATTGTAGATAATATAATTATACTTAACTTAGCTACAACATTGACGGAGGTATTAAAATAAATGCAGAAATTATATACGTTTGTCTTATAAAATGGAAACTTTTAGAAATACTACAGTTTTACCATGACCGTTGTCAAACTACGATTACCACAATTGTTTCTCTGTAGATCTGAATCCCATTGAATTTATACTGTTGAAGCTTACATACAGATTGTGATAGGTAAATTGGCGCCATTTTATATTTTTTATTTCACGCATGCGCGTTGTTTGTTGTTTTTTTTTTTTATCTTGTCGGCTGCATAGTATATTAGGGTCAGTTGTGCACTGTCTGTGAGAAAAAAGAGCACCATGAGGCAATTCAATCCGTCAGAAATTTGAAATTGGCATGCTGTATTGATTGGCATTCGTGTCGGAAGCTCCAATACGAACATTTCATAGTGTTTGGGTGTCAATCTGATAAGAGTGCAAAGGATTCGATAAAAATGTGTCTAACGGTGATTACGAAGGTACGGCAGATCTGAAAAGTCACTCTGATCGTTCTAATAAGAAAAGAACTCACGAATTTGTTGGTGAGAGACTCAAGCTCAATACGGAGGCCTACATACTTGAGGCAGTAGTACTGCACTGGTCAAGAGGCCGGAAGACCGTATGTCTTTGCATCATGCCACACAAGCAGAACACATTATGGCTGTCAGACAATTTCTGTGACTACATCACCTCTTACATCTGGCCACCTAACTCCCCAGACTGCAACCGTTTTGTTTATTATACGTGCGACGCAGTTGAGCGAGAGACCAACAAAACTCCTTGCAACACCAAGATAAATTTAAGGCTAGGATTATGGCAGCATTCACCAACTTAACCAAGGAGAATGTCCAGAAGATTTGCAGGAGATTCCGAAGTCGTCTGGGGAGCGTTATTGAAGCAAATGGCGATTTTATTGAATAAATTTACTCTTTAATATTTCAAGATATTTTTGTGTAATCTTGCTAAATATATCTGTTAAAATGTCAGTGTTATTTTCATTTTTGCGTAATTTAGACGAAAATTTATCCATCGTACTCTTTTATTCTATTAAAGCTCTTCAAAATGCTCCGAGTTTAAAATGGATGTTAAATGAGCTAGGTTTTTGAATTTCATAAATCACGACGAAGATTGAAGATAAATATGAAAATTACTCTGATTATTTTTCATTCTCTCGAAAGAAATGTAATTATGTAGTCTATCATTAAACCAGACAACAATATTCAAGCACAAAATCATATGGGAATAATAACAAAAACTGCTGCAATTCAGAAAAGGCAATGCATGAAACGCTAATGATCATTATAGACGAACATAGAGTTTATATTAAGATGTAAAATATTAGGTTGGTGCAAAAATAATGTCGTTTTCTCACATAGTAACATATGTGAGAAAACGACATTATTTTTGCACCAACCTAATAATAATTTATTCAGCCATATTGGATATCTTAAATATGGCTCAATGGCATATTCGATTTATTCACGAAAAAGCATTTATCTTGCATATATTCCCAAACCAAAGCTAACGATTATAAAAAAAGTTAATATAAACACTTCTTTAATAAGATTATATTTTGTAACCTGAAATGCTCAAAATATATTATTCATAATGTATAAGTATTTTCTAACATCCATGGTCTGACACATTTACTTCCTTGTTAGCGTATATTGATGACATATTTTAATTTACATCCCGTTTCCAGATTCTGGTGACGGTTATATTTTCTTTTTAAATCGCTTCCTTCAATGTTTAAGGCGATCTATGCATATCTATATATAAAGCAATGTCTTTGACTTCCCGTGAAATTTTGGTCGATTCCTTTTCTACGGTTTATCAACGTTTTGTATGTCATTTAACCAGAAAATATTTTTACTTTGTAAGAATTAATTTTTAAAGATAAAGGTTTATGAATCAACCATTCGCCATGCATGAAATACTGCTGCTATATAGGGTCTGAAAACCCGGCTGTTCATCTCAAGATCTTCGACAACATCCAGAGACGCATATGCAATGTGTTTGGTCCTGATCTGGCATCTCGTCTACAGTCACTTTCTCACAGACGTGCAGTCACTTCCCCCTGCCTTTTCTACAAATACTTTCACAGTAACTGCTCCAAAGAGCTACTTTCGCTGGTTCCAAAACTACATAAATTTAAACGTGCTACTATGTTGGCATCTCTGTCCCACCCTTTCACTGTCGAAATGGTTAAATGTAGCCGTCACTTTTACTCCATTAGCTTCATGTTTCGTATTTCTCGTCTGTGGAACTTCCTTCCTCTTACTTGCTTCCCTGATAGCCATAATCTTCAATTATTCAAATACAATGTCAATCGACATCTCCAGATGCGTTGATCTAATTCTTCGTCCTTCTTTTCATCATTTCCTCTATCACGCCTCTTTACTCTTCCGCCCACTCTCTGTAACCCCCTGCGTGCTAGTGGCAATCTCGCCTTGCTTGGGATGTAATGCTTAAAAAAAAAATTGTACAAGTTTAAGTAATTAACCCATACATACATATATATATATATATATATATATATATATATATATATATATATATATATATACGAGTGAACACTTAGAGGCGGCAGTCTGTTTCATGCTAAATGCAACCGTCAGGCCACCGATTGGCCTGAAGATTGCGTCTAGCATGAAACAGACTGCCGCCTCTAAGTGTTGACATCCATGTTCACTTTTATATTTACACACGCTCTATCACTGATATTTACCATTTTATCCCATAAATATAGAACATATTAAGACTATATTTCTTTATATATATATATATATATATATATATATGTGTGTGTGTGAGTGTATATATATATATATATATATATATATATATATATATATATATAGATAGATAGATAGATTTACGAAGGCCTATTTTCGTTTAATTCAATAATGTAGATGACATGAAAAAGAACCATTTATGCTATTTTCTACCAAAACTAATCACAGCGATGCAGTTGTGAATAAAATCAATACTTAATTAATTTGTGCAATGCACAGTGATGATCGACGTCCTGCATCGATTAGATGCAATTTTGTGGCAATTTTAAACAAAATTTTCTCGCCAAATCGATTGAGCATTTCGCTTTAATGTCCACGCGAATACTTTTTACGCCAGTCGGAAATGTGTTTAGTTGGTCGTTTCATTTTGATTTTGACGGAGTGATAGGTAGTGTGCAGTAAAAAAAGAGTTGGTTTTGTGGGATGCTAAAATAATTGCGGCAGATATTATTTAACGAAAAAAAAAGCAAATAAAACCTAAGTTGATCAGTGGAGTTCTGTAAAGTCGGAAGGTGTGACGTATAAAGTGATTCTTGATACGAAACAAAAAAAGCACTTTATTTGCTGAGAAAAAAAGAAACAGCAAAGAAGTGAATGGTGAGCAAATGTAGAATTTGTTATCTGTCGAAATATTGTCTTTACAGTTAAAAAATAAATAATATTATACAAAAGTTAGATTTGATAAGGCAGAAATAGATATACAGATTTTATCAAACACATACAGACACACACAAACACGCACGTATATATATATATATATATATATATATATATACGACAGACCAATGCTACCATATATTTTTAAAATACACATATACCTACGTTTCGTGTGCGACTTAAGTTTCGTTGGTTACCCAAATCGTCGGGCACAAAATATAGATTATTTACTTACCAGCATGCGCGCGTATACTGTCGCTAATATCTAGTTATCTCATTTACTTAAGCCTATAACTGTATACATATATATATGAAAAAATATACTCTTAAGGTGTGCAATATTTATGAGATAAAGTGCTCAATATCAGAGATACAGCGTACGGAAATAGAAAAGTGGACATTGAAGTCAACACTTAGAGGCGACAGGGTGTTTCATGGTAGACGCAATCGTCAGGCCATATATATGATAGAAATTAGGAGGCTTTGAGATAATTATAATTGAGTAATGCATCGACTCTATAAGTAACCTGAACAGAATGTAGAAAGCATTGGACGGCAGTTTCGTCCGATTTTTGTGACTCATCAACAGTGCGCATCCACTACCGAGAATTGAAAGCCAGACAGTTACGTTATCAGGCAAACGTCATACCACCTGTTCCAACGGGCCTCAGTGACGAAGAAGTAGCGGATTAGACTCAATATAGCGCCGCTCGATCATATATTCCGCGGTGGAACTCATTTGAGTTTCTCTTTTACACATGGAACTGTGCCCCCAAGAGTCTTGACTAATGTCACCAAGCCGCTCTATCCAGAGCATTAGAAGCCGGTTCAATCAAGGGTATAAAAGAAATAGCAATTATATATATATATATATATATATATATATATATATATATATATATATATATATATACTAGCTGACTTAGCCAGTTATTCCAGGAAAAGCGGATACTACGGAAGTGTCCTTCAAACAGGCTTTTATTCCACAGACAAAAACAACAACCATGATATGCCTTTTTAAGAGTAGTTTGAAATATGAGCTTAGTTAAAATATCTGTTCCCATATAACCTCTATTTAAATATTGTCTTTCATCTAAATGGCCGAATAGATCAGATCAATTTATGTGCGTTCAATAAATTCGAACCTGACAAATCTAACTATGCATTTGGCAAAATTTGAAGCGAATTAATTCCATATTAAATGAAATTCTTAACACAGTGAACCGTGCGCGTAAGACCAAGCGGCCAGCTGCTATCTAGGGGCGTGAGTGGTTCCATTATAGATTTTTATAAATAAAATAAATTAAAAAAAAAAAACAAAAAAAACAATTAGCCTACTAACAAACTGGATGGTACTTTAACATGTATGGAAAGTTTCATTACTATTGGAGGAGATGATATCTATTAAATGACATACCTGTGAATGCCTTTGCCGCAGTTTTCGTACGCGTATAGGTCGAGAACTCAGATTTACTCAGACACATAGACAGAAATATATATATATATATATATATATATATATATATATATATATATATATATATATATATATATATATACAGATTTTAAAATCGAATGGATTTAAGCGTTTAAAAAACAACTATTTATTAAATGTTTGATTCAGTTTCGCTTTATGTCGCGATTCAAATAATCAGACAACAACAGCAACAACCACGAAATACCTTTTAAGGGTAGCTTGAAATAAATTGGAACCTGGCGAATTTAATGATGCACACGACAAAATCTGAAAGAAATTAATTCTATTTTAAATGAAATGCTTAACACAGTGCATGTAAGAGCCAGCGGCGAGTTGATATCTAGGGACCCTCGTAGACCCATTATAGATTTTCATAAAAACAGCCTACTAACAAACTGGAAGTTAGTTTAACATGTTTGCAAAGTTTCATCACTAATGGAGTGGTAGACGGCATTTATTAAATGCCATACCTGTGAATGCCTTTGCCGCCGTTTTCCTGTGCGTATAGGACGAGAATTCAGATTCGCTGGCTTTGGCTGTAGTTTAAAGACATTATCTCACTTCTATTTGTCCGTACGATAATTTCCCCTGACGTAAGCTGTCAATACATCCATGGACCCCTCCATACGCACCACAACATGACAAATACCAAAAGAAAATTGAAAGGAATATCAAAGTCACTCCAATTTCAAGGAAAAGTCTTCTGCTGGTATGATTGATATTTTCTTCGCATTTACAACGAACCTTGGTTCGAAGTTTGTAACAATTCAGAGAAGTATTTTCTCCGTTTTTACATTTGTTATGTAGTTAAATTTTAGAGGAGCTTCGGTCAGAATTTTTGGGGGAGAAGGGAGCTAGGGCAATTATAGATATCTCTTTACCAAAACCACCCTCGTATCGGTCAGATAGTGTCACTTGGATGTGTAAATTCGAAACAAACTTCCGGGTCTGTCGAGTACTTTATGATTTGTAACTCGGCCATTATATTAATTTAAAGTAGGAGTACTATTGTAACCATGCTAAGCAACAGTCGGCTACGAAGAAACGCTATGCATAATTAAGGGATCAAATAAGGATTATTTTAACGAAAGGACCTTTGATTCGCTTAGATCGTGTCTCTTAATGTGTAAAATCGAACAAGGACAGGATATATGTTGAGTTTGTATTGATTTTGAGGCCATGCTAAATTTCCAATAGAAATTTCTACGTAGAGAAGCTGAGCTAATCGTGCTGCTCGCTTAAAGCATATTCTAAAACAAATATTGTAATATATTCAAACTATTTCATAGTTAAGGCAATCCCAAGTTCACCTTCAGTCCCAGTTTCTAAGAAGAAACCCTAAAGAAGTGTAATTATATTTATTTTTAAAGAAATCACCGGAAAATAGATTTTTGCAATGTAATCTCACTCAAGAGATCGTTTTCAAAGAAAGTTTATGTTGAATTAATGTTTTAAATAAAGATTGTAAATTAATTTGCAATTTAGGTGTAATTGTACATGCTTGATTCGAATCTAGCTTGATAAATTTGATAAATTCTACCGTTTTGGAGTTATCGACAGTAAAAGTTCAGATTCATTCGTGACAATATGATGATAGTTGTCTAAAGATAAGAAATAGGAATACGAAGATCATTTGACACACACAACCATTTAACGAACTGATCAGTACTGAGTTAGGCCAGAAGTTTCTCCATTTACTTGAAAAGCATTTCCCTAAAAAAAACCAACTTAGTAAAATATTTAACAGAAAAACATTAAAACTAAGTTATAGTTGCACCAATAATCTTGAGACGATTATAAAACAACACAATGATAAAATTTTAAAGTAATTTAATAAACTTATCCAAGCTAAATATTATTAATGATAAAAGTGAATGTAATTGTAGGAATTCAGACCAGTGACCATTGCCAAGTAAATGTTTAACTAAATTTCTTGTTTATCTAAGTACTACCTCTACAATAGAAAAGCCGATGGCTGAAAAATTCTATATCGGTGGTACTAAGAACTCTTTTAAGACTAGGTGGTATCAACATATGTTGCCATACACCAATATAACTTATAGAAATTATATATAACTTTCTAAATACCGTTGGCAGTTTAAAACATTATAATAAGACACCTAAGGTGAAATGGAAATTTTTTAAAATGGCAAGAACATGTAGATCCTTTTTTGAAACCTGCTTTCTGTGTTTACATGAAAAATTGGAAATTATCAGTTTTTATTGTAAGAACTGCTTATTAAATCAAAGGATCGAGTTAACGGTAAATTGTAGACATATTCTACCTTTGACATAACAATTTAGTTAAACGTTGCAATTTGATGATGTTTTTTCTTTATTCCATTTGAACTTCTTTGCACCATCTATGATAATTCTATTTGTAAAATTTATTTGGATTTGATATAGTCTTGTATTAATCTCCAGTTAGGATTATTAACATCTTATATCGATGTATTGGTTGGTATTTTTGATGTCTTACAATGATTGGTCGGTATTATTAACATCTTATAGAGACGATCTTTATTTAACGGTTGCATATCAATTTGCTAAATAATTTTAGTTTTATTAGTTTCTTAAAGAGGCCTCTTGTTTATGAACTACCAAAAGAATTATGTAGAAAATCCACAAAGATTATAAAAAGCTTACATTTTACCTCACTCCCCGCACCATCCCGCTTTTATTTCTGGTCGAAATATAGCCTTATTTATTACAGTATTTTCGTGATGTTTTAAGCTTTTCCTTTATATATATATATATATATATATAATACACCAACAATCCAAAATTACCTGATGTGGGTATAGTCTAGTTAAAACCGGTATTTCAAACTACTACAAGTATGCACGAAACTTATAATTTTCCATTCTATCTGAAGGTTCAGACTCCTTTCCTTCAATTCTCAATTTTTTTTTAAAGGTCTGAACCTTCAGATAGATTGGAAAATAGTCCTAATGGTTTTAGGGATAGTTACAGCCTATGTTTAAGGGGGAAATTAGAAGAATAAAATACAATAATCAATGTAAACTCTTAAATCAAAGGAAAGATCCCCTGTTAAAATGTAGATATAGATCAGGTTCAAACTTATATAAGAATAAAATCTTAACTTATTACTTACTAACTCCCAAAAAACAACAGTACCCCCAACTAATGCACCCACTCGCTTTGATTAATATCTTCTTCTTAATAAATTTCGGGTACAGCTTGTTATTCCTAATAATTTAACCGATCCTTAATGGTGTAAATTGATGGTGTATATATCTATCTATCTATCTATCTATCTATCTATCTATATATATATATATATATATATATATATATATACACACACACATATATATATAGAGAGAGAGACAGAGAGACAGAGAGAGACAGAAAAGAGACAGAGAAAGAGAGATGTGTGTGTGTATATGTGTATGCATGTGTGTGTGTGTGTTATGCAGCATGATTTATTCCATTGGATGTTTCGGTATTACAAATTTTGGGAATCTATAATTTAAATAATTTATTCTAATTTTAAAATGTCTTCTCTTTAAATACCCCATCAATTAATAATTTAAGACTCTTATTGTCGAAATACAATTTATTGTCAAACCTATTAAAACTATTGGTTGCTATCCACTAACAGTATCCTAAATTCATTTGTATACAACTAAAGACTTTGGTTATAAGTTAGCTGACACCCGACCCATCTCTCTTTAGAGTTATACCACATGCCCTCCCCTAGTCACCAACGCAGACTCCTTATCTATACGATGTATCCCTTTGAATAGGCCTGTAATTTCTCCCCGACTGCTAACTAAATTAAATTTACCCCCCCCCCCCACTGACTCCGAGACAGTCAGTCTAGGGCTGGAGAAGCCTGGCATAACGTTGTGGCGGTTTGAAATAGACAATACCCTCATGAGGTAATTTGGGATGTTTGCTGTTTAATATATATGTTCTGTTATAATAAATACATTGAGCTCTCTCTGTGAATCAGTTTTAATATCTGATATTACTAGCATCCACCTGGATTATATACCAACAGATCTATTATCTGTACTATCTCTCTCTCTCTCTCTCTCTCTCTCTATATATATATATATATATATATATATAAATATATATATATATATATACATACATTCATACATATATAATAACACAGATATACACATATATACATGATATCAGAGATACATACACACGCACACATATATATAATCAGATATACATGTAGCGATACATAAATATATATGATCAAACATATATATAAATCATATATATATATATATATGAGCAAACATATATTCATATAGATATTCATTTACATATTAACAAGCATATATATATATATATATATATATATATATATATATATATATATTATCAAACAGATATATGAGAGAGAGAGAGAGGGTGACAGAGATAAATGGATAGATTTGAACAGACAGAGATAGATATATCGATAGATAGATAGATAGATAGATAGATATACATAGATTTGTTCATTGATAAATAGAAACATAAAGGACACTTAATATCAGAAAGAGTTAGTTGAAATTCCTTTGACACATAATGAGGTATTTGGACTTGGAGAATTTGACAATCTTATTCAAAAGTGACAGATAGAAACTGCGAGTAACCTATTTAACAAGCTTGTACATATGGATGGAAGGATAAGTACCCGGCGTGATATTAAAATAATAAACTTTGCTAAGATCTAAAATGGATAAGAATTTGCAATGAGCCATGATTGCCCGCGTTCTAAATGGACATGGTACATAAAAGTAAACATTCGTGCGTATATAGAAAATGGAGATATTTAAAGCACAAAATTAATCATGATATTCCATAGCCATTTTGGAAGACCAAATTCTTCAACATGTATCCTAAAAAATAATACAAATACAGTTAATCTTCTTCGTCGTCGTCTTCTTTGTTTTCTTCTTTATCTCCTCTTCTTTCGTTTTCATTTTCGACGTCATCTTCTACTTTGTCTTCTTGTTGTCCGTTCAGAATATAGACGACAGTCTCCACAACGTCCTGCCCTTTGTAGCTCTAAGAAAGGGTTGTCTCTTTTGCTCTCGCTCCTCATCCCTGCAATTCCAACCCTGTAATGAAACTAGTTAGGTCTGTCGTTCGCTGCCTTCTTATGTTCTTCTCTCCTTCACTATGTCGTGTGAGTGTCATATTCTTTAAGCCGACTTTCCTCATTAGGTGCCAGAGAAATTATACTTCTCTCTTTCTGATTCAATATATAAGTGTTCATTCTGATTTTGTTTTTCCTAAAATTCTGTTTTATGGTCACGTCACATTGAAACACCACTTTCCGTACGATAACCGAAGTTAAGCAACGTTTATTTGCACTACTAATTATTTATTGGAGCGGTCGGCTAATTGCCAATCATTTTGAATTTTATAAAAATGCTAAATAAAGATTTCCTTATAACTGGTTCACATATTTTAATAATTTAGAAATTTTTTTTTTATAAATTTATGAATAAAAATTGTTTTCATATTTATTTCTTTATAAATTGGTAAACGATAAATATTGCATTGGATTAGTTCTAATTGTATTAATTTTTAGAATGTTGTAAATATAAAATTATTCTTGCAAATAAACTTTTTTTTCTTGTGCTGATATGAGTGAACCCTCAAAGTATTTATTTTGATTTTTTGGGACAAATAATACGCAAGAATCTAGTGAGAAATACGAACGTTAAGCCCGCTCAGTAGCCAGATGGGTGAACGCTTGGGTATACTCGGTGTTGCGAACTTGGATGTAAGGGAGGTGTAACGGACAATGACATGATATTTGTTAATCGAAGAGCCGAGTTCTAATTTCAGTTACGTACGTTTTATTCACATACCCTTGGAAATACCCCCAGCTATAACTTAATTAGTAAGACGTGTCACTAAACATTTATTATCTCCAAAAATAAATTAAAATTGGGTAAAAACAAGCGTTTAGATTTCGGCATTAATTACCACATAGTGGTTGATATGCCGCTAAAGAAAAACAACCAACAAAACTAAAATTTCATCGTTGGTCAAATGTTCAATCCATGGTATTCTCAACAGCCATCTATAGAAGTAGATTTTTATTGTATCGAAGAGACTGTGAAGATATTGCCTATCATTTACTGTTATATAGAAAGACAGATATTGCATAAGAGTTGCTTCCTCGTTTTTGCTTCTAACGAAATTTTATTGTTTCTTAATATTTGGAAATTATCTACTTTAATTCAGCTTCGGATTTAAAAAAAAATATTTCCTAGATATTTAAATATTTGTACTTGCTTGATTTTCTGTCTGTATTTCTGAGATGAGGTATTGTAATTATTTACACTATTTACATTGTTCGAACTGTTGTCCTCATCTCTATTGTCATATTCACCTTCAACTTCTGTCTGTATTTCTGAGATGAGGTATTGTCATTATTTACATTATTTACATTGTTCGAACCGTTGTCCTTATCTTTCTTGTCATATTCAGGTGGTTGGAATTTTGAACTGAAATGCACTGGATAAAAGTATTGGTTAGATTCAGTAACTTGGCCCCAAAAGTTGGTAATTCAAAACACGGTTACAGCAGTGGTGAAAAAAAAAAAAACTTGAACGGTTGAGTTAAAGTGCGATAACTCAGGCATCCATCCTGAAGAGTCATGGCACGTGGAACTAGAATAATTTACCACGGTGGACGAAATAAAGAGTTCTGTTCGAAATTCCAAACTCCTGAAGAATGCCGTAGCGTAAAATGGAAGAAACTTCGCCAATATGTCAATAAAGATAAGTACAACAGTCCAAACAATGCAAATAATGTAAGTAGTTGGTTGATTTTGATGTCACCAGTTTGTAATTCGCATCTTAGACAATCCTTTCTTCTAACAACCATAGGTTTTGTTTTCTTACAATTAGTGTTTAGACCTTGTCTACTTGCTTTCATTTTCTACATTTTGTAAGAGTTCCTGTAGTTTAATAACGGTGCTTGTTATCGAGACTTTGTCATCTGCATATTTTATGTTAAGACTGTGACCACCGGTAATGAATCCTGATAGGGCTTGTAATCACTGCAGTGTTGCTGTATTGTAAAAACTAAATAATTCCTGAAAAAAAAGACACGCCATTTTCACACACCTCCATCTGTTTTTGTGAATATAATGAATTCTTTTTCTATCCGTAAGTGGTTTGCTCCCAATTAAACTTGAAGATTATTCTCATATGTTTCCCAAATAAATCTAGATACCTCTTTTCTGGAAGCATTTGACAACATTATTGTGTTCCGTGTAATTAGAAATCATGTAATATTTTGCAAATGTTAAGGTATAAACACGATAAAAAAAAACAAAAAAAATACCCTGCGCTGATCAATACCGAAACGGAAAATGAAAGCTTTGGTTAATTAGATGCAAGCAAGTAAATGTTTAATTTTACCCCGAAATTACTACTTTCGGCTATACAAATAAGTAATGATTCTGTCTAAAAATGAAAAATAAAAACGCATACAATATAAATTTTTATCTTATTTAAAGTGATAATAACGCCACTTCTCTCCCAGTTTCTTACATGCCTCTGTGATAAAGTCGCCATGATGCTATAAGATAAGCATGTAAATTTATCAGGCAGGCGCTTTCTCAATTACAATTTGCTTGATTAGTTTGCGTGACGCCGGATTTCTAATGACTTACATTAATTAAAAGAAATCGTCTCCCTCGTTATTCATCATCCACAGGCTCTTTCTAATTCAGGATACAATTTGTTTAATATAGCCTCCCCGATTTTATTTAAAAGTGATGCATTTGTATAATTCTATCATCGAATGAAAGCAAGAATTATTGTCGGATTTAGTGTCTGCAGTCCTTATAAAGATATTACATCATATAATTTTCTGTTTTTTTATTGAAAGCACACTAAAGTTAATATTTATTTAACTTTTCCTTTTATTTTAAGCCAGTAAATCTGTTATATTTTACTTGCATTAAATCCGTTAATTCCCCCGTGTTTCTTTTGTTTACTATAACCAAAGCAAATAGAAATATTTGGGGTGGATATTTTTTTTGTGTGTGTCTATGTGTGTGTGTGTTGAAGAATCAACTTTACTAGTTTTAACCCGTGAAAAATTTCACTGTTATTCTCTTTGAATTTTCTGATGAGTCTTAATTCTTAAGTTAATGATTGAATAAGCTCATGACGAGTTCTACAACAATAAAATATCCATAGAAATTTACCTATCACATCGTTAAAATATTTGAGCTTAAGAACTTTAGAAAAATATTACAATAACAATAATAAGTATGAATGCTGGTCGTTATATTAAGAAGTGGGTACAAATGAAACGATTTGAAATGGACAGCTTTTTCCATCTCACTGAATGAAGCCGTTAAACACTTCAATCTTCCCTTTCTTTCTTTTTTTCTCTTTTTCTCTCTGAAACCAAGTAGCGTCTTTCCCCTGCTTTCCACC
>OZ010594.1:74117604-74167604 GCA_963932145.1 Acanthosepion lycidas | reverse complement strand
ACCTATATTCTATAAGAAACAAACGTTATATATATATATATATATATATATATATATATATATATATATATATATATATATATATATATACACACGGTCACACACACACACGCACACACACATATATATATATATATATATATATATATATATATATATATATATACAGAGAGAGAGAGAGAGATAGATATAGATAAAGATATATATAGATATATATAAATGTGGTAATATAAGCGTTATTTGTAGTAGGGGCACTTGTTTTTCCTTAATTCAAATCTGCATACCCACTAAAATTAACTCATACTAATGAAAATAATTATTGAAAAAATCATTAATAATATATATATATATATATATATATATATACACACACACACACACACACATTGTGTGGAAAGAAATATATGTTTAGGAACGTAAGTCATTGAAAGTCGGATATTTTGTCGATATATAGATGAATACGTATTTTTAACGAGTGCATATTTGGTTTCATTCTCTCGCCTTAACGACTAAATAAAAAGCAGAAATGATCAGTTCAGGCGCCTAACAAATTCGCTGTGTCTGTGTCACAGTATCACATCAAGAGACCGCGTGATTTTGTTGGTTCATATGATTAAAAAGCAGTCAGTTTACTTCAGACAGCGTGTGAGACCATCCGATTAAAACATTTATCTTTGAAAGGATCTTTCTTCACCAATCGAGAACTTCTATCTCACAAACGTTATATTTTTTCTGTTTATATACAGGTTTGACTATGTCCTTTAATAAAAAATTTTATTTGCGTCACTGTCTGTAAAATTACACATACTCGCATACATATCAATTCAAACATTATTTTAAAGGATTGTATTTGATATAGGCGATTACCGAGCGGTAATAAACTCCATAATCAAACAGCTCTTTCCAATGAGAATGTGTACTTAGGTTCGATCCCTACTGGGTATTCTTTTTTTTTTTTTTTAAACAGAGATTTCTCGAATGCACAAACCGATAGATGTAATACATTCTGTTTAATATTTGAAATTTAAAATACGAAGTATCCATAATGATAAAGTTAGATGTAATAAATATCTCGTATTAAGCGCGTGCGCGCACACACTCACACACACACACACACATTGTGTGTGTGTACTTAGGCGGCATTTTTTTCATTGATACATGTTTCATTAAATATTAGGTTGGCGCAAAAATAATGTCGTTTTCTCACATATGTTACTATGTGACAAAACGACATTATTTTTCCACCAACCTAATAATATAGAAAAGTTTTTTCTATTTATTTTATGTAAATTCTTTTCAAATCGTCTGATAAGCTTAATAACATTATCATTAGACGAGGAAAGAAAATCACAATATCGATAAATATTTTTTAATCCTATCTAAGCTTACGGTTTACATAAGACATTATCAAATATGACAATTACATTACAATATATTAAGCAATACGCTGACAAAACAGTGACGATAGTCCGTTTCTGTTTACATGGATGATTTCCAAGCTACGACAAACTCGTGCATATAAGACGCTGGAAGCGAAAATCGCACCGCAGCTCATGACGTCACACATGACCACGCGAGAGTGAAAACGAGAAGTATTAAATATGGAAAGCCGTTCGTATAAACTAATGGCTTCTGTTACCAATTACAGGCATTTAACAATATTTGTGGAGATTTCATAGTTTATTTTGTTCAGGTTAGGTTTCAACTGTTTTATGTGTATAGCTTCAAGAATTTTTAGTTTTTGTTTATTGTTTTCATGTTTAAGTATAGTTTCAACAAGGATTTTCCGGAATTGTGTATGCCGCTAAGCATGTTGTTTTAAATACCTAAAAATGTTAGAGTTTTCATTCATATGTTGCGTCAAGTATCGTGAAAGCGAGTTTGTGGTATGGCCAACATAAATGTTAATTAATCCGTTGGAGATATAATCTCCCAAAGAGCACCTGAATTTTTAAACTATGTTGTTTTTTTTTTGCAAATCGCTAACCGGGGAACACGAATCATTGCGAATAATTGAGTTGCATATACTAGATTTAGTGTAGTATATGATTAACTTAATATTTTTACTAGGATCTGTTGTAGATATATTAGTATTTACTAATTTTTTTAATATATTTTCATCTTGTTTATAATTATAGTATGCATTTGATTACGATATAGGAGATGAATATGTTTGAGATTAGTAGAAGCAGTATTATGTACTATATGCTTAGTATTGAGATTTCTAATAAAGCATCTTATTTGTTCATCAACTATAGTGTTTGGAAAGCTATTATTAATAAGTGTTTGTTTTATATCCTTTAGTTCACTGTAAAAAATCTGTTTTGTTGATGAATTAGTTTCTACGCGATCTATTAGATTTTTTATAATTGCTATTTTGTAGTAATATGGGCATTCGCTCTTGTAGTTAAGTGTACTTGAATTTATGTTTGTAGGTTTTTTGTATGGCGAAATAGTAAATTTGTTATTATTTGTGTTTATCAATATGTCAAGGAAGGGGATTTTATTATTAGTATTGAGTTCATATGTGAATTTAAGGACAGAATTATTTTGGAAACGTTTTTGAAGTTGAATTATTTCATCTGTATTTTTAACTAACATAAGAATATCATCAACGTATCTTAGGTAGATTGATGGTTTTTTAAAATCTGTAAATATCTTATATTCTAGTTTCTAAATGTAGAAAACTAATAGTAGGTTCCGTAATATATTAGGATTAATTGTAAGTCGGGAGTAGAGATGAGTTACTATATATATATATATATATATATATATATATATATATATATATGTGTGTGTGTGTGTGTATTTCCAACGGGGTTCGCTGGCGGAGTAGAGACTGTCTAAACTCGATATAGCGCCGGTACTTAAATTAAATTCCGTGGTGATACTCATCCAAGTATACATAATGCAACGGATTGTGCCCCAAGAGCCACGTCTTTTTTATCCCAAGCCGGTTATTCCATAGCAATAGAAGATGGATCGAGAAGGATTTACATGTAACAGAATTTTTTTGTGGGTATTTGTATAATCATTTATAGTAAGTCATCAAGTCTAAAAGAATCCTCAACAGAATGCAGAACGCAGAAAACAATGTATGGCCGTTTCATCCTATCTGGAACTCATCAGCAGGGCGCATTCGTTACCGTTACGATACAACGCATGCGTCATACCACTCGACCAACGGGCCTCGGTGACGAAAAAGAAACTGACTAGACTCGATATAGCGGCGCTACTCAATAAATTCCGAGGTAATATTCATTCAAGGATGCGTAACCCAACGGATTGTGCCCCAAAAGACATGTATTCTTTCCCCAATCCACTCAATTCAGAGCATTAGAAGCTGAATTTATCACTTAATATCTTTCGATTCACGGTAGTGGATATATATATATATATATATATATATATATATATATATATATATATATATATATATATATATATATATATACACGAAAGACCGATGCAACCAGGTTTGCCAGATCTCACCTGTCTCAATCCACTCTGAGTTACGAGGGAGGCGCTTCTGGCCAAGTGTGTTGGCTTCTCCGTCGCGTAGAGTTGACCAACAAAATCAAATTCACACGAATGGCTTCGTCAAACTATCGTTGATTCATTGCGATCTCCGCCACCGGAGTTGGTGGGGGAGAGAAAGGGAATACGGAGAGAGGATATCGATCCCGATGAGAGCGTGTGTCGACAACGAGAATATATGAAATTAGAGTGCGTATGACATCACATATACCGTAAACAGTTATTTGATCTTGAGATATAGCGTTCTAAAAATGACAAAATGTCATCACACTGTGACAACACTGACAGCATTCAGTTCATGATAATGTGTTGGTCGAAATTACTCTTGTTTACAAAATAGAAATGGCCACACGGCGATTACCAGATGCCGTACACTTACTGTTTTCAAATGATATTCTTAACGGTATAATTATTTTGCTCCACGTTTTTTAATATAATTTTTTCCCGGTGGAACGTTTAATTGAACCGGAACGTATATTTCTGTAGAAATCTAAAAAAAATGATTAAGAGCAGCACAAATCCAGACGAATTTTTAATTGTCACAAAAGTGTATTCGATTAAAAAAAAAACGAAAAAAAGAAGAACATTTGTAAGTTTATACATAATTTTGATTTCGTTGCAGAACAACTTATTCAAAAATTTTAAAAATACAATAAAATTCAGTAAAGACACAATATATAATAATATATGTCAGTATAATTTCAAACATTTAAACGATGTCTTGCTACCTTTGTATCTGTGTGTGAGTGGCGAAGCCGTATGCAGAACAAAAACAATTTTCGGATAAAATATGTGTGTGTGTGTGTGTGCATATATATATATATATATATATATATATATATATATATATATATATATATATATATGTATGTATGTATTTATAAATAAATACGGACCTTCCATTTTTGAAACATCGTTAGAACTGTGTAGCGGAAAAACCATATCTTAAATCAATTAATTTATAATATATATATATATATATATATATATATATATATATATATATATATATATATATTATGTTATTCGAAGACAGTACTGTTGCGCTGTATTACAGCTCCTCAGTGCGACTAGACAACCGAACTCGTCAAGCCCGGATCTAAACACAATCGATTTGGTGTCACTCAGAGCCTCTACCACTGAGCCATCTTCACTCGACAGAACGAGTCAGCCAAATCTAGCGTACTGTTTTTACAAACGTAAACAAACGCCAAGCAGCCAAAGTGATCTATTCATTTCACTGAAGAGCTTCGCATTTTCGCAGGTGGGCGTTGTTTTAAAAATTAGCTTGTCATTCGACAGCGGTTAATTGAAAATATATTTTCAAGAGCTAAATTATGTCATTCGAAATCAGTACTGTTTCGATGTATCACAGCTCCTCAATGCAGCTATACAACCAAATGCCTCAAGCCCGGATATATATATATATATATATATATATATATATATATATATATATAGTAAAACTATATATGGAATATTGTAGCTTCACCGTTGAAAAACGTCTATTTTTTGTGATGGATGGTTACAAGCAAGAGGTGAGATGGGATGTGTTTATGTTATATATATATATATATATATATATATATATATATATATATATAATTAAAGTGTTTAAGAAATTCAGTGATATCCTGCAAATTTATCTGTTTAAACATTCAGGTTAGTGAACATCTAAATTAATACAAAATATCAACTGATAAATGGCTTAGCAGCCTCTCTTGATAGAAGTGCTTAGCAACCAAAATAGTAATTTTGGTGGGAGTGAGTAATATTAACGGAAGATAAGGCGGTAGGAAATGAGGATTATGTAGATAGAGAGGATAGATAATTATTAATATTTGACTTGAAATGGCCAGTATTGAAGTTTTCAAGGAAGCACACACGCAGATCTCTATTTCCCCCAAATGTCAATAGCTTGAAAAATAATCTTTCTACCTATAACACGGGGGTGATGAATGTGATTCGGCTCCATAGAAGTATCATGGCTTGAACTCGTGTAATTAAAGAATAGACCTAATCTGAACATCTGTCATGAAAATAGAGTAGCGACAGTCTCGAAATATAAATAGAGGTTGTAGAGTGGAATATAAGTTTTCCCACGACAAGATTGCATAAACGATTTTGAATTCTATCAAACCTGGCAAGTGAGTATCAAATGGATCCACTCTAGACATGGCATTAGTTCTCATTGTTTATTTATTTATTTGTAATCGGGCTCTTGGAAAGAAAAACATCGCCGGAGGCATCAGATAAAATGCGTTTCCCTGTACATGATTTTTTTTCCATGTCGACAGTAAGTAACAAAAAAATAGATAAAATTTAAATATATCTATAAAATGACAATATGAAAACAAAACAAGAAAAAAAAAACATATATATATATGTATATATATATATATATATATATATATATATATATATATATATATATATATATATATTTATTTAAAAATATTGAAAAACGAATCTGACAAGTAAATTCTTATAAGTTTGTCTTTATTATTTATTTATTAGTATATATATATATATATATATATATATATATATATATATATATATATATATTATAATGGACTCTCCCGTCGGTTTCAACGTATGAGGATCTGACAGCTTATTGATTCAATTATGAAATTCTGTGCGATAATCTTAAGTGGCATTTAAGACTCGCTAGCAATTTACAAAGGAGGCTACATATAAATATATATATATATATATATATATATATATATATATATATATGTGTGTGTGTGTGTGTGTGTGTTTGTAGGTATGTGTGTGTGTATGTAGAAAAATAGGAAAGATCACGTTAGGTAAGTAATCCAGGGTTCTTTAGTATTTTTATTTTTATTTAAAAAAAAAAGCATTGCTCCATACAGAAGTAGAGCTTAGATTATAATTTTTTAAATATGATTCCTTCGCTACATAAGAGTTGTCATGTTTCAAAAACTTGAGCCGAAACCCTCAATATAATTATTAAAATTAAATTGAATTAAAGTAACATGCCCTGTTTCATCCTCAAGCGAAAATTTAGAAATAATCAATCTTGAAATTTACTTATCGTTATAGCGACAGACTGTTTTATGCTAGACTCAATCATAAGTGGTCTGGTGATTGCGTCTAGCATGAAACTGTCTGTCGCCTTTTATATTTACATACGATCTATCTCTGATAATGAGCACTTTATACCATAAATCCCAGTTCGACATTCCAACCACCTGAAGAAGGCCGGTGCGTACAACAGCCGAAACGTTGTAATAAATATGGCGACAAAGATGACGACAATAGTCCGAATAATGTAAATAATGTACATAGTGGAAGTCTTTTCTTCGTTTGTAAAGAAATTTTGCTGTTCTTTAATACTTGGTTAGCTTTTGGAAGACATTTTACATTCTCCCAATTCGACTTCAGATTTCTGTGTTGCACTTTCAATCTCAGCTTCCTTTTTTTTCTACCCTCTTTAGGTTTCAGCTTCAGTTTATTCTATTATCTTCGAAAGAAGCTCAATACTATTATAATTTCTTAAATTCTTAGGAACATCAACTACCTTAAAATTCTCACAACATCCTCATTACGGGCTTTGTAACCCTTGCGGTCAGACAAATCCGCTATCTATAATTCCTCTAGTCTCGTTTCAAAGGCTTTTGGCGGCCCTGATCAAAGTTATTTTAATTATTAACGGCACAACTCTATATCTCATGTCCCCTAGCTTCTCCTGCAATACGCAGGCAAGTTTCTATCATTTTAAATTTTATTTTATAAGGCCTGCTGGTAGTCAACACTACTTCAATCTGACAGACTTTCGTTCTTTTCTGCACAGCAACAAAATCCGTTTATTATTCTTTAAATTGTGCGGTCACCATGGATCTACTCACGTTCCCGGAATATATTTATGCCATTTAGTCGCAAGGATCGTTTCTGGTTTATACCCAGAGTATTTATTTACGTAATCGAATTCAAGTCATTCGCACAATTGCTAGATAACACTCATGCACAATATGACGCCCCTGTTTATTTATTTTTTATTCATTTTCAGTGAGTCGCTTTTTCCCTTATTTTCGCTTTTACAGTCTTCACATATATGACATTTACCGTTGTTTTTTCAGTGTTCACCTATTTTGCCATCATATAATTTCTTTGTGTTCACCTATTTTGCCATCATATAATTTCTATGTGTTCACTTATTTTGTCATCATATAATTTCTATGTGTTCACCTATTTTGCCATCATATAATTTCTATGTGTTCACCTATTTTGTCATCATATAATTTCTTTGTGTTCACCTATTTCGCCATCATATAATTTCTTTGTGTTCACCTATTTTGTCATCATATAATTTCTATGTGTTCACCTATTTTGTCATCATATAATTTCAATGTGTTCACCTATTTTTCCATCATATAATTTCTATGTGTTCACTTATTTTGTCATCATATAATTTCTATGTGTTCACCTATTTTGCCATCATATAATTTCTATGTGTTCACCTATTTTGTCATCATATAATTTCGATGTGTTCACCTATTTTGTCATCATATAATTATGAT
This sequence comes from Acanthosepion lycidas, assembly GCA_963932145.1. Taxonomy (NCBI): domain Eukaryota; kingdom Metazoa; phylum Mollusca; class Cephalopoda; order Sepiida; family Sepiidae; genus Acanthosepion; species Acanthosepion lycidas. Next base: position 74,159,520 of record OZ010594.1, on the reverse strand, counting down.
ATATTTATTCTGGCTTACAATAATCAGGTACTCCTCTGGCCTTTTTCGTGCCATCTGTGTAAACCTATCATTTTCGTCTACAATAGTCCCTATTATTTACAACCTCCGTCAAAAGTTATTGTGATGTTCTTGTACTCTGTATATACTATACTATAGCTGAATTGATTTATATCAAATCTCTTTGTTTCTGATATTCTAATTTTGGTCAACTACACTGATATTATACTCTGCACTTTTCTACACCCAACCCGATTACCTGTCTTCTAGAATCTCCCACCTTTCTGTGTCGAGATGCTTTATACCTACCTTCCTTTGCGTTATTTCCTGTATTATAATTACTGGGGAGTAATGGATAGCAGCTCGCATTGAGGAATCGGGGAGTCGAGTTCGAATTCCAGTTGGATCTATTACATTCACTTATGTGCTAATAGCCTTAAGAAAGGTATTTATCCTCTTCTTATCTCCCCCACCAGCTATAGGTAAATAGCAGTACAGACGGTTTCTATAGCCTTCGATGGCAACTGATCTACCGGAGAAACAAATGGCAACATGCTGCGGGCAACAATGTGCCTTGTCAGTCATGTATCGAAAGATACATGATCGCCTAAGCGTGTATCACGCATAGAAAATAACTGACTGCCTGATGTGTTTTTTATAATTTATCGTCATGGTCTCATCTCCCATCCTGGTTTTACTTTTTTGTGATGAGTATTATTATTATTATTATTGTATTCTTCTAAGAACAAGTTAATGGAATGTAGTATATGTATTCTTTGTACAAATTCTTATGTTACATGAAAGTTAACATATTCATTGTTTATATTTTCTTTCCCTTGATAATATGCCTGTGGTGATTCTGCTATGTATTTAGAGATTCTTGATAAAATACAAAGAAGAATCTGCAATGTTTTTTGGGGTCCTGACCGGACATCTCGTCTTCAGTCATTTTCTCACTGCTGTAGCGTAATTTCGGTAATTGTTCCAATGAGCTTTCCTCTTGGATACCTAAATTTATGAATTTAAGCGCAATACAACATTGACGGCTAGGCCCTTCATTCTACAGTTGGAATTGCTAGATGTAACTATGCTTTCTCTGGCATCATTCGCTTATAGAACCCTTTTCTAGGTTCTTACTTTCCAGTCAACTTTGATCTTCAAAGACTTAAATGCAATGTCATTCGTTATTTTTTTTGTCTTCTTAATTCATTTTCTTTTATTAATCTCTCTCTTTAATAATTTTTGCATTATTATATTATCCCACATACTTAGTAGCTTTACTGTATTGCCTGATTTGAAATATTTTTTAAAGTGTAGACGGGCAGCGCAGTTGTTTTTAAATCTCTTCTAAACAGACTTGTCTGGGATTTTATTAATGTTCTTTTCTGTTCTTCTTTTAACCCTACCTAGTGCTCTAAATAGTATAGGTTTAACAATAGTTTTAATGTGTCAGCTTAATAGTACAATTCCAAGAACCTTATATTTATTTAATCATATTATTTAAGAAATATATTTCTATTTAATGGCACTGCCATATCTAATATAATGGGTTTTTTTTTGGGGGGGGGGTGTTGTTGTTTTTTTGTTTTTTTTGCAGACTTTAATCACTATACATCATTTCTTAGCTGTTATTTATTATTTCCTGTCAGTGTGAATGGTAAAGTCCAAAAGAATTGTAAATTCATGGCTTTCTATAACTAATCCTGATTGTTGTTCATGCTGTTTTCAAGTATGTAACGTGCTAATTATATTAACATATTTTCTAATGACCATACTGACTAATTTTCGCCTTTCTTTTTGTATCGATTTTGAACAACCAGACATTGTGTGGTCTATACCCTCAACATGTTTTCGCATAATTTACAAATTCAGTCTTCATCATTTTTTTTTTCTGTTTACTTGGTGATGTTTGGTAAATAGATTTGTACAGTCAGTCTAAATTACTCCAGCTCCACTTATAGTCACACTCTTTAGCCTCTGTTATTTATCAACATCGAAATAATGAGATCTGATCGGCCATGTTGAAATTTCTGTACACATGTCTTTTTAAAACATTTCAGCGCCTGTGTTTTAGCATCGTTTTTTATTATTTTTACTGCGTTTCTAGCTATTTATATCTATGTTTTCCCCAATTAATCTTATTACTGTTATTATTATTATTATTAGTAGTAGTAGTAGTAGTAGTAGTAGTAGTAGAAGTAGTAGTAGTAGGGCAGAATAGTTAGAACGTTCGCATTTTATCAATGAGACGCGTGTTCGAATCTCACCATATTCGATTTGTCAGGAAGGAGAATTCCTGATGTTACCGGGCCGATCCCAACGTGCACACCCTTTGGAAAGTGCCTGAAAACCATACCACGGGTTGACCCAAGCCTTTTGAGTAAAAGTGGGCAGACGGAATCCTTGAGTGCCGTCGATAGCTGTCCTAGCACGAAGTCGCAAGTCATCGTGGCCGAGGGCTTGAGCGTTCTGGCCTTGTTCAAATTCTTGATAACACCCTCTTTCCCAGAAACTGTAACTAAGGTCTAATTAGTATAGCTGCAGTATAAACCACAGCTGGGATCTGTGTGAATAAACACAGATGCGTCGGAGGAATGAGTCTGCAATAGGGATTGGCCAGCCGCCCTAATAGACGGGTATCCTCGAATACGAGGGGCATGCTATATGAGTAGTAGTAGTATTTATTTCGAAATGCGTACATTTAGATGTACATATTTTTGGTTCTCTCCAGTTTAGCTGATTTTAGTCCCATCATTTCACTTTGATATATATTATTGTAACACCCTCTTTTTTATGAATTTTCTTTTAATATGTCAGTTTTTATTGCTGGAATAAACTTTTGTAGACCTGTGAAAATGTTTCATTTCGTAATATTTTGTAGGAGAATTCAATAAAAGGAAACAAATACTCCGCAGCTTTCCGAAACCATTCCCAGGACAAATTTACGTTATTTTTTCTTTATTTATTTTTTTCCTTTTTTTCTTTTCTTTTTTTTTTTTTTTTTTTTGATTTCCAGTAAAATTTCTTTCGTTTTCTTTATTGCCGTTTTATCGAAAGTAATCATAGTTTGCTTCGAAAACAAAAATAAAAAAATACAAAAAACAGAAAAAGTAATCATTTATGCATGCTTCAAAAAGAAATTCGTCCTAACAAACATCAGGCATTACTTTATTAAAGGAAATAATCTTAACAAAATCATAACGGGTATGTATAACTTTGTATATCAATTAAAACATTACTTTCTGAGATTTATTTAAGTAACGTTTGTCACTCTTCTTTTTTCTCTTTTGCAGAAAATGTAGTTTCCTACGTGTTTTTAACAGTCGCAGTGTTAGCTACAATTATAGCGATATCCTTCATAATCGGGAGGTACGTATACATCATGACACTATACATTTTACATATATGTGTAAATAAAATGAAACACGTTAAAACCATTTTTATATATGAAAACTGAAACTGAAAAAAAACTTGAAGGGAATTTTAAAAAAGCACATGTTATGACATCATTATTATTTTACTTGTGTATTTGCGCGACACTTGAACTTTCTACCCAGAATTAGAGTGGTGTATATCTCCTTCCGAACTGAAATAAGCTACGAGTTCGCATCGGTTGGCGGAGTGAAGTAAGTAAACAACTGTTACTGGTGAACTACTTAGACAGCATATTACCCCCACTTACAATAGTGTCCAACAGATCTTACAATAATTTCCTTCAGGGTTCCAACCAGAGAACCAAATTTAGAAATTTCATCCTGATATTTTCAAATGATTATTTTTGTAAAAAGAAGTGAAATAAAACAACGCAAGGAAAGCCTTATTTTACATAGATAAAACCCTTCATAAGATGGAAGCTGTGCTTATGAGAACAATTTAAAAAAATTAAGACATGGATTACTATGGATCTCTTCAATGAGCTACAGAAGCTTTGTCAATCAAATCCAGGGTCCAACGTCTATAACTAATAAACGATATATTGATAATTTAAATAATGCATTATATATTTTAATAATATATTATATAATATATATATTATATAATATATATATTATATAATTATGATAAAGCGATATTCTTTTGTTTTTACTGTTGACTGCTACAGCACCTGTTAATCAGATTAGTTGTTAATTAAAAATATCATTATTGTTTTAACGAAATTAATTGTCAAAAATGTAATGGAAAAAAGTTAACATTCAGTTGATAAAATTTAGAAATCATACAAAGGATAATGGATCTTTTTTTTTTAATTTAAAATAATAATAATCATAATAATATCCTAGTAATCGTCATTTAAGCAAATAGCTGAAAGTTACAAGATAGATACCTTAAAAGATTCTTGCTTATAGGAAGAAGAAATGAAGCAAAATGCAATAATAATAATTGTATTAATAATAATAATAATAATAATAATAATAATATTAATAATAATAATAATAATAATAATAATAATAATAATATATGCCTATATTTCTGAGTTCAGTTCGACATTCCAACCACCTGAGAGATATAATCTCCAGGTATTATAAAGTAATGTCAATCGACATCTCCAGTTGCCTGGATCTATCCACTACCCTTCTCCTCATTCTTTCTTCTATCACTCTCATCTGATCTTGCTCTAAATTTTCTGTAACCCCTTGCGTCTTAGTCGCTTCCCGCATTGCTTGGGGTGAAATGCTTAAAAAAAATCAACAGCAAAAACGCTGTGATAAATATGCCAGCAAAGATGAGGAGAATAATGTAAATAGTGTTGCACATGTGAGTATGTATATGAATTTTTATGTGTACTTGTATATATATATATATATATATATATATATATATATATATATATATATATACAAGTACACCCTCCCACACACACACACACATATATATATATATATATATATATATATATATATATATATATATATATATATATATATATATATTCCAAGAATAATGGAACAATAATGTAAACAGTGTTGTACATGTGAGTATGTATATGTATGTGCACTTGTATATATATATATATATATATATATATATATATATATATATATTCATATATATGTACATTGATTAGTATAAAGCCTCAAATTAAATTTTAGATTAATAATATTTTAATTTTATGGACATGTTACTAAGTTATATTATATTTTGCTATACTTGATATGTAATCGATACTTACTACCTACTAATCTTTGATGCAAATCTTTTTTATTTCCTGATTCGGGCAGAGCTGTGCACAGTCATTAGAATAATATTACTGATAATAGGAAAAGGAAAGAGAAAAATATGGAAAAATAGGGGAAAAAATAAAAAGAAAGAAAAGAACTAGGAAAAAGAAAAAAGTCACAAAGATGAATGCAATAATAATAACAATAATAATAATAATAATAATAATAATAATGCTGATAGTGGTGATGATTGTGCTGATAGTGACTTATCAGTTATTTCCAAATGATTTATTGATATTTATTTATATATTAGTAATTTATATACAATTTTTATTTTATAAGCCATACAATATAAACACTTACAATAAAATTTCATTTAAATATTATCAGTATGTATATATTAATTGTATTTATGTATAAAATATCTTCATGTAATAACAGGATTAGAGAGATTTGAATATAGTTTCTTATTATTGAACATAAGAGAGAAAAAGAGAAAATTTAAAAAAAAATCCCGTTGAAAAATGATGATATATCGCATTCTACTGAAACCCGTCCTGGCTCCTTGGCATTGAAATGTTTATAAATAAAAATTTTACCGATGTTTTTAATAATAGCTATAGTAAAAAAAAATAAGTAGCAGGGGGAGGTCTGTCCATTTGAATGTGATGGCCTACCATGTTATGGATATGCTCTGGCACCCGCGAACCAGCCCCCACGTATGTGTAAATACAAACTAAGTGTAACGCTGACAATGAAAAATATTGCTAAATGACATCGGTCTTCCCGCTGGTCAACAAGTACAGAATTCGTCAGTAATGAACCAGACTGGGGTCGAAATGTCTGCAAATGGAACAAATTCTACCCAACGAGAACTAGAGGAAAACCACGCCGAGGACTGTCCTCGCAGATGCCCTCTATATTCATTAAAAGAATATCCCCCAAAAAGAACGATAAGTAAATGGGAAGAGTATATTTAAGTTATAATAGCATTTTACACTGCTACGATAATTCCATCAACGACAACGACCAAAGGGGTTTTTACTATCTGGCGAGAAAAAAACATTAGATTAAGACTTAATATCGAGGGGATAAATGCCAATAACCGAGAGTAGACACAGTCCAAGTAGCAAATAGGAATCACTTGTAATAATACCTCTGCGGTACACAGGCAAACAAGGTAAGATAATGACGGATATAAGAGAAAAACGGAGATGACAAAAACGTCCAATATAAATGGGTGAATGTAAAGGAAATGTATTTCGAGGAAAACCCAACGATTCCAAAATTAAGAAAGAACTGTCAAGTAAAAGATACTGTCAACCTCGCTAAACAAGCAATTAGAAAAATAAAGGATGAAATGAAATGATCGATGAACCTGATAGATAATTAATCATTTTATATACAGGACCTCGGCAAAAATCGCGATCTTTGCAGAGGTCACCTAGTAAAAATACAATGGAAACACAACGAAAAATGACAGAATGCAAAAAAATAGAAACCGAAATAAACTATGAGGACACTTGTCATTTCTAAGTCAAATAGACAAGTGTTCAAAAATGAAAGAAAGAAAAAAAGAGACAACTGAAACGAAGCCTTTATGAAATGAAGAATAAAACCTATGTACCAAAAGTTAATAAAGAAGCTGAAACAACAAATTCAAGCGAAGTCACAGTGAATCAGTCAGACATAAATGTCAAAAACCGAAAAAAATAAACTTGCCTATTAATTGATAAGCCATATCAATCTACGGACTATACCATAGCAAATAAGTAATTTGAATATCTATCGAAGTATTAGGACCTAGAAATCAAAATAGAAAAAATATGGAAATTAAAAACAAGAATACTTCCAGCCATGGTGGGTGTGCTTGGAATGATGAAAAAAAGAATGCAATAACATACTGAAAAACATCCGTGGAAACCACAGTTTAAGAAAAATATAAAAATTGTCTTGATAAGTACAACCCAAACACTAAGAAGAACATTGTAACGCTAGGGATGTTACGGAAGTTGGAAAATTAAATTATGAAATGTAGCCATGACAACACAGCACTACGTGCGTTAGAACTCCCAACAGGCATTAGTAGGTAATGTAACCATAGTAAAAATCGAAATATAGTGATAGTAATAACAATAATAATGTTTACTATTTTTAAGATAATAAGATTAAATGAAACATCCCTGCAAATTGGAAAAGTAAATAATATTTTGCTTATTGCTTAATTTGAAGAAATCGGTGATAATATTTATCGGAGTATATTAAAAAATACAAGATTATCGATAATATATCTGTTCACATAAAATTATATATATATATATATATATATATATATGTGTGTGTGTGTGTATGTGTGTGTGTTTTATATACCTTACATAATGGGTATGTCTCAATCCTCATATATACGTTGTACACTATTGTAAGTGGGTGTAATATGCTTTATAAGTATTTCACAACTAGCAGTGGTTTACCTAATTCACGCCGCTGGCGAGTATTGTATTTTGTTGATGTTATAAAGATTACCATTTCATTTCCAACCTCCGCTTTTGTTATTCATCATTCAGTAATCTTTTGTACGTTACAAATACACACACACACGCACACGCACACACACACACATGTGTATATATATATATATATATATATATATATATATATATATATATATATATATATATATATATAAACTTCATTCATTCGTTAATTCATTTTTTTCGTCCATCTGTATATTGAGTTATTTATTCATTGAACTTGTCGAAAATCTAAAACTGATATATTTTTGAACTGATCCAGTATTTCTTATCAAGCCGTGATTGACTTATCATGAACGCCCCACGTCTAGATCCTTTCCTTCTAACGCAGGTGTCCCCCAGGGCTCCATACTTGTTCCTACTCCATATTTAATTTGCATTAATGGCCTTTCTGTTGACAGCAGCTTCCAACTTTGTATCTAGATTGACGACCCGACAATTTACACCTGTTGATAGTAAGGCTTATCAGTATGACATGTTGAAAAGTGGCAACTTCAAGTCCATAGTTAACTGGGGCAAAAGATGGTTTGTTATTTCTAACACCTCCAAAAGTAAAGTTATATCTATTAATCATTTGAAAGACCCTTTGCATGGCTGATGCTAACCTCCAGGAGTGTGACTCGTTGTGCCTTCTCGGGCTAAAATTCCCAGCTGACATGGGGTGGAAAGACTCTAATGAATCCATTGCTAGGACAGTTGTTAAGAAAATCGGTCCACAACGTTGTACGAGACAATTTTTTTCCCCAGAATCTATCTCATATATCTATATATCCACCATTCGTCCATACTTAGAATATTGCTGCAACATATTGTCTAGTTTCCCTGCTATATACTACTTGATAGGCTCCAAAGAAGAATTTGCAATATTATTGGTCCTGATCTGGTGTCTCAGCTCCAGTTATTTTCTCACCGCCGTAAGGTTGCCTCCCTGTGTCTTTTCTTTAAATAGTGTCATCGTAATTGTTCGAATGAGCTTTTCGCTATGGTACATAGAGTCTTTGAATTTATACGAAGCACTAGAATGACGTCGAAATGTCATCAATTGAGCTGATTAGATGCAGCCGTAAATTCTATGCTAACAGTTTCTTATCTTGCATTTCTCGCTTGTGTAAATCCCTCCTGGCTCCATGCTTTCTAGCCAACTTTAAACTTCAAAACGTTAAATGCAATTGCAATCACTATCTGATGTCCACCTGATTACTCTCTTGTCTTTCTACTCATCATTGTTGTTTCTGCTACTAATTTTTCCACACTCAGTAACCCCTTGTATTTTAGTGGCTTGACTACCTTGCTTGGGATGATTCTGCTTCTAAAAAAAAAAAAAAAACGACTGGAATTATTGATGTTTTCATGTGTCGTATTTTTTTTTTTTTTTTTTTATAATTCCACTTCAAGATCCTTGTATTTTGAATAGTTTTAAAGATACATTACACGATGCAGGCACTGCCATGTCAATTTATTTATTATTATTATTATTATTATTATTATTATTATTATTATTATTATTATTATTACAATAATAATGATAATAATAAAAAGAAAAAATATAAATATAAAAAAGAAAAAAAAATGTACCAATAGTAATATTTTATTTAATTTGATATTGTTTTGTTATTCATTGTAACAACGATATGGTGGATCCGATAAAATTTATTCACATTGATTATATCGATGAGATGTCGAATTTTGATTCGGGTTGGGTAATCTGCATGAATTTGACAACCATGATGATAATTGTTTTTACAATCTAAGATATATTTTTTCAGATTATTGGTAAAGTTCCATATATTTTGCCAGTTTTTCAGTTTCCTATATTTTTATATCATGGTCAACTAGAACATTCATATTACCTAACTAGACGTGATTTTTTATTATTATTTACTCTGCCAATATTTGTTCCTCTACCCTAATTATTTTTTCTATTATCTAGAATAATCTATTCTCTTCGTATCTTTGTTGATGTTGTTGTTGTTCTTTTTCTTCTTCTTCTTCTTCTTCTTCTTCTTCTTCTTATTATTATTATTATTATTATTATTATTATTATTATTATTATTATTATTATTATTATTATTATTTTTATATTTTTCTTTTTCTTCTTATACTATTTATTCTTTTATTCTTCTTTGACGCTTTTTCATATTATTATTTCATACCTTCAATTTCGTAGATGTTTTGGCCGAGTGATGATGGCCATGTCTCATCTCCTATTTAGAAATAAAAGAATTCCCTTAGTACATCATCTATTTCAAGCAGTGCTGCCACGTAAGCACTCCCCAATTATATCAAGTGCTCCCACGGCGATTTGCTGGGCGGACATTTCATAGAGATGATCCCAACTACCTCAACCGCAATAACATTTCTCCTCCAAATTTTGTTAAGCGTAACACTTGCAAGGATGTGAGTGTTAAACAAACACAAAATGCAATCGTCGACAAAAATGAGTGGCTAGACGCCCGATGAGACGGATGTATTCTGAAATCGAATAGCCGGATATTATGTATGTCTCTCTGCGTGTGCCTATGTGTATATTGGGGAATTTAAAAAAAAAATGGTATGAAATTTTACATATTTCTCTCTGCACTCTCTACTTGCGGAAAATGCAACAGAAAAAAAAAATATATCTTATCATTGTTTTTGGTTTGTTTTTTTGTTTTTTTTTTATAGTATATGTTTTTCGGGATCATTTGATGCTTTCTTTTTAATTGATTGATTCACTCTACATAAGCAATGCTTCAATTCTTTATTTTCTCCTTCCTGTTTTAATGTTTTTATCGATTTCTGGTACAAAGCAAAACAAAATCATTTATCTTCTTTTAATCTTCACCAGAACGAAAGTCACATTAAGTTTAAAAGTGTCAACTGTATATTTATGTTTTATAGTCAAATATTAATTAAAAGTTTCAATTGTATATTTATGTTTTATAGTCAAATATTAATTAAAAGTGTCAATTATATATTTATGTTTTATAGTCAAATAATAATTAAAAGTGTCAATTATATATTTATGTTTTATAGTCAAATAATAATTAAAAGTGTCAACTGAATATTTATGTTTTATAGTCAAATAATAAATAAAAGTTCTCAACTGTATATTTATGTTTTATAGTCAAATATTAATTAAAAGTGTCAATTGTATATTTATGTTTTATAGCCAAATATTAATTAAAAGTGTCAACTGAATATTTATGTTTTATAGTCAAATATTAATTAAAAGTTGTCAACTGTATATTTATGTTTTATAGTCAAATATTAATTAAAAGTGTCAATTGTATATTTATGTTTTATAGTCAAATATTAATTAAAAGTGTCAACTGAATATTTATGTTTTATAGTCAAATATTAATTAAAAGTGTCAACTGTATATTTATGTTTTATAGTCAAATAATAATTAAAAGTGTCAATTGTATATTTATGTTTTATAGTCAAATATTAATTAAAAGTGTCAATTATATATTTATGTTTTATAGTCAAATAATAATTAAAAGTGTCAACTGAATATTTATGTTTTATAGTCAAATAATAAATAAAAGTTGTCAACTGTATATTTATGTTTTATAGTCAAATATTAATTAAAAGTGTCAATTGTATATTTATGTTTTATAGTCAAATATTAATTAAAAGTGTCAATTGTATATTTATGTTTTATAGTCAAATATTAATTAAAAGTGTCAACTGTATATTTATGTTTTATAGTCAAATAATAATTAAAAGTGTCAATTGTATATTTATGTTTTATAGTCAAATATTAATTAAAAGTGTCAATTATATATTTATGTTTTATAGTCAAATATTAATTAAAAGTGTCAATTGTATATTTATGTTTTATAGTCAAATATTAATTAAAAGTGTCAACTGTATATTTATGTTTTATAGTCAAATAATAATTAAAAGTGTCAATTGTATATTTATGTTTTATAGTCAAATATTAATTAAAAGTGTCAATTATATATTTATGTTTTATAGTCAAATAATAATTAAAAGTGTCAACTGAATATTTATGTTTTATAGTCAAATAATAAATAAAAGTTGTCAACTGTATATTTATGTTTTATAGTCAAATATTAATTAAAAGTGTCATCTGAATATTTATGTTTTATAGTCAAATATTAATTAAAAGTGTCATCTGAATATTTATGTATTATAGTCAAATATTAATTAAAAGTGTCAACTGTATATTTATGTTTTATAGTCAAATAATAAATAAAAGTGTCAACTGTATATTTATGTTTTATAGTCAAATAATAATTAAAAGTGTCAATTGTATATTTATGTTTTATAGTCAAATAATAATTAAAAGTGTCAATTGTATATTTATGTTTTATAGTCAAATAATAATTAAAAGTGTCAATTGTATATTTATGTTTTATAGTCAAATAATAATTAAAAGTGTCAATTGTATATTTATGTTTTATAGTCAAATAATAATTAAAAGTGTCAACTGTATATTTATGTTTTATAGTCAAATAATAATTAAAAGTGTCAATTGTATATTTATGTTTTATAGTCAAATATTAATTAAAAGTGTCAATTATATATTTATGTTTTATAGTCAAATATTAATTAAAAGTGTCAATTGTATATTTATGTTTTATAGTCAAATATTAATTAAAAGTGTCAACTGTATATTTATGTTTTATAGTCAAATAATAATTAAAAGTGTCAATTGTATATTTATGTTTTATAGTCAAATATTAATTAAAAGTGTCAATTATATATTTATGTTTTATAGTCAAATAATAATTAAAAGTGTCAACTGAATATTTATGTTTTATAGTCAAATAATAAATAAAAGTTGTCAACTGTATATTTATGTTTTATAGTCAAATATTAATTAAAAGTGTCATCTGAATATTTATGTTTTATAGTCAAATATTAATTAAAAGTGTCATCTGAATATTTATGTATTATAGTCAAATATTAATTAAAAGTGTCAACTGTATATTTATGTTTTATAGTCAAATAATAAATAAAAGTGTCAACTGTATATTTATGTTTTATAGTCAAATAATAATTAAAAGTGTCAATTGTATATTTATGTTTTATAGTCAAATAATAATTAAAAGTGTCAATTGTATATTTATGTTTTATAGTCAAATAATAATTAAAAGTGTCAATTGTATATTTATGTTTTATAGTCAAATAATAATTAAAAGTGTCAATTGTATATTTATGTTTTATAGTCAAATAATAATTAAAAGTGTCAATTGTATATTTATGTTTTATAGTCAAATAATAATTAAAAGTGTCAATTGTATATTTATGTTTTATAGTCAAATAATAATTAAAAGTGTCAATTGTATATTTATGTTTTATAGTCAAATAATAATTAAAAGTGTCAATTGTATATTTATGTTTTATAGTCAAATAATAATTAAAAGTGTCAATTGTATATTTATGTTTTATAGTCAAATAATAATTAAAAGTGTCAATTGTATATTTATGTTTTATAGTCAAATAATAATTAAAAGTGTCAATTGTATATTTATGTTTTATAGTCAAATATTAATTAAAAGTGTCAATTGTATATTTATGTTTTATAGTCAAATAATAATTAAAAGTGTCAATTGTATATTTATGTTTTATAGTCAAATAATAATTAAAAGTGTCAATTGTATATTTATGTTTTATAGTCAAATAATAATTAAAAGTGTCAATTGTATATTTATGTTTTATAGTCAAATAATAATTAAAAGTGTCAATTGTATATTTATGTTTTATAGTCAAATAATAATTAAAAGTGTCAATTGTATATTTATGTTTTATAGTCAAATAATAATTAAAAGTGTCAATTGTATATTTATGTTTTATAGTCAAATAATAATTAAAAGTGTCAATTGTATATTTATGTTTTATAGTCAAATAATAATTAAAAGTGTCAATTGTATATTTATGTTTTATAGTCAAATAATAATTAAAAGTGTCAATTGTATATTTATGTTTTATAGTCAAATAATAATTAAAAGTGTCAATTGTATATTTATGTTTTATAGTCAAATAATAATTAAAAGTGTCAATTGTATATTTATGTTTTATAGTCAAATAATAATTAAAAGTGTCAATTGTATATTTATGTTTTATAGTCAAATAATAATTAAAAGTGTCAATTGTATATTTATGTTTTATAGTCAAATAATAATTAAAAGTGTCAATTGTATATTTATGTTTTATAGTCAAATAATAATTAAAAGTGTCAATTGTATATTTATGTTTTATAGTCAAATAATAATTAAAAGTGTCAATTGTATATTTATGTTTTATAGTCAAATAATAATTAAAAGTGTCAATTGTATATTTATGTTTTATAGTCAAATAATAATTAAAAGTGTCAATTGTATATTTATGTTTTATAGTCAAATAATAATTAAAAGTGTCAATTGTATATTTGTTTTATAGTCAAATATTAATTAAAAGTGTCAATTGTATATTTATGTTTTATAGTCAAATAATAATTAAAAGTGTCAACTGTATATTTATGTTTTATAGTCAAATATTAATTAAAAGTGTCAATTGTATATTTATGTTTTATAGTCAAATATTAATTAAAAGTGTCAATTGTATATTTATGTTTTATAGTCAAATAATAATTAAAAGTGTCAATTGTATATTTATGTTTTATAGTCAAATATTAATTAAAAGTGTCAATTGTATATTTATGTTTTATAGTCAAATATTAATTAAAAGTGTCAACTGTATATTTATGTTTTATAGTCAAATATTAATTAAAAGTGTCAATTGTATATTTATGTTTTATAGTCAAATATTAATTAAAAGTGTCAATTGTATATTTATGTTTTATAGTCAAATAATAATTAAAAGTGTCAATTGTATATTTATGTTTTATAGTCAAATATTAATTAAAAGTGTCAACTGTATATTTATGTTTTATAGTCAAATATTAATTAAAAGTGTCAATTGTATATTTATGTTTTATAGTCAAATATTAATTAAAAGTGTCAACTGTATATTTATGTTTTATAGTCAAATATTAATTAAAAGTGTCAATTGTATATTTATGTTTTATAGTCAAATATTAATTAAAAGTGTCAATTGTATATTTATGTTTTATAGTCAAATAATAATTAAAAGTGTCAACTGTATATTTATGTTTTATAGTCAAATATTAATTAAAAGTGTCAATTGTATATTTATGTTTTATAGTCAAATAATAATTAAAAGTGTCAATTGTATATTTATGTTTTATAGTCAAATATTAATTAAAAGTGTCAACTGTATATTTATGTTTTATAGTCAAATATTAATTAAAAGTGTCAATTGTATATTTATGTTTTATAGTCAAATATTAATTAAAAGTGTCAACTGTATATTTATGTTTTATAGTCAAATATTAATTAAAAGTGTCAATTGTATATTTATGTTTTATAGTCAAATATTAATTAAAAGTGTCAATTGTATATTTATGTTTTATAGTCAAATAATAATTAAAAGTGTCAACTGTATATTTATGTTTTATAGTCAAATATTAATTAAAAGTGTCAATTGTATATTTATGTTTTATAGTCAAATAATAATTAAAAGTGTCAATTGTATATTTATGTTTTATAGTCAAATAATAATTAAAAGTGTCAATTGTATATTTATGTTTTATAGTCAAATAATAATTAAAAGTGTCAATTGTATATTTATGTTTTATAGTCAAATATTAATTAAAAGTGTCAACTGTATATTTATGTTTTATAGTCAAATATTAATTAAAAGTGTCAATTGTATATTTATGTTTTATAGTCAAATATTAATTAAAAGTGTCAACTGTATATTTATGTTTTATAGTCAAATAATAATTAAAAGTGTCAACTGTATATTTATGTTTTATAGTCAAATATTAATTAAAAGTGTCAATTGTATATTTATGTTTTATAGTCAAATAATAATTAAAAGTGTCAATTGTATATTTATGTTTTATAGTCAAATATTAATTAAAAGTGTCAATTGTATATTTATGTTTTATAGTCAAATAATAATTAAAAGTGTCAATTGTATATTTATGTTTTATAGTCAAATATTAATTAAAAGTGTCAACTGTATATTTATGTTTTATAGTCAAATATTAATTAAAAGTGTCAATTGTATATTTATGTTTTATAGTCAAATATTAATTAAAAGTGTCAACTGTATATTTATGTTTTATAGTCAAATATTAATTAAAAGTGTCAATTGTATATTTATGTTTTATAGTCAAATATTAATTAAAAGTGTCAATTGTATATTTATGTTTTATAGTCAAATAATAATTAAAAGTGTCAACTGTATATTTATGTTTTATAGTCAAATATTAATTAAAAGTGTCAATTGTATATTTATGTTTTATAGTCAAATAATAATTAAAAGTGTCAATTGTATATTTATGTTTTATAGTCAAATATTAATTAAAAGTGTCAATTGTATATTTATGTTTTATAGTCAAATAATAATTAAAAGTGTCAACTGTATATTTATGTTTTATAGTCAAATATTAATTAAAAGTGTCAATTGTATATTTATGTTTTATAGTCAAATATTAATTAAAAGTGTCAATTGTATATTTATGTTTTATAGTCAAATATTAATTAAAAGTGTCATCTGAATATTTATGTATTATAGTCAAATAATAATTAAAAGTGTCAATTGTATATTTATGTTTTATAGTCAAATAATAATTAAAAGTGTCAATTGTATATTTATGTTTTATAGTCAAATAATAATTAAAAGTGTCAATTGTATATTTATGTTTTATAGTCAAATATTAATTAAAAGTGTCAATTGTATATTTATGTTTTATAGTCAAATAATAATTAAAAGTGTCAACTGTATATTTATGTTTTATAGTCAAATATTAATTAAAAGTGTCAATTGTATATTTATGTTTTATAGTCAAATAATAATTAAAAGTGTCAATTGTATATTTATGTTTTATAGTCAAATAATAATTAAAAGTGTCAACTGTATATTTATGTTTTATAGTCAAATAATAATTAAAAGTGTCAACTGTATATTTATGTTTTATAGTCAAATATTAATTAAAAGTGTCAACTGTATATTTATGTTTTATAGTCAAATATTAATTAAAAGTGTCAATTGTATATTTATGTTTTATAGTCAAATATTAATTAAAAGTGTCAATTGTATATTTATGTTTTATAGTCAAATAATAATTAAAAGTGTCAACTGTATATTTATGTTTTATAGTCAAATATTAATTAAAAGTGTCAATTGTATATTTATGTTTTATAGTCAAATAATAATTAAAAGTGTCAATTGTATATTTATGTTTTATAGTCAAATAATAATTAAAAGTGTCAACTGTATATTTATGTTTTATAGTCAAATAATAATTAAAAGTGTCAACTGTATATTTATGTTTTATAGTCAAATATTAATTAAAAGTGTCAATTGTATATTTATGTTTTATAGTCAAATATTAATTAAAAGTGTCAATTGTATATTTATGTTTTATAGTCAAATAATAATTAAAAGTGTCAACTGAATATTTATGTTTTATAGTCAAATATTAATTAAAAGTGTCAATTGTATATTTATGTTTTATAGTCAAATAATAATTAAAAGTGTCAACTGTATATTTATGTTTTATAGTCAAATATTAATTAAAAGTGTCAATTGTATATTTATGTTTTATAGTCAAATAATAATTAACACTCAATATTTATAGTATTATTTATTCTCATATTTCTTTTACTTCTTTCTAAAGCAATATGCATTGAAACAAACAGAATGTTAATATATTGCTTGAATATAGTCAGAGTTTAACTTCTATCTCCACAAGAACATTGCAATTCTTTACTCCTTCTACGCTAAATGTCTGTGTTCTCTGTGCGACCAAGAGGAAAATATCTTGCACTATTCACGGAATTATTTTAGCATTCATTGCATTAATATTATTGATATGTGCTTTAATCATTTTAAATCAAGCAATACAATAAAGAATATAGTTGGCGGACATAGAAAAAATGTTTGAAGTTGCATTTCATTTCTATTTCTTAGTTAATCATTGTACATCAAGCAATGTGATAATGCCGCTAAAACACAAGAGGTTACTGTCAGTGGACGAGAATAAGAAGATTTTACATAGAAAAAAAGGACAATATAGGAACATGGTTCAGGAAGATAGAAAAAGGTGACTGACATTTCATTTAAATTTTTTGAATATTATAGATAAGAGGAAAGCAATAAACTGGAAGAGATATTCTTAGAGGTGAGAAGAGCAAGAAAAGAAATTATTAGAATAGAACTTACGGTTAGATCTAGCGAGGTCAACAGTAAAACGATGAGACCTAATAGCCAATCTAGTAGTGCGTTTAAGTATAGGTGGTCGAAGTACCAAGGAAGAGAATTCATTAGAATAATTTCAAATCACGTCTTCTCTAAACTGTGTAATGATAATGGTTTATTTCTGTAAAATGACAAAGATTGTTATAAAAACAACAATATCCTTGCTTACTGACATTAATTCACCTTAAAATCTGCGAATAAAAACAACTAATTCATTAATCCCCAGGTAGGTATTTCGATTTGTCTGATCAGAAGCGTCTGCTTATATTGAGGTAACGAGAGTGTAATCCTTGCTGGGACCAACACTCTTTTATATTAAATAAATGATCTGCCTAAGATTATACACCGATCATTTGTGAATATCGATATTGATAATACAACATTATAATTGTTCACCCCCAAAGTCCTGGTTGAGCAAATATTGACAGCTGATCTCTCCTCTGATCTAGCTCTAATATTTCAGTGGGTGAGGGATTGGTTATATTCAATAACTCGGAAACCAAATTATATATTTTCCATCATCGCCGATCAGAGACTGAACTAGCATCAATACCGATGAATGAATGTTCCACCTGGTAGGCTCCGTGTTTTGAGCCCTTATTGCGTCTTAAAATCAAGACCTCAAGTGGATCTCGTACATAGGATCCATCGCTAAAGATTCTGGTATGTACCCTGTACCGCTCCAGTAAGTAACTAACTCCGCCTGTATCCTTTGTCATTAGAAGACACAGATCAAGCCAAAAATGAATAATTTTTGCCCAGTCTTCACTTTCCAATTCCGAGAGAGTTCAAAAGCGTATCCGCGTCCTTGTGGGTGACAAATTATTTTCCACCCTAAAACCCCTTTCACGCAGACGAAGCATCACTTCTTTATCGCTTTATTTCTATGGAAAGTGCTTAGATGAAATGCTTTCCTTAGTTCCACTTATTCCCACCCTCAGGTCTAAGACCCACCATGCTCCTCACATTGTTGCAACCCACCCTCATTCCTTTCCTATTCCATTGGGGAGATGTAAATTCCACTCGAGTAGATTCTTCCACTGCTAATTGTTGAACCAACTCCCAAGAGGATGATTACCGAATGACTATAATCTTAACCTGTTCAATTCAAGAGTTAATCCTTATCTTCCCTACTTATCCGCTTAAACTTTATCTCTTATTCTGTAATGCTAAAGTGTCTCTTGGGCCTTGTGCGGGGTGAACATCATTGTAAAAAAACAAGGCCTTTCGCTTAGCTTACAGAATCTGGTATTCTCCAGACGTCAACCATCTAAGTACTGATTAGGCTGAGCATTGCCTAACTTCAGTGATCGGTCGAGAACCTGATAGTTCATCTTTATATGAGTGTATGCTGTCTAAAAATCAAAATGTACAATCGTCTGTGTGAATTGAACCACGTAACATGCTTGTTCATTTTTATGCCATACCCAATTCTCGCTATATTCGATCATGACTCTACACAGATATCACTTCTTTATTATTTGGGAACTGTCTTGAACTGTTGCGAAGAAATGATTACCAATTGCTTTCTCCACGAATTGAACCCTCCACTGGCTGCCATCAAAGACTGAGGTCCCAGTCTAGCATGATATTTAACTCAAATCTGTAGGAAGATTAAATAGATACACGCCTTTATTCCAGAAATATTAATGGGAAGGGAAAACATTCGGATGAAACTTGTATTCTGCAGGACGATTCATTCCATTTGGTAACCGTTGCACCAACTGCACACCCGATTTAATTTAGCTAAATGTGAGTCGAAATTTAAGAGAACAAGAAGGCGGATCAATTCTATAAACATGTCTTCCGTGAGACCATTTTGTTATAAAGCTGAGTTATTGTCATAGTATGACTTGTACATAACATTGCGTATATACTAACTTTGTTTTTGATCGCAGAGCTTAACGTCTGGGAATAAGTATAATACAATTACGTTGCGTTAATATTTTAAATAGACGGAGCTTGTCTTTAAAATTAGCATTCGTAAATCTGGCTTTTACTCTAACTTTGATACGCCATGCGACACTCAGGATTGTGTAACAAGGATAAGCGGAGAAAGGGAATTCGGAGAGTCAAGATCAAATTCCGGACTAGTCTATTGCCTTCACTTTCTCATGAATTGTTCTTGAGAAAGACATAGATTCTTCTTTTCTTCTTTGCTAGCTATGCAGAAAATATTAGTGTAAACTACGTTCAATATCCTTGGTTCAAAATCAGTCTAAGAGAATGAAAACTCTGAATTCTAAACAGTAGACGACTTTCGCCTCTTTCCTTCCTGCACTGTTACTGCCACAATTATGTTTCTATATGTTTATTTTTTCTGAACCTTCCATTTTCTGACAATAGTTTTCAAAAAGAATTTTTATCAAAATATGTTATCCTTTTTTTACGGTACCTATCTTCTTTTATCCCCCTTTCATTTCATTTTTATTAACTTCTTGCCCTCCTCTACCCATCTAGTCAAATCCATCAACATTGACTACGTAAGAGACGTCTTCCCTACCCAAAATCCTAAAAGCCTCTCCTACTAGCTTAAAGTAACACTCCCCCGCCTTCCACACCGATAAGGACAAAACAGACTAACGCGTTCACCCCGATCATTTTCAAGAAAAGTTTTCGTTGGTGAGGAATCAAGCAGGGATCGGAATTCTACAAATAATACTATCTACAAGGTTCACACCAGCCAAAAAAAAAACAAAAAAAAAACAGTTTCCCTGTTTATTTCTCGCACCGCTGATGAAGGACACAGGCGTGGCCGAAAATTCTGGAGTAATAACATTAATCACCGTGCTTCATTTCTCACTTGTGATTGAAAATTAATATATAATAAATTCTTTCCGAACTGATCACATTGGTACCCTTTCGTTTTCCCTTGTTTTATTGACCAACCTCTCTATTTTTAATATATATATATATATATATATATATATATATATATATATATATATATATATATATATATATATATATGTACACTTGTGTGTATATACAGTGCTGTTCGATAAAAGTGACTCACCTGATTTTTTTTACTTAAAAATTTTTTGCCTATTGTATTTTGGGTCAAACTAATTCTGACCACCTAGTTAAAAAGTTTACTCACCCTAAGGTTTCTATTGATAATTATAATTTTGGATATAAATGAGATTTAAGGGAAAATTCTGTGCAAAAAAAGTGACTCACTAATTCACTGCAACTAGTAATCAATAGAAACATAACCGAATAGCTTTAAATAAAGAATAATAGAGATATAATTTATTTATAATAGGTAATATAGTTCGAAATATTTAATAATCTATGGGTCCTTCTTTATTTTTATAACCTTTTCAACCCTTTTTGATTAGATTCTGGCAAATCTCATCTCCAACCATTGAATTCCATTCGGATATGAAATTCACAATCAAATCCTCTTTTTTGCTCAACTGCTTTACCGGGAGCCTGTACATTATAATGCTCCATAAGTTTTCTATAGGGTTGAGGTCAGGAGACTGGGGCGGCCATGTCATAACACTCACCTGCTTCTGCTTGGTGGGGTCGATTTGTACCCTTTCAGCAGAAGAGAGCAGAAAAGACACTAAAATTATCTTGTACAGCTCGCTCCTGAGGGTCATTTCAATAGGTTTTAAGAAAACAATTCCATGAAAAGGAAAGAATACCCAGAACATTATACTGAACAGATGCTTGATATTACTTACTACTAAATTCAAAGAGCTTTGGAAGCTTCTTCGGATTTTAGATCGCTTATCCTTTGAATTTAGCTCAATTCTCGTTTCACCGGGGAAAAGAACATTTAGCAAAAAAAAATCAGGTGAGTCACATTTATCGAACAGCACTGTACTTGTATATATATATATATATATATATATATATATATATATATATATATATATATATATATATATGGAGGGAGAGAGAGATTATGAAATGCTCTAAGTGCGACAATTATTTTAATATATTTTCTATTTATACATTATCTTTAGCTATTTTATTGCTATACTATTTAGTTAAATAAGTTCAATAAGTTCATTTCATAAGGGCTACACATTGATCAAACTGAAATATACTTATCCAAGTAGCCTAGAAGTCATTCCATTATTCCTCTTTAAATTTAATTTATATCCTAGAGAAAAAAAAATTCGTTTTGGGATTGTGATCCTCGGGTAACCCCTTTGATGAAAATGAAACATATTTATTCGTTTAATACTAAATGTAATCATCCTGTCATGAGCATTATGTTTTAATCGAACCTTTTATATATAAAGGTCAGTGAAATTATTCTAACGGTTTTGTGGTGGGCGTGGTTTGTTAATTTCTTTATTATTTTCCTTATTATTTATTTGTTTGGATTAATTTATTTTATTTGTTTTTTGTTCATTTTTTAATTTCATTCATTTATTTACATTTATTCTTGCTTGTTTTTTCTTTCGATTTTTATTTAACGTCGTATAGATTTGTTTTTATGTATGATTTGGAGATGAGTTCTGATCGTTTATTTAGTAGTTTGTTTTGGCCTGGGAAGGTAATTATTTTTTCCTCCATGCATAATTTACAGTTTTTGGATTGATTGTTATAAGCTGATGTTCTTTTCCTTATTTTCCACGACATCCTTGGTGTGATTTTTTTTGGTTGTTTTTGTTTCTAATTTCTTAGATATGTTTAGAATGCTATTCGCGTATTTACTATTAGTAAAGGATGTTTTGTTTCCAGGGTCCTTCAGTTACTCCTATGTATATTTTTCTTCGTTATCTGCTTATTCTACTGTGGCTTCTTATATTACATTGTTTGCAAAGCAATTGCCGTTTAAGGAATATTCCGTCTTCATCTGTAATTACCCGAGCGTTTGATTTGTTCATGTTGTTCGTTGATTGCTTTCATTTTGTTCCATGTAAGAGCTGACTTTGACCGTTTTTGCTGAAAATCTCCTGGAAAGTGGTTGATTCGGGAAGTGTTTATATATATATATATATATATATATATATATATATATATATATATATATATATATATATAATTATTTATTTAAAAATTATAACATAAATATGTTATAAAATCACTACAAAAATAGTCATTTTGTTTCAACACCTCCAGTGTCTTATCAAGTGATGTTGAATGTAGAATAAATGGTTTTAAAGGTTTCAAATTGATTAACGATCCTTCGCCAGGGAAAAACGCTGTTACATAAGCTAGAATGACCAATCAAAACACAAGTATACCAGAATTCAAAAAACTTGACAACAATTAAATTTGCATGCATTTTCTATATACATAGACACTGATAAATACATGTACACACATCCACATACATTGAGCTAGACAATCTGGTACAATCTGATATATATATATATATATATATATATATATATATATATATATATATATACACACACACAATCTGATATCAATCTGATATATATATATATACACACAATCTGATATATATATATATATATATATATATATATATATATATATATATATATATATATATATATATATATATATACTCACACACCTTTAAATATCAAGAGAACAGGCGAACCCGCTAACTTGGTTTCAGGCGATTTTTAACAAATGATCTCAATGCTATTTTAAAACTCGGACTATTAACCTTTTATGTATTATATATATATATATATATATATATATATATATATATATATAGAGAGAGAGAGAGAGAGTGAGAGAGAGGTGATTTACATAGAACACGTAGAAACATAACAATTTAACTCACGAAGTATCAGAAAAGAAACAAAACTTTATATGTGAATAAATATATTGCTTATTCACGATTAGTATAATGGAACACTAAACATTGTCGAGTTTTCCATATATTTCATATGTATTTGGTAGTCATTTAAAAACATTTGAACACTTGAATCCCTTCGAAGTGTGGTATTACTCACTGCGCCGCATTTATATTCTTTGATCAAACGCAACAAAAATTAGCCATTTAGAAAAATGTGGATAAATGCCGCTATAACTTGAACCAGTTAAATCCAGAAAATGCTGTAAGCGTTCAGAATTGGTCAATGGGAAGCTCTTCATCTTCCATGAGGAGAACGCTTGACAACTGATTTATTTTCAGACATGACAAAAATCAGTGCGGTTTGACTGGTATATACTTCAACTGAAACTTTACCTCCCTGAGCTGCAGTTCTAGGGTAGACTCTAAAATCCTTTAGAACTGTTCAGGTTTCGAAAAGACGCACAATTCTAGCAAGGACGAATGAATTAGGAAGTATCGCGTAAAAAAAAATGGAACGTAATTGCACATTTGTGTTAGAATAATCCTATCTACACATATTTAAATAAAGTCTTTGAAATTCTCTTAAAACGCTACGACTGTTTGTTCTTGTCAAATGCATAAGTGATGATAGATGTGCTAAGATTTAAAAGGGTTTGTGAGATATATAAAATGTAACACATTGTCATACAGATGAACAGATAATAGTATATATATTGATAGATATTAACAAGCTTCAGCCAAGAACTTAAACAAAAGTTAAATTTCGAATAAGTATATCCTGCTGCCTTTTTTCCTGATTATCGAATAGGAAAATCCGAATTGTTCTTCACTTATTTTCCTCAAACGCAAATTTAATATTATTTCATGATAACATGTTCCCAATAAAATAACATTTACAATAAAAGTTAAACAAACTGAGAAATGCAAATACTATAGACGTGTTTTCATTTTCTTTTAGAACATCGCAGCCTGCCACTTCTGGAAAGTGGAAACTATTAGAATATATGTCTAAAGCAATCATGTACCCGAGAAAAAATTGCCAACAAGCAACTAAATAAATTTTGTTTAATCACTTGTAATTTCATGAATGTTTTAACTTGTAAATATTAATACTTGAAATTGGACTTTTCCATTCTTGTTCGTCGCATTATATAGAGGTTTCTGTAGGCGTGGATTTTTATAATAGAAATGAATATATTACCCAACAAAAATGAGTGGTATTGTCTACGTATGGATAAGGACGTAGCACTGTTGATCACTGTTAAGCGTTACACACACTCACACACAGAGACACGCAGGCGCGTACACACACACACACGTATATATATATATATATATATATATATATATATATATATATATATATATATATATATATATATATTGTGTGTATTTAGGCAGCATCTTTTCATTCATACACGTTTCATTAAATAATATAGACAAGTGTTGTCTATTTATTTTATGTAAATTTTTTTCTTAACTTCTGATAAGTTTAATAACATTATCGTTGAAAGAAGAAAGAAATTCACAGTAGTGATCCATATTTTTTTTAATACAATCTAAGCTTTCGGCTTACTTAAGCCATTATCAAAGATGTCAATTACAACATATTAAACAATATACGGACACGACAGTGATGATAGTCTGTCAATGTTTACATAGAAGATTTCTAAGCAACGATAAACACACGCATATAAGACGCTAGAAGCGAAAATCGTACCGCATCTCATGACGTCACACATGACCACACGAGAGTTAATTATAGAAGTATGAATCAAAAGCCGTTGTTATAAACCAATGGCTTCTGTTACCAATTATAGACATTTAAGAATATTTGTAGAGATGCCATAATTGATTTTGTTTAGGTTGGGTTTCAACTGTTTGATGTATAATGCTTGAAGGATTTTTAGTTTTTGTCTATTGTCGAACTATAATTGTGTTTTCGACAAGTATTTTAAGGAATTGTGTATGCCGGCAGGCATGTTGTTTTAAATGCCTAAAAATATTAGAGTTTTCAATCAAATGTAGTGTCAAGCGTCGTGAAAGCGAGTTTGTGGTGTGACCAACAAAAAAAAAAGTGAGGCATAATGTTTTTTATTAGAAATTTTAAAATGACAAAAATAAAAAAAAAACATTTTAAGATTAAATGATGCTCTCGTCAAATTATCCTGCTTTGACCTTGATTACTGCAGCACATAATCTTGGCATTCGTTGCAAACGTTTTTCAGAGTATAATTTCGATAATGGATTCCATTTTTTTCAATGATTTTAAGATGTCTTTTTCATTTTTTCACTCTACTTTCAAGTTATTCTTATGCTAACCCTACTAAACTGTGCGCGAGATTAAACATAGAAAATGGCGAAAAATTATCCATCGCACCCTGATATATAGTTTTAATATGAGTAAAAGTTTATCCCTTAGCTGATTGATGTTACCTTCAGTATCCCGACTTCAGAGTTTCGTAGACTGACCCCTCCATCCACGCTGCAGGGTATA
Source organism: Acanthosepion lycidas (assembly GCA_963932145.1). Taxonomy (NCBI): domain Eukaryota; kingdom Metazoa; phylum Mollusca; class Cephalopoda; order Sepiida; family Sepiidae; genus Acanthosepion; species Acanthosepion lycidas. Next base: position 74,133,309 of record OZ010594.1, on the reverse strand, counting down.
TCAGCAAAAGACTGTGTATATGTCTCGTTTTTTTTTTCTTTTTCTATGCACTGATCACTAGTGCAAGTTTTTTTAACATATTTTTTTTTGTTTACGCGTTTGCGCACGTGTGGCCATTTGCCCGTCTGTGTGGATGTGCGCACGTGTAGGCTGTCGTGATTATTTGTCTTCGTTTTTTCTCTAATTTATACTCGCCATATACACACACACACACAAAAAAACAAATTGTGCTCACAGCCGCTTCGTGTTGAAATACCGGTTCCCATACGTTCAGCGAAGTTAAGTCACGTCGAAACTGGTCATTACCTATATGAGGGATCGCTTGGGAATGCCAGGTGCCGTAAGATTGCATGTGTGGATGGGGAAATGGATAACCTCTCGAAATTGTTACTCGGAAAGCCGAGTTCCAATTACATTTTGGTTCGTTATATTTTACTTGCGCATAAATACCTTTGGGTAAGGTATGAATCCACCTCTTCTCTTCCAGCTATGGGTTAATTAGTATGACGTGCATCATGAAGATCATTATTATCACCAAAAAATAAAATAAAATCGTGTACAATATACTTAGATTTTGACATTAAAAGCAAAGTAACACAATGCTTATTCAGGTGACCAAAGAAAAACTAAAATAAAAAGAAACAACTCCCAATGAAATTAAAAAAACAAACAACGAAAAAAACGACTGAAAAAAGGGAAAAGAAAATATCAACTGAGACGAAAATAAAAAATGAGTGACGCCTACCTAAAGAGTATTAAACATTTTTTTTTCTTCTTTAATCGAGTTCACCCCAAGCAAGGCAATAAAGCCATAGAGACTCGTGGGGTTACTGGGTGTGGAAGAGTTAGACACAGGAATATTGTTAAGGAGCGAGAACAAAAGAAGATTAATCACAGACAGCAGATAGCTATTGACATTAGGTTTTTCAGATTGAAGTTGGCTGAAAAGCACGCAGACGGAAGTGAGTTCCGCAACCGAGAAAAGAAACAGTTAGCATAGAATTTACAATTACATCTAGCCAACTCGATTTTAAATTGATGAGACCTCGTCGGCAGGCTAGTATTACGTTTAAATTCTTAGAGCCTAGCCGTCATATCGTCCGAACAACCACCATGAAAGTATTTATAGAAAGGGCACAGGGAGACAACCCTACACGCTGGGAAATTGACTGAAGCCGAGACGTTAGACTGGCCAATAATATTGCTGATTCTACTTTGAATTCACTCTGCTAGAGGTCAGCATCAGCCATGCTGATGAAAGACAGAGTGGGTTTTATCAGATGTTTAATAGAGAGCAGTTTATTTTTGGAAGCGTTAAAAATTAACAAGCCATCCTTTGCTTCAGTTAACTGCAGACTGAAGGACGTTTTGGATATCAGCTGCATTTTGATCTGATCTGACTTACAGTCGAGAGAGGAGTAAAGGTTTGTGTCATCAGCGTAGATACCTAGTTGAGAAGTGATGACATCGAGGTCATTAATGAAAATCCAAAATAAGGTAAAACCAAGGATGGGGCCCTGGGCTTCACCAGAAGTAGTACAAAAGGCACTGGAAGAGTGGCCGTTCAGAATTACTTTCATTTCGCGATTCGATAGGAAAGATAGAATCATTTCAAAAATTTGTCAAGAGACACAGTGACTTTTCAGCTTGAGGAGAAAACCTGCATACCAAAACCTGTTGAAATCTTTCAAGATGTCCAAAGTTACAGCCCATTTTTTATCTAGAACTTCATAGACACTTTCGACAATTATCCTTAGTACATCAGCAATTCTCCTGGAGAAACGAAAGTCATATTGCGTGTTTGATAAAACGCCCTGTGATGTAAGATTCTTGTCCAATTCAGCATTGATTAGGGCCTTTAGGAATTTCCCAAAATGATAGTTGAGAGGATCGAACGGCTCACCGGATTTCTTAAAAACTGGAACAACAGATGAGGACTTCCAACAGGCAGCAAAACAAGAGGCAGTGAGTCACATATACAGTTAAGAGAGAAAAGTAGTCAGTTCTGTGGCGCAGTTCTTAATGACTATTAAGGGACATCACCAGGTGCACATGATGGTAGATACAATAGAAGGGGTTATATAAATATTACTCAAAATAGACTGTTCTTGGGGGAGAATAAGGCAGGGATACTCCAGATGAGTCAAGAGTAGAATTTGAGTATAATTTACGTATGAAACATTCAGATTTATCATCAAGTGTTATTAACATCTCATATTGATTGAAGAGAGGAGGGGCAGAGGATTATAGTTATCTAATACACTATTACAGAACAGCCAATAATCGGGAGAGCAAAAGATTTTAGATGGAAGACGTTGTCTCATTGTCTCAGTAAACAGAGACTTAGCTACTTGTTTACATTTATTACGGGCAGCAACGAACATGCGACTGTTGTGAAGGTAGCTGTCGCACTGATAATGCCGAAAATAGTGTTTCTCTTAGACTATAGCGACAGAGTACGCTGGTGTAAATAATGGAGAAGATTGAAGTTTCACCTAAGAATGAAAGCATCCATAACGGTTTCGAGCCAAGAGGAATTTCTCGATCTGAAGGTTTGAAAAGGTCAGTCCAAGTAGTGTCTCGAAGAAAATCACGGAATGAGTCCCAATCAGTTTGGAGTCAAGCAGTCCGCTGCCTTGCTCCGATTATCAAGCTCTCCCTCTTCGGGCAGAGGGAGACTCAGTCGGGGATCTTTTTACGGACAGAAACTTGGCCGAAAAAAAAAAGAAAACCAATGTACCGGAGCCCGCTTTTGAGTGTGCTGGGTAATTTTTGTAGAATAGCTCGAGTGGAAAAGCCCAGATTCCCCACAATAATCTTGAATATCTCATCTCAGTTGGAGGACTAAGTAAATAACAGAATGTTGGTAAGGAAAATAGGACTTAGTGATTAACAGATTATTGGAATGAACTATCACTGGATACTACAGAGTGATCAGTTTCCAAGAGGATAGTGTTGCGAAGGACAGCATGAGCGAGGAGAGAGGATGTGAGAAATAAATCAAGTAGAGAGGTTTGTTGATCTTGTATGCTAGAGAAAGTTTCTATGTCTAAATTACAAGTCAAAAAGTACACTACACACGCCACTCAGAAATGGATAAATGTCGGACCGCTGATCTCTAGAATTTCACTTTACCGCGAGAGTCTAGTCGGGCTACCATATATATATATATATATATATATATATATATATATAAAAGTGAACATAGAAGTCAACACTTAGAGGCGACAGTCTGTTTCATGCTATATGCAATCGTCAGGCCACGTGTGCTGTTATTTTTCTCGGCTACTTATATATATACGGGTTAGTGGTGCATTGTGGGTATTCTGTTATGGCGGTTATTTCACCGGAAGTCGTTTGTTTATCTATTTAGGTCAAATTATATTGCTTGTTTTTATTTTTGTTTCTTATTTTATTTATTTATTTATTTATTAACGTAGTAAAAATTAAAAATTAAATTATTAAACAAAAGATCCGAACTCATCTCAAAATGCAGACATGAAAATAAATTTTTACTACGTAACCTAAAAAATTAAAAACGGAAAAAATAAAATAAAAACAAATAAATATACTAATAAGCAAAAATAACAAAATAACAAAAAAAAAAATAGAAATAAAACATAAAAAAATACTATGTTACTTAAAAATCGAAAACCGAAAAGAGAAAATATACAAGTAAAATAAATTAACCTAAATTCATCCAAGTAAATAAATAAACAAACCAATCCCAAATAAAGATAATCAATTAAAAACTGTTCCCGCCAAAATAATACTTAGAATGAACTACAACAATCAACCCCAAAACTGAATAAATAGCTTTAATTAAATTCCCAAACCAAAACAAAACTGTTAAATAAGTGATATAAACAAATTTTTTCTACGTTAATAAATAAATAAATAAAATAGGATAGTCTACGCTGAGAGTAGTTGTCTTCAAACTGAGAATCAGTCAGTTATGTGCCACGCGTGATACAGGCTTAGGCGATCATGTATCTTTCCATACATGACTGACGAGGCAGATTTTTTCTTTTGGCGGTAGACTAGTTGCCATCCAAGGCTATAGAACCCGGTCTTTCCTCCTATTTACCCATAGCTGGGGGGAGAAGAAGAGGGTTCATACCTTTCCCAAGGGTATTAGCACGTAAGTGAAAGTAATTGATTCGTATCGAATTCGAGCTCGGCTCTCCGATTTCTCAATTCAAGCCGCTATCCATTACTCCACAAAACTGAATCATGCTATTAAATATTTTTTTATATGAATGCCATGCATGGTATCTAACTCGTTCAGAAATCCTAAAACTCTTTCATTTTAAAATTGGCTTAAAATGAATTAATTCTCTAGGTTTTGAAGAAGGAAATTCTTCATCAGATTTTATACACTGGCGATATAGGACCACAGATAACATTAACAAATAATAAAAGCCACTGCATTTGAAGAACTCCAACAGCGGCAATAACTTAAATGGAAAGCATATCTAGCTAGTATGTAAAATAATGTCACAATCATAATTTTGACTTTCTACACTATAATGAACAAAACTGGGGTTAAAACACTATGAAAATGTAAACATAGGTTTTAATACCAGAAATATTTTGTAAAAAAATTATTACCAGTAATACATTATTACCAGCTATATATTATTTTGTAAAAAAAGTACCTGCTATACATTTTTTGAAAAAATATTATCAGCAATAAAAATGTTGTCGGCATTAAATAAGCCATTAATGTTGATATGCCGTAAAACAAATCAAACCAAACAAAACAAAGTTCAAAGAAGAATTTGCAATGTTATCAGTTTTTAAAGAAGTGAGGGATTTTTATTTCTTTAGCCGACATATTTAATTATTTAAACGTTATTTTCATTTTTCATTTATTGTTTCTTAGCGGATACCCATATTTATGTAGACGCACTGTTTAGTGATAAAATAACATATTTTATTTATTTTCGTTCTATCGGCCTGAATATTTGAGAAACCTGATTAAAGAAATATATGCACTATTCAACTTTGCTTGATCATCGATGCACTTCGTGGCTGAGCCCGTCTAAAGCACGTCGGATCTAACGCCGATTTTCGCTGCAAAGTGTGTAGAGACACAGATTCAAATCCTGCCGGAGGACGCATTTTTTAATGAGATTTCTCGAATATTCAGGCCAGTAGACGAATATATATATACATACTTTTCAACAAATAAAACGAAACGTTTACTCAAATGTGGGTATCTACTAAAAATAAAGTTATCAAAGCGTCTCGGCTTCAGCCACTTCCCCCACTTCCATTACGTAGCTTCTTTGCCATTTATATAAGTATGTTCATGATAATAAGACTATTAGCCCTTTTCCCTTACAAGGAGGCATTTGGCATTGATTGACCGAGCAGCCAGTTATGTTTCCGTTTGAAATTTATTTCTCTTCAAACATTGTTTAGAAAAATGGGTTTATCAAGTCGCGTACCTCTCATCGCTCTTTCCAGTAATGATGGGGATTTCCTTTCTATTCTATTTAAATTAGTATGGAATCTTAACATCTAGATTATGTAATTATATTCTCTTTAAGATACATGTGCTATCCATTTTAGTTGTTGTTGCTGTTGGTAGTCATCAAGTAATGTGATTTCTGTTATTTGGTATAGTTCTTTGTTTGTGATTCTGTAGCACCAATCCACAGAGTAGTATATCTTGCCAAGACATGCAGACTTTACTCTCTCAAAGAGATTTTTTTCGGCATTGTTCTTAAGAAGTCTTTATATATATATATATATATATATATATATATATATATATATATATATATATATATATGTATATATATATATATATATATACTATCAGATATATATATATATATATAAACTATCAGATATATATATATATATAAACTATCAGATATATATATATATATATATATATATATAAACTATCAGATATATATATATATATATATATATATAAACTATCAGATATATATATATATATATATATATATATACATATATATAAACTATCAGATATATATATATATATATATATATATATATATATATATATATATATATATATATATATATATATGATAGTTTAGATATTTCTGGACGGTTTTGTCGCCATGCATGGCATCTATATGAAAATCTCGGCCTGACGAGGCTTTTAAGTTCATTACACGAGTTTTCTTGTTTTGGTTAAGTAGGAATTTGCTGTATTGTGCGAAACTACCTGAGCTTCTGAGGAGATTTCCCCTTCGGCATCTCGATTTCTCAAATTTAAGCGAATTACTAAATAATCTGATTTTAATCTTTAAATTGCTAACTGGAAGCCTAAGTTCGATACCAATAGTTGCATCTATTGCAACTTCCGTTTGTCGATCTCTATTCCGGCTTATGGCTTCCTGTCAAATCCGATCGGTAAACATTTAAATACATCAACCTTCATCTTTTGACTCCTTGCGTTTCTGAACACCTGATCTCCTGAGTCATAATTCGCAAATAACTGGTATGTAATGTTTCACGTTAGATACAAGAAATAGTTACAAGTGTTTACCCACCGTTAAACCGGTGGCTGGACATTGTGTCTTTTTTTCTGTACCACTGGTAAAGCTATGGCCAGGGATTAAAAGCTTATTGTCCTCTCTCTCTCTCTCTCTCTCTCTCTCTCTCTCTCTCTCTCTCTCTCTCTCTCTCTCTCTCTTCTCAACGCTATCGCTTCTAGAATTGCAAGAGTCTTAGTGACTTTATCGTCTTGTTTAGGGTGAAATGATGAAAAGAATTATTAAATTAAGATTGTCATAAGAAAGAAAATCCTCAAAAGAGAAGGTGAACAAAACAGAATCGAGTGTAATTTGAACTTGGCAAATCAAATTTCCAAAGATAACAGTTACAATAACTTCCCGTCTATGTATATTCGCAATAGTATTCAACACGTAAACTACATACTATGATTTAATTACACCTTAGCCAATAAATCATACCGAATTTGAAAATAATTATATTAAATACTGTGTAACCCGGATATAAGAGAAACACCAATATAAGAGAAACCCAAATATAAGAGAGATTTTATCTGGTCCCAAATTAGAGCCTGTGTTAATGTATATAAAATAGACCAAATCCGGATATAAGAGAAACCCGGATATAAGAGACTTAGTCTCCGGTCCCGACAACTCTCTTATATCCGGGTTACACTGTAATTGGTATATAATGTTTCAGATATAAAAGTATTTACAAGTGTATACCACGGCTTAACTGGTAGCTGAGCAGTAAGGCATTTTTCTCTACCACTGTTCAACGTGTAGCTCGGCATTATACATTTTTTTACCACCGGTAAAGCGGTGGCCAGGACTTAAAGGGTTAATCTCTCTCTCTCTCTCTCTCTCTCTCTCTCTCTCTCTCTCTCTCTCAACGATTTCGCACCTAGCAATTTCACGAGTGTTAGTGATTTATCGTCTAGTTTAAGGTGATATGATTAAAATAATTATTAAATTTAGATTGCCATTGGTGGTAAGAAAGATAAATCCTCAAAAGAGAAATATTTAAAATTTATTTATTGTATAACCCGTCTTTGACCGGGTCTTACATTACTGGGCATTTTTCCCTTCCATTGGAGCAGTTTAAGTTTAAAGTCAGCCCACCTGAAAATCAATATTAGTCACAACAATTGGATGCAACTGAGGCACATCCCCAAATTGGGGGGGGGGTGTTAACAATTTAAATAGGGGCCCTGAAACGGACTGTTTTTTTGCATTCTCAATATTTTCCTGCCTCACGCTCAGTAGCAATTGAAGAGGCGTTTCCCTCAGCCGTTGAGTCTAAAAATTGTTTTTTTTTTCAATTTTTCACCTTCAAGGTTGTAATTTTTTCCAGCCAATTTGGAGTCAAAACCGGCACTGAAGAATTATCTATCAAACAAAAACTTTCATAAAAATCGGATGAAAACAGTGGAAACACATAAGCAACATCTGATCACACACATAGACACACACACATTTTGAGAATTATAGATATATAGATAGAAAGAAAAGCTTAGATATTGCAAAAGACTTAAACAGATCTCTTAGAAAAAAGTCGATAATATAGCAAAATGTTGGCATTCAAAAAGATAAAAAGATTCAATGAGTAAAGAAGTTTCTTAAGAAAGAAATATGGATTAACAAACAAGTAAATAAATAGACAATATCTGGTCGTTATTAAGATCCAAATCTTGAGATTCGGGTTACCAATTGGAAGCAACAGAATTAAGCAAGTATTGAAGTTTAGATATTTGGAAATTGTTTAAAATGACAAAGGAAAACGTGACACCGAAATCCGAAGGTGCATTGGCGTGACAAACGGTGACTTCTCAGTGCAAAACACAATACTAAGAATATTTCTTTAGAAGCACATAATGCTGAAATGCTCTATAGTATTAATTTTCCCATATGATAGGGCATGCTAGATAATTTTCTTACATATGAAGAAGAGATTCGAGGCATAAAGATGTTGTTCTACAGAAGGATGCTGAGAATATCACTGAAGAAACTTGTGAACAATGGAAATATTTTAAAGAAAGTAGGACACTTTTACTCAAAAATCAGAAAAAGACAATTGATATTTCTTATAGACATAATGATTAAAGATGGCTTGAAGAATTTGATTCTCACGTGACATAGTGAAGGCAAGAAGTACAAACGGAAACAGTATGTAGCCTACCTAATGAATTCTGAAAATGTGTATAGCAAATATTCTTCTATGTCGTGTATCTTTACGATGTAGATGATCCGAGCTCTTCAAGATTTCCTGTCCTTTGAAGGGTCTTAAATTAAATTTTATCTTTTCTTTGTATATTCTAATCCATGTCCATCCAACTATTTCTGCTGAATTGGTACTACACTGCCTCATGTAATTCTTGAAATCATAATCTCCAGATGATAGTAACGCATGTATAACTATCTTTTATATCCACTTAGCAACCATTACGAAGGGCATTCGTGGTATAGCTTTGGAGGATTTTATATTCAATCTTTAGATCACGTGGGGGAAGCACCAATTCAACAAAACCAATGTCACCTAATCAATGGACACCTGATGATGACCAGAGGGTATGCTGGTGAAACGTTGTGTCTATAATAACATCTGTCTCAACAAGACGAGAAGAATGTTTCGAAATAATACAAAAATATTGGAAAGAACGACCACAAGCGATGAAAAAATGTTTTAAAACAACCTGGAAAGAAAATGTCCTGGGAAAAAAGAAAGTCTGTTTTACATCCGAAGAAGGTGATATTGTCTATCTGCTCTTAATGGAAGGTCTAGGCCATTCCGCAAAATCAGCTGTTGAAATTTTGATGAAATGCTGCTCCAAATTGAAGAGGTTAAAGGCAGCAATCGGCGAAAAGCGCCCGGAATTAACCACTGGGAAGGATCATGTGTTTCATGGGAAGAACGCCATATCAGGTCTCTTTTCAGACATAGCAGAAATTGATACTGGCTAGCAGGTATATTTCGGCTATAGCCAAAGTATTCACCTGACCGTGCACCTTCGGATTACAATATATTTCGATCCCCACAAAATTCTTTTAATAGGAAACCCTTTAATTCTCGGGAACACTGTAAAATCACTGTAGATCTGTTCCTGATGTAGAAAGACACAACATCCTAGGAGGAGGGAATTATGAAGCTGCCTCAAATATGTTGACGTTTACAGGAACATACTGGCGCATATGTGGTTGAATAAATCTTTGTAGAATTATATAAATATTTTATTTGAAATTCACTAAAATAACGCTACGAAGTTTTCTTCTTACCCAATAGATAATCGATACGAGATATGCTCAAATTTAGATGGATTTATCTAAGATAGGATTACACTGAGATTTACTGAGATTAACACATTGAAAAACGGACAAACAGATGATATTATACATCTTGATAGCGATTCCTATATACATATATACATAAATACACACACACACACACACACATATATATATATATATATATATATATATATATATATATATATATATATGTATCTATGTATATTATGAAATTGATTAAGTCCAAAATTATTTAATATATTTTCTGTTTATACGTTATTTTTATAGATATAATTTATTTAAGTAAATTCTCTATGTTTTAATTAAACAGTATTAATTACATTTTCCGGCCTTTAATTATATATATATATATATATATATAACATCCTTCGATATCTTTAAGTTTGGTCGGAATTACATTGACAATCTCTTTCCACATTGCCCCCAATGTTCAACTCTGAATCTAGATCTATGGTGTCTGAGAAAGCAATTTTCGTGAGAAGACACTTGTAGAAGGCTGTCATAGGAGTACGGATGAGACGGTTCCCCTGTCCGCTTGGTGCCCTAGCTGTGCTAGTACTAAGTTGCTAGTCATCGTGGCCGAGGTCTTGAGCGTGCTGGCCTTGTTTAAATTGATGATCACGCTAGATTACACGCTATTTCCCAGAAACAAACTAAGGTCTGCTCAGCATAGCTGCACTATAAACCGCCGGTGAAGTCTATGGCTGTTGAATAAACACAAATGAGCCTCAGCAAGCTTCTGCAGCAGGGATCAGCTAGCTGCCCTAGTAAAAGTGTATCCTCGAATACGAATGGTCAGCTCTACATTATTATTATTATTATTATTACTCGTATTTTTTTGCTTTTACTGTTTAACTTTTTTTAACTTCAGTCTTTTCTGTTCGTATTTTTCTCTCAGTGTCGAAATCTGTCTATTTCCTTTCTTATAATTCATACATGTGTACATATTTAACATGAATATAGCCTTACGTACGAAAACAAATGATAAATCTATAGCCATCTTTCAAGGCGCATTTACTATTATCTGGGAAGAGAAAATATTTGTTGGACTCTTGAGGAAAAAAATCGTTTTCTGACTCTATATTATTTACATCAATAAACGACATTACGGGAAAATGTCAAATTCTCGAAGAAAAATTCTTAGGTTTTGCTTTGGAACCTGGAGGCAGAGTGGCTCTCAGAAATCCCTTGGCAGTTATTTGTAGTTACATCGTTCTTGGAATCACGGCTATTTTCTCGGTTTTTCTAACAAGATTACTATCAGTGAGATCGCTTCCAAACCGGAAACAAAAATAAACGCCTCTTGATAATAGAAAATGTTACTATTATTATTTTATTTTCTACTTGTAAAATACGTGCGCCAATAAACGGCAAAAGAAGAAAAAAAGAAGATAGAAACTTTGAGCATCGATACTTTTGTAAAACGAACTTGAAGACACGGAAATAATATTTCGCTGTAAATATTTTAACCTCGACATTTCAGGAATAAGGCATTCAACAGCTGCTATAGCAGTTGTATTTATTGCAGTCCAAGAAAGTCTAACAAATGATTTTTCATATTTATTGAGAACAACACATTTATTCATTTCCTTTTTCTACTTATACTTATAAAATTTACAAAGCGTAGGATTGTAAAATCCCTCTATATTCTGAATTTGATTTTATCCCTATATTCGTCACGGGCGCGGCGTTTTAGTCACTAAATTGTTACGAGCCCGCTGTGTGTAATACCCCGATGACCTTTGGTCACAGTGTAACATTGTTAGGCTGACTGGGTTAAGATATCTTTTCTGAAGTAATTATATCACCTACTGAAAATCGAATAAATGATACGATTATGATTATGCAACATAATAAATTTAAGTAAAGTTGAGTAAATAATAGCGTTGTCTATATAAATCTACACGTACGCAGAGGGTACAAAGATCAGATGTTTCATTGTTTAGGTAGCTGGACCACAGATATATAACAGAAGACTTGTTAGAAGTGGGTGTTTTTCTTCAGTACAGAAAGTGTTGTCAGGTTAATACAAAGTGTCCGCCAGTTGCCACGTCGAGCCATAGTGTTATATGAGCTGCCACCTCACCAGAACTGCTGTTGGAAAAATAAAAGTGGATTCTCCACACATACACTGGCTGTTGTTATCTTCGGTGTGTACAAGTGAATCTTTTCCCGACTATATCCTCTTGTGAGAATATCCTGAATTTAGCCGCTTCAGCTAACACCGACAAGCCATCACAAAAAGAAAGAACAACGTGGGGTTGATTGCTTGTTTAGCGAATCTGTCGGGACGGTAGGGTATGGCCACAAGAGTAGGAAATATAACACAGCTAATTGGAATCTTTCAAGCCCTTGATATCAATGTCACTACAATTAACACTACGCTGAAGATAGCCTCATTTTTTTTTCTTTTTACTAGTTCGGCAATGTACTAGAAAGGAGATTCCTCCATGTTGGCTTTTCTTAAGCGCTTAGCAAGTTGGAAATTCAAGATCAAAATTTCGTAAACCCCAACCAGTTACTCAAAACTAATGTGGATGGATTCCTGATATTAATTGAAGCTTTGCGGTATTACTAGCAAGGATCAGAATAAGTTTAATATATATATATATATATATATATATATATATATATATATATATATATATATATATGTTTTAAACTAGTTATTTGTTCCATAGAGGTTTCAAACTCATATCTTCTTTTACATTGGTACGTAAAGAATTAGACTATGAATCTCACAATGTCAGCTATTTTGATAAAACTGTTTGATTGTCCATTCTCCCAACTTTCAATATTTAGGGCGATAAACTGGTAGTCTATTCTTAAGGCTGCTTCTTAAATCATTTCCTAGTGTCTCTCACACATATCCCCACTCATCTCTTCTCACTTGCAGCCTGTGAGAAAGTCCCCAATATGGACCCGCATAATATGGACATTCTAGATTGTCACGTATAGTGTTCTAGTAAAGATTGATAATTTATGTTCTGTAACTGGCACGGTGGAATAGTGGATAGCGGCTCGAATTGAGGAATCGGAGTTCGAATTCCAGTCGGATACATTACATTCACTTCTGTGCTAATACCCTTGGGAAAGGTATGAATCCGCGTCTTCTCCTGTGTAAATATTAGGTTGGTGCAAAAATAATGACGTAATAATGTCGTTTTTTGACGTGTTTTTAACGTCAAAAAACGACATTATTACGTCATTGTTTTTTCACCAACCTAATAGATGGACAATTAGGTTCTATAGCCTTGGATGGCAACTGGTCTACCGCAGAAAGAAATGGCAACTTACTGCGGAAAAAAAAACTCTGCCTTAGTCATGTATCGAAAGATACATGATCGCCTCAGCGTTTTTCACGCATGACACAGAATGCACATGATCAGCTGAACACTTGACCGATTCTTGCTGAAAATTATTCTTCGTATAAGACCAGTGGTGAATATATCTTGATGCAAACAATTTCCACTGATGATAGATTGCTTATGGGCTCCATTTAAACAAAAAAAAACTCTTTCTACAAAATTAGTTTTTCGAAGACTAATTCGATATATAGGATATCATGGGCCGAACGTGTGAGCCACAGAACGGTTTTGGAGAAGGTGCAAACAAGGAGGAGGCTTGTACTTAACATCAGGAAGAAGCAGATGAAATTTCTGCGACACGTAATCACAAAGGAGGGCATGGGAAATCTGATACTCACAGGTCGAATAGACGGAAAGAGAGACAAGGAAAAGCAAAGCATGACATATATGGCAAGCTGAAGCAAGTGGATGACTGAATTTAGTCTGGGGGAGGAGGCAAAGGGACGAAACTTATTGAGAGCTACAAAGGATAGGGGGAAGTGGAGAGCTAAGATTACGTCTTGAAGAGATATGACACATAAAAAGAAAGAACTTATTGGAAATTAGGAACAATTTGAAACATTAAGAGATTTTGATGGACATGGGTTTATTGCAAATTGAGTAGGGATTATCAGCTAGTAAAGTAGCCTTGGCATGTCGAGTTCGAAATCCAGCTGGGGCTTTTTTGTAGTTTGTTTTGATCTGGAGAGGTAAGTATGGCTATTTTTTTTTTAACTCCGGGCAGAGCTTACATTTTTGGGTTTGATTGTTGTAGGTTGGTATTATTTTTCTTATCTTTTTGATATGATTTGTTTTGTTTTTGTTTTTTTAAAAAAAAAAAAAAAAAAATTAACCTTATCGTCAACAAAAACTAACCTACAAGATCCTAAATTACAGAGATTAATTATTTATGAACTGGCATGTCCCTTAATGAACCCAAATTCAAGCTCATCTACATTCACTTTCTCTCAGACTTGCCATTGTTTCCCTCTGTCTTTTCTACAAGTATATTTACGGGAACCGCTCCGACGAGTTACTTTCGCTAGTTCCTACACAGCATGAATTTAAGCGTACCACTAAGTCGGCATCTCGCTCCTACCTTTTCAATGTTAAAACGATTAAATGAAGCCATCTCTTCTATTCCAACAACTTCTTATTTTGCGCTTCTCGTCTGTGAAAATCCATACCACTTACTTGCTTCCCTGATACCTATAATCTTGAAATATTAAAATGTAATGTCAATCGACATCTTCTTTTGCCTTGATCCTTGATTTTACCGGCGCTTCTCTTTATCCTTTCATCTCAAACACGCCCCTCTCTCTTTCTCTCTCTCTCTCTCTCTCTCTCTCTCTCTCTCTCTCTCTCTCTCTGTAACCATTTGCATACTAGTGGCACTCCCGCCTTGCTTGGAATGAAAGGCTTAAAAAAATAATATCCATAAATATATTAGACATATTAAGAAGAATAATGTACCATTATACTAGTATGTGTTTAAATGAGGTATTCAAGAACATCTCATTTAAATACATACGGAAACCTATCAGTTTTATCCGCAAACACCTCGTTGAAAATGCCACTTTCATACCTCATCCACATGTTAAAAAGGCTAAAATTAAGGGAATGATTAATAATTACAAAGGATAAAAACAGCACTCAGTAATATTAACTATAAAAAGGCTCAAATAAGCTGATTTTGTTTTTCTTGTAAAATAAAAAAAAAACATCCTTTTATATACATATACATATATACAAATTTACATATTCATTTAAAAATAAACATAAAAACTTCCTTGATAATGGCTAATAGAATAACCAATAGTGCTCTACCACAGAAAGAAATGACAAACTACTCCCGTCAGTCATGTATCGAAAGATACATAATCGCCCAAGCGTATATCACGCATGGCACATAACTGACTGATGTCCAGTAAAGAAAATACTTATACGAACACAATAAAAAGTGAATAAAAGGCTTAATCGCGGCAACTTCTCAGTCTCTTTTAATAAAACGTATATATATATATATATATATATATATATATATGTGTGTGTGTGTGTGTGTAAACAAACAAACACACGCATATATATATATATATATATATATATATATATATATATACACAGATTCGAATAGCTATTTCGGTCCACAAGACTTACTTAGAGGCCTTGTCATCTCAAAGGTGTGAAGAAATAAAATCCGAACTTAAAATCTAAATGAAGAAGTGAGAAAGAGGAAAATGAAAGAAAGAATAAAAAAGAAGTGTGCCGAAATAGCTATTCGAATGAGGTGACATTGGATTTCCCTTCTATGCAATTTATTTGCTCTGTTATAATAAATACATTGAGCTCTTTTAGTGGATCAGTTTTAATATTTTATATCATTAGGACGAATTTGGATTATATACCAACTGATTATTAATAACGTAATGTAAAAATTTACACAGTTTTATCTTTTTTCTCGTTTCAGTTACGTGAAGTACTATCAAGCCGGACAATATCACATCGAATCCAGTGAGAGAGCATTGCTCCGAAAAGGTGAAGACACGCCAATG
>OZ010594.1:74040104-74107604 GCA_963932145.1 Acanthosepion lycidas | reverse complement strand
CATATATTAAAAATGAATTTAATTTGAAAATTCTCAATGTGTACTCTCTTTGTATGCATAGCATGTTATATCAATATCAGTTTACACCGAAGTCCTAAATGAAATGTATTACACGAAAACTTATCCCACTTTGTCATAGATTTTTTCCACATATATATACATATATATATATATATATATATATATATATATATATATATATATATACACAGCATATCTTCATAAAAGCATGTTTCATTGCATAATATAGTAATATTTTGTGTACTTATTTTTATGCTGATCCTTTTCAGTTTTCTATTCAGTTGCTTAATTCTGAGATGAAATTGTTCATATGGTTAAAAAAAATAAATAAAACTACGGCGCCTTCCTTAATGACTTTCATCTTAACAACAAGAATCTGATTAAACAACTGGTAAGGATCTGTATGAAAATAAGTAGACGCTATATGTCTATTTTATACAATGAAACAAGTTTTAATATATTTTAATATTGTATTATGAATAATATATATATATATTATATATATATAATCTTGCATTTTTAATAATAATAATATATATATATATATTTATATCTTATATTATGAATAATGTATATATATATATAATCTTGCATTATAGATCATATATATATATTTATATATATATATATATATATATACATGTATACATATATATATATATATATATATATATATATATATATATATAGATGTCATACCCACGCGCAAACACACACACACACGCACACACACACACATATATATATATATATATATATATATATATATTTAAACGCATATATATAGACGCACTTATGCATACGCGCACTTTTATATGCTTGTATGTATACGAGTGAACTATATTTATGTATTTAACAAACACTTATACTATCTTCTTTTCTTACGTGGATATGTTTTGTTTCGTATTCCTCGTATCTGTGAACGTGTTTGTTCTTATACTTATGTATACGTTTGTGTGTGTGTATATATATGTATGTGTATGTGTACAAGCTCCTCTGTTCTAACAAAACCATTGAGAATCTATATACATATATTGAGAATGTTTTGTTTAAAAAATATAATTGTTTGAACCTGAAACGAAATTTAATTTCTGGTCATAATTTAATCATCATGGCTGTCAAAAAATAAGCGAAAAAAATCCAAGACAAAAAGACTTTTTTTGAAAAAAAAAAAGAAATACTAATAACTGATACCCTTTTACCTACCCCCCTCTCCCGTCTCCATCTATTACAAAAATTTGAAAAAATCATACACACCAAACACATGCCTTGTACGATATAAATCAGATGGACAAAAAAAAATCAAATTGTCATGTTTTTCTTTTTTTTTCTTTTTTTTTTTTTTTTGGAAAAACCTGCGATGAAATAAAAAAAATATCTCCTTGTATTTTGGGAAAAAATTTCTCTTATTCTCCGAGTAAGTATATCCTTGTTAATTTTTTCTTTTTTAAGATATGTTTTTTAATTCTTTTTCTCCCCAACAGGAACTTTATTCACTCTGAACTGGCAAACTTATCTGGCCGCATCTGTTCATGCTACGTCTGTAAAATACATTCAGAAGAGACCGTAGATGTAGACATTTTGACAATTATTCCCATCAATGTAACCTTATTTATGGCCTACCTATTTGAATATTTTCAGTATCCCTACCCACTACACTTTTTCAACAAATGCTCGATTCTATTTAAATCAAAGTTAAACATAATTCTATCTCTTTTAACCGAGGAACTTGATAACATTCAAATTGGCAATTTAAATCAAATAGCGTAGTTTTTTTTAAATATCTGAGATCATATTTTAATTCCTCATAGACGTAGTTGTAAAAATTATTACGACAAGATCAACATTATCCAAAATAAATGTCATCTGGAATTTAAATGCTGAAAGTGTAATGCTTTATATAAATCGAAAAAAAACATTCTCGTTTATGGGACAATTACTTGGACATTAATAATATCACAAGAGAAGGTATTCAAATATTGAGAGCAGCAGAAAATTCCAGCAGGAAACAATATATCACCAATAAAGTAGTATATGAAAACAGACTGGAGGGACTGTGACTAGCGTCTCAGATTGTGGAATAAGAGAGCTGAGTTCAATGCATTCAGTTACGTGCTATTACATCTACGAATGGTCTTCTAGCTATAGGTAAATAGGACACACTAGGGTGGCAACCTGTCTAGGAGAAGGAAACCAGCTTGGAAAGGGTTGTGTTCTGTCAAGCTATCTTGCCCAGGAATAACCAGTGCTTCTGTGACTGAACTAGATGTAGCGCCCCTACGACCCTCAGTGGTTACTTTTGTCGTCATCGTGATAGGAAATTGATGACTGACACAATTTTTGAAATGTTAGCGGGTTTCAGAGCCTGGAGAACTTAGCAAGTAATTGTGTTTCTTAACATTTTTCTTTACTTCAGAGTGCATTTGTTGAATAACTAAAACTTTGGAGCGCAATTTAAATTTTAATAAAGAAAATATTAGTCGTGAAATTTTAAAATATAAACTTGTAATTTAGCATTCCAAAGGATTAGCTGCACAGATTTTATTTAAAGGGATTTATGAAGTTTTATTTTTATTTTTTTTTTGGGGGGGTTGCAGGGAGAGAGGCCGATAATGACTGATTTAAATCCCTTGGGAAAGGCTAAAAGAAAACAATATTCCGCTCCTTATTAAAGATTAAGTAATTTAGCATCCAACTTAAAAAAGTCAAATGACAAAACTTGAAGATTTTTAAATATAAAAATAATTCATAACTGATTCTTCTATTAACCCGGGGTGCATCTGACTACCTTAAAACACACATTATAATGGAATAGATTGAGAACCACAAATTTATACTATAGAATCGGAGTTAAGCTATAAAAGACAGAAATTGTTAGATCAGGAGCGTTCTTGAGGACAATCAGATAAATATATCTACTGAACCTTTTGACCACAGCTCACTTTTAGTGGATTTAATCATGTTCGTCTCTCTCTCTCTCTCTATATATATATATATCTATATATATATATATATATATATATATATATATATATATATATATATATATATATATATATTAGTAGTAGTAATAATTTTATAAGTATAAGAAATTATACTCGTCCGGAAAACCTTCGGTGTTCTGATTTGAAAATAATCAAACCAATACCAAAGGGAAAAAAAGGTATAAAAAAGAGAGCCCGACAAAGTGAAACCTTGATAGGTTTGTCTGGCGTCTGGCTCTCTAGGTTTAACTATATATATATATATATATATATATATATATATATATATATATATATGTATGTATGTATGTATATACACACGCACGCACGCACACACACACACACGTATGCATGCATACATATATATATATATGTGTGTGTATGTATGTATATACACACACACGTATACATGCATACATATATATATATATATATATATATATATATATATATATATATATATATATATATATATATATATATATATGAGTTATTCAAGAAAAATTAGGCATAGAGCCACGCTACCATTAATGATAATATTTCTGGGTTGATTTGCTTTAATGATCTGATACATTTCTTGATTCGAATCCCCTTCTCTTCGTTCATTTGATGTATAACATTTTTCCGATCGAATATCTGCTGGCATTCCTTTCCCGTCTATTTAGGCTTGAAGTGTATGACCTTTCTCTGAAGGCTGGAGGTATGCGTTTCCTCTCTGAAACATCTTAAATCGGTACTTGTGCGTGTGTTTTGGGAATTGTCTTCTGACTCCAGCAATAAACTTGACACCTATGAATGACTACTTCACATTTTGTCTTCACCACCTTCGAAGATATAAAAATGAGCGCAGCTACGCTAGCATACATCAACAGCAGACCATATAATATCTGTCTGTAGATTAGGATGTTAATAATAAAAAAAGCATTAAGACACCACGCATAAGGTTTCATCAACACACGCCTGGGACATTTGATCTGAAATATTCAATGTATAATGTTCGATCTATGTTAGTAATATGCAACTATGAATGAAAGGAATTGACATTAAAAGATATTATGTTGAGAATTAAATGTTCGTTGATTGAAAGTAAAAGTTTTTTTTTAAGAAATGCTAAGGATTTATTGATTCATACTTGTGGATACCTCAGCATATTTTCTTCTTAATGCCATAAAGACCAAGAACTGCGTACATAAAATCCCATGCAGGTGAGGTAAAGGGTATAATAATGAAACAAGTGTCGCCTAAAAACAAAAACTTGAAAAAAAAAAGCAAAACGCTGAATAGCGTGTAAACATTTTCATGTATAGCGGACAGCATGTGGAGAGTAATTAAAGTTACAGACAGAAGAGCATGGGGCAATAATAAGACTGGAAGTTTCAGCAGGCATACAGTAATCAGATAACTGTATCAGCCAACCAAACATAACCATTAATATTTTGTTCGGGGCTTCAATAAAAGAAGGACCGGTTACATAGACCTGAACCACGAGATGGAGAGCCGGCAGATATCAATGGAATCATTAAAAGAAACATACAGCATAGACATGATTTGAATGTCAATTTGGTAGTTTGAAAATTATATATGATCTTTTTTCTTTTTCAGTTTCCGGAAATTCTTCATAACAAGATATTCTTTGACAGGTGTGAAAAAGTTCTCAATTCAAACAAGAAATGGATTTTTTTTTAAAATTCTAATGTTTGAAATGATTTCGAAAGTAGATAGAGCGAAGTACATTTTAGCGTCTCCTCGTTTAAATGTATTAGTAGTGTATAGTTTAATTAATAATAAAAAAAATAAAAAAATGTATAATGTAGTCCATCACTGACTAACGTTTCCACTGGCATTAAGTGCAGTGGATATATTGAATCAATTGTTAGGTCTCCTGCTATGAAAATTGGTTCGCTGAGTCATATATCTTACATATTTATTAGTCTACTATTCGTCCATGATTTGAATATTGCTGTCACATATGGGCTGATGCTTCTACTATATATTTAGAAATAATGCAAAGTAGAATCTGCAATGTTATTGTTCCTGGCATGCCAGCTCGGCCCTACCGGCATAACGTAGTTTCCCTGTACCTTTTCTATAAATACTTTCATGGTAATTGTTCTGATGAACTTTCATCTGTGGTAGCAACATGCTAACCATTACACCACGTCGAGATTCTTATATAAAAATTGTATTCATTGTAAATATTCATTGGGATTTTTATTTTTAAATGTTATTTTTTATTCCCTACCCCTACAGAGAAATTGTACATATGAGGACTAGATAGGAGTATATAGAGACTTAACGTATTATGGTGACTGTAGTGACAATAGTAAATAAGACTGTGTTTTGATGTATGGGGTACTGTGGTATATTTAGGATCAATAATCGTGGTTAGCTAAAATTAAGATAAGAGAGACTGAGGATCAGCCTTCGCCTATCACCCCTTTTGGCTTTGTGCCATATTTTTGTATTAAAAGAAAATGAATATTACTTTCCTCTGTGATACCTAGATTTTATGAATCTACGCGCAATACTTGATTGACGGCAAGTTGTCATAGCTTTACAGTTGAAATGACTAGATGTGACCTTAAATTTTATGCTAACAATTTCTTCTATCGCACTTCTCGCTTGTGGAACTCTCTTTCACCGTCTTGCTTCCCTGTCAACATCGTTCTTCAAAAATCTAAATCTTAATCTTTATCTTAATTATTGTTATTTTTATTGTTCTCTCATCTTAATATTTTGTTTTCTGTAGCACTCAGTAACCTCTTGCATCTTAGTTATTTTAATGTTTTGCTTGGGGGGGGGAATAATTTAAAAAAACATAATAGAAGTATTATAATAATTAGTGTACAATGACGAGAAAAAACAAGGAATTCTGTTAAAAGAAAATGAAATAACCAATATTTCAGGATCATTTGCCAATGATATAATTATTCATTTACATGTTCTAAACACTTCACTAAAAATATATATTTGACGTTACATGCATTTTAGATAATCCGTGCATCAAGTACAAAGGACGATGGATAAATTTTATATTTTTAATGTTGCGCGTGCACGTTGTTTGTTTTCGATTTTGTCGACCAGACTTTATAGTAGAGTCAGTTGGGCAGCGTCTATGACAAAAAGAGCACCATGACATAACTCCTTCCACCAGAAATTTGGGATCGGTATACTGTAGTGCTGCGCGTTCGCGCCAGAGGCTCCAATACGAAAATTTCAGAATGTTTGGACATCAATCTGAGGAGAGTTTAGAGGAATTTGAAAAGAGTTGGATGGGGTTAATGGTGATTACAAATGTACGGCAGCTCGAAAAACACACTCTGATTGGTCTGATAAGAAAAGATCTCCCGAATTTGTTGGTGAGGGTCTCGAACACAACACATAAGCCTAGATGAGGTAGTACTGTCCTGGGTCAAGCAGATGGCTGCTGGAAGACCCTATGCCTGACAACAGGACTCTGCACTATGCCACACAAGGAGGAAAACCCAAACATTACTGTAGGACAATTTCTGCGACCACACATAAACATTTATCTCTGTCCACCTAACTCTTCAGACTGCAACACCTTTGATGTGTGGGTGCAGTTTAGCGAGAGACCCACAAAATTTCCTATGACACCAAAGACGAACTGAAGGCCAAGATTATGCAGCATTCACCAACTTAAACAAGGAGACTGCTACAGATTCCGAAGTCGTCTGGAGGCCGTGGTTGACACCAATGGCGATTTTATTGATTACATGTACATTAGTATTTCAAAATATGTCTATGTAATTTTGGTATGTCTGTTAAAATGAGATTGTGTTATTCTTCATTTTTGCTTAATTTACACGGCAATTTATCCATCGCACTCTGTATATAGCAGAAGTATTGTGAGAAAACAATGTACAAAAATATATTTCATACTACTATAGTACACAAGCAACAACATATTGTCTGCTTCAGTCTGTCTATCTGTGTGTCTGTCTCTAGCTAGCTATTTATTTCTCTCTCTCTCTCTCTCTCTCTCTCTCCTCTCTATCTATCTATCTATCTATTTATCTATCTATCTATCTATGTCTATCTCTCGTTCTCCTTTTCTAGTGTTACGTTCCATATTTTCTCTGGTTTACTCTTTTCTCTAGGTAATTCCTCAGGGACCCCAATGCTGCATCACGGACTAAATTGACAACAGAAAAATAAACGTTTCTTGGTTTTACTCCATTTCTAATGGAGATGCATTGTAATAGCCAAGGATTCTTGATAGAACCCCCCCCACACACACACACCAAAAAAAAGATAGAAAGATTGGGTGTGATCGTTTCTGCTAGTTATTTATCATCTCTACGCCGAGGCTAGTCCTTCTCTGTAAAATTCACGGCATTCAAATTCTGATAAAGAACTGTATTCACACATTTCTATAGCTTCAACAGTACTGCCGGTTTATGCACCCTCTTCAGTCTTCCATCAAAGCAATTAAGCAGTTTCATGATTCAACGCCCACCGGTTTCAAGCCATCTTGACTCAGTTCAGCTCGTTTTTTTTTTGTTCAATTCATAGGTTTAAAGAAAATGATAATCATTTTTTATCATTTTCTTTAAACCTATGAATTGAACAACTCACAGTTGAATAATTGCGATAAAATCTGTCCATCAAATTAATTTCTCTTTCTCGGCCAATTGACAATACCATTTAACTGAATGTTGTTGTCAAAATTATAATAGTCACACTGGAACGGCAGTTACTTTCTTCAATTCTTAGTCATCGTCTTTTAATGCCATTCCCCTTTCTGGATGTAGATGATCATGACTCTCCACGGATTCCATGTTTACTGCCATAAACTCTTGCGTCAGATTGTGAAATTATTTCTGTTATATACCGTACCTATGAACACTAATGGATATGAACCAATCCTCACCACGTTGAAAACAATTGTAAGTGGGGGTAATATGCTGTCTAAGTAGTCCACCACTAGCAGTGTTTTACCTACATAAAGATTACCATTTCATTTCCCAACTTCCGTTTTGTTTATTCCTCATTCAGTATTCTTTTTATGTTACTACATTCCCAATTTCATTTTTCCGCGAATTGAGAGTTTTTCTCCTCTTTCTCAAGCTGCCATTCCAGGCTAAAAAAGCCCAAACCACCCTGATATTTAACCCATAGATTGGGAAAAGAGGAAAGTGCATATAAGTGTTATAGCATACCTAAGGATGATAATGGGCTTGTCCCCATTCACATAAATATAATAGTAAATACTGTATGTTTGTCTGCATTTAGAGATTCCCACCCAGCTCTACTGGTCAAATTCTCCGTCACGGGGCAGAGAGGATCAACAAACGAGGCTTTGTTGAAGGGCAGAGTCTAGTCTCGCGAAACAGCTACTCGGGCCCGTTTTTTACGGTGTCTACGGGGAATTTTGGGCAGAGCCTACGGGCTTGCATACCCCACATTAAATTCGACTTTGTACCACATCTGACCGCGTGTTGCGGTTGGTAGATATCCTACAGTTGGAGATTCGTCTCCTCCTCTCCTGATCAAACTCTTTGCCTCCGGAGCAGAGAGGATCCCCAGGCAGAGTCTCATCTCGGGAAACAGCTACCCAACCCCGTTTTATACGCGGAATTTTTGGCCGAGGCTATGGACTCCGATACCCCACATTAAATTCAGCTTTGTGCCACATCTGACTGCATGGGGCGGTTGATATATATCCTGCAGTTGAAGATTCATTGTGGTATTCACTTGCCTCACTTCTAGGAGTTGACTACATCTACCCGGCGCTGGCGAATCTTATATGTGTTGTTCGTGTCTTAAGTATTATCGTTTATTACCAAACTTCGTTTGATTATTCTATTCAGTAACCTTCCTTAGGTTATAATATATAGCTAAGCTATAAACTATATTTTATATTATCCTCAGTAGTACGCAATCGTAAGAATATTGTCTAAAACCTATAGGAAATTTATATCTTTGATAGAAAAATCTTTTAGCTGAAGCTGAACTATACGAGTTTTTATTCGGTAAACAAAAGATACTTAACATCTTAGTCTTTAAAGAAGGTAATCTGCATAATGATTCGATTTGGGAGCAGCAATATCTGATGATGTGTCGCCTCTTTCAATTTCCCGCTTATGGCTTAATCATTCATCCAATTTTTTTTTTTTTTTTGTGCTTTAATTTTATTCAGGTTATCTTTAATGAATAGACTGAAATATGAATCAAGAGCCATGCTAAACTGATATATTTATCTGCCCTATATTTGACAGTCTTCTTTCTGTATCAATAGCAAATATCCAAAGCGATATGAATATCTAATACTCAATGTCAATGGCTAAAATCTCAAAAACACAATATATTTCTATTGATAATTACAATTGATACGAACGCATTGGAAAAGCAATGCTTTTGTCCAAGAATTCTGTAGAGATTCTTTCTTTAGTTTATGCATATTTAAAAAACAGTGAAAGAGCTAACCGATCGTGTAACCAGAAAATGGAATATGCCAAACGCATTTAAATGTCAACCGCTTTGTGCTAATGTCCATTTTGTAAAGGTCCAAGACGAATTCACTTGTGTTTTGTGGAAGCGCCAATCATCCTGACCCACGTTATCTGTAATACAACGTAATTCAGTCGTAAGAATGTTTTAGACACGAGATTATGAACCGCTTTTTTTACTCTAACGTTAGAGGAATATTAAATGAAAAATTGAATTTTTTTTTTTTTTTGCATGAGTAAAATTAATAGAGGAAGTAAATGGTAAGGATGAGGATAGAATCACAAATAATGGGAGTTTGATATTTCCACGATCAGTGACCATTAATCTTTGTTTTGCCTATGAATTGAGATAGTGTGGACTAAACGTAAAAACGAGATAAAGATGTGGAAAAAGATATTCATATATTTTTTTCCTTAGTGCAGAGACCAGCATTTATTATATTATGTAGATGAATATTCTTTATATATATTCGAAGATGAATATATATATATATATATATATATATATATATATATATATATATATATATATATATATATATATATATATGTGTGTGTGTGTGTGTGCTTACGTATATAATATATAAATGGTGGTACTTGCTTGGAAAAACCTCGGTTAGCTCAATTTGCAGTAGAACAAATCGGTAGCCGAGGAAAAATGGGGAATAAGAAAAGAAAGAACCCAGGCGAAAACCATCGTCCAGTGTTCAAGCGCCGAGTCCAAAGAAAAAACCCCAAGACGAGTAAAAAGACAACTACGTAAATGCTCAATACACTAAGTAGAACAAAATCTAAGATTGCCTTAGGATTATCTTAAGTATATATATATATATATATATATATATATATATATATATATATATATATATATATATATATATATATATATATATATATTTAAATACTTTATATATATATATATATATATACGTTTAAATAGGTCAAGCTCTGGTCACTCCTCCTCCCCTAATACTATGTATGATTGAGAGAAATATTAAATTAAACCCTCTCTAAACTCTACCATGTCTTTCTAACCACCACTTATTACACTGTCTGTTAAATTAAAAAAAAGCATATTTCGTTTCATCTTTTGGAAGTGCTATCTGAGGATCGGGCGTCCTTTAAAGGGGCTCTGGTGAAATAAATTATTATAATGGAACCTTAAAGTGGTCTGTTTTTTCTTTAATATATATATATATATATATATATATATATATATATATATATATATATATATATGTATATGTGTGTGTGTGTGTCTGCGTTCTACGATAATGCTAATAAATACTTTATTCTCTGCTAGTGAAAATATGAATTTTCTTGATAATAACTAGAGATTGACGAAAACACTCGAGAAAGAAAATCATGCACTTCTGAAAATTTCTTTGAAAATTTGGTCGGGATTTCTGACAGTGTATACACAAGCTAGAAATGAAACAGATTTTCTTACCTATTTGAATAAACCTCAAATGAATTATTTCTGCTTAAGTATGCTTCCTTTATACCGGTGTAATACCAAAATTCTCCAAATCGTGTCTCAGCAAGGTTGTCCAATTCTTAGATAAAGCTCTGAAATGTCGTATCTTATAAATGACTAAAGATATCTCACTGGAATTCTCCCAGGATTTTATAGCACTATTGGACTCTACTTTCAGTAATAAGAATGTGTCATTACTCTCTAAGCTTTCCAGAAATATCGAGATGAATTTGATCATAAGCGAAAATGATATGTTCATCATTAATTAATCATAGCTAAAGATCAGAAGCATATGAAGTATTGAAATAAAGTTCATATATATATATATATATATATATATATATATATATATATATATATATATATATATATATATATATATATATATATTATTCCAGGGTTATTTTCAAAATTATTCAAGATGATTTCCACCCTCACTAACCTTCTAACTTTCTGTCCTGGAGTAACAACGTACCTCAGAATTTTTACTTACGATTTCAATTTTACGTTTTTTCATTGCTATTTGGAAATCACGTTCCAAACATCTTATGAATTAAGTTGGATCTTTTCTAACTGATCTCTTTAGTTCCAAGTTGAAATGATGACCCCACTTCCTTTTGTGACTTCCTGGTCCAGTTTTCCTCTCTACTGTTTCTTCGTTTTTAAATTTATTCACCGTTATCTTGATGGTTCTTGAATGGACTTTGGCGTACTAATAGATTATATTCTCAATCCTTTTAAAACACGTGTATCCACTAGAATAACCTTTGGAATAATAAGTAATAATGATAGAAAGTGAACAGTATCAATATAGCTTTTAATTCTTTCGGAATTAATTTATTTCCGTTGCGGATACAAAAATATGAGAATTTAGCAAATGTATAGTTTTGAGATGGCATGAACAATAAAATATCCATTCTTTAAGGGAAATTGATCCTTGTTGAGATGTGTAGCTTTCTAGGATTGAATGGTCTAGAGCACACCGGAACAAACGGTTGTTTCTCCTACAACGGAGGACCCAGTTTCAAACTTTGCCATAGAGTACAGATTCTTTATTAAATCTCTCGAAGGCGAAACCAAGCAGACGTAATTCTCAGTTTAAAAAGGAACGTCTACTCAAACAGATGTATCCGCTAAAGTAACGTTTAAAGTAATAGGGAATAGGTATATACAGTCGAATTTCTGACAAGTCGACTTGGGAAGGCCGGGTCAGAAACACTGTAGAATTCCTGAGAATCGGACTAAGAAGGCCGGCTGAGAAATACATTAGAATCCCTGATAACCGGATTAAGAAGTCCAGGTGAGAGATACAGTAGAATCCCTGACAACGGGACCAAGAAGGCCTTCCAGATATTAGGAATTGGTTACAAAGTCCGGATATGAGGGGTTATATTTAGATTAAAATTAAAAAAAAAAAACTGAAATCAGGTTTTACATTTTTTTTTTCAATGCTTTATAGTAAACAAAATAAAATGCTTAGTGAAATATAACAGAATTGATTTTAAGGAAAAATAAATTTTATAATGAAAATTCATCAAATTAAGTATACCACATATGCAAAACAAATAATGTAACGAGGATTTTGTAATCACTGTAGCATGACTCTGAGATCTGGTAAACCGTTGCTGCAAATCGGCAATCCTGACGGAGAAGCATTCGAGAAGTGGACCGAGACTTTCGAGTCTAACCGTCAACATGAAGACGATCTACGACATGCTGTTAGGAGGGCCAGACTCGCCTAACCGCGTCCTACACACACACACACACACACACACACACACACACACACACACACACACACCACACCACACCACCTGCTCACGGCACATCAGGAATAGACTGGAACATCACAGTCAGCTCCACCGCCGCCACCAGATTGGTGAAACATAATAATGAGAGAGGATGGGGAGCCCGATACTCGGATGTGTGCCGTCAACTATATCTGATCAAAAAGTATCCTTATTTGTACTATAAAAAGAAAACAACACATATGAATTCGGCATTTAATTTCATTCGAAGCAGCCTCCTTCTAAAGCCACACATCCAGCGTCGTTTCCATTGACTGAAGCATTCCGGAAACACTATTTTGGGGATAACAGCATCTATTTCGTCTCATATATTTCGATTTCCGCGACAGGTTGTTGCTTTTAAGTGTGATTTGATTTTTGAAATATAAAAAGTATCAATGAGTGGGTTCTGTTGAATGTGGTGATTTTCGGTCAACGGAATGCTAGCTGGAAAAAAAGGCATTGTCACTGATTTAAACTGCACTCTCGGGAAATGACAACATCCGAAACACTTCCCTTCTATTTTCTGCTTAAACAACGTACGTGAGTGAGAACATTATAACTTTGAGCGTGTGCACGACAGAATTCAAAGTCAATCTGTGCCAAAGGGCTCCACTCAGCGTACTTTAACTCTGTTGCCATAGTAACAGTATCGATGCCTTTTTATCATATATGCAAAATGTGATGGATAAATTGTCATTTAAATTACGTAAAATTGAAACTAACACTGACATCACATTTTAACAGATATAATTAACAAAATTACACAAAAATATTTTGAAATACTAAAAAGTACATTTTTTCAATAAAATCGCCATTGGCTTCAACCACAGCCTCCTGACGACGTCAAGACAGTCTCCTTGTTTAGGCTGGTGAATGCTGCCATAATTTTTGCCTTCAATTCATCTTTGGTGTTACAGGGAGTTTTGTTGGTCTCTCGTTCAACTGCTGTTCACAGATAATAATCCAGGGTGATGCATTCTGGAGGGTTAGCTGGTCAGATGTAAGGGGTGATGTGGTAGTATAAATTTTATGACAGTTACAACTGGGTTTTCCTGCTTGTCTGGCATGGCGCAGAGTCCTGTTGCCGGACATATGGTATTCCAACGACCATCCTCTACTACTTCCATAAGGCACTTGATGTACGTCTCCCTGTCGAGTCTGAGGCTCTGTAAGAAGACATATGGAGGCACAGCTTCACCATCATTAGTGATCACTACAAACATCTTCGAAATCATTACTAGACGCATGTAACATTTTACGAATCATCTTAATTTTTCTCAGCTTGTCACCCAAACATTCTGAAATACTTCTGGTACGAATACCAAGCAGGATAGCATGCCGTTTCCAAATTTCTCGCAGAGTGAATTGCGTCATGGTACTTATTTTCTTACAGATGGTGCCCAAATGACCCTACTGTACTCTGTAGTCGAGAAAATCAGACAAACAACGCACATGCGTGAAATTACAAATATAACGGCGACAATTTATTCATTCCATCTGTACATATATATATATATATATATATATATATATATAGAGAGAGAGAGAGAGAGAGAGAGAAATAATTAGGAGGATTTGAAATAATCATAATTAAGTAATTCATCGAGTCTAGAAGAAACCTCAACAGAATGCAGAAAGCACTGGACGGTGGTTTCGTCCTATATTTGGGACTCATCAGCAGTGCGCATCTACTACTAGTGCTTTCTGTAATTCAGTAATATCTAAATTATTATCAATACATAATTCAGTAATATCTAATTTATTACCAATACATAATTCAGTAATATCTAAATCATTAGCTATATAGAAAGAGTTTTTTTATTATTCAAAATGGCTTTAACCGAGTGAAGCCTGCTGATTTGGGCGCAAACCATACTTCTTCGAACATTGTGAACTGTCGCTACACAATCACAAACTAAGAACTGTCTCAGAAAACAAAAACCATATCATTTGAAGATTTTCAGCAGCAACAAAAGTTAAAATGGATAGCATATTCAACAGGAAGAGAAAATAATTACATTATCAAAATTCTGGCATTCTACACTTTTTCAAAAAAAATCTTGGTGAGGAAATTCCCATAATTACTGGAAAGTTCCGGAATAATGAATGGATGCGAGAAACAATTTTTTCCTGACAAAAAATGTTTTAAAAGATTGACTTTATAAGTTCCAACCGATAGGAGTTCCAACAAATGCCGTATATTTGATCATAAGGAAACGGCTAATATTATCATTAACATAACATTTCAAATATTCATTAGCCGTAATTTAGACAAGGTAAATTTATTGAGACTCTGTCATGACAATGGCTAATGTCACTAGAATTTGTAATTCTTAAACTGAAAGATAAGGAATTATTTTAATCCACTTGCGTAAATATTTCTTAACGAAATCTTTAGCGCATTCAATCTTGGTTTATAATATTTTTGACTGAAAACAATTTAGTACAATATTTAAGGTCTGTGAAATAATATCTCCTTTTACCGGTGAAAAAAACACTAAAAATAATGATTCCTGCTAGTCTTTCACTGCTCAAGTGAAAATTCATATCTGTCGAATAATAATTCTATATTTAGGTGTTCTTAGTGTGAACGATGTCTTCATTTCCAAAATATAATGATTGATTATCATTTTTATTAAGTGCAAATCAAGATAATTCATACTTTAATTGCATTACTAATGATAGATATTTCATTTCTAATTAGATTCTTTTATTATGTTTTTTTTTAAAGCGAATAAAAGTTTTCCAACAGACATTCTTTATAGTTCCACATTCCAAAATAATACATGAGTCTTAGACTTAAGACAAATGATTACAAAGTTAATAGGTTGTCTTCTGGATTAAGTATTTCCTTGTGAAAAAAAAGTATTACGTGTTCGCAAAATCGCTCTTTAAATAAAAAGGAAATATACGAGTTTATATGACAAGGATTAAAACATTGTTTTCCTTTGACGTTGATAACGACTGGCCATTGAATCTCGAAAACGCTATTAAAAAGTTGTTTTATGGAAGATTAAGCACACTGCAAACTTCTTATGACTTGTTAATGATAAGATTAACCTTTACCAACCAGGAAATATTTAGTCTTCATTAACCAAACTGTTAGCGTTTCAGTGGGAGTTAAAATTCATAAAATATTTCTCTTTCAAAGGTTTTTCAGGAAAATAACATTCACAAATTTACAAATTTTTATTGCTCAATTTTAGTATTAATGGATGTTTTACCATAACCTTTGTTTAAATTAGTGTTCAAAGTCAACATTTTGATTATATATATATATATATATATATATATATATATATATATATATATATATGTGTGTGTGTGTATGTGCGTTTGTGTGTGTGCGCGCGTGTGTGATAAAATAATAGTTTTAAGGTATGCTACATATGTCTACTTATATATATATATATATATATATATATATATATATATATATATATATATATATATATAATATAAAGCAATTGTTTTAGATCGCTTCACAGATAATAATCCAAATGATTGAGACTGGGGAAACGTGCAGACCATGGGACCGGTCTTCCACTATCAATTTTCATAGGTAGATGTCATCCAGTGAAATGCGATGATGTAACTAAAATTTACTAGAGTCGAATCATGCATGAGCCATATGCGTCCTCGTATTAGCAGAGGTACATCCTCTAGCTGAAAGTCTGTTTGAAATAAAGTCCCTCCTGTAGGACGTTCTGGGAGAACATATAGACCTACTAGAGAGTCAGCTATAATTCCAGCACACACGTTAATCGTAAACTGATACTGGTGTCCAGCCTGTATTGTACCATTGGGATTCCGATCCACCCACAAAAGTTTGTTGTGTATATTTTTATTCTATCTCTTCCAAATGTTGCCTCATCCATAAACAAGACTGAAGTGTCAAAAGCTCTCTCGTGGTGAATGATCAGAGGACGAAAAAACTTGTACATGTTTCAAATGCTACGGATACAAGTGTCCTTCATTCGGTATTATGAGATGTTTGACATATTAAGGCCACTTGATATCTGCTGATACCTGGATCGTCTCCGACGGCCTATAAAATGTATTATTTGTGGTGCGGCATATGAGTGGATCTCGATCTTCCTCGATCCATAGTTTCACGGATCCTGTCACAGCACTGTGACGATAAACAGCAGCAAAGATTAGATGATTCGGCTGCCTTCGGTGTGGAATCTGATACAGCCGTGCGGCCTTGCCTACACGGAACCGTCATTTGGTCTGATGTGCTATACCACTCAGCTACAGAAGAAGCGTCTGTTTAGAAAAGTCCAAATTACTGTTTTTAAACAACAAATTTCCTACGATATTTCTCCAAAGTTCATATCTGTTCGAAGCGTCTCTTAACTTAAACAAATGACAACGTATATTATGAAATATACTAAGTTCGCCAGTTATTTTAATATATATCACGTAAGATCAAATGACGGATCTGTGTAGGACAGAGTTTCGATTCCCATCTGACGACGCATATTTTCTACGAAATTTCTAACGGACTATGTATTAAAATACTTGTCGAAATGCTTTACTATCTGAGGATTTTTTAACCGAGGATAAAAAATCTGAACTCAGAAATCCAGAAGTGCATGAAAATACTGAGAAATGCTTTTCCCTCAAACAAAACAGAAAAAAGAAACCGGAATATTTTGTTGGAAACAAAGAAAATGTTCTCGACTGTTACACAATATAAATGATCATACTTGAAAGTAAATTCTGGACAATTTTATCACAGATGAGGAGTAGACTTAAAGGAATCCAGATTCATAGTCCTACTGAAGAATTCTGAGAATAACTGTGGACGGAGAAAGTTTTATGGAAAATGCGAACGAAAAATTCACTTGTGTTTATAATCCTTTTTCTTCCAATTTCTCTTTCTTTCATACATTTACATTTTCTTTCTATCTTTATATTTTCTTCACCCTTCTCTTCTTTGATACATTTACTTTTTCTTTCTCTCTTTTTTCTTTCTTTTTTCTTCGCATTTCTTTTTGAAACATTTACTTTTCCTTTCTATCTTTCTTTTTTCTTTGCCCTTCTTTTCTTCTGTAATACATTTATTTTTTCTTTCAATCTTTCTTCTCTTCGCCCTTCTCTTTCTTTGATACATTTATTTTTTCGTTCAATCTTTCTTTTTTCTTCACCGATCTTCTCTTTCTTTCATACATTTTCTATTTCTTTCTATCTTTCTTGAACTTTTTGGAATACATGATGAGAAAAGAGGACTTGAAAAATCAGACACACACAGAATATACTGAAAGCAGGAGGGCCAAAATGAAATAGCGAGTGCTATTGTTAATCTGCTTTACAAATGGATGGCAGACCAGGGACTGGGAGAGATAGTAAGGGAAAAACATTGCTTAGAGCTAGAAACGATGCCATGGAGATCTACTATCTTCCATGTCTTGTACGGGGACGGCATATAAAAGAAGAAGAAGCATATCTACGTCATTCATTGGACAATTCTTCCAAGCTGCGTGAAAAGCTGTATGTTAATTTTCAGTGTTGCAAAATCTGAAAACGCCTGGTTCTGTGAAAAAAAGTCAAAGGATTCTGTTGAAGAATTGATCTGTCATTTCTATTGTTATTCATACATGACGTAAATCGGTTTTAGCATTTTGTTTATTTTTTTTTCCTCTGTCATCTGAATTCCCTATTTTTGATTGTTTTTCTCACCCTTTCTTTTGTTATTCCGCTTTTCATTCTTCTGCCTATGTTATTCAAGCTTTCATTCTATCCACCATTATTAAATTTTCTACCATTATTTACTTTTTTTCCCTTCTCCCTGACCTTTACACCAACTCATGTACTTCCTATTGTTCACGATCGTTTTCGAATTTTTTCTTGTGTTACACGTTTTGTCTTTTTATATCTGCCTTCTTTCCGTTCCCTTGAAATATATTTCTGCTTTAAATAACAAACATGTTGATAAGCCGTAAAATGAAATCAATTAATTGTTTCCTTTTTAGATACAAGTTTTTTCTACCATTCTATTTTTTTTTCTCTTCTTTCTTTTCTGTGATATTTGTCGTCTTTCTCTGAATCTTTCTCTCATTCTACCTCTTTTCTTTTTCATCTTTGATACATTTAATTCTCTCTTACTCTATTTCTCTTTTTCCATCTTCCTTCTTTTCTTTCAATGATACATTTAAATATTTCTTTCTCTTTTTTCTTTCTTTGGTACATTTAGTCCATCTCACTCCTATCGCCTTTTATGCATTTCTCTTCTTTTTTTTTTTCTTCTTTGATACATTTACTTTTTCTTTCTATCATTCTTTCTTCCACCCCCCTTTCCTTCTTTGACACATTTCTCTATCTACTTTCATTTCGCCTTCACTCTTCTTCTCTTTCTTTGATACATTTACTTTTTCTTTCTATCATTCTTTCTTCCACCCCCCTTTCCTTCTTTGACACATTTCTCTATCTACTTTCATTTCGCCTTCACTCTTCTTCTCTTTCTTTGATACATTTACTTTTTCTTTCTATCATTCTTTCTTCCACCCCCCTTTCCTTCTTTGACACATTTCTCTATCTACTTTCATTTCGCCTTCACTCTTCTTCTCTTTCTTTGATACATTTACTTTTTCTTTCTATCATTCTTTCTTCCACCCCCCTTTCCTTCTTTGACACATTTCTCTATCTACTTTCATTTCGCCTTCACTCTTCTTCTCTTTCTTTGATACATTTACTTTTTCTTTCTATCATTCTTTCTTCCACCCCCCTTTCCTTCTTTGACACATTTCTCTATCTACTTTCATTTCGCCTTCACTCTTCTTCTCTTTCTTTGATACATTTACTTTTTCTTTCTATCATTCTTTCTTCCACCCCCCTTTCCTTCTTTGACACATTTCTCTATCTACTTTCATTTCGCCTTCACTCTTCTTCTCTTTCTTTGATACATTTACTTTTTCTTTCTATCATTCTTTCTTCCACCCCCCTTTCCTTCTTTGACACATTTCTCTATCTACTTTCATTTCGCCTTCACTCTTCTTCTCTTTCTTTGATACATTTACTTTTTCTTTCTATTTTTCTTTTTTTCTTCATCCTTCTTCTCTTTATTTGTTATAACTAGTTTTTTTTTTCTATCTATCTCTTCTATGTTATTTTCTTTCTTTAATAGATTTTTCTTTCTACCTTTCTTTTTTTTCCCTTGGCCCTTCTTTTCCTTCGTTAATACTTTTACTTTTTTCTTTCAATCTTTCTGTTTTTTCATATATCTTCTTTTCTTTCTTTGATATGTTTCTTTCTCCTTTTCTTTTTTCTTTCTTTCTTCTTTTCCTTTTTTGTTACGGCAAGTTCTTTTTAACTGTCTTTCTCTGCTTCCACTCGTTTCTTTTCCTTCTTTTAAGCCATTAATTGTTCTTTCTACATTATTTTTTCTCTACCCGCCTTTCCTTCATTGATACATTTAGTTTTAATTTCTACCTTTTTCTTTCTACCTTTTTCTTTCTACCTGCCATTTTCCCTTTTTAATTAATTTATCGGTTTACCTTTTTCTTTTCCCTTTCCCATACTTTTTCTTCTTTCATACATTTAGTTAGTCTTTGTCTTTCTCTTTTTTTTTTCATCTATCTTCTTTTCTTTTTTAATACATTTTTCTTTCTAGCTATCACTTTTTCTATTACCCAATTTTTCCTTCTTTCCTACATTACTTTCTTTCTATTGTCCTTCTTTGCTACATTACTTTCTTTCTTTCTATTGTCCTTCTTTGCTACATTACTATGTTTCTTTCTATTTTTCCGATTTGTTATTTCTTATTCCTAGGTATTTTTTTTTAATTTTAATCTCTCTTCTTCCTTTATTTCTTTCCTAGTTTTTCATTGTCTCTGTTCTTTTCTGTAAATATTAATTTTGTTCATTTTATTTTCGTCTTAATTACATGTTGCCATATTTGTTAATTTCTTCATTTAGTTTTTTGTTCATTCATCTTTCTTTTTTTTATCTTCCTTCTTTTTGCATTGTTTACCATTTTTTCATTCGTTCTACTCGCATTTCATAATTTCATTTTCTATGGTTCCTTTTGTCTTTATCATTTATTTCTGTTTTGTGGTTTTCCTTCGTCTTTCATTATTCACTTATTTTTTCTCCTTTTTATTTTTGCCTTTTATGTTCTTAATTAAAACATTTAAATTGCATCTGTTCTCTAATTAATGGTTACAAACTCAAAGGACGTTATTATTTGGATGCTAGCCAAAATGAAGGTAATTAATTTTTTTAACAACAAAAGTGGACATTTTTTTAATTATTAGTAACAAAAAATTTATCAGTCTGGAGTCATTTAAGGTCCAAAATTGGGCAGGGCTTTTAGTAGCGTACAAAAAAACGGCGGACAGAAATACATTTTTATTTATGAGGGTCTGAATTGAATCTGATAAATCAAAAATAATAGCAAATTTTCTCTTCACTCATAAGATACCATCTGACTTTCGAACCTTCAAGAAAAAAAAAACAAATATTTTATTCGAAGGAAATTATATTTTCATCCGAGTTTTTAAGATAAAGATAGTCTTTTATTTCTCGAAATTAGAAGATTTAACGTTAAATTCTCATAAAATAATTATTAGTCATAGTTTCGCAAATCATAAAATGCAATAAACTATCACTTTATTTTTGCTTATTTAACTGTATCTATCTATCAATCTATATATATATATATATATATATATCGTGCACTGTCCTGTCGTAGATCGACACGTGTGTCCGTTGACCCGGGCCTACCAGGTATCTTGATAAAGCGAGTAAGCAAGGAGAACTCCCCGCCGGATCGCCTTCGCCGCGATACCTCTCCCTACGACGTATGAGGGTCAGGCCACTGGATACCTAGGAACCGACTGCCAGACAACCAGCACATATGATTTGATTATAGTGGTGAAGATTTGGGGCAAAACCAACACTTATTGAAAGGTCGAATAAAGGGACCTGATGCACCACGTGCCACAAACGACACTCCTCAGGTTTTGAATTCAGAGTTTTCAGAGATCATTGCCATCCAAGGCTATAGAACCCAGTCTGTCCTGCTATTTATCCATAACTAGTGGGGGAGGAGAAAAGGATTCACCAATTTCCTACTGTGGAGTAATGGGTAGCTGTTCGAATTGGGAAATCGGAGAGCCAGGTTCGAATTCCAGTCGAATCAGTTATATTCACTTACGTGTTAGTACCGTTGGATATATATATATATATATATATATATATATATATATATATATATATATATATATATATATATATATATATATATATATATATATATATATATAAGGGAAGAGGTTATAGTAATTCCAATGAGAGAAAAGTGTGTATATTAAAAAGAAGAGAGAAAATTATTTTTAATAATATGTGGAAGTCTCCAAGCTCTGCCTGATGAAGGCCTCGAGACCGGAAAAAGTGTAACTTCTATGTTCACTTTTTATTTATTTATATATATATATATATATATATATATATATATATATATATATATATATATATATATATAATATTAGTGGTAAATATACATATATATGCAAAATCCACAGGTGCATATATACACATGTATATTTTAGAATAAAAAATTCCGAGAGGATAGAATCCAGGTAGAACTCAATGTCCAGGACAGAGTAAGGATATAATAAAAAGGCTTAAACACTAATATTCCATGGTCATAATTTATTCCATTGGAATCGTAAATACGATCCAATTCATCAGACCTACAAATTCAAAAAGAAAACAGAAAAAAACCTACTCCGGAAATAAAAATAGAATTTAGAGAGAGTGTAATTATGAGAGTGTGGGACGAATGTTAGTTCATAAGAGAGGGGTTTAACAGAGAGAGTTTTATTTAAAAACTAGGTGTGAGTGGAAGGGGGAAAAATGATTGTTGTCGGATGTCTAAAACAATAAGGATACATTTCGAGGTGACATACACACACCATGGCCGATCAAATCTTAAAGGAGGGAGAGGTAAGGAAAGAAGTGGTGGGGAAGAAAGATGGGGCGGGTGAAATTAAAATTGCAAGGGACGCTGTGTAATTGAGAAAATTTGACAAAAATAATATCGACTGCAGGTTACAAATCAAATATAAACAATAAATATGACGATTATCTAATCTAGCGAGGACCTATATTTTTATGTTCAAAACGCATGCAAATCCACACATACACAATAACTTATACACGTATATACATACACATCGCCGTGTACCTACATACACACATACATATATCCATGTACACATACACATATATCCACATATTCACACATACATACACACACACACACATATACATACACACACACACATATACATATATCTGATTCAATATCTCTGATACTAAGCGCTTTCTAATAATTACCGCGCAAATGATATACAAATAATTACACCTACATATATACACACATACACATACACACACACCTCCATATATATATATATATATACATATATATATATATATTTATACATATATATATATACATATACATACACACATACATACATATACATGTACACACACACACATACATCCATATATATACATATATATATATATATATATATATATATATATATATATATATATATATATATATATATATATATATTTTATCTCGACAGGTTAAACATATATTTGTCGAAAGAAGAAAGATTTTACTTCTTCTTTCTGTGTCTATGTTAAAATATCGATAAAACTTAATATTACAAATATCTAATGTTCTTTCAATCCGATGAAACCGTCCGGTGTATAGCTGAAGTTATTAAACTAGACTATGAAAATCACAGATAGAACACACTTGCACGCATAAGCAGTGAATGCGCTGAAATTGACGGCAATGCGGAGTTACTGCATCGAGTTCACGTGAATCTTGCAAAGAACATCAACCTTTGCATCACAAATGATGGAAATCATTGTGAAGATGTTATTTTTTAATATTCCAACTCATTTTTGCCTCCGTGTCCAGCTCATAGGGATACACTGTATATTATTTTTATCACTTTAATCTTTATTTTCAGTGGATATTCGTATTTCAGTAGGCGCTCTGTTTATTTATTAATAAATACATCTATTTATTTTCCTCTACTAGCCTAGAAATCTTATTAAAGAAAAGATTTTCGCTCTCTGACAGTATTTGAACCTGCATTACTGAGGGCGGAGAGAACTAACATTAAACCTGTCACACTCTGACGCATTAAACTACGGAAAACAGTCAATGAAAGCGAGGCTAAATGAAGTTACAAGGCAGAAATAAAATAATTTGTGTGTGTTTTTAAGTAGAATACAGGTCAGTCTTGGATACAGAAAATCTCATTAACTAGATTTTTTTTTTTTACCTCCAAAGATAGTTTTGTAGAAAAAAAGAAAGAGTTGACGCTTTTTTCTGGGTTA
Source organism: Acanthosepion lycidas (assembly GCA_963932145.1). Classification (NCBI taxonomy): domain Eukaryota; kingdom Metazoa; phylum Mollusca; class Cephalopoda; order Sepiida; family Sepiidae; genus Acanthosepion; species Acanthosepion lycidas. Next base: position 74,083,483 of record OZ010594.1, on the reverse strand, counting down.
TGCCAAAGGTGTACTCAATGAAAATCACAGATACGACACACTTGGCTGAACGTATAAACAGTGAATGCGCTAAAATTGATGGAAATGTGGATTTATTGCATCGAGTTAACGTGAATCTTGCAAAGCGTATCCATCCTTTGCATCACAAATGATGGAAAGCATACTGAACGTGTTAATTGTTAATATTCCAATTCAATAAAATCTTGTTGAAAATTTTATTTCTTGAAAATACGCATATTTGCCTATGTGTCTAGATACTAGGTACATCCTGTATAGGCCGCAATTTTATTTCATTTCTTTGGTGTGTTTCTTAATTTCTTGATGCCTATTGATTTTGGTGAAAATGATTGAAGAATAATCGTTTTTATGACTGTTTGTTTTTATTATAAAGAAGTTTGTTTACTCAAGAGATCACAGAATATTTCCCTGACAACGGTATTAAATGAACACAGTTATTTCCCTTTTTTTAGAAATAGAGACATCTGATTAATATTAATTATATATCTGTTATGGGATCTTACCCACAATAATAATAATGGACTATTCCATACTTAAAAATACTGCGCCTCAGGAGTAGTTCAAGTCGAGTCAGTAGTTCAAGTCGAGTTAAGAGTCGAGTCAGAGGCAGTCCGAAACAGAGTTCCGACAATTACTGCAAGACATTGGAATATTGATACTGGTTGAGACTACATTGTTCTCTGTACTAAACCTTATTGTTCATACTAACACTTCTACTTCTCTGCATATATTCCTGTTTGTAATATATCTGTGTTATTCCATACCTGTGTTTGAGTTCTTCTTTATTGGTCCTACCTTGGACTATCACCGTGGAACAAGGAACCGGACCATAACAATATCATAGTTCATATCAGACATTATTACTATTGTATAGGCTGGGGTCAATATTACTACTTTGTAGGTTTTCTTAACTAGACTGTATATTCCTGGACCTTCTTTATCTGGGTTACTACAGCGACTGCATTTTAGGACCGAATTAAATTCTCTTTCAAAAAAGTATTTGTAACATTCCATCATCGGTAATCGGGGCGGGAAATTTTACCAATAACGATGAATAGATTTTCCCTCGGGAAGGCACATTAATTGAGCGCATATTGGGATTTAAGGTGAACTCATTGCATAATTGGAGATCGTATATATAATACACTTGGAGCTTATTGCCCCAACTACATAAATTTAAGCGCGCTACTAGTTTGACAAAGAAGATGGAAAAGTGGTCTGTTAACTATGCCGCTCCAGCACCTACCTGACTCCACCTGTTGTTCTCTTCCTTTACAAGAGGCAGATCAAACTGAAAATGGAGTACAACGACTATATATATGAACAGGAGCTGCCCAGCTTTTTCTTTTCCAGTTTGGATAGAACCCAAAAGTGTCCCCTTCTCGTCACAGATGAAGAATTATTTTCCATCCAACAACCCCTTTCTCACGGACGAAACGTTGTGATCCTCACGCTGATCTATCGGCATTTCAATGGAAAGTTTTCAAAAGAACTACATTGCTTCTTTCCACCAGTTCTAACCTTCACTGCTAAAACTCGCAGTACCTCAACCACTGTAGCGAACCAACATCATTCCTTTCATTTTCCATTTTGCTGCGCTGCTCCTTCCCACGAAACTTTGCTCTGTCGAACCGAATCACAAGAGGATGCTTCCCCAATCACTACAATCTTAATCTGTTCAAATCTAGGGTTAACCTTTATCTTCCCCACATATCCACATAAAATATACCCATTTTTACTGTAACTCCCTTCTTCGAGTGGCTCTCAAACCATGTACAAGATTATAAAGAAAAAATTAAGAAAGCGATTGTTCAATCAACAAAACTATGTACGTTAAAAAAAAGTGCTCGTTAATTATGACTGAATGTCGTTTAGACGTATCTGTAACCAACTGAAGAAGAATAGAGTTTTTGACAGACCTGAGAATAGGCTGAAACAGATAGATATGAATATGTTGAGATAGAGAGATGTGAATAGTCTAAGATAGATGTCAATGAGTTGAGATAGATAGATAGATAGATAGATGAGAAGATGCTGAGACAGATGGGAATATGTGGAGAAAGATAGATGTGAATAGTTTGAGATAGATATGAATATATTGAGATAGATAAATAGATAGTTAGGAATAGGCTGAGACAGATAGATGTGAATATGTTGAGATAGATAGATTGATAGATGAAAAGAGGCTGAAACAGATAGATATGTTGAGATAGATAGAAGTAAATATTTTGAGATAGATGTGTATATGTTGAGATAGAAAGATGGATAAATAGATAGGGAGATAGAGAGATAAGAATAAGCTGAGAGATATGTGAATATGTTGAGATAGATAGATGTGAATAGTTTGTGATAGATGTGAATATGTTGAGATAGATAGATACATAGATAGATAGATAGGTATGAATAGTTTTTGATAGATGTGAATATGTTATAGATAGATAGATAGATATATAGATAGATAGATAGATAGATAGATAGATAGATAGATAGATAGATGAGAATATACTGAGAGAGATAGAGGATAATTTGTTGAGATAGATAATGTGAATAGTTTGTGATAGATGTTAATATGTTGATAGATAGATAGATAGATAGATAGATAGATAGATAGATAGATAGATGAGAATGTGCTGAGACAGATAGATACGAATTCTTCATTGGAATCATGTTTGACAAGAGAACAAATAACATCTTAGGGAAAATAGAGAAAAAAAAAGGACAACCAATAAAATTTCATGTTACGACCTTTCTCATCAAAACAATGTTTCGAAATAGAATCCTACAAATAGCAAAAACATTGAAGGTCAAACAAATAAGGGTCCAATTGATTATCTTTGCATGGTCAACGAAGAAAATTTATTTTCAGCTTTTACAGCAAATATAACAATATAAATACATTTAGTACGAACAAGGTGTATTTTTTACATTCAGCGACCGAAGACCAGTGATCAGGTACTTTTCCTCTGTGTTCTTCGTGATGAATAAGTTTATAGTAAATGTAATATAAAACTAGATCAATTTTAACACAAAAAATACTTCGATCTATAAATATTTTAACTCACTTATAGACTGGCATTTATCAAATGGGATTATGAATTTTAGGATTATTCTTTGTATTATATTTTCATCTTCAAACTTTAAAAATGCTAAGAGAAAGAGACATCTAAATTTATGACACCTCTCGCATCCAAGGATGGCGGGGGACATGTCCTGCATTTATTTCGGTTATTTCTTTATTTTTGTCTGCCAGCTGGACGCTAGCTGGGACTCTTACACCGGTAATTGCTGTTTATTGTCTTGTTATTCTACACTTACGTGAACATGCAAGTCTTGACTCTTTTTTTACATTAGGGTTTACGAATCTCACAATTCCACCATCTATTCATAAGTCATGATTGTCTCAATTTCTAGACAGCTTCTGAATGCTCTCTCCCTCCTCTCTCCCTCCTCTCTCTCTCTCTTTCTCTCTCTCTCTCTCTCTCTCTCTCTGTTTTTTTTTTTCATTTTTCAGCATAATTTTTCTATTATAAAGGAACCTCTTGCACTGAAATATTTGGTCTATTTATCTTTCAAGTTCGCATCATAGATGACGTCAGGTGATCTAGGTAAAATGGAAATTTAAAATGAAAGGTAAAGGAGAGAAATTATGGGATGAACCTTGCGAAATGGAATGGCTCTTGCAACGTGTCTCACTCGCGATGGTTTGAGGTAATGCTTTCTCTCCCATTCCGGCTGGCAGATGATAGCAAAAAAAAAAAAAAAAAAAACATGTTGTTTATAATTTAGTTTGTTCAAACTTTTTCATCAATTAAATACAAAGAGAGAAAAATAATTGTCCAAAAATTCAAAATAATGAAACTTATTTGAAGCTCTATAATATATTGACTTTCGCGGACAAGATCTACTTACCTTTCATAACTTCAGAATTAATAACCTGGGATAAGATCAATCCAATTCTTTTCTAAGACAGCTTCTGGGTTGTTCCGTAATTCCCGTTATTATCGACGTAATGCCAGTTGCCATAATCACATTAATTTTATTATTTTTATTTTGGTTAAACAGTTTCTTCTATTTTGCGGTGAGTTAGCATGGAAAGAGTCTGTCTATATTTCTGAGATGAGGTATTATGTACATTATTTACATTATTCGGACTATTGTCCTCATCTTTGTCGCCATATTTATTACAACGTTTCGGCCTTTCAGTATCTGTTTATATTTCTGAGATGAGGCATTATGTACATTATTTACATTATTCGGACTATTGTCCTCATCTTTGTCGCCATATTTATTACAACGTTTCGGCCTTTCAGTATCTGTCTATATTTCTGAGATGAGGTATTTTGTACATTATTTACATTATTCGGACTATTGTCCTCATCTTTGTCGCCATATTTATTACAGCGTTTCGGCCCTTCAGTATCTGTCTATATTCCTGAGATGAGGTATTATGTACATTATTTACATTATTCGGACTATTGTCCTCATCTTTGTCGCCATATTTATTACAACGTTTCGGCCGTTGTCGCTCCGGTCTTCTTCAGGTGGTTGGAATGTCGAACTTTATTTCGCTCACTAGTGTAGACTGTTCTAGTTCCAGGTGCCATGTGTGATGGATGTCAGTTATCAGTTATCTCCTGTTAATTTCCCTCTGAAAGTCCTTACGTGTTTTTACCAGAGCTCATATTGCAACTTTGTTGTTATCATTGCTTTTCTCTGGCACTCCTTATGCAATGCAATGATAACAGCAAAATTGAGCACTAGTGAAAATGGCTGCTGAAGGCGTTAGGTTTATAATACCCAGAAATTCATACTCAACAAATGCTTGTATTCAACAAGGACACATGGCACTGTGGATAAAGACGTTGGTTAGATCCAGTGACAGCACCCAAAGAGTGTGGGTTCAGTATCCGTTTAAGGCAGTGGAGAACTTTCAGGGGAAAATTAATAGGAGATAACTGATAACTGGCATCCATCAACCTTCGTATATTTGATCTTTTATTATTCCAAAACACCTTTCACTATGGAAGCACATTATCCAGACTTTCGCCATAAAATATCTTTAAGTTTGTTATACTACCTTCTGTTCATGCGTGCTTATAGTTAATACTATTGTGGTCATGTTATCGAAGGTTGATCGTGCCATTTTTCTTGCTGCTGTGGACAGTGTAAACATGGCCGCTTCGCTATTAGTGTGCACCAAGTAGGAACAAAGAGTAATAATCTAACTCTGAAGAGAATATCCTACCTTATCGATAATAACTCGCCGTTTTGCCATTGACATCTCTCGCGTTTGCTGAAGCTTTTCGTTATTGGTGGAGGTTGACAGGCGTTCTACTCCTTCTTTGTGCGTCACGCTTTTCCGGCCACTTTAAAACTTCTCGATCTGTCCATACACACTTCTACGCGGTAGGGCATTGTCGGCGTATTGTGGTAAAAGCCTCCAATGAATTTCATCCCCTGACAAATCTGACGTCTAGAAAAATCGGGTCACTGTTCTTTGTTCCTCCTTGGTGCACACAGTTTGCTGAGCGGTCATGTTTACACTGTAACAACAACAACAAAACTGTCGCGATCAAGCTACACAAAACCATAATAATACCAGCTATAGATTCGCGTCAGCAGAAGGCGGTGTGACTAACCTAAAGATATGCTATGGCGAAAGTGCCAATAATTTTTGGCTTACCTTCGTAAAATTTCCCTGTGGTTTTCTATAAACATTTCAATATTGATAACTTGATTTTAATCATTTCAACGCAGCCTTACAGTGGTAACTTGCGTGCGCGATCGCGAATCCCGTACACCCATTAGGGTCGTAGGGGAATCCCATGTAGAATTGGTGTTTCTTGTGCAAGGCAGCCTAACGGAACCCAACCCTCTCCAGGCCGGTTTTGAATTCAGAGTTTCCTTCACCTTAACCGCGTTGTCAACCAAGGCTATAGAACTCAGTCTCTCCTACTATTTTACCTAAAGCTGGAACGAGAAGAAGGGGACTCATAAGTTTTCAAGCGTTATTAGCTCGTACTGAATTCAGTGGATCCGATTGGAAGTCAAACTCTACTATTCATTACTCCATCGTGGAAGTTAAGTTTCATTATTTTACTTTCGAAATTGCTAAATGTAACCATAAGATGTATGCAAACAGTTTCTTCTCTTGCACTTCTCGCTTGTTGAACTGTCTTCCGGCTTCTTGCTTTCCAATCAGGTTTGATCTTCAAAAATGTAAATGTAATATCAATCGTCATTTTCTGTATCCTTAATTGATGTTCTTTTATTGATCTCTCTCCTTAATGATTTTTTATCGGATTATTTCATATTCAGCAACTCCTCCTTGTATTAGTGGGCTTCATCGATTGGCTTTGAGTGAAATGATAAAGAAATCATCTCCTCGTGACAATTTTATACATTCATTTAGTTGCCGCATAAAATCCCATCCAATGAAGTTCTAAATGCTAAACTGTTTTGTCTTATCCATATATTTATTGTTAGGCTATGATAAATAAAATGTTGTCTTTTTTTTTTGTTTTTTGTTTTTTTAAGAATTATGGTGGAGTAATGGATAGCGGCTACGGACTCCAGTCGGATCCATTATATACCACTGCTAATACCCTTGGGAAAGGGATGAATTCTCTTTTTCCATAGCTTTGGATGGCAACTGGTCTACCGCAGAAAGAAATGGCAACATACTTCCGGAAAAAAATCTACCTTATCAGTCATGTCTCTTCGATACATGATCACCTAAATGTGTATCACGCATAACTGAATGATTTAGAATATCGAAAATGATTACTTATAAAGAAAATTATTTCATTTAAATTTGTATAATATTATTTTTCAATAGATTCGAAATTTTCCATCACTTGTGCTCCAGCTGTGAACAACGGGAGCACCAGATACGAACTCGTCAACTTCACTATCTCACAGACGTGCTGTGACCCCCTTTCTATCTTTTCAAGTACTTTCATGACAACTGCTCCGACAAGCTGTTTTCACTGTTTCCTAAACTGCATGAATTTAAGCGCGCTACTACGTTGGCATCTCGGTCCCACCCTTTAAATGTCGAAACGTTTAAATGTAGCCATCTCTTCTACCCCAACAGCTTCTTAACTCGCACCTCCCTTCAGTGGAACTCTCTTCGTATCTCATGCTACCCTGATAACTATGATCTTCAAATATTCAATGTAATGTCAATCGACATCTTCTGATGCCTTGACCTTGATCCCTGTCCTTCTCTTTATCCTTTTCTCAAACACCCCTCTTGACACTTGCTCTCAATCTCTAGAACCCCTTTCGTGCTAGTAGCTTGGGGTCATTTGCTTAAAAAAAATGAAGAAAACAAATTGAGTTTCTTTTATACGTTCAATGTTAATGATGATGATGATCGCTCAGAAATAGATCTTCTTTCTGCAAGAGTCTGGCGTACATTGTCTTCAGAAAGGATGAATTCTTCTGTTTCCATGGAATTTATCTTGTTTCCCTGGAAGAAATGAATCAAACACGTCATGATCGAAAGGTTTTAATTCAAGAAAATGATACATTAGATTTTGCTTTCTTTTTTCTCAAGCATAAACATGTTTTGCAACAATGGTACAGATGATAACGTATTTTTGGAATGTAGTTATTTCTCTAATGTATTTAAAAAGTTAAGAAATGGAAATTCGATCAAAATCTCTCTGTTTTCTCAGAATCTTCGTTGTGACGGATTGTGTTCTTCCCTTCTCTCCCTCTCTCCTTTTCTTTTTCCGCTTTCTTTTTTGGTCACGCTCTCTTTCTCTCAAACTGTTTCTTTCTCACACACATTCACCTTATCTCTCTCTCTCGTTCTCTCTCTTTCTCTCTTTCTCTCCCTCTCTCTCTCTCTCACTCTCTCTCTCTCTCTCTCTCTCTCTGTGTTGTTAAATGTAAGCAAGCAAAGCCTTCTTTTGGGTCTCATGGCCTTTCAGAACTTCAGTGAACATGACTCTCCACATCTATCTGTGGTTTATTGCTCTAAGTAAATTTTAACTTACTCTGTAATACTCCTCTGTGTCGTTTATTCATTCATTAAAAGTGGTTACAAGAGTGAGTCGCTGTTTCCTTCAGCTTCTCTTACCACGCATTGTAAGTTTCAAATTCTTCAAGAAACCATTCTTCCTTATGTGTCCAAGTAATTTCAATTCTCTTTGTAACTAAAGAATTATCTTTTCCTTAGCCTTCCAGAATGCTCATATATTCGGCAGAGACTATTACCAGCATTCCTTGCTAGATGCTCATCTCTGTCACTTGAACTAATGGTTTCCTCTTCGTTTGTCTATTATTCAGTAGATTAGATATCAAATGGCAGTTTCGTACTCCTTTGTTTTCGTTTCCTCGAATTATTTGTATCCTAAATTGATTAGGTAACCTTTTATTTCTTCATTCTCTCATTCCGTGAGGATATACGAATTAACTTAGATTCTGTTTTCTTTGATTTCTAATGAGGTCTGCTGGCGTTATAATCCAATTTATTATAGTCTTTGTCAAGTGAAAAAAGAACCACTTTTCAGTTCCCAAGTTGATACCTACGCAGACTACACTACTATTTACTCCTATCTCAATAATGAATCTGGTATCTTGACAAAACTAACCTGGCTACTGGTCTCGAAAAGGACCTCCAATCTGTGGTTGACTGGGGCTGGAAATGGATGTTAAACATTCATGCCTCCAAAACGAAACTGGTCTCCTTTACCCACCATAGAGAACCCTCCCTGCTTCCCATCAGAAAGGCTGATTCCCAACTCCTGGAGAGCGTCTCATTACGCCTGCTTGGTCTTATGCTGTCCACTGACATGATGTGGAATAAATAAGCTGAATCAATAGCTTCATATCCCGCAAGGAAAGTTGGTTCTCTGTGTCTTGCCAGAAAGTTTTTCTCGTCTGAGTCCATCCTTCAAATCTATAAATCAATCATCCGTCCTTGCGTGGAATATCGCTGTCATATATGGACTGGTACTCCCGAAGTACATCTCGAGTTCCTCGAAAAAATCCATAGGAATATGCAAGATGATAGGTCCTGATCTGGCATCTAGCCTTAATCGGTATCCAACAGATTTGCTGTGGCCTCCCTCTGTCTCTTCTACAAGTATTTTCACGGCAAACTGTTCATCTGAGATACTTTCGCTGGTTCCCGGACATCATAAATTTAATTGAACTACCAGGCTGGCATCTTGGGTCAACCCTTTTACTGTTAAAACGGTTCAGTGTAAACGTCTCTTCTACTCAAACAGCTTCTTGTCCCGCACTCCCCGTCTGTGGAAATCCTTTCCCCTTACTTGCTTCCCTGACTATAATCTTCAAATATTCATGTGTAATGCCAATTGACATCAGACATCCTGAGCTTGTTCCCCGTCCTTCCTTGTATCCTTTCCCCGAACATTTACTCTTGTTCTCAATCCTCTGTAACCCCTTGCGTGCTAGTCGCACTCCCGCCTTGCTTGGGGTGAATTGCCTTAAAAAAAGACCACTAATTAACCATACCTCATTCACTTAGTCTTATAGTGGCTATCAAAAAACAAATATGCAATACTGGCATTATAAACAGACCAATGCATAGACAATATAGCCTTGTAATTGTTACGACGGCGTAACATTTTGACTTCACTTTACGAAGACTGTTTTACGAGCTAATATTTAATTTCGAGATTCGATAATAGTGAATTATTAAATTTATCACGGGCCTATGTTTTTTCAGATCCCCCAAAACCTTATTTCATTTAATTTTCATATTAAAGGCTATAAGTACGGTCTTTTCAACATTTTAAATGGATACTGAGTTTAATTTCCAGTTAAGATTGTGATATATCATTGTGTAAATAGCAGCAAACTGAAATTGTTTATTAAATATAGTGTGCTTAACAAATTCCATATATATTTCTTCCATGGCAATTTATTTGTAGCTTAAATTTACATGAAATGAATAACATCTCAAAACACCGAATTCTTCAATTTTATTAGCAACAGGTGTTTGCATAACTTTTTTCAAATAAAAAATGAAGAAAACGAAGAGGCACCCGTTTTCATATATGAATGTTTCCTATTAGCTGAAATTGAAAGCGAATAATATTTGCATGTTTTATTGACACGTGTTCATTTTACTTTTAATACAGAGTTCAGTATCCTATATGCAATACATTACTGACTTATTTTCTTGGTCTTTCACGATAGATGGATAGATAGGGACATATGAATAATGTTACATAATGTTAGCGAAATCTTAGAAATGTCTTTAATCAGTTCTTTACTGTTTCCTCTTTTATTTGCCTTGTTCTTTCAAGACATAGCCGACTCTGACTTACAATTTACTGTCCTTCGTAGCTCTTAATATTTTTTGTCATTTATTCTAAACCTTGTTCCGCTACTAATTTACTACTCACTAAGTACGTTATGCATTGTTTTCATCTGTCCTTCTTGCCTTCTATCTGTCCTGTGAGTATCACATTTCTCAAACCCTCTTTTCTCTGTTATGAGCCAGAGCAATTTCAGTTAAATTTCAAGTAAATTATAAATTTATTCTTTGTTTCCATTTTATATAAAACTTCGTCGTTGCACATATGGTCGGTCTATAGTAGCCTCAGAATCGTTCTGTAGAACTACATTTCCCTGGTTTTAAGTCTCTTCTTCATAACTGGGGCAGTTATACAGCATTCACTATATAAGATAATAAGAGGACAGATATCAAGTAGATGTTCACTACTATTTTATTTGTTTTTAGCGATTGTTTTTCTATTTTTAATGCTCTGCTACGCTTTTAGAATGCATCTTTGATTATCCCAAATGCGACAGATTTCTTTCCATCCTCTGTTAAAACACTGCCAAGATACTTCAATTTTTGTACTTGTTCGATTTTGATATCTCCAATTTGTAATTTGCATTTTGGTCTCATCCTTTTCCTAACAACCATGCATTCTGCCTGCAATCGTCAAATGTAGAATGATCTTTAAGTCTGGAAAATTCTAAATTCGAGAAAAATTACCAAAATTTAAGGAAAGGGAAATTGTTCAGTATTTAAGCATTTCTGTTATTCTTCTTGCTTGTGAGACAAAAATCGTTTGGGGAAAAATAATCATGAGAAAAGATTAATTAAGTGCATCCAAATATAAGGAAATTTGTAGCTTCCATGACAAGCTTCCTCATTTCAGTCCGACAAGTAAATTACAACAAATAATTTTCTGTTTGATGAGCATTTTTTTCGCCACTAATTGCTGGAACCAAGAATTACACTTACTGAATAGCGCATTTGAATATTTTAAGTTCAAATGCGCTATTCAGTAAGTGTAATTCTTCAGCTATTCCTCGCTAACGCATTAAGCAAAATAGATATTGTTAAACAAATCATTGCAAACAAACCTGTCGTAAATAAGTAAAACGTTTCGCATACAAGGAACAAGTTGTTTCCTTTTTCATTAAGCGCCAGTTCCTTTACGGATCTGGGTAAACATGTCTCTCCACAATTTCAATTCTTTTGGTGCTTGTTGTGATGTGGGGTCTGGTAAGACATAACACTTAACTTGACATTGTCAGATATGATAGTCATATCCAATATTCATCTAGACAAGTCACTGGGATGTTATTATCTTCTATGAATATATCAGTCTATTCATGATAGAAAAGAGGGTAACTGGCTCTTACTACAACACTGTTCTAATTAATATTTGACGCTTTACCATCTTTTTTGTCTACGTGTTGTCACCCATTGACACGAACTTGTTTTGGGGGTTATTCGCAGTTTTTCTTACATAACTTCATTATTTCATTTGAGCTCAAATGTTCAATCTCTGTAATGCTAAAATTATCCGCAGTTGTTCTTCCTTAAACAGATAAGATTTGTATTTAATTCCCGATTAGCGAGCTGGGATATAAGGCAGAATAAGTACAAAGCGAAATTACGAACAGCGTATTTTTTTATTTATTTATTTTTTGATACCCGATTGCTTACACGATCAGCCGATACCAGAAAAAGAAAGGAAATAAACGACAGGAACAATTTCATGAGCATCAAATAGGGGCTTGGAGTATCTGACAGTCACAAGGGTAGCAGATATTATCGCGAAATCTATTTAACGAGCTGGTGTATATGGATAGCTGAAGAGGGAAATGGAGGGATAGTAAGCGGACAAACGTTCCTTATAAGTATTAGGTTGGTGCAAAAATAATGACGTAATAATGTCGTTTTTGACGTTAAAAAATACGGCAAAAAACGACATTATTACGTCATTATTTTTGCACCAACCTATTACAAACGACAGGAAGCTATCATCCACGTTCTGAATGGACACGACACATAATTAAAGAAGAGGACTCAGCTTTCACAGATTTATTATGTCATTGTTGAACTTTATATTTTTTTACATTCTCTTAAGCGCTGTAGGAATATAAAGGGTGTCCCAAAAATGTACTCAATTTGGAATGGTCGTCCGTTTGAATATTTATAAATATGCATTTAATTTAATTTAATAGTTAATCTAAAGCGTTAAACATCTTCGTACGTCAATAAAATAAAAACAATATTTCTTAATTTAAAAAAATAATCTTGTTTGTCAGACAATGTATAATGAATGTATTGCCCATTAAAGTGTGAGTCACATATTGAGGTGACACCCTGTGTGTGTGTGTGTGTATATATATATATATATATATATATATATATATATATATATATATATACATATATATATATATATATATATATATATATATATATATATATATATTCAGTATTATAAAGAAAAGGAACAATTAAGAGGTGATATTTATTTCGGTAAGGTGGGAAATTTTCACATCAAGTCTTCAGACCTCGTAATACTAATATTTGTAGTATTTATAATAATGTTTATTGCTCTGTCTCTGACATAGAGCTCTCACTCGATCTATACCCATTTGGAAATATCCATACTGATTAATAATATTATCATTATATATATATATATATATATATTGTTGTGGATTCCGAGATGAATTCGGTCTCCAAGGAATGACAAACGCAATAATTAAATATAAGAAATAAAATGTATTTACACAATCATACAAAGAGTAATACTGTTAGTAAGTCCAGGAACGTGGTTAGTAGCAAATACCGATAGATATATACAGTCTCGAAGTAGGACTTCCTTAGAGTCTAAGTGCTTGTAACTGACTTCTACAAGAGGTTACCTCACACTATCCCCGTTCGTATATTCTCACATTCTAACTCTGGGTATTTAACGACAGCAGTCCAGGTACACTTGGTAGAGTCCACTTATATGAAAAAGCGGTGAACCCCATAACATATATATATATATATATATATATATATATATATATATATATATATATATATATGTAGAAAAAGTGAACATTGAAGTCAACACTTAGAGGTGACGGTCTGTTTCATGCTAGACGCAATCCTCATGCCTGGCGATTGCGTCTAGCATGAAACAGCCTGTCCTCTCTGAGTGTTCATTTCAATGTTCACTTTAATATTTATATTTACATAGGCACTATCTCTGATATTGAGGCCTTTATCCCATAAATATAGCACACCTCAAGACTATATTTCTGCATATATATATATATATATATATATATATATATATATATATATTGCATGTGTCCGCTGAAAGTTTTTAAATTTTTCTTATAAATAACATCATGGTAATTGTTCGGATGAGCTCTTCCCTATGGCACTTGGATTGTATGAAGTTAAGCGCAGGGCAGGACTAGACTGGCGTCGAGATTTCATCAATTTACAGTTGAGTTAATTTGATGTAGTCTTAACGTCTATGCTGTCAGTTTCTTTTCTCGCACTTCTCACTTATGGGGCTACCTTACAGCTCCATGCTTTCTCGCCAATTTCAGTCTGCATAAACTTAAATGCAATGTCAATCGCTATCTACTTTACTCCTGATTGCATTTTTCTATTTCTACTCATTACTAATGTTTGTGTTCTTAATTCCTCCACATTCTGTAACCCCCCTGCGTCTTAGCAGCTGCATTGCTTTTCTTGTGGTGATACCGATTAAAAAATAAAATAAAAAATAAGGATCGTATTTTGTTACGATAAAAAAGCCCTATTGCCATGATGGTGTAAAATGGTTGATATAATTTTGTTAATGACGTAAAATAAAGTATTTGTTAAAATTTTGAGTTTGTTCCGTTATACTGAAATCATGCAGTATATAGTGATTTACTAAGCTTACCTCAGATGTGGCACAAGGCTGATAGCATAGAGAACACGGTGAGGATCACTCGTAATTGATATAGCGAGACAAGCTTTCTGATTGTTACATCATGTAAACGTCGACCGTGTATCACACAGAAACCGCTAATTTCGGCTATACCCACTGTCAGCTCTCGTTGCAACAGGCGCCATTTTCTTACCGCTCGTAAAAAATGTAAGCGAGTCTTCGAAGGAGCTACGTCCTTGTTTGCCGAGAGAATGAGGCACTGCATAGCTTCTAACAACTTCGGCCGTCGTGATTACTGGCCACTCTGTAACAGGGTATGAAATCAGTGTAAATTCTCTATCCTTCCCCTCTTCAAGTCATTTGAAGTGTTATTATCCTCTACTGATAGACCTGTACGCTTTGTCCGTAAATTCTTCTCAAACTCTACCCTTGATTCATCTGGAGTTTCCTTGCTTAATTTCCCGCTTAGAACTGAATCTGTTAAGTGATATGCATATAACTTCTTCCATGGATTCTGCTGTCATCTCTAATCTTGATCCTCACAAAGCAGGTGGACCACATGGTATCCACGTAATATTCATTAAGATGGGTGCTTGCTAAGTGGCCCGTGTTCTTTCTAAACTGTATAATAAATGTCTCACTGCCTCCTCTCACCTTTGCTGTTCCAGTTTTTAAGAAATCTGGTAAACCGTTTTGACCCTTTCTACTATCGGTCTTCTACCTCTTTTTGGGAAACTCCTAGAGGCCCTAATAAATGTTACATCTCTCATCGAAGGCTTTTTCTCTACACAAGCAATATGACTTTCGTTTCGTCAGGTCAACTGCTGATGTAATGCAGATAATTGCGGAAAGAGTCTATCATGCTCTAGATGAAAACTCTGGTCCTACTCTGTTTTTAATTTTCATTAATGAGCTTCACGATGACTTCAGCTCTCAACTTTACTCTGATGGCACACTCATTTACTCCTGCCTCGATAGTAATGCTGATCATTCTGAGAAGGTCAAAATGCAAGCTGATATCCAAGACGACCTCAGGTCCGTCGTTAATTGGGGGAAAAAGAAAAGATGGTTTGTTAATATTAGAGCCTCCAAAACTAAACTTCTCTCCATTAATCATCATATAAATCCCTCTCTGTCTTCCATCGTCATGGCTGATGCTAACCACCAGGAAAGTGATTCGCTGCGTTTTCTCGGGCTAACGCTCTCAGCTGACATGAAGTTGAAGGACTATATTGAATCCATTGCTAAGTCAGCTGTTAAAATGTCGGTTCAGAGTATCGTGCGAGACAATTATTTCTCTCCAGAATCTATCTTACATTTGTATGTCTACCATTCGTCCATGTTTAGAATATTGCTGCCACATATGGTCCGATTGCCTGATATTTACCTTGAGCTCCTTCATAAAATCAAAAAAGAATCTGTAATATTATTAGTCCTGATCAGGCAGCTCACCTTCAGGCACTTACCTAACGCCGTAAGGTTGCCTCTCTGTGTCTTTTCTATGAATAATTTCACAATTGAAAAAATTGTTTGGATGAGATTTCCGCTATGTTACCTAGACTTCATGAATTTAAACGTGGTAATAAGCAGGCGTCGAGATTTCATGAATTAACAGCTGAGCTGGTTAAATGTAGCCGTAAGTTCTATGCTAACATTTTCTTTTCTCGCATTTCTCACTTGTAGAACTCACTTCTGGACCCATGCCTTCCCGTCAAATTTAATAAGCAAAATTTAAATGCACTATCAATCGCTATATACTGTCCTTCTGATTACTCTTTTCTCTGCTCACTTATTAGGTTTTTGGTACTAGTTCTCCCACACCCTGTAGCCTCTTGTGTTTCAGTGGGCATTACGATCTTGCATGAGGTGATACCGATGAAAAAATAGTGTTTCAAACATATCTACATCTACGAGACAGTCCCTTTCAGAGCTTAATTGATTATGAATCGCGATAACTTCCTATTCTTTGTAACTTTTAATGAGATTTGCACCATCACCCTCAGTACCAGTCTCTATTCCCATTTACCCAAACTGTTTAGTTAGATTAACCACCTGACCCTGTTACCGTCAGTGTGACCTGTGTATATCAAATCCTAAAAAATATTTATCGCACTCTTTCCAGGCAATTCTAATGTCACATTTTAATTATACGTATAAAAAACTTTTTTTTTTATTTCCATTATGTGGCACCATTTAACGAGGCAGAAAGGGAAAAGAAAGAAAAGAAGAAAAGGAGAGGCTAAGGACCGAATCGTGGTTAATAAGCAAGAACACACACACGGCTAAGAGACAATGGATAACAGGATATTTTGATAAGTAACAAATGGCGAAAGTGTGTCATTACAATGACAGGGAAATTCTGAGTAAAAAGAAAGGGAAAGAAGGAAAGAATCAGATATGTTTTGGCATCGGCTGTGTTATCTAAGGATATGAAAACAAACTATTGGTACGGGAAGACATCTTATTATCAACTACAGACCGGCTGGCCAAAAAAAAAAAAAAAAAAAATTCAAATGAAAATGTTATTTCGATAAGTGACGAAAAACAGGCGCAACTAAAGGGACTTTGGACAGATATAAAATTATGCTATCAGAAATATGTACCGAAGGAAAATGAATGGGAACCTAGAAGTTTTTTTTTTCTTTCTTCGAGGCGACAGACTGACTGGAACTTTGGAGATGTTTCTTTTTGAGACCGTGTTAGGAAGACCACACATTCCGATAATTAGCGATAAAATACCTGACGTAAACCACGTGTAGAACAAGAGTTATGACCGCCATTGTCATATTGTCCCGTTCGCGGCCAGAGAAATGATAACACCATTAAGAGGAAGAAAAGAGAAAGAGAAGAGATAATTTTTTTTTAGTTAAGCAAGATATTTTTTTCTCTTCCTGAAACAAAGCCACGGATTCGTCCACGCCCGACTAAGACATCATTGGTCGAGTGGTGATCACGTGACGCACGAGGGAGGCTGTTGCAGCCCATCTGGAGGATGAGTAAGAGAGGTTGCTACGAAGATGTGGGGAGGGCAGTTCACGCCCCTCTGAAGTATGATGAGAAGGTGGGAGTGAGGAAAGGTTCCCAAAAATGGAAAAAGGTGGGAATTCCTAACCAGAGAGGTGGATATGTATTTAGAATTATCGAGGAACCCCCCGGCGCCGACAAACTCACCCCGGTTTTGGTCGGCGCCCATATAAACGAAACCACAACGAGCAGAGTTGAGTTGAGTCCCAGCAGTTCCCAGAGTCAGTCTCCAGTTGGAGCAAGCCTGGCAGATAGCTGACCAAGATTCACGCACATTCCGGACCCCTCTTCAAACCAAGAACAATTATTTTGAAGAGCGACTTAAATCCAGATCACCGAAATAAGTTTTTTTTTTTTTTTCGACTTTAGTCCAAAGACCCACCGAAACACCAATTTCTTAGAGAGCAGACGACTAGAAGTGTTAAAACTTTCCTAGCGGAAAACGACGTGTCACAATCCATAGAACAGGTCGGGAGATAGATGCAGTCCTATGTATCGAACAACTAGACATAAAATTTGTGTGGTATCACCCCCGTTGAACTCGGTTTGCAGTACGGCCCCAACCACTGTTTGATCTCGTCTGCCTAAGATCAATTCACAACGTGGGTAGGCGGACTGGGGGATCAGTGCAGTTACCTTGGTAACCAGGCGTTGGAAGAGAGTTGGGAACGACGAGGCTGATATCAAATCTAACCAGATTCCCACCCGAATCACCAAAAGGTTAGAACGTCACATTTGGAGCAGCGACAGCCGAACGGAGCAGCGAGGAGCGAACGGCTGGCGCCGCGGCGAGGGCGTCACAATTGGTGCTATTTAGGGACGTCACAGTTGGTGCCGTGGTAGATTAGGATAGAACGTCACGATTGGCGCTGCGACCAGGGGACGACGTCACAACTGGTGCCGTGACTACAGGATAGGACCCTGGAACAGCCACTGCCACAATTAGTACCGTGACAGCAGGACAGGATCCTGGATCGACCGCTGTTGCTGAGAAATTTCGAATAGGACTCAAAACGACCCGGGACCGAGAGGAACGAGAACAGAATCGTCTGTAAGGTAGGACACTTTGCTTGATTTCCCAACCTCGATTGTTGCTGCGTAGATTGTCTTTCTCTTTAAATATGTCGCACTATGATTCAGATAGAGCAGTGGGGGATGAAGAGGAGGTTAGACAAGGGTTGTCAGCTGACCTGAGAAAGTTGTTGGGTGGACCGAGGGTCCCAGCATTTGACGGCAGTGGGAAAGATTTCAAAAACTGGCTGGCAATCCTGGAGAAGAGCCGAATTATATATGAACTCACAGATCAGGAGACCATGTATCTGGCATATGATGCCACAAAGGGGAAAGCCTCTGAGGTTATGAAGGAGCTCTTGGAGAGTCAACCCCACTTGTCTTGGGAAAGATTAAAGGGACTATTGACCAAGGAATTCACCGAGGAGGGCACGGCTATAGAGGCCATGAGGGCCCTCTTAAAGTTGACACAGCTGCGGGACGAAACCCCTGGAGAATTGGGGCCCGAGCGGGGAAGCTGTCATCATTGGCCTTCCCAGAAGTGTTTAGGTCATGCAGGCCCAGTTAGCAGACCTGTATGTGGAGGCCCTAAGTGACGACCGTGTTCGTCACGACGTGCTGAAAGAGGAGCTGGCCAAGGAAAGCCAGTATGGGGAAAGGTGAAAAGGTGTGGAAGGAACCAGATACTAAGTCAAGAGGTCGGAAAAAAGGGGAAAGGCGGAAGACCCCCCTCGTGGAATCGGAGAGTCAAGCTAGAAGTAGATCAGCCTGAGGTGTGGGAAAAAGACCCCAATAGAAAGGCATGGTCAACCAGGCGTGGATTTTATAAGCCCACGCCGGGTAGATACGGGCTAGTCTGCTGGACCTGTGGGCATGAGGACCACAGAGCGGCGGAATGTCCGACGAAGTGGGGTTTGCCCCCAGACTTCGAACAGGACAGGTGCACCAGGTGTGGAAAGAGAGGACACCTGGCCAAGTGGTGCGGGCTGAGAAAAGGCGCCCCACCGATATTAACAAAGAAGGCCGAGCCCAAGAGACAAGACCAGGGAAAAGCCAGCGGGCCACCCCGGAATTAAGAGGGAGGGTGGCCCAGTTAAAAAGAAGGGAAATAAAAGCTTGGACCAGTGGTCGGGCGAGCCGCTTGGGTAGAGGACAGGTCCCCCCGGGAGTAAACGAGATGTTAGCCCAATTGAAGAGAAAAAGAGCAAAATGTTGGACATGTGGTCAGGTGGGCCACTTTGCGGCGAAATGTCCGGCAAGAAGGTGCTGGTTTTGTAGGAGACCAGGGCACTTGAAGAGAAGCTGTATCCTTAGGAACAGCCGCGGGAGACTGGGAGAGGTCCAGCCGGGCCCGCCCAGGTGCGAAAAGCGCAGAACTCCCCCCACCCCGTAAGAATAATGAAGATGATTTATTGCTGCCGGCGCCTATGGCTGGGATGACCCAAGGGTGGGGGCCCAGGAAGAGGAAAGCCCAAGTGTTCTCTTCGCTGACGCAAGAGAAGGAGCTATCCTGTAGAGCAGAGATTGGGGGTAAGGCGATGAAAGCTCTGGTAGACACAGGAGCATCTGTGTCTTTGCTGAGTGAGGAAGCATACAGGCGGGTGAAACGGAAGAGTAGGTTACGGGAAGCGGACATAGAGGTCACGCAAGCAGATGGAACCTCCCCTAAAGATAAAAGGGATGGTGAGCCTCCCTGTGAGGATTGGGAAATTAAGAAACACCCAAAATTTTTACGTAACCCCCGACCTGTGTACGGAGGCAATCTTGGGAGAAGATTGGCTCCGGAGCCAGAGGGCCCAGATAGAGTTCAACCCCACTGTGCTGATAGTGAATGGCGAGAGAACGCCATTGGGATGCCCACCGGAAGAAGATATAACAATAGTGGTGGAGGAAGATGTAAAGCTACCCCCTAGAACGGCGGTGTCGGGAAAGGGTAGAAAATAGGAAAAGGACCCCTGCAGTTGGTCCCTGTGGAAGGGAAGGGCCTAGAAGAGAATGAGGTAACTCTGTGTGAGACGGTGGGTGGAGGCAGCTGAATTAGTGCCCATTATGATGGTGAACCAGGCCCAAAAGACTATAAAGGTTAGGAGAGGGGAAGAGATAGGGAAAGCGCTAACCCTACGGACTCTGAATCGGGTGAGATTCGAAGAGGAACGAAGAAAACTTGTAGAGCAAACAGAAGGAATAGTGGACGAAGATATATTAGCACCGGATCAATTTAGAACTTGGGTGGGAGGTCTGCTGAGGGATAATCGAGATGTGGTAGCCCAGTCAGACAAGGAATTGGGCCAGACCCACACAGTCAAAATGAAAATCGACACCGGAGATCACCCCCCTGTGAAATTAAAACCCTACCGGAAACCTATTCATAAAAGACCCCTTGTAGAAGAGGCAGTAGAAGAGATGTTGGAAGCTGGGATGATCGAAAGATCGATCTCCCCTTGGAGCTTCCCAATCGTAATAGTAGGTAAGAAAGATGGCGGGCACCGTTTTTGTGTAGATTTTAGGAAACTGAATTCTATATCAAAGCCGTTGGCGGTGCCATTGCCACTAATAGATGACATATTGGCATTATTAGGGAAGGCAAAGTACTTCTCTACGTTGGACTTGAGGTCCGGGTATTGGCAGGTAGCCCTTGATGAGGCTGACAAGGAGAAGGCCGCATTTGCGTGTCACCTAGGACTGTTTCAGTTCAGGGTGATGCCATTCGGTTTAGCTAATGCCCCCGGAATCTTCCAACAGCTGATGTCAATAGTGTTAGGAGGATACGAGAGCTTTGCCATGGCATATTTGGACGATATCTTAATATTTTCGGAGACAGTAGAACAACACTTTTTCCATCTAAAACAAGTGTTGGGAAGGTTAAGAAAACACGGCTTAAAATTGAAATTGTCGAAGTGTCAGTTTCTGAAGGAGGAGACTAGATATTTGGGCTTTGTTATAAACGGAGACGGTATTAAACCCGACATGGATAAGGTAAAAGTCATAAGGGAAATGCCAGAACCTAAGACAGTGAGACAGGTAAGAGGTTTTATAGGAGCTATAAGTTACTACCGACACTTCGTCCCGGCATTTTCGAGAATCGCCATACCACTAGTAGCCCTGACGAAGAAATACGCTAGGTTCAAGTGGACAGAGGATGGTCAACAGGCATTTGATACGTTAAAAGAACAGTTGACAGCCGTCCCACTGCTGACGTACCCAGACCTCAGCAAGCCCATGGTACTATACACTGATGCCAGTGAGCAGTGTGTAGGAGAAGTTCTTACCCAGCCGTGTCCCGATAAAGAAGGACCAGTGCCAGGCATACCAGAGGAAGTACCGATATACTTTCTCTCTCATAAGCTCTCAGAGACACAACAGAGATGGCCAGTAATAGAAAGAGAAGCATATGCTATCATGTATGCTCTCCAAAAACTGGACTACTACTTGAATGGTGCGGTCCTTACTGTAAAAACAGACCACAAACCTCTGCAGAATCTATTGCAGGCAGAGTGGACAAATAATAAGATTCAACAGTGGGCACTTAAGTTAAGTGGCTACCACTATAAGATAGAGTATTTGGCAGGGAAGGAAAACACGTGCGCAGATTTACTCTCAAGAATACCGAAACAACTGGAAGAAAGATCTGTAAAAGTAGAGCAGGGAGTAGATGATAAAGCCTATAGAATAGTAGTAATTAACTCTAATAAGCTAAAAGATCGCCCTATGTTAGAATCGGACGAAGAAGGGGACACACAGATAATAACCGATCCCTACTGGACAGAAGGAATTGAGAAGTAGCAGGCAGACAGTGAAATAGCTGCCCTGAGAGAAAAGGTGAAGGCAGGAGAGACCACCAAGTATGCCATAATAGAGGAAAGGCTGTATTATCTCTCAGGCAGGGATGAAGAAGTCAAGCCCAAAAGTTTAAGACCAGAGGTATTGGAACAGTGCCACGAGAGGTTGGGTCACATGGGAATTGATAGGACATGTGATCTAATAGGAAGAAAGTACTATTGGCCCAAATTGTACGGAGAGGTCACTATGTTCGGAGCTGCGTAGTGTGCCAGTCGCAGAGCAGAAGGCAGGAAATGGCACCATTGGAGGAGACGGACGTGCCGAACTTCCCCTTCGAGAAAGTGAGTATGGATGTATCAGGACCATATGGAGAAACTGCGCAGGGAAACAACTACATAGTGAGTTTTGTCGATTGGCTAACAAATTGGCCTGAGGCATTTGCAGTACCAGACAAGAAGGCTAGAACTGTGGCCGGTTTGATAATAAGTGAAATCTTCCCTAGTTATGGCGCCCCTGTGCAGTTGGTAACAGATAATGCCACGGAGAATGTAAACAGCATAGTGAGAGAAGTGCTGACAGGTTTGAATATAGAGCATGTAAAAACATCTCCATATCACCCCCAAGGAAATGCTAAAGTGGAAAGGTTTCATAGAACCTTGGGAGATGTATTGGCCAAGCTGGTCAGAGAGAACACTGGAAACTGGGACTTGTATTTGACACAGGCTCTGGCGGCCGTGAGGTTTACGATAAACGAAACCTCCAGATTTTCTCCTTACTTTATGTTGTTTGGCAGAGACATGGTCCTGCCTGTTGATAACCTATTGAAGCCCCGAAGAAAGTATATGGGAGAAGATCATCATCAGCTGTTGCTAGATCAACAACATAAAATATTTGTTCAGGCCAGAAGAAGAATAAAGAGGGCCCAGAAGAAAAGAAATGAGAGAGTGAATGCTGAAAGAAAGGTAGTAGAATTGAAAGTTGGAGACCCTGTCTACTATAAAATCCACCAGAGAGAAGGAAAGCTGGACGAAAGATGGAAACCGTACTACCGGATAGTAGAGCAGACGGGTCCAGTATCATATGTAATATGGGATCAAGTGGCAGGACGAGCAAGGAGGGTCCATGTCAATGATCTAAAGAAGGCTGAAATAGCTAACCTGGAAATAAGCGAGCCGAGGCCTAAGAAGACAAGGAGGGTAACTCTGGTTGAGCCGGAAGAAATGGAGACGGAGGAAGATTCCGAAGAAAATGAGGAGATAGATCGACTTGGCCAGATAGACGAAGCGCTCCGAGAGACGGGGTTGGAACCCTCGGCGGATATCAGCGGTGTTCAGCCGTCGACTGAATCGGTGCAGAGAAGACCCTGCGAGGTCGCCATCGCCCCCCTATGTCCAAAGGAAAGGAAGAGAAAGACGAGGAGATCCAATCAAGTGGCCAAGGGCTCTAAAAAGAGGCACCCTGAACAGGACGAAGGGCCCAGCGAGTGGGAGGAAGAGGATCAAATACCGCTTTCCCAGATCAAGGAAAAGCTAAGGAACAGGAGAGATCTAGACATAGAGTCAGGAGGTATTAAAGACGTCCAAAGCGAGGACTCTAAACAGAAGGAAGAATCAGGGAAGGAAGAAGAGAATTAAACACAGAGGGAAGATTAGAGGTTGAGCAGGGACCACCTCGGAAGATGAGATCAAGAAGGGTGAAGAACCCCAAATCTCAGTAAAACAAAGAAGGCTGTGCAGAATAGAAACAGTCGGTGTCGACAGGTAACGACACTGGCTCATCCAAAAACCTGCTGGCTGACTGTGGTGGATGTGGATGGAGGGGATGGAGTCGCGGGCTGCATCTCACGAAGGACGGAAGAAGATTATTGGCATTGCTGACTGGCCATCAGTGGTGTCATGAAGTACGACCTTTGGGAGTGGGCGCCACGCACACCTGTCCGGGCCATTCTGTCTGCTAGGAGTTAGTTAGAGGAGGGAAGAGCTGAACGTAGTAAGAAATTATGGAATAATTGAGTGATGAATTGAGCAAGACCGAATGGTTGTGAAGAATAACAACAAGAGAATTTTGTTACCTTACAGGAATGATCAAGATGAAAGGGCTGATGATGATGATGATGATGATGATGATGATGATGATGATGATGATGATGATGATAGCCACACTGATGGTGACGATGGCGGAATCTGGGAAGCACAGCCGAAACACCATTTTTAAAAAGACGAGTGAAGTAATAATAACCAGGTCTAAATGGTTGATCACATTCGTGATAGATTTGAAACCATACGAGTCGCTACTGAATAAGTTAAGAAATGAGCTAACGCAGTTGGATGCAGCCCGGTTGAAGGTAGGGCAAGATTATCCCAAGGAAAAAGGGTATCCTAGTTTACTACACTCCCTAGAATCAGAGGCCACTATGATAGAGGCTCAATGGAGGGACATGCAAAATTACCTGAAGGGAATAGAGTTCCTGCAGACGCTGGAAAAGAGATCTGTAGTTCCGATTATAGGAAAAGCGTTAAATGTCCTGTTTGGAACAGTGACAGAAGATGACGTTAAATTCATAAGAAGGAAACTGGGAGCAGTGGAAGTAAACCAGAGAACGCTTGCTCAAATGGCAAGGGAGAGTGTGACAATATTAAATGTGACAAGGTTAGAGGTGGCCAAAAACAGAGCCAGAATCAATTGGTTAATAGATAACCTGGCAGGGTTGAGACAAGAGGTAATTAATGATACAGAAACTGTAATGATCGAATTACAAGAAATGAGCGGATTCATGCAAAAATATTTCCAACTGATGACAATTACGAATAAGGTACGACAAACTAGTCAGTCGTTGACGACCTTGCTGGAACACGTGAGAGCGCAATTAGACATGCTGTCATTGGGACACCTCTCCCCAAGCATAGTAAACCTGGGTCGCCTAAGGGAAGTGCTACTCGGAATACAGGCCGAGCTACCCCACCATTTAAGGCTGCCAGTGGACCCCACCAAAGAATTGTGGAAATATTATAATGCACTGGGATGTGTGACCTTGTTGGAAAATAGACGACTATTGGTTGTGATATCTGTTCCGTTGTTAGATAGAGAGAGTATATTCGAGATATACCAGGTTATAAATTTACCCATTCCCTACCCCAGACGAGATCAAGGTTTGCGAATGATAGCAAGGTACAAGGTGGAAACAGAATACATAGCTTTAAATTCAGGGAGAACTAAATTCATGTTGCTAACAGCTGAAGAAGCTAGAAAGTGTAGAGATGATGTTCTAGGGACTTGTACCTCGTTAAGCCCTATCTATATAACTGGTAACCGCAAAATGTGCATACTAGAATTGTTTGAAGGGAAGAGAGAAGGAATTAAGAGAACCTGCCAAGTGGAGGTATTAGCAAACACGGCATTACCACAAGCTATCAGTGTTTCAGACGGGGTGTGGGCAGTAGCCACACAGAAACCTATCAGCTTGTCTAGGGTGTGTGGGGGAGAGTCCACAAGGACATTAAGAGTAAGGCCACCATTATCCCTGTTAAAGTTACCCATGGGATGTTCGGCATTTGGGATGTCTATGTCCTTACCCCCCTATTACCAGGAAGAAGAAACATATGAAGAGAAAGATTCAATCATAGAAATGATTTGCAGAGGCTTAGTCAATTGTACAGAATTATGGGAGCCAATAGTGAAGGGATTCTCCAATGTTCCCTTGAATAAAATGCCAGAATTAATGAAGCCGATAGAAAAGATCGATATGGATCAATTGAGGGACAAGTTAAGTGCGTTGGGAAATGAAGGTATGGCTTGAGAAGGCGATGAGCAGATCGCGATAAGTTGGTCAATAGTGATGGGTACATTCATAGTTATAGCCATCGGGGGTATAGCAGAATGGAAGATTAAGAGTAAGAGGAGATTAACGAACGACAATCCAATGCGCATGCAGCAACTCGAGGGGGAGATGCCGAGCAGTGTTCCTTACTCATACAGAATCGGCGAATAAATTGCAGGAAAACCAGCGGAGAAGGCTGGCGTGAGACCGCCACGTACGGCGGAAAAACCTCCCACAGCGGAGAGGAAAACATTGACCAAGAAGAACAAGCATTAGTAACCACATCAGCACCCACAGGAACACGCACACATTACATTTGCATGTAGAACAGAAGAAGATGATCAACTACAGACCGGCTGGCCAAAAAAAAAAAAATTCAAATGAAAATATTATTTCGATAAGTGACGAAAAACAGGCAACTAAAGGGACTTTGGACAGATATAAAATTATGTTTTCAGAAATATGTACCGAAGGAAAATGAATGGGAACCTAGAAGTGTTTTTTTTTCTTTCTTCGAGGCGACAGACTGACTGGAACTTTGGAGATGTTTCTTTTTGAGACCGTGTTAGGAAGACCACACATTCTGATAATTAGCGATAAAATACCTGACGTAAACCACGTGTAGAACAAGAGTTATGACCGCCATTGTCATATTGTCCCGTTCGCGGCCAGAGAAATGATAACACCATTAAGAGGAAGAAAAGAGAAAGAGAAGAGATAATTTTTTTTTAGTTAAGCAAGATATTTTTTTCTCTTCCTGAAACAAAGCCACGGATTCGTCCACGCCCGACTAAGACATCATTGGTCGAGTGGTGATCACGTGACGCACGAGGGAGGCTGTTGCAGCCCATCTGGAGGATGAGTAAGAGAGGTTGCTACGAAGATGTGGGGAGGGCAGTTCACGCCCCTCTGAAGTATGATGAGAAGGTGGGAGTGAGGAAAGGTTCCCAAAAATGGAAAAAGGTGGGAATTCCTAACCAGAGAGGTGGATATGTATTTAGAATTATCGAGGAACCCCCCGGCGCCGACAAACTCACCCCGGTTTTGGTCGGCGCCCATATAAACGAAACCACAACGAGCAGAGTTGAGTTGAGTCCCAGCAGTTCCCAGAGTCAGTCTCCAGTTGGAGCAAGCCTGGCAGATAGCTGACCAAGATTCACGCACATTCCGGACCCCTCTTCAAACCAAGAACAATTATTTTGAAGAGCGACTTAAATCCAGATCACCGAAATAAGTTTTTTTTTTTTTTTTCGACTTTAGTCCAAAGACCCACCGAAACACCAATTTCTTAGAGAGCAGACGACTTGAAGCGGAAAACGACGTGTCACAATCCATAGAACAGGTCGGGAGATAGATGCAGTCCTATGTATCGAACAACTAGACATAAAGTTTGTTACCTTTTTCTTTGATACTTTGAACTTTTGAGTTTTCATTTTATCGTCTTTTATGTATATTTGTGTGGTATCACCCCCGTTGAACTCGGTTTGCAGTACGGCCCCAACCACTGTTTGATCACGTCTGCCTAAGATCAATTCACAACGTGGGTAGGCGGACTGGGGGATCAGTGCAGTTACCTTGGTAACCAGGTGTTGGAAGCGAGTTGGGAACGACGAGGCTGATATCAAATCTAACCAGATTCCCACCCGAATCACCAAAAGGTTAGAACGTCACATTTGGAGCAGCGACACCCGAACGGAGCAGCGAGGAGCGAACGGCTGGCGCCGCGGCGAGGGCGTCACAATTGGTGCTATTTAGGGACGTCACAGTTGGTTCCGTGGTAGACTAGGATAGAACGTCACGGTTGGCGCTGCGACCAGGGGACGACGTCACAATTACACTTAAAGCCTCCTCATTGATAATATATTTAGTCCAAGGTATTAACAGCATCCTTCTGTAGAAACACATTTACGTTGCCACATGTCCCTTCTTTATCTCAAAGAATTTCCAGCAGTAACTGCCATATTGGCGAGAGGGTATTATGTAATATTTCAGCATACTTCTCTTTGTTTTTAACGATTTTTCCTGTTTCTTAATACTTTTATTTGCTTTTGGGGGTCATTCAACTTTATTGCAGTGTACACTTGGATTTCACATTTTCTGTGTACTTCCTGTATTTTGTACTTGATTGATTTTGGTATCTCCAATTCTTAGTTCAGATCCTGGGATGTTCCCCTCACCTGACAAAAACAACTTTTGTCTTTATACTATTGTTTCTTTCTTTCTTTTACTACCGTCCTGTAAAAGCTCATGCAGTCACCTTTCTTTATTCTACCAGGACTTTATCATCTTTTCTAGTTTTGTTGTTAAGAATGTGTCCGCAAATAACAAATCTTAAAAACTTATATTTCTCTCATGATCAACTCGCTGCAAAGGTTCAGAAGACACACTTTTGTCTTATAACCCTTCCGCTTGTGTGTATTTACTAAATACTTTTTCTATCCGGGTGCAGCCAGTTCTGGATTATTTTAATATCTCTTTGCAAATAAATCAAGTTAACCTCCCAAATCAAACATTTCTTTTTCTCATACCTTGTTTAAACGTCTGTCTATATCTTTGAGATATATAATAATTTTTAAAAATCCCACAACAGACCTTAAATACAATCTTTTAGTATAACTAATTAACTTTTAATTTCACCGTAAATTAAAAATTAAAAATTTCAAGTTCTAATTGGCTCTTCGCTAAGAACAATATATATATATATATATATATATATATATATATGAAGAATATATATATATATATATATATATATATATATATATATATATATATATATATATATATATATATATATATATAGTTTTAAGGTGTGGTATATTTATGGGATAAAGTGATCAGTATCAAAGATAGAGCGTATGTAAATATAAATATAAAAGTGAACCATGAAGTCAACACTCAGAGGCGACAGGCTGTTTCATGCTAAACAATCAGGCCGCCTGACGATTGCGTCTAGCATTAAGAGCCTGTCGCCTTTGAGTGTTTTCAATGTTCACTTATATATATATATATATATATATATATATATATATATATATATATATATATATATATATATATATATAAATATATAAATGTATATTTCCCCTGTTCCGTTTTTGAATAATTTTGTAATATTAATATTTTAAACTTGATGCCCGGTTAAATTTTGTAATTTTTTTTTACACTTAATTTAAAAGTTAATTAGTTATACAGATTTCTAATTTAATCTAACATTAACATTAATAAACTAACTGATTTTATTTAAGATCTGCTGTCACCTTTTTTGAATTATCATATACTTGTATTCTGATTGGTCATCATAGGCTACGTAACAATTTTTCCCCTATTCAAGGGGTTTGTTTATTTTTTTTAACTTTTTAAAACTCTATATTTTGCAAATAACATCTTCACTTGACAAGACACAAGTAGTGTTGAAACAAAATGGCTATATTTGTAGTGATGTTATAACAATATTATGTTTAATTTTTTAATAAATATTTGCTCTACTCTGTATTGAGCATTCTTTTAAGAATAATGTTTTTGGTTATCGGAATTTTATTCCATCTGCACCAACCCTGTGCTTAGATTATACTAAATAAAATTATTTTTTCTTGATAAATTACATACAGCCCAACTGTTCATATACATCTAATTACATAAATTTTGGACATAAATACACCGAGCCTGAGTGGGCAAATCTACAACCGCTGTCGTAAAAATGAACTTACATTTTCAATAGCTTTCAACTGATTGAAAGCAAAGGATAAAGAATAGGTCTACGTAGAGCAAGGACGGGAACCTTTCTCCGCGTTCACAGCTCTGTAAATGAAGCGTTACGGGGACATCAAGCATTCACTGTTTGGTCCAGCAGAATAATTCAATTGGCCAAGCTGTTTATAGATTTCCACTGATGGAAACCTTAAATGGAAAGAAAGACAGATCGAATTCTTTGTCCTGTGAAATGTTATAATTTCATTATCCGATCCAGTGACGTCATTCTGCTTGAAAATAAACTCAATCAATGAAGCAAGATAAAATAAAATAAAAAAAATTATCAGCCCAGGAGAGACAAAAATAATCACTGGATTCCATCGTCTCTGGTTGAGTGGTTTAATTCACCGACGTCAAGAATATGTTGGAAACTCACACTTTAATTTAGACTTGCTTTGTGCGTTACTAAAATAAAAACAAGTGTATGAGTTTAAATTAAATTTCACCTTCATCATTCAAGGAGAGAGAATATCGAATGTTCTCTTATCGAAAAATTCCTTAAAATATTATTTTATTTATTTATTTGATGGAAAAAATATAATTATGTTTTCAATTGTACAGGGAGTTTTAAGAAAAAGAAAGAACTTATCTCCATATTTGATAAAATGTGGTCTTGATAATTCTCTTGTTTTTTTTGTTTTTTTTTTTGAAATTCTTTGTCCTGAACTGACATTTTTCTTCGTAGATTAATCTTACATATAAAACTTACCATGATTGGAGTAAAAAAATACTAGAGAGTTTTGTAAAGTTCTAAACCAAGTCCTGTTCCCGAAATCTGAACAGTTGAACAAATATTAAGAAGTTTTTTTTTTTCTTTTTTGCATTCCATTTGTAACATAGCGCCAGATTAAACAATGCATACTATTACAAAAAACAAAAAAACGAGTACAGCACAGGGTTGATCTCGAGTCATCCTAGCTAGCTGGATGAGGAAGCACTTGACTTCTTCATCCGTTTCTGAAAGCGTGTGAAGTAGTTTTATTTCACATTGTTATATAACAATCCGCACTGGAGAGAAAGCTGGGTAGTTTCTCACACACTGCAGCCTAGAATGTAAGTAAAACTGGCTAAATACTGGAACGAATAAAATAAAGTTAAATACGAAATATTCAAGTCTCATGTTATAATTTTGTCATCACACTCTCTTTATTATACATTCTTGGTCAGGGTAAACATTTTCAGTAACCACTGGTAAAAACGGAAGGTAAAACATTAAATAGCAGTTAACAATGGGAAATCCTATATATATATATATATATATATATATATATATATATATATATATATATATATATATATATATATATATATATATATATATATATATATAACGGCCGTCCAGTGCTCTCTGCATTCTGTTGCGGTTTATTCTAGACTCGATGCATTAATTCCTATCATTTGTATATCTTTGTTTGACCCGGCTTCTAATGATCTGGATGGAGCGGCTTGGGGTTAGTAGTCGTGTCTCATGAGGGCACAGTTCTATGGGTAAGGGAAAGTCAGATGAGTTACACCATGGAATTTGTGAAGAATGGCGTTTTATCGAATCTAATACGCTACCTCTTCGTCACCGAGGTATGACGCTTGCGTCGTATCGAAACGATCCAAGTTCAAACCTCGGTAGTGGATGTGCACTGCTGATGAGTCCCAAAAATAGGACGAAATAGCCGTCTAATTCTTTATGCATTCTGTTGAGGATTCTTCTAGACTCGATGAATTACTTAATTATGATATATATGTGACTTCTCTTGTTTCAACCGTCCGTCAGCCACACTCTCTAAAATAGCCAGACATTGAAACCAATTTTGGATAGAAGTACAAACAGGTAAGGTGGTGCAAAGTACAATTGGTTTTACTAGTGTGCGTAGCTTAGTGCAAATAAATTTGCATTATTGTGGGGGAAAATTAAACGTTATATCCTAACATGTAAAATACTCCCACTATTTTAAAAAATAATGCTTAAAACAATAAATATTTATTTAATGAAAATGCAATGCTACTTTTCTGTCAAGATTTTTTCTTGCTGCCAGTCGACATAAATTTAAGTCTGCTACTAGACTGGCAACTAGGTCCCACCATTTTATCGTTGAAATAGTTAAATGCAACCAACCACTTCTACTGTAACAGCTTTTTTTCACTTCCTGTCTGTAGAATTTTCTTCCGTTTATTTGCTTCTCTGATAACTACAATTTTCAAAAAATTAAATGCAACGTCAATCGCCATATCCTGATGACTTGAACACCGTTCATCTCTTATCCTTTCCTCATTCACCCTATACGCATTTTTCCCACCTTCTCTCTAAATAACCATCTGCGAACCAGTGGCAATACTGCCTTGTTTGGGGTGAAATACTTAAAAAAATATTTTCTTTAAGTTTGTATATTATAAAGAATCCAGCTTCAAGTTAACCTTGCGTTTGCGAGAACTATAAACAAATCACAAGGCCAAACGGTTCACAAAGTTGTAATTTGACTCCGGAAAGAAATATTTACGCCAGACCAGTTGTGTTTTGCATTCTCAGGAGTAAGAAATCCGAAGAATTTATTCTTCGCACTTAAAAAGCATAAAATATAAAAGTGAATTTTCTTTAAAAATATTCTTTACCATGAAATCCTTTCAGATTAAATAAGATTAAAGACATTCAACCGTGATGTAAAGCTTTTCTGAAGATGTTTTTCCAAATAAATTAGTTTATTAAATTTTTATCTATTAGTTTGTGAAATGAAAAGAAACGTAGAGTTTGTAAATCTCGACAAAAAGTGTTAGTGACAACTTTAACAATACTAAATAATTTAACGTTTTCAACTCGCGTCAGTAGTT
The DNA here is from genome assembly GCA_963932145.1 of Acanthosepion lycidas. Taxonomy (NCBI): domain Eukaryota; kingdom Metazoa; phylum Mollusca; class Cephalopoda; order Sepiida; family Sepiidae; genus Acanthosepion; species Acanthosepion lycidas. The sequence continues at coordinate 74,051,083 of OZ010594.1, read as the reverse complement.
TGTAACAAATTGTACAACTAGTAGATAAAAGTAATAAAAGTCGATGTAAAAAAAAATGTCGAATTTCAAATCTCAAATTTCACGAGATTAATAATTTTGGCACTTTGATCCTGGCTATCGTCTTTTGCTTAGATATCAAATAAATGATTATCTTTAAAAAATGTGTAGTCTGTTTATTTCTTATATTTATGAGTATATATAATGAACCAATGTACGCTTTAACTTTTGTACAATTATACAAATACCATTTTTACATGTTTTTTTTTTTTCATCCTAAAGCCATTTAGTCATTGTATACTGCTAGTTATGAGAAAACCCACTGTGCTTTCAAACAACATCCCCAAGTTATTCTATCCTATCAAAAGTTTTAAATACAAAGCAACATTTAAAATACATTTTGTAATTTTACAGCCAAAATATCTTCTACATCAACTCTCTGTCCTGACAAAACAAAACAAAAAAAAACGATGCTTCCATTAAAATGATCATATCATTTCGACTGAAGAATTAACACAATTAACACAGTTTGATCGTTATATCTTCTTTATTGATTTTTATCCTTTTTTTTTTATAATGGCTTACATATTTTTATGGACATTATGTATGGGGCGCTAATCTGAAAAAAATTACGCCATGGTAAACAATACAACGCCATGCTTATGTTTGCTATAAATTAAAAAAATATTGGACGTCTGTAAGAAAAGAAAAGCTCTTTTTTTACATCATCCGTTTTTACTGCTTTATTTTTTTATTTCCGTTATATAAGTCAATTTTTCATAGGATTTGATGTTACTGATGCGCATTTCAAAACGCTACCTGTGGTTTTAATGTTTATCTGATGATATTTTTGCAACTTCTTTGCGTACAAGTAAAACACATTAGGGCCCATACCTTTCCGTAAGGTAACACTAAACAGGCAGGGTTGTTCAATTCATTTCATTTGACTAGGTTTTGTTGATATTATTCTCTTTGACTCTGATCTACATAAAAAAACAGAATATCCAGTGTTCTCATAATGAGAAATTGCTAAGCGTTTCAGGTTGAGGAATCGAAGAGCCGAGTTCGAATTCCATTACATCCACTTACGTGCTAATATCCTTGGGAAAGGTTTACTGCCCCGAAAGAGCCTCCACCCTTCGGCGTAGCCTCGTTCGGTTTCCTCCCCGCCCGAAGGTAGAGAGTTCAACCGATCAGCTGGTCAGCCGGTGGCCCGACTTCAGACTGAACAGTATTTAGTCACCCCCCCCCCACGAGGTCATCATGTGGCACAAAGCCGGTTTAACGCGGGACCTCCGAACCCGTAAGCTCGGCCAAAAATATGCCCTTTGAACGCCTATAAACGGGTTCAGGGTCGGTTTACCTCCCCGAAAGAGACTCCGCCCTTCGGCGTAGCTTCGTTCGGGTTCCTCCCCGCCCGAAAGATACACCTAAAGTAAAACGGAAAATTATAAACAGGACTAGAACTTGTAAAATTTGGGATGACCCATGCCCTTTGTGCCTCCATGAGAAACTGCACATTATTAAGTTTCTAAATAATAAAAATCTATTAAACAATAGACATGAGTTAACGGTTTTTTGCCGACATCATCAAATTTATGCATGGAATAATTAGCTTAAAAACAAACATACAATGAAATAACTTTTATAATCCATAGCCCAAAATAAATAATTTAAATACACTACAAAAATAGATAACCCCTTATAACCCGTCAAAAAACAAATGTTACGGCAGTTTTTATATACACAAAACCCTTTCATAAAGAAAATAAAATAAAAAAAATAAATAAATCTCCATAGACACGTAAACCAGACTAGGCGAAAACATCTTTCGTTTTAAATTTAGACACCCCCACCTTACCCTGACTTGACATCTATGAAAGTAACTCTATACTGATACAAATTATTAACACCAAACATCCCTACCTATTTAAACAATTCGCCCTAGCTGTTACCTTGGAAATTTTGATTTCAATTATGAATATGCTATTAAAACACGTAAATTTCAGAAATAAGTTATTCCAACAAAAAAAAATTTCGCTTGAAGGTGGAACAGAGCTTACTTTAATTCAATTTAATTCAAATAATTATATTGAAGTTTTCGGCTGTTGTTTTGAAACATGCCTCATGTTTCAAAACAACAGCCGAAAACTTCAACATATGATTCCAACACGCTATATAAGATGCCTCATCTTATATAGCGTGTTGGAATCATATTTTTAAATAAATAATTATATTTATGCTATACTTTTGTATCGAGCACTATTTTTTAAAAATAATAACAAAAATACTAAAGAACTTTGGATTATTTACCTAACCAGTTCTTTCCTATTTTCTATTTATTTTCACACACACACACACACACACACACACACACACATATATATATATATATATATTCCATTTTTGAAACATGGTTAGAACTGTGTAGCAGAAAAACCATATTTTAAATCAATCAATTTATAATATTAATGCTCTGTAAATTTACATTGACCACTATTTTGTAAAAATAAAAATATCTATAAGAACACCGGATTATATATCTTACTGTTCTTTCTTTATATATATATATATATATATATATATATATATATATATATATATATATATATATATATCAGACCTGATTTGAAAAGTATTGTTCCTCGGTTTCTAAGGATGCCCGAATTCTAATCACAGGCCTCAGTGATAAATAAAACATTTAAAAGCTACCAAATATGACCAAACATTAAAACATTCCCGAATTTATAGTTAGGCATGTGTTAATGATATCTAGCCTTAACATGATAAATTTATTCAAATTTAATTGCAGCTCGAAGAATGTAACAATCGCTCTCTTCGATCCGTTGTATTAAATTCTTCCAGAATGTTTTATACTCTCGTAATTTTAAAAAGGAACGCGACTTGCTGCGCTAGCCACATTCTCGAAAATAAAAATCTTTTTTTTTCTATGCATTTGGATTTCTGACATTCTTTTTATTTTCATAATGAAGTGCATAATTTAGCTTCATTATGAAATTTCCTATTTTATAATTCTAAAGATATATTTTATTAGAGGTAAAGTTACTTTTTTATTTTAATTGGATAAAAATGTAATTTTCTATATTCTGCGAAAAAATATGTATTTGTTTGAATATTTTTTCCCACTTTTATTAGCGAGCAGTCATTTTTGCCACTTCTGAATATTTCTTGAAAAATATACACTTCTAATAGGTTATTACATCACCTGTCATTTTCTGGGCTTCATCGATCGGAGAAGCCATTAAAAATATCAAAAGATTTTTTTGGTCCTTATCTGCTGAATAATGCATGTCAAAAAGTTCAAGCAAAATTCACCGATTTATTTCCCTTATTTTAATATTATTTATTTCTTCTGTTTTTGGTTTCTGTTTTGAAATATATTCGTTGATTTGAATATCAACGAATATATTCCAAAATGCCGTGAATAGAGAAAGCATTTAGATTTATCAATTTAAAAATTTATATTTATGATATTTTGTTTAGAATAACCACAAGTTCTGTTCTAATAGTTTATCTTCTCGCACTTCTTGCCGGTGGAACTTCCTTCAGTTTTCTTGCTTTTCTGCCATCGGCAATCATCATAAATGTAAATTCAACGCCAATCGTCATTTTCTGTCTCCCGGAATTCTGTTCTTTTATTTCCCTTTTTCCCCTCATTAAAATGTTTTCACTCTCTTTAATTCTTATTTAAAAAAAAATTGCGTCTTAGTGACATTGTCTCCTTGCTTGAGATTAAAAATACATACATACACACACACACACACACACACATACACACATATATATATATATATATATATATATATATATATATATATATATGTGTGGTATATTTAGGCAGTAAATAGTCAGAATTCCAACAATATTTGTTTAAAACGGAGCAAGAAATCCGTCTGTTTATTTATATTATTTTTTTTCTTTTTAAATTGTCGAATAAGGTGTTGTGCATTGGGAACAAAATTGTGAATAAACTGTTTGAATTCTTGTCTGTATTGTTCGTTCAAGAAACTCAGTCATTTTCAAAAATCAATAATAATAATAATATGGTTAAAATTGTCGCATCCACCAATATGAGTATTGGTGAATTTGCTGCCTTGCTTAAGAAATAATTAAAATGTATACATTTCTTGCTAATGTACTATCCGGTTAACTCCTAATTATCGAAGCCGTTACTAGGAGTCGCTTTCCAGCGCTGTAAATATTCTGCGATAAAATTTTATTATTCTCTTCTTTACTTTTTACGTAAACATGTAAACTTCTCGCGGAAAAACGCTATCCCTTTTTGGAATACGCATGAAAAATACACACACACATACGTACGTACGCACATTCACTCACTTCACATACTTTGGACCAAAAAGTTTAAACGATCATTTGTTACACACATGTTTGCCTTTTTTGCTTGTAACCCTTTAATATATTATCATTTGTTTGTACATATGTATTGGTTCTTGTTGTTTCTTGATATTTGTTTACATGGACTCATATACTGAGTTTTCCATGATTGTTGTGGGATATCCAGGAGACACACGCGTTTATCTCTCAACGCATATAACGGCCCGCAACAAACTTACACGGCAGATTCGTAGGTTAAGAGGTTATCTGTTAAAATTCTACAAGCTGTGCGCATATCGTCAAACACATGACAAACAACGACAAACAACGAAAATACGACATTCAATATAATACACATAAAATTGACGGTATGTTGCTGTGTATGTATGTTTAATATGCGTATATACTCAAAAGCTAAAGATTGCGCTTTGCATTAAAATCTGAGTCGAGATAACGGTGAGAGATAACTTGTATATTTATTAATATATATTTAACAGCTGTTGTTTTACATCGAACACTATTCTATTCGCACCAGCAGTATATACGCAAAATATATATATATATATATATATATATATATATATATATATTGAACAATAACAAATATTAAAAAATTAAAATCTTCAGACACACTGGGTTGTAGATAATATTCTTTCGTTATTATTATTATTATTTCATTTAGATTCCTCAACTAGTTTCGGCCAAAATGGCCATCATCAGGAGAAGAAGTATTTCTGCTTGTTGGTAGCAGTAAACTACAGAAATGAATGTCTTAATCGAGAAAATCGACTTTTGTCTGTAGTTTTCATTTGTTTTTTTTTTTGTTTTTTGTTTTTTTAATCTTTTTAACATTCCTTGTGTTGGTCTTTTAAGTTGTTATTTGAGATAAGAGCCGGATGGATATATGCTGCTCTGAATTCTCTTGGTCAATTTGACAGTTTTATTGGTTCCTGGAGGGGGGATGTGTCTCTGTTAAGTGTGTGTGTGTGTTATTTGGTTCTTAGGCAGAGAGTGAGTATGATATGTGTAAGTGTGTATATTGCTGTGGGTGTGTGTTATCATTTGCCTCATTAGGGAGTGAGTGATTATGATGTGTGTAAGTGTGAATTTTCGTGTGTGTGTGTGTGTTTATAAGTGTGAGGCCTCAACACCTCTGTACGCATGTCTGTCTTCTGTGGGTGAGAAATGCGGGTAGGTTTTGATTTGTAGGGTTATATATTAATACTATCTATATTGCTAAATTTATGGTTTAGCCCGCGTGCATAGTGTGTTTTTAAACGTTGTATCCACTTATTTTCATGGAACTCTAAAATCTTTCTAATGTTATCTGCTCTGAACTTTTCTATTCTCTCAATTATAGTGAATTTGGCATGGGTTTTGAAATCGTGTTTTTCTAGACGGAAATGTTTTTCTACAGGTAATAATTTTTCATGGGGAGTCGACTTAATTCGATTGCGATAATTATTAATTCTGTAGTGAAAGGGCCGTTCAGATTTTCCAACATATTGTTTCTGGCATAGTATGTGCATTCAAAGAGGTAAATAAAGATTATAAGGAATTGGATAAGTTTGTCATCACTACCCGTGTATACAAAAATATATCATCGATATACCTTGCATAGAATACGCAGTCGCTACCAATGAGGGGATAGATATGGGTCTCCTCAAATTTCCCCATGAATATTGTAGCATATGATGAAGCTGAAATGGTGCCCATGGCACAACCTCTTATGTGTGCTCCATTGAAGTTGAAAGTATTCAATGTAAGGACATGCTCCATGAGTTTTATGATAACTTCTGTAGGGGTTGGGGGTCTTGTTTTCTTCTTTTATAAAATACTTCCTGAAGGGCGGTTAGACCTTCGATATGTTTAATGTTTGAATAGAGTGACCTAACGTCCATAGTAACTAGAATAGCATTCTCTAGAACTGTTTGTATGTGATTTTTTTTAGTAGATCTGTTGTGTCTCTGATGTAGGATTTTACTTCCTTGGCTAGGGGTTGTATGTAATGGTCTACGTATTTGGAAATGTTTGTCGTGTGGCAGTTGAAAGATGAAATAACCGGCCTTCCTGGGTTGTTGCTTTTGTGTAGGAGATAGAAACGAGCTGGTGTAATGTTTGTGGGTGTAAGTGTTGTGCATGTTTCCTTGTCGATTAGATTGTTGCGAAGCATTAGGTTTAGTGAGCTAGTTAATTATTTTTGGTATTCGGGAAGGAGATCTATAGGTAAGCTTTTATAGGTTTCTTTGTCGTCTAGCTGTTTGTTGGCCTCTTTAATGTATTCTTCGATTCCCCAGTTCACTGTAGCACCCCCTTTGTCAGCCTGTGTTATGATTAGGGGATCTCTGTGTCAGTGTGTCGAGGGCTATACGTTCCCCTTCAGTAATATTGTCACGTGGCAGCTTACGTGCTATTGTTTTCTTTATGCCATTTGCTACGTCTATTTCAAATGTCTTTATAGTAATGTCTGTGTTTTGTGGGGTGTAGGTAGTATCCTTCTCTTTTAATGTATCAAGTATGGAAGATGTGTGATCATTGTCCCCGTATTGAGCTTTTAACCGTATTCTTCTGAAGAAGGATTTCAGGTCGTTTGCCAAGGTGTCTTTATCATACCTTGGGGGACTACGTCAGAAGCGTAGTCCTTTATTTAATAAACTGAATGTGTTGAGTGAAAATTTATTGTTACTTAAATTTATAACTCGCCTGTATGGGTCAAGTTTGAATTTGCAAGCATGGCGAAGTTCTTTCGTAAAAGCTCGAAAGCTTGCATCATATCTCCTATTAGGGATGCCTATAACCCCATCCAGGTGTCCTGGTTGGGGGCTTATTCCGTTTTTGTTTTTTTTGAAGGTTGAGTGTGTTTGATGTTGATTGTCTACTAGGGGCTAATCTAGGTGGTCTGGGATGTCTAATGGGGTTAGGCGTTCTGTATATATCGTCATCCACAGATAGTCGGTTTCGCTGTATCACAGCGCATCAGTCTGTCTAGACAACCGATTGCCTCAATATATATATATATATATATATATATATATATATATATATATATACAAATGTGAGAAAGAAAAGATGTAGTAAAATTCCACTGTTCGTAGCATTTACCTTTAAGAAAGTGATCAATACAAAGTAGAGAAATATATTAATTTTTAAAGTAAAAGATTATAATAAAAAACATATTGAAATTGCTACACAAAAGCTTTCATGTTTCAATAATTTGATTGTACTTCTTCAGGTAGAATTAGTTACCATCCCCTGAAGATGTATTAGGTTGGTGCAAAAATAATGACGTAGTAATGTCGTTTTTTGACGTTTTTTGACGTTAAAAAATACGTCAAAAAACGACATTATTACGTCATTATTTTTGTACCAACCTAATATAATCGAAGTATTGAAACATGAATGCGTTTGTGTAGCGATTTCAATATGTTTTTATTACAATCTTTTATGATAATAATATTAGTAATATATATATATATATATATATATATATATATATATATATATATGACACTATTTCGGGTTGCGTGAACAAAAAGGGGCGAGAATTAATTAAGGTGATAAGAAGCTATCACGAAAATACACTGAGCGATGTTATTTTTCTAACAAAGAAAAGTGGTAAAGATTTCATTTTCATTAGCGAAGAAAGTAAGATCTCGGATCTGTCAGATTTAATTTGATTTATGTTACGACGGAGCGAATAAAAGATAGCCATGGCAATAATGAAAATTTCAAATTGGTCAAGTGGCCTACAAAACAGAATGCGAAGAGATAATATTAATCAGGTCGCGCACTGACTGAGTAAAAAGTTCGCTGGACCACCCACAAGTTAAAAAGAAGGAATGATTAAACCATTAACTATCCTTATTTGGTTTTGGGAAAAGTTGTTCCTTTATTTTACATATACTTGTGTGGTGTAACCTTTGCTCGGACTCGGCTTGCATTGCGGCCCGGCGACTGACTGATTTCCTCTACCTAAGATCAAATCACAACGTGGATAGGTTAGACTAGAAATCAAAGCAGTTACTTCGGTAACCAGACGTTGGGGGCGAGCTGGGAACGTCAAGGCTTATACCGAATCTAACCAGATTCCCATCCGAATCAGCAAAGGGTTAGAACGTCACATCTGGTGCCGCGACCAATACCAAGTCACATTGGTCGTCACAGGATAGCACGGTGGTGGACTCGAACAGAGGCCGGGGTGACGTTTTTTGTTTTCTAACATATGTTACTATGTGAGAAAACGAAATTATTTTTGCACCAACCTAATACAATCTTTGTCCAAAAAAGAAACCTTTTGTTCGAACACAAGAAAAATTAAATAAAAAGCTTAACAGTATTACCCTGTTTGTCATTTTTAATTAAACATGCATATATATATATATATATATATATATATATATATATATATATATATATATATATGCATCCTTCTTGCCTTATCGTTGTTCCCAATATCCGTTGCAAATGATGTCACTGTAGACTACTTCAGATTTCCAAAAGGAAATGGGATTATTACCTGTTTCCTTATAAGAAGCATTCTAAGAAAATATTCTCTTAAAATAATTTTTCAAGGAAATACGTCTTTCAATCCCAGCGGTTGTTATAGCTCTTTCCAGGCTTGAAATGGAGTTTCTTTACTAAAGTTTTTATGAAGTAGTATGAAACGTTAACTTCTTGATTTTGTCAATCTTAGCGTTGTATTTGATTGCATTTTAGCTGTTTCTGTTGTGTTGACGAAATGTGGTCTTCACCAAGAGCCATAGGAATTACTCGCTTCAAGCCATTTTTTTATCATTTATCTTAGAATGCTCTCTACGACACAGGCACCGCATTGACTCTCTAACATGACTGGGACGATCGGGAGGATTTGATGAAACAACAACACAAACATGAACTTATCCACAAATCTTCAGTTTAGATCACCTTATTAGAACACTGGAAAAATACAATACTAACACACAGACACACACAGACACACACACATATATATATATATATATATATATATATATATATATATATATAAACCTAGTGAGCCAGACAAACCTACCCAGGTTTCACCTAAGCGTACGTCAGGGAAATCTGGCTAAAGAGTCAAAACAGAAACAGCATATTTATAGGCGATAATCAAAATCATACCACGTGACCAAAGAAAAAGAAAAACAAGAACACCGGTGGGGGGTTATAAATTTATTCAACGACTAAAAGGGGAGGGGATAATAGCACGAACAATAAAGGTGGAATGACAATACAAACGGGGAGATTCGACCCAATTCAATAACCAAGATTTTCTATGCCTACATATGTTAAGAATCTCGGTTTTAGAATTTAATAGATCGTTAGGTTGATTATATAAAGCTATGGCTAATTTCTCCTCTGTACATAGCTTACAAAATTTTTGGCCTGCTTTATATTTGGGGCATTTTTTTAATATTTCCCATTTAAGGATGGTATTGTTTTCTTGTCTAGTTTTCCATACATAGGTGGATAGCGTGGTACTATGTTTAGTTTTTTCCTTTTTAAAACTACTCGTGTGATTATAATATCTTTTTTTTTAAATATCCTGAGTAGCACCTATAGAGTTTGTATCCTCCATATCCTTATAAATTTTCGCCTAGTAAACCACGCATTCTTGTTGACATTTTCCCTGTAGGGGACAGATATTTTTGTTCCTACAATGACAACAAGAAGGGCTACTTCGGGGATTATCCCTAGTTTTTTTCTTATGCAAACCACTAATTAAGGTCCCTACATTAGGCATGCAAAAGTAACTAAGTTTTTAAAACCTTTTTTTCCCTCGGGATTGATTTGATTATTGGCAAATCAAAAATTCGAGGGTTTTTCGAAACGAGTATAGTTACATATATATATATATATATATATATATATATATATATATATATATATATATATATATATAAATGTAATGAAAAACAAATCACTTTAATGTACCATTACGATAATTTATTTCACCTAAATCCTTTTTTAAGGATTCAGGATCATCAGGTAAATCTTCCAACAACGAATTGAGAAAAAAAATGGGATTAGAAATTGGTGGGTAGTGTAATTTTTGTAATTTAATAGAGGGGGTTGAGAGTGGTAGTTAACCAGACAATATAAAGTATAGGGAGGGGTTAATTTTATATCTCTCTTAAGTATGTTTTATATTGGAGTAGGAGGAGTGACAGAAAACTTGACCTCTTTAGATGGTTAATAAAACGGATATATATATATATATATATATATATATATATATATATATATATATATATACGTCCCACAGATCTAGCCTTTACCGAACGATGCATGAACTACAAGACAGCAGTTGTTCATCTCAGGCTAGAGGACCCAGTATGTCATGTTATTTTACCTATAGCTTGCGGGAGAACCGATGGATTCATACCTATCCTAAAGCTTTTAGCACGTAGTAAATGTAACGTATTCGACTAGAATTTAGTTCTCTGATTCCTCAATCCCAGCTGCAATCCATTACAGCACCGTAAGGCAATTTGAAACGTCCTCTGTTTTTCATAATAATCTTTTTTTTTTAACATTCTATATTAGTTTGGAATATTATTGGTACTTATTATGTCATATTATACTGAGTATGTCATTGATTTCACAAT